>QUSF01000014.1:9259699-9355852 GCA_003676055.1 Chloebia gouldiae | reverse complement strand
CACTTGTCCTTAGGCTATTCCCTGCTCACTTGTCCTTAGGCTATTCCCTGCTCCTTCATTCCCTTCCCCCGTCCCAGGCTGGCCTCCTCCTCCCCAGCTCCCAGCCTCTCAGCTGTATCACTGCAACGGACTTAGGTCAAGCATAAAGAACTTTCCCTTCTTTCTCATCATATCCTGATCCCAGTTGGTGTCCACCAGATTTTAGAGACAAGTTTATAATAGATCTCTCTAGACCATCATAGACAGTCCTGGAAGGCTGCTTCTCGTCCTCAGCCTCACCCACTGCGGAAAGCAAGAGTGACCCCAGGGTATCTCACTGTCTGTACCTCAGCACTTAGCCTGTGTTGGACTTTAACTGTAAATAAATCAATTTCTAAAAGTAACCAAGAGTAAACCCTTCAGTTTCCATACACAAAATATCACTTGGATTCCACATACCCAAACAAAAATGAAGAGATAGCAAATAGAAAACACCCAAACAGAAATTCTTGAAAAACAAAAATACTGCTAGGATAGACAGTTAAAGAATGTTGTACCATCTTCCTACAGAAATGCATAAGGCAGGTGCATTTTAGGGTATTTTCCCACTTCCACAAATTATTTTGAAGTTCCAGCATTATTCTCCTTGAACTATAGAACATGTTCAAACTCAAAATTCCTGTAAAACCACAGCATGTCAGCAATTCCAACTTCTCATTTATCCACAGCTGTAACTGGGTCATAAGTGAAGAACACGAAGTGCTGCTCTTCCTAAATAAGCTTACTGGTCAGCAAGCGTACTTCTGCTATGCAAAAACATTAACAAACTTTACAGAGAGTTTAACTATTATATGCAGTCCTTATTAGGTATCATAGCCCTCTATCAGGACTTTTTAGAAACTTGAGCTTTTTTGAAATTCTAAAGCAACAGTGAATGTATGTCTGACAAGCATCACATGCCATCCACACTGACAAAGAAACAGCCTGCTAGTTCAATAAGAGAAAAGCAAAAACTGTTGTTAAACTAAGTAATGCAAAATAGGTGAGGATTTTGGAAATAAGAGAGACAGACTAATGTCCGTGCAGGTTGGTGTGTTCCTTCCTGGGCAGAGGCAGAACAAGGGAGGAAAGTAAAGCTGGGAAGATCTGTGTGGAGGGAAGCAGGACTGCAGCTCCAGACAACTTTCAACTCTGCCTACACCTAGACTTGGTCCTCAGAAATCCTTATTAAAATAAGAACAAAAAACCACAGAACTACATCACACCAAAAAGCAGCAGCCACACAGCTGTAAATACATACATTTATCTGATGGAAAAGACAGGATGGACACTCCTTCCAAACACAAGTAGCAGAAAGCCACAGAAAGGGGCCAGGCTGCACTGGAACCTGCTGTGTGCCTCACCTGGCAGCACCTAACACATCCCCCTCCCTGCCTGGAGCCAGCCTCCTGCCTTCACCCCAGCGGGGCTCCTCGTGCCCCGTAGAGTCCCAGGAGAAGCTGGGCCAGCACTCCTGCACTTCCTCCTGCCATCTTTTGTTCCCAAAATAGAAGCAGCAGGTTCTCATAGGGGGCTGCTGCATTCAACAGCGCAGCCACTCAAGACGCTTGGTCAAACCGGTGGCTCCTGTATCACATCATTACTACAACCAGTCCTCCGGGGAGATTTCTCAAGCTCACCCTGTTGAGGCAGAATCCTACAAGGGTACAGCAAAGTAAGAAAGAATCACAGTAATGAGTATGTAAATTTTGCTTGTGTTTTTTCCCATCTTCTTTCTCACCAATGTTTAGAAGCAAAAGTTTTCTTTATTTAGTCACCATTTTCTCAATAAGTTTTCCCAGTTGAAAAAAACCAAACAACAAACTTTAATTTTTTTTCTCTGCATAAACAGAAAGAAAGCCTTCTCACTTGTATTTCACATTATTTCAAAAAAACAAACCATAACCAAAGTACACGTTTTCTCAGCTGTAGAAAGCCATGAATTTGCAATTTCCTTATTTTGAGAAGGAAAGGAAAGGTCCAGGTTGTTGTCATATCCTATACATTTAAGGTTTAAGGGCAGCGATTTGCAGTATTATGATCTCCAGTCTAGAACAACAACAACAAAATCCTTTTCTTCTCCCAAACTGTTCCCTAAAAATCTTATTACTGAAAGAACCACTTATCCAATCCTGCTCTCTTCTTAAGGCTGCACCTAAAAACACAGGCAAGAATAGGCCAAGATTGCTGCAGTCCGTGTCTTTGCTCTCTTGTCACAGCCCTGGAAACCCTAAAGTCCCTGGGGCAGTTCTGCTTCCCACCTCCCTCCCAGTCTTACACCCCAGATTTAAGGGGCTGCACATGAGTCAGTAGAATAGATCAGGGGCTTAAGCAGGAACAGTGAAATATTACTAGGAGGACAAGAATTTCAGCATATCTATGTGAAACTATAATCTGATGGAGGTGGCTTTGGCCCAAGCTGAAATAAGAAAAATTTGTCTGCCCTGTGCAAGGCAGCCCAGGCAGCTCCTCCTCCAGTGCCTGCTGCAGCCCAAGAGCACCCAGCCAGCTGCAGTCAGGGTCAGCCTGGGGCTGATGGACCCAAACTGACCGAGGGCTGCAATTCGCTGTCATTTCAGGAGTGACCTTGGCAGTCACGGCCCCTCCCCGGGCTGCAGCACGTTAGACTGCATCTGTCTGCAGCAGGGGACCGAGCTGCCAACCCACAGGCACAGGATAACAAGCACTATTAATCTTGGCTTAAACGGAACCATTGTTCTGGAGATTGGACATCTCTTGTAAAATCCCATTATTAGAGACCATTTGCCATCTATTTCCGTAGAAACTTTTTTAGCGTGTTTTGTTCTAGTTAAGAAAAAATTTTCCCCTTCCCTTTTTCTTAAGTCCTATTGTACTTACAGAGCCTTAAACAATAATCCACTCAAGCACAACCGTGGAAGTGGCCTGAAGGAACAAAAGCTGCTTCTGGCATAGCCAGTGCATCTGACTCTCCCTGCATACAGCTGCCTGTATGGCCTCTGCAGATTTGCAGGGCACCAGCAACTACTGATTTCCCTCTGCTCCTCCTGTGTGTTGGATACAAAATAAACAGTAAACATGAGGAGCCTACTCAAATTATACTTGCAGCATCAGCTAAGGGTGCAGGTGAGTCACAAGCAAGTTCTGCAGCCTATCTTGCTAAAGGAACAGAGAGAAAACTGACCTTAGGCATGAGTAAGACAAATTAAAAAAATTCTAACTCCAGGGAGACAAGGCAGTGGAAGCAAAGTGTCTCAAGCTTTGTTAAAGAAGATTATTGCCACATCTAGCAGTTAGTACCCACCCAAGTAGAGTGCCATCAACCTAATGCTCAAACAAGACTAGCAGAACAGCGAGACAGGATTAGACATGCTTGTTTTTAACCATTCTTTGCTCTCTCTGGTGTATTACTATCAGCATAGCTTTGGCATCAAAATTACTACCCTTCAAAATGTGCAGAGCACATTTTTTAATTTTACATGTAGCAGTTATGTCATCTGGGGTTATTTATTTTTTAATATAAAGTGGTATAACATACTTAATCTGTTTTGAGAAAAGAACAAATTGATTTAGTGAGCAGTTCAAGGCTTTCCCTGGAGACACTCAACCACACTCAGAAATCTGGATATAAGTTGAGACTTCGCTGAAGTAATTTTAATTGCAGGTCATAAGAAATGTCAAGATATAAACCACCAAGGAATACTAAAAATTAAGCCATCATCTCAGAGTAACAAATGTCTTATATTTGGCAGTAGAATGACTTCTGAATCTTTACAGCATTACTACTTAAGGACAGTAGCAAAGCAAAGGGCTTAGAACTACACACATGTGCAGTATTTTTGCTGGGGGGGCGGAACTCAAAACCTGCATAAAGTGAAAAAATACCGGAGTGAAGGAAACTTAGACCACCACCACCAATAAAAATGTAGTGTTTTATCTTTTTCACTTTGTTTCACTACACTGAACACCTTCTGTTAATAAACAAGTTCTGGTTTGTTTTGGTCTGAAAATGTTCCTCTCACTGCAGGATATAACACAGTTGTGTATACAGCAACACGTATGTGCAAAAACAGAGCACCAAACTGAGGAAAGCTATTTTTTAAGAAAACTTTGAAAACGAACAAACAGAAACTCAAAGCCTTAGACCACTTCTAGAGCTTTGTGCCTAGGTTTTACACAGAAAAAAAAAACTCTTCATTTTTATTTAGTTGAAAAGTACTTCTTAAACAGGTGTTTTCCTGTAGAAGGTACATGCCAACTTCTGCATTTTTGAGGTGGATCCCCCATTTACTAAAACCATGTTACAGAACTTAGCTGAAATCCCCAAAATTTTCCTTTGCCCACTTACCTGAAACAACAGTGATAAGACAGTTCTGACCTTAACAGATCAAACCCCTCCAGTTTAACCTTCTTAAAACAGAAGAGGTTAAAAATTAAGTGCATTTTCAATGCCAAAGGACAATATCTGAGAGCTCTTACTACAAGTATCTAAAGAAAACATATATAAACCATTTCATTCTCCCACATTCTCAAATGAAGTGCAAGTTAAAAGGTCAGCAAAGTAAAATCATTACTATCTCTGCCTAATAGCCTCTTAAACTTGATCAACATACAAATTTCCTTTCCTGCCCTTACCTTCCACTCATAGGAGTGGTGATGAAAAGGCTATTTTCCCCAATTTTAGTTAAATCATAATGGAACTCACCAGTAAACAGCAATTTGAACAGAAAGCAGTTCAAGTGATGTGAAGACCCATATTAAGGGAAACAAGCTCATGTATGTGGAATGAAAAAAAAAAAAAGTAATTTAACATCCTATATTACTGCCAGTCAACTCAGTTATGAACATCTATTCTGTTAGGTTTAGCCACTGTCCCTAGCAGGTATGCCAAGACTTATGGCTGAAATTCCATTTCTCTAACTGCAAAGGCAGGCATTTCACAGAAGTTTAAATCTATCCTCTGCCAAGTCCATTTTCTTGAGTGCCTTCACATCAGCTCACTGAATACCCTAACCACCGTGTCTTGTGTAATGCTAAATACCGTGTGTATCCACCCCCACGTCTGCACAGGGTGCAGCAGGGGGGCTACTGCCTGCTTTGCCTGCTTGAGTGAGGCTGTCTTGGCACAGAAGTGAAGGGCAGGAAAGCTGCAACACTATGACCCAAATAAGATGCAAGCAAACACAATTTTAGACATCCAAGCCTTTAATGCAAATTAATGTCATAGCAATAAAAGCTCCAAAAGGAATAATTGCAAAGATGTCTCACAGGAACAGTCGTATCTTGGGATTTAATAGCTAGAAGCAGTTTCCCCCATCTTCTCTTCAGGTCATTTGGTTTCAACAGATAGTGCTCCTTGCTGTCTATCACACAAGTACTCTCAAACTGGTAGCCCTGGATCCTGGTTTTCTGGTCCCCTGGAGGGCTACAGGGGCCTTCCCCCATGCCAAGCCCTGCCAGGCTGCCCATGTTAAAACTCGAGGTCATCCGCAACATCAGAGAGGCAGTGTTACACAATTCATGCTGTGCATGGACAGCTGAACTGGAAAGACAGTAATTTCAAAGCAAGATGCAGTTTGCCTCAAGATCTCCCAAGTTTTACTGCAGGCTGTTCTTAAAATCTTCCACTGATAGCATTTGTAAAACTAGAATTAATTTTCTGTGACATTGAAAGAGGGAGGGAGAGACCCCAAACAAAACCCCGGTCCTGCCTCACTGATTTCACTCCTTATATCTGCACAAATACCCACTCGTTCCTGTGCTGTCCTTGAAAGCCCTTTCTCTGCAGCACACCAGAAGCTTTTAACCCGTACTGAAGGCACTGTCCCATCCAGCCCCAGCTCCAAAGAGGCTCTGCTGTGCCAAAGCCACTACTCTGTAGGAGGGGAGCCCTGGAAACACGGGGGACGTGGCTGCCACGGCCACTCTGCTGTTTGCCATGCAGCAGAGCGGAGGCTCGCTGCTCCACGCTGGCCAGGGGCTCGTCCCACACCTCTGATTTACGTGGCCGTGGGCTGCTCCGTCAAGAAAAGGGCATTTTTTACAAGGGGACAGAGTTTCAATAACTGAGGCAGAGGCAAACAAGTGCCTTCTGGCAGCTCCTCTCCGGGGGTGGGATGGACATCCGAGCAAGGGTGAATTAGAGAGAGAACAGCTGTTTGTTCAGTGAATGAGTCACAGGACTCAGCTATTAATTCTTCCTCTCAAGAGAATATGCCCCCATACCAGCCCACCCACCATCCTATAAAACAAACAAATATATAATGGAGGTCAGGGAGGGGGAGCTCACTAAGAGGAAAGGAAAAAAAAAAAAGAGGAAAAAATAGCCAAGCATTTAATATTTACATAAGAATGAAATGTTTCATTAATTACATAGAGAATCAATTTGCAGCTATTTTCCTTAAATTTCTCAGTCAAACCCACAGATTTGAAGCACTTTGAACTGTGCTGCACCAGTAATTGTGGATGACTATTTTAGATCAGTCTTGAATCACTGTACAGCACACACCAAATGAACTAATAAGCTACTCATGTGTGGACTACTAATGTGTTTTCTTTCTTTGCTACACAGATGGAATACAATCTAAAATCAGTTGAACTGGCTACTGGTAATCTTCAGAAAGGCTTAGAAAAATCTTTAGTTCTACTGTTTTATTAAAAACACCACTCAATAGCCTGCATGCATTAGAAAAGAGGCGGCAATCTGCAGAAAATCCCAAACAAGTTTTAAAGATACAAAGGAAGAGTCAGGCATTTAATGTGACTGTAACATGCTTCAGAGAGTGACAATGAACAGTGCATTGTCAAATGTTTTTAAAGGACTACTGCAAAGCTGGACACCCCTGCCATCTATTTGATATTTACCCCAATACAACCATTTATGGGCAGTCATTTTAAATCACATATAGCATATATCAGTTCTATAATCTGACAGATGTGTTCTAGTTTACAGAAGCATCTGTTGAGTCATCAGGACATCAGAATAGTTAATTGCACTTTGGGGATGCTTTCAGAGATTAAAAGTTGCCTTACTTCAAGCAAATTTTAAGTGTCCTTATAGATTAAACTCTTTTTTCATGTACAAAATTAACATATGTACCCACACTCCAGAGAAACTAATGTATGAAATGTAAAGAATAACTTCCCTCAGGGATCATCTGTTTTCTTCCGCCTCCTGTGCATTGCCTCACACTGTGCTCAGCAATATGGAACAGAAAACAAAAATACAACTTGAATCATGCATGATTCTGAAATATAAACTAAGACATGGCCTACACTGAGCAAAGACTACAGAATAAGCTGCCTTGGGTCAAGAACTTTTACAAATTGTCTAACAGCTAAAAACTGGGAGATGAGAGATGATACCTGTTTTTTTTTTTTTTTTTTTTTGCAAAATGCATATAATTATATTTCAGAAGGTTTTATTACTGTTTATTCTAAAAGGAACATTGTACAGGCTGTACCTTTCACCACCATAAGAGTACATGATAAGCCAGGAGAACCACCCACAAAATTAAACATAGACAGACACTGAGCCATCCTCCATATGAAGTTGTACCAATTGCTTCCTGTACACAGCTAAGGAATGGAAGCAAACTCCATTCATACACATAATTGAATATTTTAATTAAAAAGAGTAATACCAGTGGAAGATTCTTATGAGTTTTCAGCATGTGTGAGCAGATGAGATCTTCCCCATGTTTCCAGTCTGAGTTTCCTTGCAATCTTCTGGCCTCTATTGCAGTAAGAGGATTAAGAAAATTTATTTCTTAGTAAGAAAGAGCTATCTTACAAACTTAACTTAAAACCATTTAGCAGCAGATTTTTCATATGGTTGGTGTTTCAAAAAAAAAACAAAAACAAAAACACACAACCAACAAAAACACCAACAAACCAAACAAGTCAGTCAAAAAAGGTGCATTTGTCTGTTTCTCAGAGGTAATTGAATCCATCTGGTCTGTAGCTCCTAAACCACAGGCATCCCATGATTAATTCAATGAACTATTTGGTTTCACTCAAGAAGTGATCATAAAGCTGCAGTGCAAGTGCATAACCAAGAGCACCATGCAAGAACACAGACACCAACACTGCATCTGGGCTTTGCTTCCTATAAATCCTGAAGTGACAGCACACCTCAGCCTAAGTGGACTGTTATTCTTTAGTGTGGAGCAAATCAAACTTGAAGTGAGAGTGTAAAAGTTGAGACAAGCACTGCAATCATGACCGTGATTTAAAAAGGTGCCATACTCCTGAAGTTACAGCATATTCCCTTGCTACTAAACCAAACTGAGGTTGCTGTCTCAGTTGCATTAAATTATTAGCTAATTAGCCCTGACTAAGGACAACAGTATGTTGATGCTGGCAAGCTGTGAAAAGAACACTTCAGCAAAGAAGATCAATAGCATTTTTTTGTCTGGCTTACAATAAGAAAACTGCTGGCCCAGGTTATGAGTGTAAGCCATTTTTCATTTGGCAGACAAGACAGTAGTAGTGACAGATCAATACAGTAACTTTATGATAGGCTGCTGCCCCTGCAGATGGCAGGACCATAAACAGGCATCATTTTTAAAGCCCGAAGCAATCCATTACTTGGACAGAAACCACCTGACCTTTTACAATATTTACAGTTTTCTACCAAAAAAGGAAATCAGAGAACAAAACAAGGGGAAATCAGCACAATTAGCTGTCCTGCAAGACAGAAGAGAATATTGCTTGTTTGAAAGTCAGTATTTAAAGTAATAAGCTTTGTGCTATTTGGGAGATCACATTAAAGCCACAATGTTGCCACCAGGGAACTGCTCATCTCTTCAAAGAGAAAATGTTATTGGGGATCACATCTTATATGATGCAATTTCCTTATCTCCTGGTAATGCGGGATAACAAAAGAACCTATTTATTAATCTTTAAAGAAAAAAAACCCAAAGCAATCAACCACTTTACTGTGTCCTTAAAACATTAAACCAGTTCCTTTTAACACCTACAATTACTAGGCATTTGAGAGAATTCATTTACAAATGGGCAGTTATTTTTCCCATATTGCAGTATACACACTGCAGATTCGCACATGCAGTTTCTTATTCTGCACCAGTATTGGGATTGCTGGGATCTGACTATGGTGTTCCACTGTTTTAGCAAAGGCAAAGCAAAACAAGAGAAAGGCTTTTAAATTCTGGAGGTTTTTTATGGCAAGACTTGCAGCTGAAGAGAATGTAAAGGACAGCACCTTAATAAATTATTCAGGCCACATCTTCAGATAAGGACCCAGGTGGAGCAGCTGGCCCTATACTTATAGTCTTCTCTTTACTATAAACATGAAATAACCACAGAATATGGTGAATCAATCATACAACTAGCTTGCCCCTGCCTCTGTCTGAGGCTGGTTTGTGTCAATTACTACAGAAATATCTGTTTAAGCAGGAAAGTAATTTTACAAAAGCACATTGGGTTCATGGGCTTTCATCAATACTTTTTGGTTGCTGCAAGTAAGTAATTAACATTAATGTCAACATAAAGGATAGAAGGAGGAGGAAAATATTAACAAGCACAATATAAAAACTGAGCTGGCTGATTCTTCCCCATACAGTACTGCCATGCAACTGGCTCCTAGCTTTGCCTGAAAAATGAGTTATTATTAATTTGGTTGCTAATTTTACTTTGCATGATGTAAGCAAACAGCACTACATTTTCCCCTTAACGAATGCCAATTATACACAACATTAGTTTAAAATACAACAGAATAGCACACAAACCAGAAGTCTTTTGACTGGGCTCCACTCATGCTAAGAATAACTTGGCACACACGTACATGATGCTAAATCTGCCAATGATTTGCTTTGCTCCAAAACTCCCCCCTCTGCATCTTCTACGAGATCCTAAATACATGAAGCTGCATTAAAGCAGGAAACCTACGTATTGAACCTATTTTTAAAACAAATTGAATTTCTTTGAACCCAAATGCAAGGGACAGTTTCAGCAGTTTCACATTCCTAATGCCATGCATTTTCAGCACGCACAAGGGCTCTTTATTCCCAACCGCGCACAGACGCTGCCCGCCACATCTGCCAGCCCACAGCACTTGGGCTCAGCCCAGAGACTCTGTCAGCCTTCTGCAAAATCACTGGTGCAGACACACAAAGCAGCAGCCCACGGTTCTGATTCGCAGGACACAAAACATCCTTAGAGATAACGTCCCCAGGATCACGCTAAAAAGACAATAAATTCAATGGTGTATGTTTGGTCATTTTGTTTTTTGGTTCTGTTTGGGTGAGGGGGGGTTAATTTTTTTTAAGCGTACTAGGCTAGGTTTTTGTTTGCAAACCCTCCCCTCCCCCACAACATTCGTAAGTAAAACAAAAATTGCAGCACTCTGAAATAATTACTGATGGTTCTTTTACAGTGCCTCAGTGACACTGTGTCAATTTTAAGATAATCCGAAGCATTTCCTTCATGCCATAATATGTGGATGCAGGTAGTGACTTCACACTGGCTAGTCCAGCACTCTGGTTCAGCCTCAGCACACCGGGGATGCACATCCCATTTCAGCTGACTGCCACCTCTGGGAAGGAGGAAGGACAACTAGGTTTGGCAGAGTTTAGCTGCATGGCCACTAGCTAAAAGCAGTGTTAGGAGGGATTATGTAACCTGGCTGCTCGCAGAGAGAGTTCAAAGTGAGACAAGGGCTGTGCCTGAAGTGAAGGGGAAGAGAGCCCCCACCATCCAGTGGGGACAAGGTCATGCTCCTCCTGCACCCTGGTTGGTAGTTGCTTGCTTCTTGGTCCACTGACTCCTCTGAGAATACACCCATATTTACACTTAGCCTTTCTTTCTTTTTTCCCTACATCCTTTTGTATCTAAGTTCCATTACTCTAATGACTTTTCAGTAAGGTACTCACAACAATGAGGACTTTATTTCTCTTATTTCCCCTCTGTCACTATTAAGATGCAAACTAAACCCTTACACCCAGACTACTCCCTACAGATTCCTGTTCTGTCCCTTCTTCCATCAAATTCCCTGGACTTTTTGTATTGAGTTTTAGCCAATACGGACATTAACTCCTCTTATTCCTATTTTACTATTAGAATGGCATGGTTCTTCTCTGAAGATAAGACCATGTAAACAGCTTTATAGACTTCAACATCAATGAAACCTCATTGAAGACCTCAGCAATTTCTTGTTGAATAAAGTCACAAATCTACAAACACAAATGACCATGTAGCAACTCTGCTACTGTTCATGAGGTTAATGAAGTTGTAGGGAAAGAAAACCAAGATTCCAACATCATACCAAACTTCCTTATCTTTATAGTTCCAGACTTCATATTAGCTACAAAAACCACAAAACAACACCTCATTATCTATTTTTTGTTCCTAGATAAACCTTCCTTGAAATTTGTCTTAACACTTGCTTCACATCCATTCAAAAAAACCTCAAAAATCCAAAAGCACCCCAAGAAAACCTCTTTGTGTTTTGGAGATTACATTCATGTGGGAGATATTCAATATTTGCTACTGTAATAAAAGCATAAACTACTAGTTGGATAGTAGAGCACTTATGAAATACATCACCTCTTTGTTATGTATAGTCCCACAATCATATTTAGCTCCACGATGGTGACCACAAGGCAAGCTCACAATGCATCTAACACCACAAATCAGGAAACTCCAACTAGTGCGTTCACATGGCACATTGTCTGCACCACCATCCACCAGAGCCAATCCTTTTGAGCGTAATAAAGTGAAGGTATTATAATTAGAGAGTTCATAATGCCATTTAATCAAGTGTGGAGCTGGAGCACAGTGGGTTGTATACCAAAGACAAAACCACATGAAGCAGTACAATGCTGAGTGCAAGAAAGGGCACACATATTCTTCAGGGAAAATAACAAGTTACTACAAAGCCCTGTTTGTTTTCAAGTACTCAGTCTAGAGTTTGCATACTAGGTAATTTTGCATCATGAAAATAATCATTTCATAAACTGAAAATGAAGTAAGACCACAAAAATGTCTTTTGACTCTTACAGAGAGAAAACCCCAGTTTCAAGTTCTTAATTTGTGAATTAATTCTTTGTAGTTTTACTGGAAGAATTAATTGTGCTTCAACAATATTATAATTATTTTTTTACTACAGCTTATTATTTACAAAGTGCTTTATAATAACTAATCTGATTCTGTGACACCTGTAGCAGTCTCCATGTAGTGAGGCTGAGACAGTAGTATCCTGAGCTATCAACAGAAGAAAAGCAAGGGTCAAGTGAAATCAGGAACAAACAGAAGACTTTTCCATAATCAGCCCATTTTTCCAGGGGTCACATGCTCAGCACAATCAAGACAGTGATGCAAATGCTCTTTCCTCTGTCTCAAAACTGGGCGGGGAATTACCCTGATTCTCTCCCATGAAACAAAGTGTGTTTAAATAAAAAAAAATTAGTAAGAACTCAGGAACACCCCTTTGCAAATGGGAAGGATCAGACACTGACTTACATGTTTTAGATTAGGCTCCTGACAGATGTGAAAGATCTTGCAGATTTTCCAGCCCAGAACTTCTGTTGCCAGAAGGCAGCAGTCAAGCCAGTACACAAGGAAGGACCCTAATGACAATGGCTGCAGCTACTGCCCATTCCTTCTCTGATACACCAGAGATGTCTGGCACTATTCTTTATAGAAACAAAGACTACTCCTGCCCTAAGAAACCTGTATTTTAATCATATCATATTATTTTTAAGAAAACATCAAAATTAGTTTCCATTAGTATGGAGAAACTTGCTTGACAAACACAGGAGCACCACCACTGAATGCTCAAAAAAACCCTCATGGGAATCAGAGCACAAAGTGTTACAGACCTTATCTTGATCTTGATTTGGGATTATCAAAGGCCAAATATATTTTTTCCTTTCAATACATAAAGAAAAATAAATATCCTTAATCTATGCATCCAATATATCAGGTAAATCTAAAACTACACAAGCAACAGTTGAAAAAATCTAGCAGAAAAATGATGTGGCAGCACAGAGCTTCCAAAACTACTCATGGGCAAGTGTGACTCTTCAGACTGAAGCTTTATTTAAAGATCACACATATAACAGCACATTCTCAAATGGCTGCAGATCAAGAAATGAAAAGGTCTGAGCTAAAACACAGTTTGATTTTACAGCCACTAAGGCTGCAAAAAAGACTCCCATTGGCTTTAGCCAGCAATGGTCATATCCTGGTCACACCACATGCAACTTCCCTGTGCCTTTCAGCTTATTTGTGTGACAGCTCCCAAAATAGCAAGGGACGACCTTTTGTCTGCCTGGGTATTCTGCACAGACAACAACAGCACGACACTCCTAATGGCCAAGAAAGGACTTTGCAGACTGGGAGCCAATTTCACCATACACTGTAGAGTCCCACACAACCTTTGCCACCTCTAGAGAAGCACTGGATCACAAACCATTTACCTTACCATATTTTCAAAGTTTTACGGATTAGTATCTTCCTCTCCTGCCCATCATGCTCAAGTCCTTTTTAATAATTGTATGTTTAAAGCAAGAAAGCCACAGAGATCACATGCTTTTATCACTAATTCCCAAGTAGCTCATTAATTTAAGAACTTGCATTGATTTTATTAGGTCATTTACATATTTAAAATACTTAGGTGCTCAAATTCTGAAGGAAGGAGTATTCCAAAACATCTCCTATTGTCCTGAAAGGGAAATGCTATGTTTGCACATCTGCAATCTAAAAATATTACTTGAAACATGGGAGAATGCTTAAGACAAAAGAAAAATACAATTTAAAGTACACCAGCAAAAGAAAAAAAAAAAAAAAAGGCAGGACAAATAACCCTCTCTTAACAGACATACGTTATAATTCACAGCTTTGAAATGGATGAAATAAAAGTCAACTCTTTATTAGTGGAGATGTCTGTCACCTTAATTTCCAATATGCAATTTTTCCATAACTATGGGTTATATTCCCGATTCACTCTGAGGAATATTTAGGCACATTATGTTAAGCACAAAATTTGAGGAACATGAATCAAGTCAAAATACTGCAGAATACTTTAGCCACAAACTGTAGCTACCATCAAACAGGACACAGTTGAGATAAAAAGCATGCTGCACTAATATCCTATGGGGTTTGTCCTGCCAGCAATAACTGATAGTTTTGCTTATGAGAGACACTGGCCAAAGATAGCAACAATAAGGACAAAACATACCTGAGATCCTTTATTGAAGCAGATAATTTTAATGAATGCTTCATTCTACTGCTTTTGACTATGGCACAATACCAACCTGTTTAGATTCCCATTCCTTTCACTCTGCTTGCATGTGCAGTGTTGATTCTGCAAACATCCCACAAGGCCATTTACACCAAAGAGCATGCTGGCTGTACTGATTACATACCTCAAATGCCATCCATGTCTGTCTTTCAGAAAGTCTGCAGCATCTTGTTTGGAAGTCAAGCTTTTTAAGAGCTACAAACTGGCAAACTCAAAAATCAGCACCCAAATCCAAAACAGAAGGTTCCTATTTTTCATTTTACTGTTTTCTCTTGCTCTGTTAATTGCTATCTAAAATATTAGCCCTTTACTTGAACCATAGTTTCTTGTTAAGGCATCAAAGTGAAAACCAAATGCAGCTGTTCAACGTGGATTAAAACTATTTGGCATCCAGTTCAAATAAGTGAGTGTTCCACACGTAAATGCATTACATCACACCTCCTATTTTTTTATTTCAGTCACTTTAATTTTCCCTTAGGCAAGACACTAGAATAATCACTTAATTGTTACAATTACTGACAATGACCCTCAGAAGGTGACAGCATTTTGATCCCATTTGATTAAATTAGTCTTAATAGATCCTAATGAAAATGCAAGTAAATCCTTTTTCTTATCACTCATTCTCATTACTTTCAGCAGCCACTATAACTTAACTGCTCAAAGGGCTTTAAAGCACACACAGAGCACAAGTGAAAGAACTTGCCTTTCAGATACACCTTTTATTTAATTCACTGAACAAGTTTAGGTAAACTCTAAAAAGAAATTCCCAAGTGTCCCAAGAATCAGCTGTCACAGTGCCAGTTGGGGTTAACTGTACAACACTGACAACACAGCAGCAGCCAACAGGAGAAAATACCCAGGAAGTTGTCCACCCAAGCGCTCACATTCTAAGCAAAATCAAATAAACAGGGTGTACCTGGAAGGGCATAAAAGAAAATAAATATGACTATTATTACTGACTGACTTCTTGCTGACACTGCAGAAGTATTGAGTTGTTAGGTGGAATTTGAGCCGAGCAAGCAGGGAAAGGAAAATCCTATAAGGAAGCATGTCCCATGTGGAGAAGGTGATGCCAGCAAAGGAGTGAAGACTGTCATGGGAGCAGCAGGTGGCCCGAGCATCAAGACACACTACTGAAAGAACAGCCTTCTGACAAAGATGGTCACCTACAGGCGCTCACATCCACAGTGCCTGGAATTGCTCTGGCAAGCCAAACACAAATGCACAGCTCCAGTGCGTAGCTGTCATCTATATTTCCCTGTCTGATGGCACCTTTAGAAAACAGAGGTCCTGACGTGAGAAATCAGAGCAGCCCACAAATGAGCCAACTGTGCTGAAATCTGGTTTGACTGTGGAGGTCAGGACAGCTCATCAGCCAGCTGCTCTGCTATGTAAGTGTAACGAGACACTCGCAGCTTGCTGCCCCTCCAGTGTAATTGCACATCTTGTTCTTTGTAATCATCCTTACCACTCATACACTGCTGTAGAGACAGAACTAATCCTCCCAGATCCCACTGAGAGGCAGGCAAAAAGTATCACCATCACCATTTTGTAAATGGAGAGAAATATATGTTACCTACAGGAGTCAGTTAATGAGTGGAAAAACCTGATGCACTTCCACAGGCCGAGGAGCATTCGGCCTCATGCTCACCAGTGGACAACTTGGCTAGCAGAGGTCAAACCATTTGTCAAAAGCCACAGGGTGTTATTGGGAGATACAGGATGAAAACTTACAGCGCTGAAGCGTGCTTTGTTCTCAGGCCACTGTAAAAACCACAACCAGTAAACACCGTTGGCAGGTTGATTTGGGATTTTTTTTCCTGGAGTTTGGGGGCCTAAGGGTTTTTTCTGTCGTCATTTTGGGGTTTGTTTGTTTGTTAATAAACTAATCCATAAAGTATTCTAATTAAAAACAACATACAAATTCTTCTTCAATTTCTCAAGTAGAAGACAAACTACACATAGTTTTATCAATACTGAAATAAGTACAATTATTACTTGGTTTCTGCAGCATCCAAAAAATAAAATGGTAGCTACTGCAAGAAGAGAGAAAGTGACTTATACATGAAATGTGTGAAAAAAAAGATATACAGCAATATAAAAGTGATGTGATGTATATACAGGAAATAATAAAATGAGAAAGTAGCATGATCTCTGTTGTTACGAGGCCACAAATGCCCTGGCAGATGGAGGAAGTTTCAATATCTATTTTTTATTAATTTCAAGGTCTCAAAATTAAAATTGGATAAATGTAAATAAAATTTCTGTATTTAAAGCCAAACATGATCAATAATAACCAATCAACCAGTCAAACTTCCATGACAATCATGAAATAACATTAGTTCTTCCTTAAACTCTTCTGCAACACTTGATTTACATTTTCCATCTCTTGTAGATTTAGCATCACTAAGAATTTTGGCAATGGAAAATGTTCCTATCAGCTTGGTTTAAACACTCATCTAATTCCAAAAAGCAAGGTTTTAAATACAATTTTGAACACAAGGCCAAGAGCGAGGTTGGGGAATTGACGTCGCATTGTTTTCAGATCCACTGCTACTGCTCAGTCCCTTTTCAATGTACGTTGCCCATCAAAGCAGGAGTTACACAGCTTACAACCCTGCACTAAAGTTGCTTCTCATTAGCAGGAAATATTCACAGAGACATTTTAAGACACAGATTGATAGTTTTAGCCAGGTCCACAGACAGAAACATCAACACAGTGGCTAACTAGATAACTGTTCCCCCCACACTGTCTTTATGCTGTTGAGAATTTTTTCATCCTTTGCTAACATTCTATTTTTTAAATTCTCTGCTTGAATAAAAAGCAAAAAGGTTGTTTTTTGTCAAACCCTCTCCAAACATTCTAGACTTCGGTGGGAGGTGAAAGGAGAGGATTTACGTCAAGAACTAAGCTGAGCAGCCAGCTGTTCCAACCAGGCTTTCCTCTGGTGAGGGACAAGCTAGAACAGCACATTTCCCTTTTTCAGCATGAACAAACAGTTCAATACCTGCTCATCTCATGCATCTGTACAAAAAAAAAAAAAAAAAAAGCATGATACTTGCGTGTTGGTTGTTTATTTTCAGGACCTCTGCTGAAGGAAACTTAGGTTTCATGGAAGGCACTGAGGCTTATTTTCTGTTTGTGGATGCCAACAGGATTCATTACTGTAACATAAGATTTCTCTGCTTATATTTAAAAAAAAAACAAATCATTTGGCTTTGGAAGTAGATACAGGATTGAATATACCTTACACATCTGACCTCAGAAGACATGAAGGTGAATTATGTAACACTATGTATCTGAAATCCAACGTTAAAGTAAAAAATAACTTTCAGATAATCAATCCAGCTTGTTTACTGAACTACCTGGCTAACTGCCAAAAGACAATGATTTCAAGGGTTTTTTATAGATTTGCTCAGAAAATCAAAAATCCATTTCCTAGAATAGGACTCACAATTCACCAACTCCTTAAGACAAAAGAAATGGATTAGAATTGTACCTTTTTCAATCTTTGGTTACACAGCTTTACAATTGAAACACACACCTTGGGATAAAGCAACTCGACTGTTTACATTACCTTTCATGTTTCCACATGCACAATTTGCCTACCAGTTTTTAGGGATTATGTAAATAGTTATTAACGTCATGTGGTTTTAACTACTAGGAGAATATCCCAGATAAAATTGCTCACCAAATGACCTTTATAGCTTTCCTTTAGCACGCAAAATTAAGCAAGAAGGTCATGTAATAATCATATATGCTTTTTAAGTAACATTATTTCAGAGGGAATGCCTTATTTTTAAAGAAATAAAGCTGAGTTCACACAAACCACTAGGGTTTGCACAAATCACTAAGACACTCAGACAGATCAGAAGACAGACTCCAAAAAAATCTAGTATTAAAGTACATAAACATAAGACACTTCCACACAATTTAGGGCCCCCAGAAATTACAACAGCAATCTCCTAAACTGATCTCTCCACTCCCACTCATTACCATTTAGTACTGCAGGGATCTCTGAGCCACAGTGCACTTGGATCATTCCTGGATTATATAGCACATAAACACATCTTAAAAGCTTGTTACAAATTCAAATATATGTATACTATAGGCAGTTAGAAGTCTACTAAGACAAAGTCAGAAAATATAGTATTTTTCTTCTTTTTAACAACATAAAAGTTTTTGCTTTTTCTACCAAAATTAATTCTGACTTCTCATTGTAGAACTGTAAATTAAATTCATCAATTGTTTTCTTGGTTTTGTTTTATTTCTTTGTTTTTTTCCAGCAAGTGGAACTATTTTGGGCCAAAAACTGAGGGGGGGGGAAAGGGAAAAGGAAGAACAGCAAAAAACCCAAACCAATCACCCCAGGGTGCCTTGAGACAGCAGATAAACATTTTCCAGCTCCTGTTACCTCGTAACAACACTGGAAGTCTCAGTCTATTAGGATGTCAGACCTGGCAGCACGGCAGCAAAGGGCCAAACCTGTATCTCATCAGGTAAGGGCGTGTCTGTGATGTGATCCCAAGCAGTCAGCACTCAACCCCAGCTATTCAGGAGAATGGCCACACAAGCCTCCTGCCTCAGTTTCTCCACCTGAAGCAACAACATTTACCCACCTCACACCAGAGCCCTGAAAAGGTTGAATTTTGTGTGCAAAGTGCTTTTAGAATGAAAGCACACTTTAGTTCTCTCCTTTCAGCAGTGGCAGTCAACCTCGCAGTAATCTGAGTAGCCGGGAGCTTCCCATTCAGGCAGTTTTAAAAGTCACGGTTCTCCTGATAGCTCTGCGTGACCCACTTCTGCACCTCCAGCCTGCCGCAGCACTATTGAAATGTCGAGGAGTTTATCAGTATAAAACTGAAATGTTAAGGGGGGAAACGTATTAGTGGGGACAGGAAAAGGCAAAATTTATGACACATAAAAGGCACTGCTTATTCAGATGAAATTTATTATATCCCATTTGAGTTAAAATATCACATATGTATGAGACCTTAATGAAACCATAATCCAGACGGGAGTGGGGAGAGGGCTGAGTGAGCTGTGCGCTTGTGCAGAAGGAATTTGCTCCTGAGGCCTGGCAGGCAGAGGCGTAACCAGCT
This sequence comes from Chloebia gouldiae, assembly GCA_003676055.1. NCBI lineage: Eukaryota > Metazoa > Chordata > Aves > Passeriformes > Passeridae > Chloebia > Chloebia gouldiae. The sequence goes on along the minus strand of QUSF01000014.1, from coordinate 9,336,489 downwards.
GCCTGTCTGCCTGTGTGCTCATGGCCAGCATCAGCAACGCAAAACCAAGGATCCCCAAGGCCCTGGAAATTAATGGAAGTGAATTGTGGAAACCAACCAACAAAGGAAGATGTATCAAAGGTTTCAAATCTATTCAGTATTAGATGTTGCGGGGTAAAGGCACAATGAATCACAGCTGATTAGCGCTAAGCCTGGCTCTTACTGCCTGCGTGCACAGCACGTAGCAAGACAGAAACCCAAACCCTGTGGGATGCTTCAGCAGTTTCCAAGACAAAAATGTGAAAACAATCATTCCCAAAGAAAGGGCTTTTCCACAGATTATTTAAACCAAGTAGGTTTAGTCTATTCCATCCCTTACACAGGGGGCTTGGAGGAGGCTTTCCCTTACCCCTCCCTGTGGGTGAGACATGGATACCGTTGCTGGTTATTTGCAGATGAAGGAGTAGGAGGACAGCAACTGGATTCCTGTTTAGTCCCATTAAACATGTAGTGCCATAAGCAGAGCACAACCAGTCTGGCCACTGCCCTTTCTGCTGGAGCTGCCAGTGACTCACTAGCCAGGACACATGTACACTTACACAACCCTGTGTAAGATGCACTACAACTGAACTTCTGCACCCCCTTTTCAGAGGCTTCTTCCCACACTGCTGCTCCACCCCCTCTCATCCACCTCGGATCAGCACAGGACTGTACAAGGGAAGTTTGCATTTACAGCCTGCTGCTGGCATCACTGTTAAGGAACAAAATTTTGAATTTCTTGAATATAATCTTTCCCCTGTAGCTTCCTTTGCAAATAAAATACATGCTGTACACATCTTTGGTTCAGTTCATACTGCTACTGCAAAGAAAAATTTCAAATACTGAATTAAGAAAGCCATGGTTCAAGGTGCCTGTTATCAACTATGTCATCAAGAAATAAAGAAATTCTTTTTTTTTTAATTACTGAATACTTATTTGCTAGATTATATCATTACTAACTATTTCTAGAAAGCAAGATAGCTGTCTTCAGCACCAGTTAACTAGGAAGCCTGAAAGCATGGCAGCACTTACAGGAGCCACTCCTATGTCAGCTGCTCACACACAGTGTTACAGACACCTAAAGCTCAGAGAACTGCAATAGCACATAAACTGCTGTCCTGGGAAGGCTTCTCCTAGCACTCACTGGCATGTTCTATCTTCTCTCACCCACAAGTTAAAAAAACTTACTCTGTTTCTCATCCTTATCATCCTTGTTGCTAAAACAATTAAACCACAAAAAGCCAGGACATATGTCCCTGCAGAACACAAGACAGACAATTAAGGACAAACAAACTTAACTCTAATTTCCCTCATTTTGAACTCTGTGAAAGATTTTGAGAAAATCCATACGAGGAGAAATATTAAATCAATATACCATGTTTGGCTGATGCCTGTTAATGAGCCTCATACTTTGTTAAACTTGAAAGTTGATATAAAGTGTTACTATTGAAGCAAGTAAATATGGGCATTATTCTTCAGAGAGTAAACATGTAGCAAACTCAAACCGAGAAATATACTGCATTTGTAAATAGCATAAAAAAATCCTTTGGATATATTTCTGAATATCCATCATGAATTTTCACTTCAAAAAGACTAATTTCTTCATATGGACACTCATACATGACTGCACATGTAGTCAGAGCTCTGTCTAACATAGAGGATGGCCTTAGCAACAATGGTCACAATTTAGGAATTCTTGAAATTAATGTGTCATACAATGAATGGAACATTGACAGCTAAGCAGATTATAAGCCTTAAAACACAAGTTAGCAACAGCTAAATTGTTTTAATGCTTTTACATCATTATTTTCTGAAATACAACATACACCTACTGCACTGAAAGCAGGAACATTTTCAGAAAACTATGAGAAATCTGGTCCAAGTCAGTGAGAATAAAATAAGTACAGGAAACAAGATGTCTTAGCATGGGCAAATATTAAAAAAACCGCCACCAAAATGTAACAAAGAAAAAAACAAAGCAAAAACCATATCAACCAGCAGCAGTCTGTTTTTGTCTTTTTTTTGAACACCTTAATTCATAATACTGGTTTATAGTTGCTTTGAGTTAGCATACCAAATGTATGACTGCACCATAAGCTTCATCGTAAGCAATGCTTCCATCTCCTGGAATTTGGTGGTTATCTGAGAAGACAATATTTAGAATATGTGGCCATTGAAGCAGTAACAAGTAGCAAGTAGAAGATTTTCCTCTAGGTCACTTCCTCGAATTAGCTTGACTTGCTCTGTACAAGCATCTTATGTGGTAGGAAATGCTGCCTCCGAGTCTAGACGAGCACTTGGATACCATTCCCAAATGCCTACAGAGGGGCCAGGTGCCCAGTTCCTGGCCAGACATGGCCTTGGTGGCACTGCCTCGGGCTCTGCAGTGAGATGAACAGCTTGTTGCCAGACTGAATTTTCACCAGCCCTTTTAAACTCACTCAAATCAGGAAGCGCCCCTAGATAAGCCAAGGTGCAACAGGGACTCGCAGGAGTAGATGCTGTGATTTGTGCTAACGAGACAGAAATAGCAGCATGACTGGGACCCGAGTAGATGACATGACACGTGCAGCTGTCTAAATAGCTCTGCTGCCACTGTCACTGCCTGCTAATGGCATTCCCTTCTGCTTGGCCTCGTCTCTCCACTTTACACAAGAGCTTAAAAATTCAGGCCCTTCCAGCTCCACCTAGACTGAGCTACTTACTTCAGAAAATAGGACAAATAGCCACAAAACTGGTTAAAATATAACTCCTTTGGAAAGAGGTGGGAAAAAAAGGTTGGATCACATGGCAAAAACTTAAATAAGTATCTTTTATTTCAGGTGTATTAAAGAAATTGTGGCAAATTTTTAGTTTTTATTCATCTTTAGGGGAAAGTAATAGGAAATAAAAGCATGTACAGTTTCTATACCTTAGCAATCAATGAAATATTGTGAAAATATCAAAAGAGGAATTTTTGTTTACCTGTCATCTCCTTAGGAACATATTTTATTGGATAAACTACTTTGTGGTGAAGTAGTGTGCATATTTTGTATGCTTTACATCTGAAATGTCTTAGAACAATTTCAAGCACAAGAACAGGAGTAAGAAATATCCCCAGTAAATTACCAGTCCAACAGACGTATGCCCATGGTGCTGTCATGTCTCTTAATTTTAAAACCTTGCATTAATTTAAAGGGAAGAAACCCAGTTTTTTATTTTCAGATTTATACTCTCCTTGCACTGTAATCCCACTAGCACTCCTACAACTTCAGTTTCTTCTTCATAGTACCTATGGAACATACAAGATGTCTAGAGCTAAAAATGTCAGTAAAAAGACCTTTCTTCTCTAAGTGATTATGTGTCCCTATAAAAGACATTACTCCATGCCAGAAAAATCCACGTCAAATCATTTTAGGAGGTTGTGGGAGCATACATGTTTGGTAAATTCTAGATGCCATCACAGGAACTTGGACCTAGATTTCTACTTCAGACTCTAAACTGGAGAGAAATTTTACATAGACCAAGACAAAAAATAGAAGATCATTTGTGATTGGATTGTGGCACCACAGTATTAGAAATCAGCTAAATACAGTAAAATACACACCACTTTTTTAGTAGCCAACAAGAAGGAAACCAGAAATTAATCTACTTTGCTAGCATAAGGCACTTCTAGTGGAATACAGGGCTTTTCTGGGTCTGTCACCTGCCAGATGGACTCTGCTGTGCACAATGAACAGAAGAGCTCCCACCACAGGCACCCGTGATCAAACACTCAGGGCAATCAGCCACCAAAGAGCAAACCAAGCACTGCTGTGCCTTCTCCTAAAACTTCTACAGGGCCAACAGAAAGCATCTGCCCTCAACCAGTATCATTTTGGGTGTAGAGAGCAATGACTCCAATCAGCTTTTGTAGACATGAAAGAAAATAGAGATGGTCAGCCCTTGCATATGAGGGCTTTTACCAGCTCACAATTCTCTTAAGAAAATACCATATCAAAGGAAATTAAACCTAGATGTCAAAAGCAATGCAGAAACCACTTCCCAAAAGCATGCATTTCTTTGCCAGCATATTGACAAAGCACCAAATGTATTCAGAGCCCAGAGAAACGTAGCAGCCTGAGGATTTACAGATTCTTGTTAAAAAAAAAAACCAAACCAAAAACCAAACTACCTTGTATGTGGCTTAAAAGAGAACTGCATATATATTAAAGATTGAGCCATTCTATCTCAGGCAGTTAGAGAAAAAAGAAAAGCAATATTTATGCCTGTCAGCCTAATACAAAAGTCAGATCCCGAGATTCCCACTTGGCCTCAGCTGCAGGACAAGTTTATATCCCATGCAAGGAGAGCACAGTTACCTGTGCCTTGCCCCATTCAGGGCCATGGGACCCTGCCCACTGCTGGCCCTGCCATGCATCTGGGCAGGAAGGACAGGCAAGAGTGGAGGAAGCCAAGTTTGATGGAAACATTCAACATCTGTGCAAATTAATGAGTTCAACTTAATTATCTCCCAACAGAAAAATTAAATAGGGTGCAACTGGTGATATAAAATCATCCTAATGGGTTCCACTGCTTGAATCCACCACTCATCAAGCTGAATTGATTTTTAAACAGTGGAAATTCAAACAACTCCCATGAGAAAGTAACACAATTCCCATCTCAATCAAATACATTGTAATAGTTACATATGAAATGTGATTTTTCAAGAGGGAGAGTAGGTTATTTCTCCATCTTCCATTTCTGCAGGAGACCTGTGAATTGATGGTATTATCAGTCAACGCTGGAATACCAGCACACACTGAGGATGTAAAGTGTACAAGCACACTATGAAGAGTATTCTGCAAATAACCCAAAAGTGCACTTTTAAATAAAGGCTGTGGCTTGGTATCACGAGCACTTGTTTTTCAAGCAGGACAGTTAGCATATTGTTAAGGTCTTTATAATCCAAAGCTTCTAGAAATAAACTTGCAAGTATGCAAATGTCCTTAAAGTAATTTAAGATAGCAATTAATTTATATTTAATAGTATGTTCCCAGAGCAAATATTTCACATTCTGCTGCTAATTTTGAGTATCCAACTGAGCTATTTCAAGTGTACCAGGATTCAGAATGTATCATAAATCCTTTACACAGTTTTTATTTCAGCATGAACAATTTTTGAGCAAAAATCACTACTGAGTTCAAGGAAGCCCTGATTTCAGAAAAAAAAAAAAGATGCATATTTTAATTAAAAGACCCCCCACTGTTGTACAAAACTAATTCCCATCTTTTCACATGTGTATAAGAAATTTCTACATAAATACATGAAATATCATACATCATCTTGAAGTTTTTCTGCCGTGACCTCTGAAGACAGACTTAACTTCAACTACTTCCACTTAATTTCATCAGAAAAAGATATAAAAAAAATACGTATCTACAACTGAAAGTAACTATCTAGACCTGAGATGCTGCCTGACAAGTCCTATCTCAGATGTGATTAATGTGCTGACAATTTGCCAAAAGAGGGTCCATTTATCTGCTCAGTGGGCAAGCAAACATTTGTGAGAACAATTGGTATCTATGCAAGGCAGCCACAGACTGAGTGGTCATCAGGTGTTAAGTAGCAACTGACATTTTAAATGGAATCCAAGGGCTGTCAGCATCAAAGGTTCACTGAACTGGAGCAACTGGAAGAAAGGTAAAGGAAAGAAAGGTAAAGGGAAGGGAGCAAATGAAACAGCTGCATGTCTTCTCAGTTCTGTCTAATCTTATTTTTGCTAATCAATACTAAAACAATAAAGTATTTACAATATTGGTTTTCTGTAGTAATTCTTCATTAAATCATACTTGCATGAAAGGAAATAAACTTACACAGCTTTAGAGTGAGGCTCTATTCCAGGTGACATCAAAGACTATAACAGGAGGGGAAAATAACAAGGAAAATAAGAAAAAAATACCCTGCGCAAGGTTAAATACCTAACAGGAGATGACAAATCAAATGGGAATTACTGTGGTAAAAACATAATTTAAAACTTGATTGAAGTTAAACAGAATTTACATAACACTACAAATTAACTTTATGCTGAAAGTATTCACTGGGAAAGCAATAAAAAGGCATTTCATTAGTAATCTATATTTAAACAATATGTACAATAGAGTTGTTCTAATGAGAAATGTAGGGTTTTTAATAACAGCAGTTTCCAATGGCTGCCAAGAGACATTGCTATCACGGAGATCTCTGCACATAAACAAACAATCTTGGCACCACCATGTGTGGATTGTAGCCCTGAGACCCAGCACAGGTTGGTGCTTTACAGCTTCTTGTTATAAATTAACACTGGTACACAGCCCTGGGCTACCCATTCATACTCAGTTTTAGCAGGACCAGGATCTCTGCTTTTCTTTAAGTTTTCCTTCTTAAAAGGAACTACACATCTGTTGCTATGACATTTCACTCCCATTCCTTTAGAGACACAAACTATTTGTGATAGTGATCAAGAATCACATTGCAATCATTAACTAAGTCACCTAACACTAAATTACTGGTAAAATAGTAATAATGAAAATAGTACTAAAAGCACTAAATAGAAACTATGCAGAGGTGTAGCATGCACAAATGCTAATGACTAAACACAGAAGAAATGAACTACTAACATCCCAAGATGGAAACTTCTTACAACCCATGATGGAAAACAGAAATACAGTTCATCCCAGACTTCAGAAGGAATCCAGAAAGATCCCATTCCCTTAATGATTTCTCACTTTATCCTTGTATCAGTCAAACATGTTTTGGTATTTTTCAAACTATAGATTCCTCACAAATTCTGTTGAAAGTTTAACAGGCTTATGGCAACAACCATACTTGGTCACCTTTTATAAATAATCCAGTTGTCTCCTCAGGTCACACAACCACTATCTTAGACCCATGTCATAAAAACAGTGGGGTAGTTCACATCAATACTGTTTCCATATTTTTACTTTTTAAATCTAGCAGCAAAGTCTACAATTTCAAAAAAGGATTTAGCTGCCTTCAGGTACAGGTAGATACTCCTGACAGCTTCTGACTAGAATTGGGGTTCTGACACTTAAGAGGCAGCTTGCTGCCTTTCTCTTCTGAAAACACTTCAGGGAAGCCCAGGCAAGAGTAACTGTGAAAGAAAAAAAAAAAATCAACCAAGAGAAGACTTGGTAAAATAAAGTAAAACCTACAAAAGCAAGATTTGTTCTGTGTCTTGGCATGACAAACTTCACTGACCTGCAGGTGAAAAGGGGCAGTGGATACTATGAAACTATAATGTTGAAATGGATGCTACCTTCAAATGCACTCCAGAATATTCAGAATAAACTCAATTCCTTTGTTTGACTTGTTTCTCACCTAAATGGAAAGACTTAAGTGAAATGGCTGTAAGCTATGTTTTATTTCCCAAAGTGCCCCAAACACAAGCCCTAAGAGCCAGAATCAAGGGAGAAGCTCTGGAGTCTGTAGAATAAGGAGCTCTTCTGAGACATGGAAATGGATTACAGATTTTCTGATTTCTGCTGGACTACTGTGCTCACTGAGAGAGTGTCTACACTCACGCTCCCAGGTTTGTTTTAGGAATCAATATTTTATTTTTTTTATAGCATTAAACAGACAAATCATAAACAATATAAGTGTCTGAGACACATTTTAGTACCAAATTGAGTTTGTTTTGGGTTTTTTGTCAGTAAGAAATAAAACAAGCAAATGGTGCTTCATCCTGTTTTGGCTGCTGAACTGCCTTAAAAAATACATACATAGATATTAATTTTCTCACATTTGTTGAAAGTTTTGTTGATAACATTTGTTGAACACTTGTGCATCATGCCAGTTTCACTTTCTCTGTCCAACTCCCCTCCCCCAAAATTTGAGAATTATTTCTTTCTCTAAAACATGCATTAAAAAAAACAACAAAACAAAACAAACAAAAAAAAACAGACGACTATCTTGCCTAAGCATATGAATACCAATGTCATCTCCACAAATGGGTTTTCTTGGAGTAGAAAGGAGACAGTCAGCTTACAAATCTCTCTAAGTAGATGGCAAGTCAGGAAAGATGCACAGTGAGTAACATGACAAACCTCACCAGAATCTCTTTCCTGGCGGAGCAGACCCTCCCCAGCTTGGTGTGCCAAGGCTGGATTTCTCCAACTGGCAGAGAAGGGCAGGAGGAGGCACATTGTCCCCAGGCTCACCCTGGAGCAGTGAGCTCAGGAGAAAGGAATTGCCCCATCAGTTCCGAGAAGAGCATCGACACACTAGAAAGCAGGCTGCTCTCAGTGCTTTTCCTTTTTTAACACGGTGTATTTATACACAAGAGAATGCAGCTCACATGTAGTATCGACCCAGGTTGGAGACACTGCACTTTCACCACAGAGGACACAGAGGGAAGGCCTGTGCTTCTAAAGGCTTTTTCTATGCTAGCCTTATTCTGTACCCTGAGGACAATATGCAGTCTAAAGGGGATGCTGGATTTTGGGGCAGAATGACTTAACTAAAGCTTGCAGTGGGAAGGAAAAATATTAAAAATGTTACAGTAAAAACCACAGGTCCAGCCAAGACTGCAAGTCCATTGTGTTATGCACTGTGCAAACCCATGAACATGAAAAGCTATTTCAAAAGGCTTGCAATTCAATGAGTAAAGAGAGATGATCCATAGTATTTTTAAGGCCACATATAAAAATAAAAATGCCCAGAAATATACCAAGAAATGGGTTTTTGTATTGTTGTTGGAAGCTTTATATTTTTCTTTAGATGAAAACTATCAAATTAATTATTCTTATCTGCTTTTTGAAACTGAAAAAACTGTGACTTTATATACATATGTTGTGAAAAGGGATACTGGGAAAAACAGAGGCAATGATGAGCAGGAAACAGGATATTCCAATATGCTCTTAGGATTACTGATTATAAGTAACTGACAAGGCAGGCAAACTTTCCACAGCCTCAAACAGCTGTACCACTGCCCTGTCCACAAGGAAATTCCATTCTCTGCTCCCTCTTCCAAGGGTATGCTGTGCTGGCCAGCAGGTAACTGCAGTAAAGCCATGCTCAGGTCTGAGAACTGGATACTGTGGTGTACAGCAGCACTGCCCGTGGGCTCAAGCTTGGAGAGTGCCAAGACAGCTGTCTCTGTATCCTGGCACATTTTATTTCTAAAGCTCAAATTGTTCACACCAAACCAGCTCAGCTGTATCAGTAAAGACATCATAAAAATCGGAAGCGCTAGAAGCACTATCTTCCCACACATCAAATGTTCAAGACAATCTTTGGTTGTATTGGTAAAATCTTTGTTTCCAGATTTGAGCAACCAACACTAAGCACTTGGTACCAAGTGGAATTGATTAAGAAGTGGTAATAATTATAAAACTGCTTGCTGAAGCAAATTAACAAAAGGACAAGATGGGCTAGGTCCTACAACTGCCACCTCTCTTCTGCCATTAACATCTCCTTATACATTTGATAACCTGGAACTATCTGCAACCCACATGATACATGAGGAGGCCATGTGGCAGAAGAGACCTGGGCACATTGGGAAATTTATGACTTCTCAGAAGACTCTTAGCATATGCTTTTTTTTTTTTTAAATCTGTCCTGTCTGAAATGGGGACAGGGATAGCAGCACAACTTCTGAAGGAAGCCCCAGTGTAGCTCAACCTGCTTCATACAGCAATAGCCACTACAGCAAACTCCAAGAGAAAACAGCAGAATAGAGAGGAAGCAATATGAACAAACAGCTCATCCAGCGATTGGGAAGAACTCAGAACCCAAGTCATCTGCTCCTCCTGAGTCTGAACACTGCTGCTGTTCTCTCACTCAGTTCAGCTCAGAAGAGTGAGCATCTCCAGCCACGTGCAAAGTCCTCTCAGCACTGATTTCCACAGGACCTCAGAAGAGCTGCTCAGGCCTTTGCAGAGCCCAGCCCGAGTGGGGTCAGTGCCCATCTGTTCCTGCTTTACATTGTCCATGACTCACACAACTCTTCTCATCCCTGCAGGCAGCTCTTTATGCAGTCCAAGTTCTCTGCAGTTACTTGTGACTAACTCTACGCATGCAAGGTGGCAAGGCAAAGGTAAGCTTTCCAAAAGTGTCCGATGTCTAGACTACAGGAGCTCCTGAATTACACTCTGGAACAGAGGGACTGCCCTGAAACATGATGCAGCTCAGCATGGCATCCTGGAATGGAGCAAATGCTTCCTTCTGCCTTGTAATCCAAGAGCTCGGCACTGCAGCTTCAACGCGGCAGCCACAGCGACCATATAGGTGAAAAACCAGAAAACACAAGAAGTGCAAACCAAGGGATTTTGCAGTTTTTTCATAAGAGGAGACAGAAGGCTTTAGTTTTCAGAGACTAGTTGTTGGTTTAGAGTCACTTGCTGGACACTGTTTGCAAAACAACCAAGCTGAGGGCAAACTGATCTAGTATAGCAAATCTGTATAAAAGTTTTTATTTAAAAACCTCAAATTATCAGTTAGAAGTAAACAAAACCTAAAAATTGCTCCTACAGAAGATCCAATCTGTCTGCAAAGACAATCTCTATCCTCATTTGATGTGTTGCAAAGGTAAGAATTTTTTACAACAGTGGGAAAACTCATTTGCTAGATCTTATACAAAAAAACCAAAAACTAACCTGCCATCTTTGAAATTGCTAGATGTTGTAGGAAAGTGAAAAAACAGTATTTTCAGCTGACTCTACACAATGCTTTTGTTGTCTTGCTCCATGGCCCAGCCTTGCAATCATCTCATGCCTATACCCACCTCCAAAAATACACTCTGACCTGCCATTTGGTTCTTAGTATGAATTAGCCCTGAATATTTTTTTTAACCAATATTCTTTGTGTATCTCTGCACATGAGTGCATACATCTTGTGTGGATTTATTTTACACAACACTTTAAAATAAAATAAAAATATGCCTTAATGGCAAGTCAGAAACCTCTGGCAAATGTTCTCTTCCCACTTCCAGCAGCTTACTGGAAATAACATCAATTCAGCAGTCCATGGCAAGTGAAAGTATGAGTTAGTACATGTTAGCTAATTCAAAAAGCCTTCTACAAATCTAATAATTATACTTAATTTCATATACAAAGGTCAGCATTAAATTCTCTATAGTTTTGTATTTCAACAGATTAAAACTTCGGCAATAATTTACTGAACATAAGAAATAATACCACAACATTAATTACCTGCAAACAGCAACACTGTACAGATTTTAGCAGGGTGTATTGGAAGCTATACAGTATTTTAGCTAGTGCACACACACTTCAGCCATTTTCGATCATATAATTAGAAGAGAAAAAAAAACCTAAATTCTAAACCTAACAATTTCTTTCAGTACTCTAAGTCAGGATAAATGCAATTTAGTTGAAAAGCTAAATAATTCCCAGTTGTGAGAGAAGAGGAAGTAATAACTAACTGAGGTTGAAAAGCAGTGAAGCAGCCAGCTTAGAGCAACACCACAACAGGGAGTTTGCACAAAAAAACCAAGGCTGAGCCAAAGACTTCTTAAGAGGCATTACTAAACAATTGTATCTCAACAGTGCACTGCCATGATCCAGTAAGATGTCCTCAAATTTCAGTATGGGTGTGACAGGAGAAAGGGATATTTATCCCATAATGATCGTGGCTTCCCCACCTCTAATCTGCAGGCTGACAAACCAAAAGTGACAGAAATGCCACACGAGATGAAGCAGATTGGGTGACTACTACAGAATAGACCCAAAAAGGCTGGCTAGTCGATGGAAAGGGAAAGAATATGTTGGCATCATTGCTTACACTCAAAAAAAGCCTGCACTATTAAAAGGTAGGGGAATACTGCGAGGATGTAAGATTACTTTAAAGCACACATGGAAAAAACCTGTTACTTAAAATTCTTCCGTGCAAGCATATCAAGATTTGACCCTCTGAGCTCGCAAAGTCACACCTAAATCTATTAATTTCAATGTTTTTATTGAAAACAATAAAGGCTGAAAACAACTACATTTCCCTCCTACTAGGCCTAGCACTTAAATATTTAAAATACTTGAAAAATGCATCCAAAATCCATAAACTCAGACAACATTGATCCTAACATTCTGGAAGTGGAAGAGAAAGTCTGGTACACAAACAGCAACCTCAAACAGCATCCCACTGACACAATGCTGTCATACCTCTGCCTTAGGAAACCATAACGGATTTTGAGAAAACCATGATACACCAAACAACTGCTACCAATGGTTTACTTTTCATGCAGGACAGTAACAACTAAAACTAATAATCCTGATTTCATGTTTCTCAGGTGCCCAACAGCTAAACAGAAGGCAGCACCAGCCCCAGCAGCAGATGCATTTGTGCAATGGAGGGCACAGAACATGTGCGTGGGGCTGGGGGCGAGCGGGTGTGGGAGGGTGGGATGGCAGGGGGCATTCAGGAATGGGAAGAACTTGGCTTTCCTCAGCCACGTGGGTTTACCACACTGAGCCACGTCTGGACAGTGTAGCTGCAATTTATAAATGCTGAGGCAGGCCAAGGCGAGTGGCATCCCCTCCAGCTGCCAAATTCCAGGCAATTAGAGCCACTGGCAGCCTCAGCTCCATGGTGGGTGCCTGGACAGAGGCGCAGCAGCAGGGAAGAGCCTGTTACTGGGGTGGGGAGAGGAGGAGTGCTGCTTTATGGCAGCATGGTAAATCAATTGCATTTTTTATTTCCACTGCTGAACATTATTATGCTCTCTGCATGGCTTTTATGAATGTTTGCTCTACCATAATCTATTTGCCAGAAATCAATAGTCTCTTATCCTTGCAAACTAGTAACCAATGTCACCATCCTTCCAGCTGGCAGATCAACTAGCATTGTCCACTGCATCCAGAGCAGGAAACCTGGTTTCTTAATTGTCACATTTCTTACAAATCTTCAGCTAGGAAAGGAGAGAAATACATCTACTGCAAGGCAGCTGCCTACAGCTTTTAAATCACAGCCTGTGTCTTAAAATACGCTTCTCCATTGAGCAGGTATGGAGGTACCATTACAGGCCCCTCATTAAAGGAACAGTTCCTACCAGGAATATCAGCATTTTGAATTGCCACATCAGGATGCACTGGGGATGGTTTACTCTCAAGAGAATTAGAAGGAAGGGAAAGATGCTCTTATATAATTCCTAGGACGGTAGCAAAAATTGCTATTCTAAATGTAAATAATATAGAAATGACCAAATATGAAAGGTGTTGCACATTTATCTAACAGTTTTTAATAAAAAACAAACTTTTAACTCTCATGAGAAAAAAGAAAAGCAGAAGAGATGTAATTAAATGTAGTACATGTAATTAAAACATTAAAAAAAAGATTCACAATGGTCTACATATCTCATTGCTATCTCCACAAATTCCTTTCTTCCTCTATCAGCCCTCTGCTGAATAACCAGATTCCAGTCTCCAACCTTTGCTCCAAAGTTCAGGGCAAGCTCCCTAGAAATTCTTCTTCTGGATTGTTGTTTGCTTTTCCTTGTAATTCTTTCCTACAGAACCTCCCAAAGCAGGAACAATGTCTTAAGATAACATATATATATATGCCCCTAGCCTCCATATTCTTCCTAATTTGGCTTTTGCTTGGTTTTAAATTTTTCTCTACTGTAAAGGGGATAATAGCTGTCTTTTCACCTTTTCTTACTTATCTCCATTTAGTGTTTATTCTCCTATTATGTATCTCCCAGCAGGCAGCATCTGTGAAACAGCTCTTCTGACCCCCTCCTGACTTATCTGCAGCTGTGGGGGTTGTATGGAGGAGTTCCACTGTGGCTGGCTTTCAGAGCTTCAGACTGCTTCCTCTGACCCTTATTGAAATAAAAATTTATTGTCCAGGTGATGGTGCCTCAGGGTCTTCCAGAAAATCTTTAGGAAGAAGGGCTTGCTCATCACCCAGAATTAGAGGGTATCTTTGAAAAATGGCAGCCTTTACTGGGACACATCAGACTGCAGGAGGTTCTCTGCTCTGTGCGATCCAGTAAATCCTTTTTTCTTCCCATTGACATGGACTGTATTTTAGGAGTTCCTATGATTGGGTGCTAAATAACCCTAGAACTTTAAACAGCCAATAAGTCCATAAGTAGTGCAGGTAGGAGCTTCTTTCCTGTCTGCAGCACTGAAGAAAGAAACCGAGAGTGGGTTTATATACAACTTCTGAGTCTTTATCAGAAATGAGCTCCAGGTCCTGCACGCACGGCTGTGTGTGCCCCCAGCTGCCTCGCTGAAAAGCATCTGCCACAAACCCAGCACAGAGGTGACTGCACCCTCCAAGCACTGCCATGCTCACTGCCCATCTTCCATCCCCTCCTGATGGAAGGGGATGGAGCTAGAGCAGAAAAGATCACCTCATGTTCCTGCCCAGCTCTGCAGCAGGTTAGAAGTCCATCTATTTACAGGAATGCCTTTTCCTGTGACCATCTCTGAGCACAAAGTGCAAAATGCAACCTTGCTACTGCCCCAGGCAGTCACAGGAGAGGAAGCACCCGCTTGCTGCTCCTGTGAGCAGCCCCCATGCTTTGTCCCCTAGGGACTCTCTTGCTTTCTAACACCCTTCTGCAAACGGGCAAGTGCCAATTTCCACTGTCAGGCCTAGTAAATTTTATGTTTGTAATTCCTGGTTGGTGAAAAGAAAATAACAGTCTTGTCTGTGAAATGCTCAGGGTTGGTGGTACAAAACAGAGAATTGGGAAGCTGCTTCGAGCAGCTCTGGATCCATCAGGCTGGGTTCAGATTATACCTCTGCAAAGCCATAAAACTGCTTCTGTGGGGGAGAGCCATCATTCAAACGACAGCTTGAGATAAACCACAATCTGATGACTGTCACAGTCCCTTTGACACCAACACTTGCCATCTCCTACTGTTTACAGACTAATCAGTTTAGCCTTCCCAACTGGCTGCATACAAGGCAGCTGCTCATCATGACTTGCATTTTCTTAAAGCTTCACAGAGCAGACATCCAGGGCTCTGTCATTTCCTCCACTCCTCGGTCTCAGACTACCCAAAAGGAGAAAGAAAAATACATCCATCTGAACAATTCCTGTGTGGTGCTCATTTCTAGGGAATGCTTAGAATTTGACTAGCTATTGGTTTAAGAACAGCTTTTCATATAAACCCAAAAGTTAACAGCAACTACAGTAATAATTAATTTAAAACAAATAATTACAGAAAGAATTTTAAAAATACTCATATTACCAAATTTTAGAAAGGTTTTCTCAGACACTGAAGTTCATATACTTATAATATAACACAGACATCTTGCTTAATAGCTAACTTTTTTAATAAATAAATTATATAAATAGGCCTCTTTGATTGCTCAGAGCATCCATCATTAAGTACTGGGGCATAGCTTTAGGCATAATTGTACTACTGAATTCATCAGCTGCCTAATCATCATTCATTTTGCATCTATTTCTGCTAATTAAAAAAACTCCTAACAACTTTTACATAAATACTGTATTTGTTCTCCACAAAGACAGAAGCCTAATTTACCAGTGATTAACTGATTATCTAATTTGATAGCTGTCACTCTCTAAAGACCAGCACCCAAAGCCACCAGGAAAGACCAAGCAAAGTCTGCCAACCCTTAGCTGCTGTCCCTCACACTTGTCTGAGATGGGCAGCAAGGGTGGCAGCCTTGGCACAGGCTGTGCACACAGGCTCTGCTGATCCTGCTGGCTGTAAAGGACAGGTTTTCAGTGGAAAACCTCCCTCAGCTTCTGGGAATGCTCAGACAGGGACTAAATGACCCAGTGGGAGAACAGAAACTTGCTGGCCATAAAGAAATCTGTCGGGGACACTACACAGCACAAGAGTTCAGGGTGGTTATGCAGTCTTGAAAGACCCTCAGCAGCAAGTTGGAAATTAACTTCAGTGTGTTCCCTCTGCCCTCATCCTTCTGCCTGAAGCCCAATATAATGCAGACTGCAGCAGCATTCCCTCTGCTTAGACCCCTGCTAACACCAAAATCTTTCCGTTTCAAAGAACAGCTGTCAGCATTTAAAGATCTGCCTGGCCAGCACTTGGAAGCAGAGGAGGAACTGCCTCAGGTACCACCTGATCTCTCCAGGTGCACGTGCCCTGCTGAGAGCAGAACCCAACAAAACCACATCCCATCCCCAGTTCAGCCTCCAGGGTGAACTGCAGCACTCAAGAGGTGATGCAGAACAGCCCTACAAGGAGCAGCTTTTTGTTTTTCTCATAACCCAATTATGTTTAATTGGGAAATAAAATACTGGAGAAATGTACCTTTAGCCTGTACAATTTCCATGAATTTACACCAATTTCCATGCATAGCTGTTGCCAACATTGTCCTGGTTCCAGAGGTATATACAGTACAAGCAGTTGTTAAAGCAAGGATGAACAAGGGTAACAGCACCAACATTAATCTGGTAGGCAAGTGCTGTTCAGCTCTCCATAAATCGTCTATTAGAGTATTAATTAGAGACATTACCACTCCCAAACCTTCCACTCCCTGCAGGCGACAGCAGGATAGGCAAATTAGTTCCACAGGCAGGGACAGGTATTAAAGATTATTATGGCACCTTGGATTTTTGTAACTACGTATTTCAAAAGCAAAAGAGGAAAAACCAGCATAGTCATATTCACTTTTGATAACAGGTGAGCAATGACTTTTAAAGATTCCTTTTTTGACCAACACCTCAAGAGGAGAGGAGGTAGGTAGGAGAATCTATGTCAGCTATGGAGCTACATGGTCATCTGCTTTTTTCATAAACTGGACAAAAGAGAGAACTGGGTATTTCCTGAAGTGCTTTTCTTACCATTACTGAATGCAATTCCCATCCCAGGGAAGGCATGTACAGCCTGTTCCCAGCAACTGACCAGAAGAGTACATCCTGGGACCCAGCACACAGGTACCATTCCCAAAGCATGGTTCTGTGGCTATCACCGTATGCATTTACTGCATGAGAGAGGACCAAACCACACAGGGTCAAACAGCAACCCTGCTGTTTTTCTTGACCAGTACTGACTCACAACATGTAATCCTGTGCTACTTTTGAAGGCATAACAGGTTTGTCCCAATCAAAATTTTCATTATGAAGCACTAAATTACATGCTTAGACATGTAACAGAGACAACACAAATCAGTTACCTTGGTAGACTTCTTCCTAAGTGAATAACCAAGGTGAGGGGATGGTGTTATTTGAGGAGTGGATAAAATATTTATTTTAAAGAAAGAATCCCATGAAGAACTACATGCATTACGCAACTCTAACTTGATGCACCAGAAAAGGTGCAACTCAGTGTAACTCTTGGAGGAGAATCTGCCAAACAGTGCATAAAGCTGAGTGTAAGCATGAATGCATCCTAGTGGACTACAGAGAGAACACTATTTACAGCAGCAATTTACTGTTCCATAGTTAATACAGTTTCACACTGATAGGGGCTAAAATCAACTGACACCCCCTTCTATAGACAAATACTGAGAATACTGAAAAGTACCAATTCTGAACCTGATTAAAACATGGAAAAAAGCAGCATCCTATTCATAAAATCCAACTTCTTTGCCTCCACTTGAAACAGAAAGCACTTAAATGCAAATTTAAATATGCAATATTAACTGAAAATAAATTATTGGCAGCTACCATTTATTAACACCACACTGAAATACAATCAGAAAGACAATACACTGATGTAGTAAGTACAGGTTACCATCAATAATTACAGAAAAGACATGCCACAAACACTTCAGACAATATGTATTTACAAAACACAGTACATGGAGCTGACTGCCAAGCCCAACTAAGGATAGATTATAATCTTACTTTAAAACTTCAGTAACAGATAATACCTCAGGTATCAAGTAGAGGATATAGAAACAGTCTTGGTAAGTTTATGGCTGAAGAAGTAATGATTCAGTTCTAATCAAGAAAGAGCAGATTGCTTATAGATTTCAAATTACATTTTCTCCGCACAATTTCTTGTACAAAACTCCAGTGCATTTTTGAAACTCTAATCTAGGGACATAAAACAACAACTGACACATAACTTTATACTCTACAGCCGTGCACTGCATTTTAAAGGTACTGATGTATCTGATGAGTAAGATATATACATTTTTGCTCAAGTGGCTCCTGCTGATTTGTGGACTGCAGAGCTGCATAGAAGTGCTGGGCTGAAGCAGAGGAAGAACAGTTTTGGTACGTGGATCAATGCAGCTGAAATGTTCAGGGTTCAATGATGTTTTTCTAAATTTTACAGCTAAGTCAATGAACAGTCTGGATGCAGGAAATGGGTTTGTCAGGCTCTAGCTCTGCCATCTATTATTACACAAATTATAGTCCACTTCTGCACCTGCAGCATTTATCCACAAAAAAAAAAGGATATTTCTTGGATATTCTTCCCCACTTATTTTGACAGTAAACACTCCAGGCAAAGGCAGCCTGTTCCTGAGTACTACTACTGCTCCTGAAATGACAAAGAAACCTTGAAGCTGCTGGAATGTAAACCACAGTGGTAAACCTAGGATTGTTTACATCAAAAATGCCTGAGATACTGGCTAAAATGTGTATTTCCAACTAGAAGCAATTTGAAAAGGTATAAAGTAAATTAATTTTACTTAATGTAATGTAGTTAATGTATAAATTAAACATAAATTCAGACCTGACTTTCAAATCACACTATTAAGCATGGTGTTAATGACCTGAACCAGAATAAAACAAGTTTTAACACAAATTATTACATTTTTGTTGTTCCTCTTTAACATAAATGTTGTATTGCTGCCTACTTAAAAAAAACCCAAATCTGTCAGTAAAAAGATCTTAAAAAATCTTTTTAAAAAAAAAACATGCTTAGTTATGATGTTGGAATTATATTTCAGAATTACATATAATATCTAAATATACACCCAGGTCATCAGAAGAAATAATATTCATGAACATTTAATTATAATATTCCTCAATGGAAGCAATTTCTATTTAATAAGATTGTACAATTACAAATTGTACAACAGTGTTGCCGGATATTATAATATACTGAAAAGAACAATTTAAACTTCCAAGAATTTTTGCAACACCATTTCATGTCATAGCATATCTCTTAATATCTTCATTTTATTATCATTATGATGTTAAAACTCGAGGGTTCCCCAAAAGGCATGTAAATCTGAAAACTGTGAAAGAAATAAATCACAGACTGAATTTAGATAAAGTGCTCTTCTCTTTGCTACAGAAAAGTGAAATACATACACAACTGGAATATCTATTTCTTCTCATTTACTAAGCCATCTTCTGCACCCCTCCTGTCAACTCTTCAGAGACACACCGCCTGAATCTTCTTTTGGATGTTACATTTGCTAGTGAAATCACTGATGGACTGAGGCCAGTGGCAAAATTCCTACAGCAACTTAATGGGACCAGAAATTTGGTTCTGAACATTCATAATCTCCTCTCAACGTTTCAAGTGGCAAAGTCATTCCCAAGTATGAATTTCTTTTCAGAAGTGGTTGACATCCTCCCACCCCAGCAGCAATAGAGCTTAACACATGCAATCACATATGGTGCTCAGACATCCCTGCCATCTGAAATCCAACAATTAATAGCTACCAAGGAACTGGAAGGGGTTTTGACAAGACAAAATTGCTGAAATGCATTATCAACTTAGATTTTTAAAATCCTTTGAAATGCATGCCTGAATTGCAAAAGAGCTATCAGAAATGCATACAATTTTTAGGTCTCCAAAAGCTGTACCTCGTGGTATATTTCAAATCCTTTACAGTTAGCAGGAGAAAGCAATCAAAGAGATGCGAGAATAACAAGGATTAACATGTTTGCTCTTTCTTTAAATGGACTGAGTCCCTGCAAGGGTTTTGTACAGCAATCAGCTCCAGCCTACAAAAAGCTAAGACATCTATACCACATTTTCACATTCTCCTTACCAAACCAGACACTGTATTCTGAGCCCTTCATTTCTAAATCAAGTTCACTTCTAAATATATCCCGCCACGCATGCACACAAAGGGCACACACCTGTGCTCTTCTACCACTGGCTAGCTCCACTCCTGTGCCAGAGAAAGGGAAAGGTAGCTGCTAGGACCTGGCTGCACATAAGCTCTTCCAGTGATGGGGGCTCATTCCCAAATACAGCCAGTGAAGAGCACAGACTTGTAGCAGATGGACAGAAAAGGTCCCTGCATGGGGCAGCTTTTCATTCTGCCCGCTGGCCTCAGCATGCAGCCACTCTGTGCTCCTTCCAAGCTGCTAACAAAGCCACACCAGGCGGGAATGCCACCCCCCCCAAATCCCCACATCCATCTTTTGCTACAGACACCACCAGCACATTGCTGGGGAGCCCTGTGGCAGCTGTGAACAGGCAGGGAGGTTTCCTTCACAGGGTGAGGAAGTGTTACATTGGACTGCATGTGACTTGGCTTCAACCTTGAACTGCGCCGGGGGAAACTGAAAGAGCCTTCCAAAATGTTTGGACTGGGTAATCCTGCTCCTGGAGGTCTCTCCATGCCTCAGCAGATGGCAAAACCAGTTTCCAGTCTGCAGGTGCAAAAGAATCAAGGCAGAACTCTTCAGACACTCAGCAGACATCTAAGATCCCCGAGTGGACTCTGCCCTGTGTGTGCCAATAACCCTGTGCCTCCCCGGGGACCCGCGCTGCCGTCCTCAGCAGTGCTCTGCTCAGCTACTCGGACATGCTGCTGCCCCAAGTTAATACAAGGCATCATCCAGGGATCAGCACTCACCCCCTGCTCTTTTGTGGGAACAAAAAATGCAAGTACTGAGCCAGACATGCAAAATCAGACAAATTACCTGAACTCCACTAGCAGCTTAAAATAACTTGCCTGCCTCTGGAAGAAATCTGGGAGCTTTTAGAGGACTCCTGCCTCACGCAGGCTGTGGGGAAGGTGATAATGCAAAAAGAAGAGTGCTGTGTAAAGTAAGTTCTTCCCTGTCCTCATCTGTGTTTCACTCTCATGCAGTCTTCACTTTGTGCTATGGCCAACCATCCCTCTGAAGACCATAATGCACATATGGGGAAATATGGAGAATACATACTGTGAAGCTCCTGTTCTTAACACTGCATGTAAAACGAAGCTGAAAGAGTGAGGTTTTTGCTAATGAGACAATCCAATGGCTCACTGCTGTCCTAAAAGCTGGTTCCACTCCTGGCCACGCTCTTCTGCTGCCAACCTTGTGTTGGTTCTGTCATTCAACAGACTACAAAAACCTATTCACTTTAGCTCAGCAAGGACTCAGAAGGGTGGATGTCTTTGGGCAGTTTAGTGACTTGATTCAGCTAAATCAGGAAGACCTAATGTGGGCAGCTTGCCCATACTTGCCCAGCTAGGAAAGCTGACCTACTCAAGGGGATGCAGTGCAAACACAAGAGCAGCTTAATCTTCCCCTTAGTTGGTGGCTTCAGTTATCTTACAGAACTTCACTGATAAATGCTAGATCACAACCATCCCATAACTCTTTCCTTTAACCTGACCTGAAATAGTTCCGCTACTGAAAATATAAATAAAGATTAAAAGGACATAGGTTTGCTCCCTTATCCAGTTCATCCTACACCTCTCCTCAAAGTGCAGACATTTATTAGAACATCAGCAAATGTGTTTATATATTTCCTTGCACAATAGTACCCTATCTTTAGTTACAAAAAAAAAGGCTGACAGTAAAGCAGACAACATTTTTCCTGCCATTAATATACAATTCTGCAGTTATGTTAACCTCTCAACTCTCTTGTAGACCAATACACTTAGAATAGCCAAACCCTTTTTGTACCTAATATTTCTTGACCTGGAGTTAAACTCTGTCAAGTTCTGCCCATTTCCTCTGCTGAAATGGCTGACATCCCAGCTTTTATCTTCTTTGATGCTTTCTTTTTCCAAATAACAGCCCAACCAAACTGCCCAGAAACTTGCTTTTTATGTGTCTTACAGATTACCACACAGTCTTAAGTACACAGACAGAAAAGAGGGACTGAAAAAAAAGTATCCTACAACATCCTCATGTCAAGTCTTACAAGATTCTGATTTCTCTGGGTACACTCAAGCTCCTACTCATGGGAACACCATGTAGACAGCAAGGGCGCGAGAAAAAAATTACCAAAAATCAGACAAAAAATATTCACATTTTCTGTAAACTACCCCATGTTTTTATGTTATTGCATTTGAACTTTCTGATGAACAAAATCAGAAAAACATTTTCCTTCTTGTTCTTCTAATTATTAACATTTAATCTCAGTAGAAAATTCTTTCAAAATCCAGTATTTGAAATAATAAAAAGTGGCATTCTAACATGCAATCCAATGATTTAAAAAATTCTGTAGTATTTCAAAACAATTTAGCTAAGAATAATTTCAGCAGTTCATTGTTAATCTTTCTATGCTACCACAATTACAGCTTCTCCTTGTACAACATACAATATTACATGTGTTGTTGCCAGTGACAGATTGCCTGTACCTTTCCAGTAAGGCTACACCAGGCTTCAAAAATATAGTCAGGCTCAGAAAATCTGGCACCTAAAAAGCCCACAAGCAGATAAAAGTTTGAAATAGGTAATTGATAGTGGACAGAAAGCAATGGCCAAAAGCAGCCCAGAAGGCACACGGCTGCCCGACGACTGCTGCAGCAACTCTCCACATTGGCTAAACAAAAATAGTAGTAGCAAGGGGAATGGCAGGCGAGGTGGGAAGTTTTCCAGGATGAGATTTACAGTCCAGCTATTTAAATATACCTTGCATAATAGCAGATGAAAAAGGGGTCAGTACTGGGACAATACTCTGCCAGACTCAGATTATAATAATGAAGCAGGCAGCTTGAATACATGAAGTATAATTTAGACACTATTATGGAAAGAATACTTACTTTTTCAACACCGTGTCAACTTTTTTGTCTTTTTGAGAAACTTTTATTTCATTTCCACCCTTCTGCCCCTGTCAAGAGTTATAAAAATCGGTAGCTGGGGAGGAAGGAGATTAAAAAATTACAAGAAAAAAGCAGGAAAAAACAAAAAGAAAAAAAGAGAAGGCAACGTGATGCACCAGTTATTCTGAGTGCGTTTACAGAAGGTGAGTGGTAGGATGAGGCTGTGAGCAGAAGAGCAGACAGCTCTGTTCACTCAGCCAGCAGGGCTCTCTGGCAGCTCTGGCCAGGATCACGCCTTGGCTGATGGGGCACCACTGATCCTAGCAAGATTATTCCCTCCATCGCTTGTGGATGTCAGTGCTGCTCTTTCTCTGTCCTCTTGAGAGGTCACGGTCTCTCACAGGCTTCTCCTGGGCCAGGCTTAATGGAAAAGGTTTACAGAACCCAGAAAGGAAGGTGGGAAGAGCCACAGCTACTCCCATCAATCACAAAATTAGTGTCTCCTGAGTCTCTCCCAGCTGTATTCATCAACTCTGGGGTTTGTTTTTTTCCACAGGGCTGTGAAAAATCAATGAGATTTGTGCTGCAAGCTGATCATTATGACAGGAAAAGCTCTGCAATGAAATTGATTTGTGCAACTCTAACACCACTACTTCAACTCCCCAACAACTTTAGGGGGCAGACACTCAAGAACTGAGACAAAAAGGTGTGAGGGCTAAACCTCCTTTCTAAGTTGAGTCTTCCTTATCAAACAAAATTAGCTTTGAACCAGTTCAAATGAAAGTAAAACAGCAGAAATGTGGAGTGAGGAACAGTTCAGTAAATGAATGAAACCAGATGAATACATTTTATAAATTACATGCAGCAGCAAAGATTAAAGATTCTGATCTGTCCCCTGTGTTTCGTCCTCATTTCACCTCCTCACAAGTGTAGCACTTGACTATCTGTATTTCCATAAAATCTCAAACACTAAATATGGAAAGTCTAACATGAATATGGAAAAGAAAAAGCCATAATGAGAAACAAAAAAGCTGGCTATCATTTTAACGCACAACTAATAGTTAAGTAGCTTGTACCAAAATAAGTTCACCTGAATCAAGTGCCTTAGTTGGCTCAGCAGGTGCACCACACAATAGACAAAGCCCTGAAACAGGAATTGAGAGCTTTTTTCTGTCCTTGGCACTTCACTTTTCAACATGATTTGTGACAAATTATGTCTCTTGTGGCAGGAAAAACAGGGACCCACAATTGCTGACTCAAATGCTGAAGTTTTGGGGCACAGACTGCCTGCTGCTTTGCATGGGCAAGATGGGGGTCCACCTGCCAGTGAAGATTAGTCACTGCTGTAATACCACTGGTAATGAAAGAACTAAAGAGGGTCTCATCATTTAAAACACTTGGAGCTGCAGCCTACAGACAGTGCTCAGCTCCTTGAGGGAAATGGCACATCACACCAGAACTCCATATTTAGTATCTGCAGTGACATCAAACAGCACGCACCAAGTAAGACCACACACACATTCCAGCATTAGGAAACAGGACAGTACACACTCATATCACAGTGCTGCACCTGATCAGTGTGCATCTGAATGGCATCTACCTGACTCACAGGAACAACCAAGTACAAGTCCAGACACATGTGAGATTACAGGTACAAAAACTCTCACTAAATCCCACAAGAATCCCTAATTATTTTACTCTTCCACCATCTGTATTACTACATCTCTTCAAATCCTAACCTGAACTAGTAGAAACTTTATTACATAATAAGATACTGTATAACAAATAATGACAGTTAGCAGTTATTCAATAAAGTCTTTTTAAATCACCAAAGCATACAAACCTCATTCAGTTTCATTAGATTAAATGACCTCATCAGACAAGCTTGGTCTCCGCTACCAGGAGACCAAGGAGATTCTGAACACATTTCAGGAACAAAGTGACCAAGCCCACTGTAATGGTTTGCTTTGCTTTCAATCTACTTAGCTGCCCTTCATTCTGGGTCAATTTGTACTTATTCCTAGAGAAGAAGCACAGAATACAAGAAGAGTAGATAGCACACAGCACAAATGTCTTCACTGTAATTCTCTTTCTCCTATTACCATGCTAGTAGAGCTCAAAGATTGCACCCACCACTCGTCAAACATCAGGAAGGCATTGTGCAAATGTCATCAAGTGAAGGAGAGAGTTCAATTTCCCCAAGAGACACTTCCACGAGAGAAAATGATAGACTTCATAACAAGTTTGCAATGCAAATAAGCAAGTTAAAAGCCTTAATGGTATGACTCAACACCATTTTAAGTGGGCAGAAGTGTTCTGTTACATCCCATTGCTAATTTCTTCTTAAACATTAATTATACTCTAGTGAGAGGAATTATGTATTTGCAAGCAGGTATCAGTGGCCTGTTGAAACAATCATGCCATGGTACATTTCATCATAACAACAGAGGAATTTCTGTTCTCTGAGGACCATATTCATTGGTAAAAGCACATAATATATACACGTACCTATAAACACACAAAATGTATCATATAGAATTTTTGTTCTCAAAATTCAGGAACAAAAGAAGCTACAGACGCTCAATATAGTATTTAATTTCTGTGTTACACACTAGATTTCTTTCAGAACTGACTGGATCAGTGGACCCCTGTGAAAGACGACAATTCATTCCCATGGAGAACTTTTAAGCATACTTACGAAGGTTTAAATACTGTGTTTGCAGCAAGTAGAAGTTATAGCAAGCAGCTTGGTGCCTACAGCTCAAGAACAGACTAATGAGGAACAGAGTGTAAACAAAACTGAGACTCAGAGAAAATGGAAGTAGCTTCTTAGGGACAGAAAAGACTGCAAAGAGTTTTAGGCAACTCAGAAATCCACTGAGTTGGATAAAATCTGCTCTCAGGTTAAGACCCACCTGCAAAAACAGAGCAGAACAGAGCAAGTTGCTCATTTTCTTATTTTCACTTTTTTTTTTTAATTTAGCATGCTTTTTATTTTTTTTTTCTATTCAAAAAGGCAATTATTCCAGTACTTATTTAAATAACCTCTTGCTTTCAGAAATTAAAAGCTTTTCTGTTTTTTTGGAGTAGTTCACCTTTGGAAAAGGTCTAGGCATATCCAGCTCTGAACTCCAGGTAATTCAGTGTCCTTTTGGTTCCCTAGCAAAAAGATAATACATAGCAACCTAGCTTGGTCCTAGGACCAAAATGCCAAATGCACAGCAGCTGGAATTCTTTGTAATGAGCTACTAGCTACACAGATATGTAACAAGCCCAAAATATTACCTCAAATGCTTGAAATCATGACCTTGTCTTTATTTCAGAAGTCAAACTACTGTCAGACTGGATTTTGCAGCATAAAGGAAATTAAAAACCCCAAGCAGGACCTCTAGACCAGCAGATAGGTAAGTGGCAAACTACGTGTGATTTCATAGTCAAAACCAACAGTTCAGTAGGACCAGATTAGAAAGGCTGAGGACAAGGACACCACATCTTACTTGCTGTTCAATATACCATTCTTAAAACATAAGAGCACAGAGTAAGCTGCCCAGGTTCATACGTGGGACCCCTCCAGGAAGTGTGTTTATCCATGCTGCAAGAGCTGAAGTAGTAATACCAAATGCTGGCAAGAGCCAAGTTCTCCTCCTGTAGATCTCAAATATATGGTTACACTGCTCTGACATGCCCATGCTGAACAGAACAATACAAATATTTCTGCAAAAGGTTGTGCTATGTGAATGTACCAGAGGAGGGTAGTATTTGCTTGGGCATCTCTCTATGGCACGCCATTGTATTGCTTAGGAATGCCCTAAAATAGCAGATCAACTGCTGAACAGTTTTGATAATCTGCACGTCAATGATTTACTCAGTCTGAAAAGTGTGTTGGTCCCATACAAGTCTACTATCAGGTTTTTACCCTTTTTTTACTCTCCAGATGACTATCAATTTGGAAGAGAATAATGGTCAGTGAACCTTCAGCTTCCTCAACATGAAAACTTCTGATGGAAAGTTGTCTTTTAATGTACAGCAGAGTGTCTGGTCTCCCACTATAATCTCAGGATATTAGAAGGTGTATTTGGACATTATGTAGGGGTGTATTTGGACATTATGTAGGGGGACAACCAGGCGAATTTACTTTCAAGAAAGTCTGTCATTTTTCACTAAAAGATTAACAACAAATCTTGCACTACTGTGGGACTCCCTTTTTCCTTTCTATTAAAGGACATTACCACTTATTCTTCTGTTCCCTCATTAACAAGAAAATCTGAATGTTTGAAATCTCAAGAATTATGAAAGTAATCAAAATTTACAACCAAAATAAGATTAAAAACTGGTTAAATTAATATACCATGCTATTTTCCCCAAACAGCAAAAGCTAGAGGCCTGGTGAAATGCAGCATTCTCATCACAGCAGCCAGTGTTCTGTGCTTTATGCTGCTCTAGCAGCTGCAGCCCATCTATTTGTTTTATTTGGCCTTTTGAACATCTGCATAACTTGCATTCTTCAGATACTAGGTTACTTCTTTCTCTGGATGTGGGGGTGGAGAAAAGGGAAGGGTGACAGAGCCCTAGAGCATACCTGATTTTGAAATCCACCATACCTGAAGTCAGACACACAAACTTCCAAGCTTTAGATATTTTATATTCATAGAAAAAACGAAGAAATTTTTTTTTCAGGTACAACTATTAACAATTCACTTCTAAGTATGTATAACAAAATTATTAGTAAGAAAACCACCACAACAACAATGCATTCACAGCTCCAAAAACAGTAATTCAGCCAACTCCTATGGCTTAGTGGAAGTTATAGTCTGTAAAGAGCTAGAAGAATAATTAACAGATTGCCTCTGACCTAAAGTCTGCTAATTATTACAACTAAATCCCTTAGCACAGTGATAGCACAATAAATGGGCATAAAACATGCAGGTCTTGCCATGGATACTGTTTAGACTATTGCAACCACTTTGTTAGAAGCGTGGGTCAGAAACTACCACCTAGAATTATTTGTCTTTTTTTCCTCCCCAGTCAGTACTCCTCATAGGCTTCACTGCTTGCTCAAATGGTTTGTGACAAGCACAGGAAATGAGAGAATGAGAATCACTGACACCGGTGACAGAGGAAGCCAGGCAGTGAGAAGTTTGCAAGATTGTTTGCTACTGTAATTTGCCTTAGTGCATGAATTAATACCACACCAAATTGTACTAAGTCCTACCTACAGTCATTACAAAAACCAGCAAAAGCTGCCCTAGACTCAGAGTCAGTGTAATCTACTGAAGGAAAGTAAAAATCAAAGCACAGATCAGATTCATGGCCACTGTAAACTACCAGATTTACACCAATTTATATAATTTGTAATCTACTATATAATTTTTATATATATTTATACATATTACAAATATATATATTTGTAATCTACTATATAATTTGTAATCTTCAGTAATCTACTGAAGCACAGATCAGATTCACGGCCACTGTGAACTACCAGAGTTCCAACAGATTTACACCAATTTATATAATTTGTCATGAGTCCAAATAATGGTAGTTCACCAAGCCTCTAACACAGACTAGTACAGAGACTAGGAGAAAACCATGAAACTAGGGTAGGCAGTGCCAACTCTCCAAGAAAGGACAGGCATACTATAGAAAGGAAGAACCAAAGCTGCAGCAATAGCCATCAGCTTCAGAAACAGCCATAATTAAATAATACATGAAATTAAACACATGTAAAAACACGCCATATTTCCCACTACAGTCCAACTGCATTTGTTTAATAAAAAATAGTTTTTTCAATAGGCTT
Organism: Chloebia gouldiae; assembly: GCA_003676055.1. Classification (NCBI taxonomy): domain Eukaryota; kingdom Metazoa; phylum Chordata; class Aves; order Passeriformes; family Passeridae; genus Chloebia; species Chloebia gouldiae. The sequence continues at coordinate 9,307,856 of QUSF01000014.1, read as the reverse complement.
CAACTTCTTTCAAAGTTACAGCTCATTTCTAGTTAGTCATGAAGATCAGATTACACACTACCTGGTCTTTTCACACATTGCAACATTCATTAAGAACCAATGACTCCTGACCTTGGATTAAGAAATCTGAGGCAGGTTAGATTGTCAGCCTGAAATGAATGACACTTAATTGCTTCATCGAAACATTAAATGTAACTCTGAAGAAATGTTCACATCCACAAAATAATATTTTTCCAACTGCACTGTCTGACCTAATTAAAACCCCTCTACCTACAAATCTTGTCCTGACAATTAAACATAAATCCCTCTGTCTCTTCATTTTTACATTAAATACTAATTTTAAATTTCTGAAGTGGAGAAACATCAAACCAAAATTGTTTCTTAAGGTGACTTATTTCTCATTTTTGCTAAGATTACTTTAATGAACAACTACAGTCCCTGAAAGAAGACAGCAACTGGAGAGAGACATTACAACAGTTCCTGTCTCTTTTCATCTGGCAAGTGCTTCAAACATCTTTAATTTCCTATAGATGCAGGGAACTTTAAAGGAATCCAAGAGAAACTTGTAGACACTACTGAAAATTATCAACAATTGCAGCAGCCTTCTGATTTCAGCCATATTTACCATTCACATCTTCTGTCACATAAGGAAGAGTGGTTGTGGATGACATCAGACATTTCAAGAACCATTTCACACACTTACCTCTTCCCTGAAAACAGCCCATCTCCATATGTGTGAGAGAGATGGATAAAGCTGGAGGAACTCTTAAGCAACAATGTTCTGCTACTGAACTGGACAAGTAAAACCTATTAAAACAATTGATAAATGACTGAGAAAAGTCACAGTTAAATTGATTAAAATTTTCTGCATAAAGAATTTTCTGTCTGGCAGAAGTTGTTTTGAGAAGCAAAAAGACATGCAAGAGAAAATAGATGAATATCTGATCACAGAAGCAATTGATTTGGACCATTTACGGAACAAATTCAAAACCTGCAAATGGGCTTCTGACTTCAATAATGGAAGTGCCACTCAAGTTTAGCTGTTCTCATCCACAAAAAAACCCAGCTTCAATACACAGAGAGTGTGTGTGTCAGTATTAGTAGTAACACTTTTGCACTAATGTATAATAAATTACACTTTCTCCTTTCTAAAGAAGCTGGGTTTTTTAATCCACTACAATCTGACCTTATTGCAATGTCTTAGTACATGAAATGTACGAAAGATTTTGATTCTATCAGTTTTATTTTCCATCCTTTTAGCCTATTTGATTCTATGTAAAATACGAATGAACTCCTTTAAGCAGTCCCTTGACTTCACTGGGACCACATTACCTACACCTCTGTTAGCACAAGCACGCTGCAGCCATTGAGATTCTAAATGTTGTTTTATTATCATAGCAGCAAGCCACACTATGAATTGCAATAAAATCCCTTAACATTTTATTCATATTCATGGTCATATTAGGTCAAGTGCTTATGAATAAACTCTAGAGGATGGAGGTCTGGCTTTGAGACCATTGTTACCAACTGGTTGCATTTTAAGAGATTTATTATCCAGCTCAAATTGCAGAGCTGTGACTTAATTTCATCAGGGACACAATGTTTGTAAGTTTGAAAAGAGGAAGAAGAAGAAAAATAAATATGTATCTACATAAGTATTCTTAGAGCCACCCAGACACATTAGATGAGATGTTGTTCTGGTAACTGTGACACCACACTAGTACACATGCTTCAAGTTACTCCATTAATAATAATGTTTTGCCACAAAAAATGCAGACCAGTGTTAGTGATACAAGCATTTACAGTCTTCAAATATAATAACAAAAAGCAGATACATTTGCTCCATATAAAACCCTTGTAAATACTGCTGCTCCTCAACAATGTGGTACAAACACAGCATCTGTATTTCTTGGATACCGAATTTTAAAAGACCATCAGCTCCTTACAGGATAGCCAATATCCTGTTTTTTCTCATCTTAATGCTAGCCAGTTTGCTGAAAGCATTATTTAATCTAATTATGGAATATCTCTCATAGCATAAATATTCCAAGCTCTACAGCAGGCTTCCATTTGTAACTCAAGAGTAGTATAAAAACAAGAGTTAATTGCCTGTACAAATATTTCAGGGTAGCGTTTACGTAATCTACAGTACATTAAGTACCAGAGTTGTGCTCTACTGATAGGTGAAAGAACAACTCTGAAAGGCAACTGCGTTGCCAATTAGCTTTCAACAAATATGTACACAAGCTGTGCTTGCAGGCTTGTGCTCAGCTTCCTCATTCTCCCCAGACTGCCTGCTTTTATAATGGTGAACTCCTTTCTACTCAAATGCCCTGCTAACTTCACACTGATGGAAAAGGGAAGATGACATATTTTATTTTGCTGAAGCTGTAACCCATCCAAATTTAAGATCATGACCGGTGACCAAAGCCACACTCCAGTCACAAGGACTGAAAACAATTTCCTTAGTCGTGTATGAGCACAGGAGGAAAATAAAAAAAAAAGAAATTAAAAAATCTTCCATTGTAGTTAGTCCAAAGAGGATGAGGGTTTGTTTGAGAAAAACATCCCACAAGTCCCAGCTCCTGTATGTCAGTCCTCCTCAAGGAGGTTGAGCCAAGAACATGTACACCCACATGCATTAGCTCTCTGCAGCAACACCATGTTTTTTACTCAACAGTTGTACACAAATTAAGAAATAAACCTAAGTTCAAAAAACCACATGAAGAGATTAATGTTTGCAGTCTTTAGGCAAATCTGCATGGTGCTCCACCCAGAAAAGAGACTTCTTTTACCTCAGGAAAGCTGATCACCTTGGGCAGAGACCTGTGCCTAGGACACTGCTGCTTTGCTTTGGGTACCCAGATTTTGTTGCTGGACAGTAGTTTGGGTGTCACTGGACACCAGTGTGTCAATTCTTTGCTTTCTCTTCATAATTTGCTGTGTAAACTACAGCTACCCACATTGTACTAGAGTGGGTCTAAAATAAATATTTTGCAATTAGCCTTCCAGTAAATGGTAAAACATAGCTTTCTGCAATGCTTCAAATATCCAGCCCTTTCCATAAAACATTTTAATCCCAACTCTCACCTTCCCCTTCCACCCCCCCCCCAAATTAAAAAAAAAAAAAAGTTATTGCAGCTACTAAGATGGAAACATTCTGCAGAATCAAGAGAGCTAAACCAATTTCAGAATTCAGCTTCATAAATTCCTTTGGCTCACATAATTTATGTTATATAAATTGTAATTTTGATAATAAGGCAGCTGAAAATAAGTCTAGTCTTGTAAGTTGTGTGGGTGTATGGTTATGCTTATATAAAAGTTTAGTTATCCGCATTACTTCATAAACGTATGTTTAAGTATGTTTTCGTGGATATCTGTGTTCTCTGTGGGCACATTTTCTTCAAGTATTTAAGAAAATTATCACTGTGCCATATAGTGTAAAGCTTGTGAAACCTTTTTGTTAGGTAAAAGTCAGCAAAGCCAGTTCTTCAGCTACTAACCTCATTGCTATTAAACTGGCTGGAGAGGGAGAGAGAGGAAGGCATGGTGAGACATGAAAGTAAAGCAGGGAGCTGTGTGCCCTTGCTACTGCTGAGCTAGAAAAGTAACTTCTCTTTCATTTTCTGTAAAGCAGTCCATACCCGGACTCTGTTACACAGAAAGGACTGCCTGACGATCATTCTCAGACAGCCTAAAGACACCAGCTGTTCATCTGATTCATTTATGTGTGATGGTCAGTTTAACATATTGGCAATCTGTGGGTCCTTCGTTTGCTGATGCAGTGAACTGCACAAACAAGACCCCGACCCCCCACCACTACTTTTTTCCTCTTTTCAGTGACTCTTTTGGAAATGCATTGCTCTCAAATGCAGTGTGTTACCAAGCTGGGATGTCTGTTTTCTAGAGTGGCTTCTCTGCCTACAACTTTAGCCTTTCTCCAAACAGATATTTGAACTTCTGTTGAGGGACAGAGCACCTGACATACATTTCAACAAAACAATAGGGTCAGCTTAAATTTACATTCAAATGCAGGAGTACTGAAAAACAACTCAGCCCAGCTTGTATAGCTTGGGTTGTGTACCTGAGCCTGAGCAAATGAACACCTCCTTGCTCCTGGGCGTGACAGGCCACTGCCTCCCATTAGGGAGAATGAGCAACAACAGTCCCAGTGGCACTGTGCTGGGACAGAGCTTTCAGCACCTCTTCCCTTATGGTGACGTTTCCTCCAACAAAACTTCAGCTGTTCGTGTGTCTTTACAGGTCTAACACAGGGCTTTAAAGCCCAAGTGCAACTTTACAGATAAAGAAGGGGATTCAAAAACTCATTTCTGATGCCTCTCTTCCAGATTACAGAGGCCTTGGGATGAGTAACATACCCGTGCACATGGTGGGTTAAAGAAAAGCTATATACTGGTAAGTACACAAATTGCTTGGAATGCACTGCAACAGAATCGGAAGACTGAAAATACATATGGTGACTGGACTAAATTTAAAGAAGAGCCATAGGAGAAAAATAATTTGCAGAAATAATACAAGCCCGGTAAGAAGTTATGTTATTTGTACATTATTTTTTAAGTTTCAAGTTGTGTCTATGTATACATATAAACATACAGCTTCACATCTCATACTGCAGTATCTAAGCAGTCAGATTTTTTTTATCTCCAATTAATGACACAGTAACATATGCTGCTGTTTTAGCTTACATTTAGATGTACATCATTATTCTCCATACACTTCAAAACTTCCTTGTCCTTCCCCATATACTACATACAATAGATCTTTCCAATTATATCAACTGCAGTTTTATTCCAATGTAATGATGGCACAACTTGTAAATTATATATATATAGAGAACATTCTATGCACCAAATTGTATTTTGTCCTCCTAGAAAAAGGTCTGAAGATGAACAAAGGATTCATGCTGCTGCTTTTTAATAAAATACAGTTGTATCCTCTAGTTTGTATTAAGAATTTAAAATACTCATTAGTTTTAAGAAACATGTGCTTTAAAACTATTTTTTAAAACTCTTCTAAAGTTCCCTTTTATGTTTGTGTAACTGTCAAGTTTGTGATTTTTAACATTATTACAGCAGTAAAAACACAAAGGGGAAAAAAATAGACTTAAGAAATATGAACATTTCAGCTCTCTGCCATTCCCTCTAATCCTTCACATCAATATAACTTGTGGTTAATGCTAAATATTTAGTGCTATCACTGAAGGCAGCACTTAGCCCTATCCATGTACCTTGATATTGAGTGTTTTCAAAATACTTTTCTTGCTACCACAGTCTAAGAAACTGATGACAAGAGGAAAATTTTGGAAAACTAAGGCTCTTCACACATGAGGATCTCTAAACTCTTCAGAGTTATATGAACATAGTACCCATCCAAATCCCTAGCAGCCAGAAATGATGCCAGTTGCAGGAACTGAGATTTTCTCCTGGCAGTTCACTCACTGCCTAACAGGTCATCTACAAAAAAGCTCCTTGCAACTTTTCAGGCAGTATCCTCGGTATTCTACTGCTTCCACACTGATGGAGAAGGTCAATGTGGCAGCATGCCCCCAAAATATCACTTGAAAAATTAAAGGCACACAAAACAACCCAACTATGAGACTCATCGCTTTGATAGCCTGCTGTAGATCAGAAATCAGCCTACATCCATTTAAATACATGTAAGGTGTCTTTATGGCAGATTAAAGCCAGAGCTGCTTTGATTTGTCTTCCTGCTTCCCCACCTCTCCACTGTGAAAGACGGAATTACTTCACTGAAAATTCTGGCAGGGGAAAGCTTGCTCCAAAACAGGGAAATCTGTAGCAAACCAGAGGCAGCCAAGGCACACACTGCTCCCTCCCTGATGTTGATGTGCACGTAGAATATCTGACATGTTATCTTCTTCCAGAGTTCCCCTACACGCTGCACTAGGAGCATCCCAAGAAGACCTTCTGTAGCAACACACAGCCAGGCTATGAGAGGGGTCCTGGGCTCCATCCCCAGCAGCTGCACTCTGCTGCTGTGGTGGGCACACATGGCTGGGGAGTCAAGGTAGGAGCCAACTCCAGCAGCTTCTTCATCAGAGTGCAAAGGATAAAAAGCAAGGGAAGGAGAGCGAGTGGCAAGAACATCAAATCTTGCTCAAAAAGATTACATGTTCCTTCCATATGCAACAAATGTGTAGAGGGAACAAGCTGATTTTAGCACCCTCACTCTCCCATGTTTAGTTGCATTCCTTTTCTGCTATTTAACTCCGCCCATCTCAAAACCACACAAACCCCACAGTAAAAGAACCCCAAATGTCTCCCCTATTTCTAAGTCAGGAATCCTTCTTTGCTTCAGTTCCAGAACCCAAAGCAGTGCTAAGTTTGCGGAATTTTACCTGAATTTCTGATGCATCACATCAGTTTTAGACAGTTAACATTTGTCTCTCAGTAATGCTGATCTCTAGTTGCACTAATTTCAGAACAATCTAAATCAATCCTGAAAACTGAACAAAACTATTGAAGCACCACAGATAAAGCTCAGTTTAAATCCTGTGCTAGCTTTTCTCAACTGATATTTGAAACCATACCACTCATCAATATTATGGATTAATATTGACTTTTACTCTTCAGCTCACAGTATTTCTCCAGCTGTATTTAGTGTCTGTTACTAAAATTATCTGCATTTTAATTTTTCAGCATTCACATTTTTCTACTACTTTCCCAACAAATTTCTTTTATTATCATTTTTTGGCCTGCTGCCCTTCCTTACAGTGTCCACAATCCGTGGAGAAGAGATTGCTGATGGCGTTATCACAGGCAAACAGAATGAAGCTAATGGTAACAGGCACTCCTTGCTAGGTAATTATTATAGGAGAAGGAATGCAAATGAGCCCTAATCTGTCTCACACAATGGCAGAGGTCTCAGATTTGCATTAAACCTTTTGCAGCTCTCCCAGATTGGGGACTGCAGATAACAATGCATCTGCAGTCCTGGCTGCCCCAGCGGTTATTACATTGTGCCCCAGCAGGTACAGTGTCCCTGAATGACTCTCCCCTCCCCTTTATATCTCCAGTCTCCTCCTCCTCCTCTCCTTCCCCCTAGCTTTGCAGAAAAAAAAAAAAAAAGCTAATTGTGCATGCCATTTGGCTCAATTCATGTTTACAATGAAGAAGAAAGCAGTGCTGTTTGGTAATTATAAGAGGGAAATGGACATCAGGAAATCTCCCTTCTATTCCCAGCTATGTCGTTCACTTGCCAAGGAACTGAATGAAAATAACTTCACTTTTCTGTGCATCCATGTGTTCAGTTAGAAATACAGGGCTGGCATTTGTAGTGGCCCAACAGACTCTCATTTTACAGAGGCACCTGCTGAACACTTCCAGGAAGCCAATGCTAGACTGCACTCAAATCTAGGCTGAGTTCACAATAAGCCGCGGTCCTTCAGAAGAACCAGATCTCAACTCCCTATCTGATAATAGGTTGTAAAGAATTATATTCTTTTCCAGCAATGTATTCTGCTATAAAAACACCTAAACTAACACCTGCCAGTTGGGGCCATGCTCAGGGCTCCCACAGGTGTCTGCCCACTAGCAGATCTTAAAAGAAGGTGTAGGAACTATGACTGAGGTGCTCTGATCACAAGCCACATAGCAAAAGGTTTTCCCAAATCTTATCTTTTGTAGCTTCTTCCATATGGCTTGCTTGGATTAGGAGCACTGGAGTCAAATGCATTGAACCTTTCCCAAGTGAGTCCCTGCTCTGAGGTCAAAACTCCTTACCAGTACAAACAGACTTTTTCCAAGACTACTGCCTTCTTTCTTCGACGCTCATTTTCTCCTGAGACATTTTTGTCAAATAGGGTATTTCCAAAATTCATCTTCAGGAATCAAAGTTTCTGCCACAGAAATGCAGACTAGAAAATGGAAACTATCAAACCCTAAGTGGGTATATAAACTATTCAGCATATTAAATCCCAGACAACAACAATGCAAAAAAAAACCCCCAAAACAAACAAAAAACACCAACCAAAAACAAACCAAACAAAACAACCACCCCAAAAACCAAAACAATAAACTATCGCCAGAAATTAACAATTTTTTTTACAACAACAATAGTTTAAAAAACACAGCAGTAGAAAGTGCGACAGTTTTTTTAAACAGCATGTAACAATTTAGTTTTTCAATAATCAAGGTTTTGCTTATTTCCATCTCATGGTGTAGTAGGTAGGGCAGCACTACTTCTTTATACACTTACTGGAATACACTATAAATGTCTCTGGGATGATCTCTCAGAGCTGGTATCCTCAAGCAACATTCATCACACCTAAACAATCAGTTTAAAAACGTATTTAAGTGATGCTCTGTTATGATACTGAAGTTCTCTGAAAGAATCTTCTTTCATTTGCACTGACATTTAAGGTTCTTGCCACTTGGAAGGACTGATATGGTACAACATTATGAATGATCACTCTTTACATCAAGAAAAGCAAAAGCTGTCCTGCACTGGTTAGTTCCCATAAAACAAGGAGATTTTCATTTATCTGGTTCATAAAGCTGAAAACATTTTCCCATGTAGTATTTGTGCTAACTTTCCAACACTAGAAAAACATTTCATTCAGAACACAAGAGGGTATTTTTATGTTATCAAGGCATGGCAGGTATCAGAACCTGCAATTTAAATTCTAACATACTCAGGCTAAAATTTGTCACTGGTCATTAGGCTGCTCCTCCCTAGCGACCAGTTACTACCAACTACTTACTGGCGCCATTCCTATGTGTGTAAAAACCTTCTTCCAAACCCAGATGTAGTTGTGAAGAGCCTGACAGACCCACCCTCACTTGGAAGTCAAGGATTACCACATTGCTGCTGCACCACCAAAAGCACCAGGGCAGAGCAAGTCAGCAGGACACCTCAAAGTAATTTTACTGCCACCTGAACACAGCCAGCTGACTCTGCCTGCAGGGGACTCAGCTATCTCACCTCCTCCTGCTCAAAGATCTGGGGTAGTGGAGGGGGAATGGGAGGAATCCTGTAAGATAAGGACCAGGGAGCACAAATGTCTTCATTTGTGAGAAGACTGCTCACTCTGTGACCCTTGGTCCATCACCAAAGCCATGCACTTCAGGACCACTCTCACATTAAGCATTAACTCGGGCAGTTCAGCTGTGTTGCCGAGTAGCCAGTCAAATATTTACAAAGGTTTCAGAAGGTGCAAGATTAACCTCGTCCTTTCAGTGTAAAACCCAGTGTCCATGATTTCATACTCTGTTTTGCAAAGCAAGAAGTCACTATTCTAAAGCTTTGAGACTTGCAGCACAGTCGTTAGAAAGAATAATCCAAACAGGAAAACTAAGAGGGACTCAAGGCACACTGTAGACAAAATATTGGCACCACATACAGTGCTGGCAAGTAGAGCAGCATGCTGTGCTCCTAAGGGAGAGAACAAGTAAAATCCAGCTCCTAGCGTGGTGATGGCAACCTCACCTGAACAGCAGCCTTTCCCTTTGTCCAGCTGCCTCCAGGTCATTTTACAGCAAAGACAAAAATTGTCACTGCACTTTCAAGGATCCAAACAGCTTTCCAACCCTGTGCTCCCTCCCACCCCGCCATTCTCAGCAGCCTTTTGAGAGTTTCCCTCTATAGCAGCATTCTGCGTTTCAGGGATTCGGCCTTTCAACTGAAGCATGAGAGATCGCTTATACTGTTGAACCGGTGGAGCTGCCAGCCTCCCCTTTGTTGCACAAGGATTTACACTTGAATGGCTCTGGGAAGCAAAGTCTTTTAAGGAAAGGCTGGTGGGGGGAAGACAATTTCCTTGCCGGCATCCTATTTGAAAATCACATTCACTTACCAGCTCAACTTCTCCAGTTGACAATTACAGGAACCTTATCGAACCACTAGTTTCTAAGTTTACTGTGAGGTGATTTCAATGAATAATTTGTTAATTTTAGATTACTTCAACAAGGATATACATAGTCTTAAGTGAAGTTAATTTCGAACCTAAATGTGGGCACTTCATGTAATTCAGTCCAATGTAAATTACGTCATTATCTTAATCTGTGACTCACTTATGTATTTCCTATTATAGCCTTGCACTGCCATGCACATCATAGTCCATCGAATGGCTTCTACAACTTTTCAAGAGAGACACTGGGGAACACCACAATGGCACAGATGCATTACAGAAAATCATCTGAAACAAGGGTATGCAAGCCTGCTCCAGTTTAACAGTGGCACATGGCATTTGGCCCTCTACTTAACTATACACACAAGGAGCACCAGCCTGGTACATTTCTGTTCTTAAATTGTAAATGGCTGGATAATTACTTACTGGTTTCAGGCTATGTTAGCAGTTACCAAGCACTATCATACTGCTGCCCTTCAAACAGTGACACTCTGGTAAATCCACACAGCTTGTTTTTCTGCTTGCCTGCTTGGAAGCATAAAGCCTGCTATTGCCAAAGAAAAATAATAGCATCCGAAGCTTGAAAATTGGCAAATGCTAATCTGGCATAGAAGAAGATCTGTAAGGAACATTCCTTCTGATTTTAAAATGTTACACCTGCTTCTGATTAGTCTCTATTTTCTGAATTCTGAATTGGCCACATGCTGAAACACATAGCACAGCCTGCAGAGTGCAGCAAAAAAAAGGCTAGCACAATCCAGAGCTGGTGGCAAACCACAGTCCCCATGAAAGCCACATGTGCCAGAGACCAAATATTTTGCATTTTGCTTACTGCTAATAAAGCTGCTTCACTTTATTAAAAGCAGCTTATCATTTTATCTACTCACTGATTAATTAGCCTCCAGTTAAAATGAATGAGCACTTGATTCAAGGATTCTATTAATGTGACACTGGTGAACCACCACTTGCATACTTCTTCCATCTTTTTCCTTCTACTCTCTGTCCTCCCCACACCAGTGTCTTATCAGATTGACATTCCCAGAACCCTTTGGGAATAACAAAACACTTTTAAGACAGAGGTGAGTAAGGAAATGTCCCACAGTCCAAAATTCTTCTGAGGCTCACTTTTCCTGCTGAAATATACAGATGTATGTAATCTACTTCTCACTGTAATTATGATCACAAGCATTGGAAAGAAACGGCTTGGAAAAAAGAAAGAGACAGGGAAATAGACGGCATTGCTGGGAACAGAGGCAAAACAACAGTACCTTTAATACACACAACTTATCTGTCCTTCTAGAATAAAATTTTAACTATGAAGCACAAACAGCAGTCAGTTCAATCAAAAACCTCACTTTCTTAGAGAGCGAAGAACTTTCTCCCAAGCCAAATACCATGTGCTGTATATGCATAAAGACAGCTTCTGCTACAGTATATGCCTACAGATTTCACAGTTGCATATGATCGCCAAAATCTCAATTTCTAGCAGCAAAAAACGTATGTCACCATTATTTAGCCAAGCATCTGAAGACTGAAATATATCCTAGCTGCTCATTTTGCTGGAAAACAGTGCTTTGCTTCATATACCTAACCTTCTTGTCTAATCAACTGATTTTATTATGACTGTCAGAAATACCCAAATGTATTTGGGAAACTTTAAAAAAAAAAAAAAAAGAAAACCCAAAGCCACACACCTTCCTTTTTCCTTCTTTAAAATATTACGCTTCCACTCTTTCACAACAATGCCCACCAGAAGACTGAAAAATCATTCGGCCTGAAATTGCAACAAATCCACATTTTGACAGAGAAATTGAAGGAAAGAAGTTGAGGAGAAGGGGAAATAAAACTTCCTGGGTCATTTTAACATTTAGATCTAATTTCCTGTTTAATCAAGAATAGTAAGGGAGTGACTGGAAACTTTCTATTTATGCTACAAGCAATTTAAGAGATCTCTTTCAAGAGAATAGCTTGGTTAGGGTATGAACTGCAGACTATAAGCATAAGCTTGAAATTCACCATCCAGCCTGAAAGGCTGTATGTGAGAAGGCACCAAAGGAAGATCTGGTTTACATCACGCAGCAGGGCAGTAACTGACCATGAGTCACTGATGCACTTCATCTGGCTTTTAAGGCCATCAGTACCAGATAAAAATGTTTTGGGACACATTTTACGAAGCACTTTCCAGTATAAGTATACTGGGCCAGTTCAAATCTGCATAGAATTTTCTAGACAAAATTTCTTCATGGCAAGGCTTCCAAGATGAAATATCTTCTGTCCTGCAGCTGGTAAGATGTTAGTGCAGCTCCCTACTGTAATGACTGGGCTAACTGAGCAAGAGTCCTCCCGTGGGCTAAGCCCAAAAGGGATGAGACAGATGAATGATTTCTGCTACCACAGCCTGGGCTGCCAGTAGTACCCTGTCTTCACAATACCCCAGGCAGCACCACATGAAACCACGTGTATGCCAAACAGAGGAGAAGAGACAAAAACCACTGGAAAACATGATTTTGAAATACCATCTCATGACTTTGGATTCATTCTTTTAAATACTTGATTTAGGAAGGAAAAATTGTACTGGTTTGGGTTCATTACTAATTTTTTATGAATGGCCAAATTATTGAAACTTATTATAAAGAACTCGCATGTATGTTTGTGTACCTGAAAGATGAAGCAGTATGCAACCAGATGGGTCATTCCCTAGCAGAAGACAGTTATCACTTTTAAGAAAGTAAGGCAACAAGCCAGGTCTTTTTCATTGCTAATTTCAACAAGGACTTCATAGCTGACTTGGGCCTTGCAGCTTTCTTTTTGAAGGACTAACAGAAAATATAAACCAAAGTAAAATGCCAAAAATCTGCCACCTACACTAATACCTATGTGACACACTTTGTTCCTCTTGGCCATTCATTACGGATTGGCACAACATGCTCTCTCAGAAACTCCTTCCTGTAGACTGGCAGCTGGTCATGCCAGGGCTCTGCAGCAGTCACTGCAATCCACTTGAGCCAGAGAGTTCCTCCCAGTGCCCTACAAAGCTCCAGAGAGAACAGGAAGCCACCTCAATGCTCAGGGCAATACTTACACACCAGGGATGATGGTGCACAGGCATCTGGCCTCCAGAAGCATCACTTCAATCCCTGGGTGTGGGTGAAAAGAGGAGTCAACCAGTGACCCAACTGAAGTTCATCAGGGGGGTGGAAGAGGGGAAGAGGAGGCTTCAGCACAAAGGAACATGCTACTCCATACAGGACTTATTCCTAAAGAATAAACTCCGTTCTGTAATCAGAAGTAGGTCTACACACCTGAAACACAGTGACCACAAGGAATATCCAAAACCCTGCTGCATTATGGACAGCTGAGGCAGGCAGACCATAACTGCTGAAACCAGAGTAAAGCCAAGCAACCCAGAGTTACTCTGCTAGCACTAAGGACTGGAAGGTTTTAACGAGGGACAACAAATGGTCATTGCCATAGCCACGGTACAGGGCAGGGGGCATACACCACAGGTGTATGTAGCCCTCCATTCACAGAGATGCCCCAAGACAAGCCCTTGCAGTGTTCTCACCTCATCTTCCTAAAACTCTACTCACTCACGTCTGTGAACCTGTAAAGTTTGCCCTCAGGAAAGGGCTGACTCAGACAACTGAAAAGGGTAGCAAATTTAAAATCATGGCTCTCACTACAGCTTCAACCTATCTTCCTTTGCCTAGATATGCTAAATTTCCATTCTGCCTAATGCTTTTTAGAACTTGTCTATGAAAAAAAAAAAAAAAAAAGAAATTTACCATTTACAAAGTTAATTTCAGCTCTGAACTCTCCACTTCATGTACACTTAAAACCACTAAAAATGTTTAAAACTATCTTCCTGGAGGTACAAAACAATAATTTAGCTCTCTAAATCTACATGGTAAACAGATTACAATCATAAAAATTACCTGAAAAATGCACTACTGGGATAGAAGTTATTTTTCCCTCTCCAGTAAAATTTATGAGATTTAAGTCTTCTCCATATCAGAGTAAAGAATGAATACCTGAAACATTCATGAAATGAAACTGAAAAAAAAAAAATCGAAGCTTTTACTAAAAAGCAAGAGAGTGCAGGCTTATTGTTAAGTTAATGAAGTACTTAAAGACCTTAAGCATTGGCAAAGTCCTGATTTAAAGTGGGAGATGGTTACGGCTTTGCAAATTGAGAACTCTGGAAGACCTGTCATCCTCTCCTAAGGTGTAATACAGCTTTGACAGGCACATCATTTTGCTGAATAAAGTTATTGAATGAGAAATACTAACCTCAAAGATCTCAAAGGATTTGAGGGGGGAAAAAAACCACAAGACCTGAAACAAACACCTTGTTGAAATGCTCTACAAATGCTCAAGAGCTGTGAACTTGATTTATAAATGGAAATAAAAATACAATTAGGGCAAAGTTCCAACTGACAGCTAAGTTATTATAGACATGGTGTTTAACACACAGTGTCACCCACCTGAAATGTTATCTAGCAACAGTATCACCATTCCTTTGGAGATGGCTCAGGCTGATACAAATAAAAAAGGAAAATGTAGAAATGATGAGGAAAATAAAAGTTCTTTAAAAAAAAAATCAGTGCAAAATAGTCATTCTAGATGCACTGATACAAAACATAACTTCTGAAAAAATTCTGAATGGAATGGCAGAGTTCCTCTCTTAACAAACAAAAAAATTGACAATTATTCTGGCCCAAATTTAGTTAAGAGGAACAGGCAGAGAAAAGTACAGTATTAAAGGCAAAAAACAAAACACAGCAAACTGTGGCCCAGTGGACAGCCTGATGTTTTGTTGCCTTGATCCTGCCCTGCCTCTCCCTCTCCTTTCTGACTGCCCCCTTCAACACTTCCAAACTGAGGAGGAGTATATGTTCCCCATCCTCCACCTCTACTGAACCTGCTCTAGTCCAAGAAATAGGCAAGGATTTCCTCCTGCTTTGATTCTCAAATTCCAGGGTCACATCCAGCCTGTCCCCCCAGAGCTTTTCACCCGGAGGACTACAGTCTGCATGACTGCATTTGATAATACAGACTCTGCTGCTTAAATACCATGCATTTGCAGACAGTTAAAGCATATTTTACAAAGGTACCATAAAGGGGCTCAGCAACACACACTTCCTGGGCGTGCAAGCCTCACCAGCTGGAAAGGGATGGGACAGTTTCCCTCTCCTCGCTAAGGAAGAAAAGGAGCACACAGAGACAAGGCCTTTGTGCTGGAGCCGTTCCCAAGCCATGGCTTCAGAGGAATGATCTCTGACATGTTGCAACTCAGGAAGCATGTGCAGGGAAAGGAGGAGGGGAGCAGCAAGCAGGGATTCCCCTCCAAATTCCCAGTACTGTGCAAGAGGACAAACAGATGTATGCAGCCAGAGAGAAATGGCAGTGGTCTGTGCACAGCCTCTCAAGCTGATCCTACTGAGCTGAGCAGTGGCACTTGGCACCACTGCACATGACATATGCTGGGAGGGAGACAATAACAAGAAGCGATGCCCACAATCCTGCAAAAGAGATCTTCCCTCAGTCCCCAACCCAGGGAGTTCACAGGCATTCAGAAACAGTACAAAAACTCAGCTGGAGCTACGAATCCTTATAGAACCTTTCCTCCACATGTGCAGCTCAGCCAAGCCTCCCACATCTCAGTGTGCCCCAAAATTTTGTTTTTCAAAGGAATTTTAGAGCCTTTGCTTGTTTGGGAGCAAACAGGTTCAGAAGCCACAAGGCAGCTCCTGCAGGTTCCTCTCAGCAAGCCACAGCATCAGCGGTGGAGGCAATGCCTGCCTGCAATAGCACAGGCAGCTGCATTCTTTAGTCTGGCACCAAGGAGGAAAGCTATCATCCATTTTTAAGTTAGATTCAGGGAACCAGCTGGGGACCAAAGATTGCCATTTTTGAAGTGCACGAAGAGGAGTGTAACCAGCTTTTCCATAGTAACGAAGATTAGCGGCCCTGAGTCTGACACTCCTCCTGCATTAAAAGATAGGAGACAAAGAGAGAGACAGGTAATTACACAGAAGGAGCCCTGGGGAAATCTCAAACTCCTTGAGAAGCCTTAAGCTGGTCTGTATGTTTCTCCTTGTCTCCGCTTCAGCTGAAGGTCCCCAAGAAACATTTGCCCATTAGATCATTAGCTTTATTGCAGAAAGTAGCTAGACAGCTGGTTGTGGCTGTTCAATAAAGACTTAGCTTGCCTCCGCACTAGCAAGAATGAGATGGAGAATGAGAAAAAGAACATCCTAAGGCACATTACCTGTCTGGAGCTTATCCTTGATACGTTAGTGTACTTAAGTCAGTGTGAGGGACTGACAAACCAACTCTGACAAATCTTGCTGGGGCAATTTATGACATTATTGCTTCTCATTGTCTTTCAAAACCCTTCACAAATGTTAGCACCATTGAGCAATCCAGCAGGAAAACTTTTATGCACTAGCCTCTCCAATTCAGAATCTAGCAAGTTAGCATAAATCCCTTCTCAGTACTAAATTAAGATGTCAATTCTGAACCAGAATGGCTGAGGTCTAGACAGAAGACATTACCTCCACTACAAAGAGCATTAACATCTATCACAAAGATGGAAGAGGAAATGACATCTCAAAGCACTGCAGCTCCTAAACAAATACAAATCTTTAATATTAAAATGCATATGCAATTTGTCTAACAACAAACTTGAGTCTACTTGTGCTGCTCATGATGGTCTACAAATCAGCACTAATTTTTTAGACTTTATATATCCCCAACACAAACTGAATGCCTTGCAGTGAAAAGACATACATGGATTTTCCTATCACCACATAATTACAAAATTAAATTCCTCTCACATACATTTTGAACTTCTGTCCAAAACTGGAAGAAGTCCGGATAGTTAAAGACCTGCCATGTGTTCCACCATTCAGAACTAGAGCTGGGCTTCCAGATAGCTCCTATCTTATCTTTCAGGGATACAACCAGCCACAAAACCATGACAGACCCCAGAGAAGACATCAGATTTAAAAAACTAACCAAAATAACTTAACAACTAAACCTGTCTATATTTGCCCGATCACAAGTACATGTGTGATAATAACAAGAGAAGCACTTTGACTTATGATTCTTCAGCTTGTCTTCTCCAGACCTCTCTGTCTTTCTATCCAAGCTGATAGAAAGCTTGGATAGAAAGCTTTTAATTTAATCAGTCTGCAATACAACAATGTACTTTTTTTCCTCTGCAAGCATTTACAATATATGTCCTCTTCTACATTTTCTCAAGGGACAGTATCCTACACTTAGCAGTAGAGCAAGAAGTGCACAAGGCTTGTATTTGCATTCCAGTATTAGAAGGGCAACCCACATGAACCGTAAGTTTGGCTAAACTCCACACAGACAAACTTATTCTGCCATCACCTGCCCTTCCAGAAGGAGCAGAGCAGGCAAGGCATCTTGAAAAGCAGATAACAATTACCCCTTACCTTTCTGAAGAGGCCGCCGCCAATTAGCACATTCCTGGAGCTTCTGAATCAAGGAAGAAGAAGAAAGGAGGGGGAAAAAAAAAAAAAGGGAGGAGAGAGCTCTTTCCTTCCTCAGCACAACAGTATTTCCTGAGGGGAAGAGAAAAAAAAAAAAAGTAGAAAAAAGGAAATAAGCATTAATTTTAATGATTTTCGAAGAGGCTACTGATTACAACTCTTGCTTGGCAGAGCTACTGTGTAACTACTTCTGCACTTCCAAAATACCAGTTTAGGGTGTCCTGTATTTTCTCCATTGTCACCTTACCAAAACAGAGACTACGAATGGCAAGTCAACCACTACTAAGAGATGCAAAGAGATTCCTGTTAGAATGGGATAAAGTCCCATATTAAATGGGTTAAAGTCCAATTAAAAAATATTCTCAAGCACTTATTCTATTAAGTAAACAAGCTTCAACCAAGCTCACACCCAGTTCTGCAAAAATTCAAATGAGCCACATTTACTATCAAAATAGTTGGCAAAAGGCAAATTCCAACATGCATACTGAACATACAGGTATATACCAACATTCAAGTGCTTATGTACTCTGCTCTGAGAGGATCATACCTACAATTATGAGGTATTTGCAATTAATCATGAGTTCTGTTTCTTTTTAAGACAATTTCTTTTTTTCTTAAGACAATCTATTCCAGCTATAGCAAATCTTTCACTAACAACAAGAGTAAGTGTAGGGTTTTTTAAAACAGAATGAAGGGAAAGGGATCTAAAAAACCTTTTGACTAAAGATACTTCAAAATCAAGTTTCACTCCCTTAAAACCACAATTCCTCACCTCAGACCATCTCCCTCTCTGCCCTACTCCTAACATGACTTTAAAGAAACTTACAGACACAGATTTAATGGGCCCCTCCCTACCTCCAGTACCTGCCTCTGATGAAAGGCAGGAAAATCAAGTGGAAAATTATTTTAAAGAGTGAATGCAAGACATTAACATCTTTGAGGAAATGGCAATCAAGGGTTTCCACAGGGAATGAGCAAAGGGAAACACGACCAGTCTGTTCTCCATCACACTTTGTTGGCTTATTTTAGTACAGAAAACTCTACCCTTTTCTGTCCCATGGAAAATCTGAACACAAGTTCGCAAAATAAGGAAAAAAGTCTATGCTACCTCCCATTTCCACACACACTTCTGCCACCCCTCAAAACAACAATTAACCCATCTGCTAACAGCATAGAGATCCTAGTCTCCTGGAAAACATTTGGAATAAGGAGCCCCAACAGATAGGATATAACATAAAAGGCAGCACTTCTATCACAGCATCTTTCTCAAAACCACCATGTTTGCCCAATTCTAAATGGCCACAGTTCCTGCATTTCTCTAGGGGACAAAAGCTCTTTTTCTCTCCTCCTGTCAGCAAGACTTAAAGCTGCAAGAGTAATTCTGTCCAGATTCCCCTCTAGATAAGCAATGCTTTAAAGAATTCATGAAGTGGCAGTGTAAATAAACAATGAAAAACTAAATAAAGATCACAGATGACAACACACAGAAAATGTGCACTAAGGAGAGAAAGAACAAGCTCAGTGATTCAAAACCTCTTCTGCCTTGTTATGCGCACCCATAAATAGGTGCAGCAATAATTTGACAATGTGAAAGAATGGATCCTGACACAAAAATATAGCTACTCAAAAACCTGCCTCCTCACCCTTCTGCCTAAAGGCAAACTTTCACACAGTGTTTAATTTCACTTTCTCAATGTCTTACACCCCTCATCAGTTGCATTTCTGCTTTCTGACAGCTTTCACCATCTTGTACTAATTGATGCAAAGCAACTTAAGCTGAAACCTGGAGAACTCAAATTGTTTTGGTTTTTTTTTTGTTTTGTTTTTTTAAAGGGAAACAATGCTACAGCCCTAACTGTGAGGAGAAGAAATGACCCTTAGTGAATTGCTCCTGACACGTGTACATCCCGAGGCTATGTGCAAATCAATACTTACTGAGCAGCTCAGCACAGATCAGGTTGCAAAACGCAAGAAAAAAAGAAATTGTATCACTCCCTCAAACATACATTATTTTTGTATCCCTAACTCAAATGAATAATTTGCTTTTCTTTTTATTATCAAAACAAAAGACTGCTTTTGACAATATTTTCTCCCTGCTAAGAAATTCCGCACATCCCCTCCCCAATCTCCAGTACAGTCTGTTAGAAATGAAGTATTGGTTTTATTTCAAGTGCTTAAAAATTTTGCACTTCCATCCTATTACTAGCAGGAGGAATAATTTAAAGCAGACATGGAAGATTTGAAGAAAACAAATTTTCAAATCAAACATAAAATCAAGAGGGGGCAAAAAGGAGGCCTTAGTGCAAAAAACCAAAGTTTTCAAACAACATTCTCAGGCAGACAAATCTGTCTCAAGTACCATTTAGAGATATAGGTTTGACTCAACATGACTTGCTCCAAAGAAGGCGAGATTGGTCTGTTCTTAAATCCTCAGGCAAGAAAAAAACGTAAAGTGAAATAATGCATTACCCAAAAGTCAAATCCTAAGTGGAGAAAGCACGCGAAATTACTTAAAAAACCAAGAGACTTGACTAAATTTCTGGCACAGCCAGAGATAATTCACAGGAAAAAAAATGTCAAAATGTTTTGGGTGTACAGCCACTACAGGAAGGAAACAAACAGAAAACTGGGAAACACTGTATCAAAACCCAACAAATCGTTGACATCAACATTAGATAAATGACTAGGCATATGTTGAGTCAAACACTCTCAAGATGGTGTGTGAGTCAACTCCTGCAATGAATTGAGCAGAGTTGCTTTCCTACATCCAGCTTAATAAAAAACAATCCTCAATTATTCCAGCTAGGTCTGGGTTCTCATTAAATCCCACACAATGTGTGCCCATTCTGGACAGCACCTGAGCTGGAGATTTAAACATGGAGCAGGGATACCGGAATGCAATTTTGACTAATCTTTTCTGAATGATGATGCCAGATTTATTCTTCCTGCTGCACAAAGGTAGTGTTTTTTTCCAGGCATTACCCAAATGTAGCCCACTCCCTATAGAAAATGCAAAAATCCTGCAGGACATTTGCAGGTTCTAGGTCTTAAGTGATCCAGATAATAAAATTTTAGGGAAGTAATGCCCCTCACTTCTAATCTGCACTGCATGACTGGCAAGGAGCTTGCTGACCTTATGTCTAACCCCTACATGGAACCCTGTCAGTGCTTGAAGCAACTCCCATGGTACATGACCAACCTGGGTGATTTTCTGGTTTATGGCATTTTCTAGCTCTATGATGGCTACTAATTTCATAACACTGAGGAATTAAATCAGAGCACTGCTGTATGCAACAGAACCCTCCCCAAACCTTGTCCATAACATAAGGCAGCTCAGGGTTTAAACCAAGGTGGGCAGCATCATCAACACCTCTTAAAATTTACAGAGAAAACCAAGAAGTGTTCTCCAGGTTCTTCAATCTACATTTCACTAACAGCTCTTCTTCACGTGAATTTTAAGTACACTCAGAGTGTACTAATACAGGTCAAATTTGTATCACAGTAAAAACTTACTTGCTTTCTTTTCCTGTTCATTTTCAGCCTTTTGATCTAGGAGAGGTAATAAAACAACTATTTCCTTAACATCTATTGAGGGAAGTAGCAGTCTCTATTTCTTATTGCAACAAAACAAACAAGCAAGCTAAGAAAAAAGATTAAAATACCTACTCTTAAATAGCACTATGAAACTGAACAAAACCTCTCAGCCTTGGGTTATAAAGCCAGGAACCTCTCCTACTTCTGAATCAGGTTCTCCAAGCTCTTTTTTACCATTTACAGCCGACACAGAATCAGTATGAAATAGAACTCCCACGTTTCATTTCATGTAACATTTCATGAAAACACAATTTTACATACAGCAACATGAAAACAAGCTAGAAATTAGCAAGTTCTCATTTATTTTAGTATGAATTAAAAGCATATCCCTATTATCCATGCATATGCCTGTGTGCACATGTCTCATACATACACCAGGGTAAGCCTTCCATCACAAACACCTGTATTGGAGACATTTGTGAAGAAAGAAGCTTCTTCAGACATAAATACTATTTTCCCAGAACTGTATCTGCACAAAGACAGGAAGCTCTATTCAAAGCTCTTCTCAAATATCTATTACAAAAAGCCAAGAAAAGGTAACCAAAATGCTGTTGTAGAAGCACAGACAAAGCACAAAAACATGGTAAGAGTCAACAAAAACACAGATCTTAAATAAATTTTCCTTTTATTTGCCTTAATGAACTCATGGGATCCACCACCAACAAATGTCTAAGTAAAACACTAGATTTTACTTACATGAAATATATTTCCTATACAAGCAGTGTAATTTTTATTAATTTGAACAAACTTTAATTGAAATGCCAAATTTTATTTTTATATCTCTGTATAGAGGTGTTCACACAATTGTTTCAAATGGCTTTAATGTTACAGGTATCTGTATCTTCCCACCTGCTTTCCTTGGATATTGAAAAAAGCTCTTCCCAAAATGACATATCTCCATGTGAAAAATCTGATCTTTCAGAAGCACTATTCATATTCATACATTTAGGTAACATGCCTATTAAAGCATACCAACCAGTCTAACTGCAATGACCCCACCAAGAATGAAAAAAATTATTTAATTTTCTCTTAATCACCTGAAAAGTACCTATTGAGCATAAGCAAGATTTTTACCCATATTTTATATGCAAAGTTTTGAGGACCAAACTCAGTGCACTGAAGTACAATGAGAGATACTCATCACTTGAAAAATTTAGTCCCTTCCAAAGAAACAGGGTGGGAATAATTTTGTCAAACATTTATTTCTCCCTTTTAAGCTAGATCTTGAAGAAAGCAATATTTTTATCTAAAAGGCTTGCCCCTCAACCCTCTCCAAGTGATTGGGTGAAAGGATGCTGATAAATCAGCTAAAAGAACTGGTGGAGTGGGGCCCAGGAGCCAGGACATAAGGGACAGGAGAGTCAGGTGTATGGCACATCTGGGAAAGCAGCATCCTGCTGGGGCTCCCTGCTGGGGTGGCAGCCACTGCTGCTCCCTGCTGCCAGGTGGTAACCCGTGTGCTGCTGTCAGTGGGTTAGTGCTGACTTAACAACAGCCCCAAGGATAAGGGGGGGTAGGAAGAAGACATGCAGAAGCTTTTTTTTTTTTTGCAGCAACTCGCTCTATCTTACAAGCCTGACTTTGTATTTTTCTCTTATTCTTAGTTAGAAAGAAGATACACTTCATGTTGGAAATAGGTATTTTTTTGAAGCTTGAATCATTTAGCCTATTAAACCCAAGCCTGTAATATGGGTGTTATTTCTTAAAAACATACAGTAAATGCATTAAATTATTGATAGTCATTAAACAGGAAAAAAATTTAAACAGCTCTCAGCTTTTATCAATCATTTATGCAGTTTCCACTTGCACATCTCACTGGGTTGCTATCATATAGCACAGAGCAAAGAGTACAAATCCTGAAGGCATGAATTCATTTTCTCTTGATGCAGAGTAAAAATATTCTTGGCAGCAGGAGAGAGGCTAAAACATGAAGCAGAATGGCTGAAAGGAGGCTTCTGTCTTTTGCAGTAAACAGGTAGCAATACCAGGGAGCAGCAATTTGAAGCACCAAAGCCCATCCACTTCTGCTGTAAGGGCCAGTAACAACGTCATCAATCACCTCCAACACCTGGCAGCAGTTACAGCTAGCCTGACAGTGTTTACAAATTTGATCCCTATTTGAAATACATGTTAATTCAATGGCGTATGGGGAAAACAAGGAGCACTGAGGTGAATAGTAAAGCATCCAGCAACTTCAGCGAGATGAAGATTTCACCCCAAGCTGCTCACCAGCTCATGAGCCAGTAAGAGCAATGATGTACAGAAAACCCCAACTTGTCACACTGACAGCCTGAGCTTAGAAAAATGACAGAGACTGGGATAGTCTCTTGAAGCTATTATGAACCTTTACTCGGGCAAGTTACAACTAGACCCAATGCTTTCAGCAGGTCCCCATGACTCATATCAATGTGGGGAATCTGGAGACAGATGCTAGTTGGTGGCACTTTGCCTGGCTGCAATAGGCCAGCTACCAGCAAAGAGATCTTCATCAACATCCCATTTTTTGTCCATTTTTTCCACGGACTGAAAACCTGTCTTACAAAGCTTCTCTCTTACCTTTCATCCCTGGCAATTTATTGAAATTCACTACTTTACAATGCAACAAAGAGAGAACACAATCCACAGCAACAAGTCAGGCATGATTGCAGCATGCAAGGACCGACCTGACGTACCTCTACAGCAGCAACTATAGGTGAGCCACAGCCATAAAAATTTCAATGCAAAACACACAAACCCCAGCTCTGCCTAGATATTCAGACAGTGAAGCCTTAGCCCTGCAGCAGTCCTGCTACTGTAACCCAAATTAATTTGTTTTAAACTACCTTGCGTCTGTTTAAATGAGCTGTAATAATAGTTCTGAAGCAAAGTGCAGACACATTAAAAGCTAAACACAATGCTGAGGACTGCTCGAGAAATGTGTGTCCACACCCAGAGCCCACTTAGAAACTACTAGCAGGAAAAACTCGTCATAATCCTAGTGTTCCACTCCCAGTGATGGCTTCAGTCTCTTGAAAAAACCATTTCTGTACACATAGAAAAAAAATGGATGTTAGAGATTAGGAAAAAGTACAAAAAGAATCATTGTCTGCAACCAGAATCTAAGTCCTACGGAGGTTAGTATTTTTTCCTGAAAACGATTCAAGAATGCACTGAGTCGAGCAACTAGATAATGCCAAATGTTGATACAAAAGCAGCCAGGAAAAGCTGCAGTCACTGGAAAACATTTTCCAGCCTGATTGTTTACAGGCAACTACGCTATAAAATACAAAAATATTCATTTCCAACCATCATTAGTGCAAATCTACAACATGTTAAAAAAAGTCAATTAAGACACACATCTCATTACACTGAGTCCCAGGGAAGACAGCACAGTATTTTAAGTAATACTACGAAAGCTATTAATTTCATCACATATCAACAAACTAAAGAATTCACAATAAATTGTAATATAATATTAATCCTTACGTATATACAAAACTGAAAACCAACTCTGAACTAATAGTTAAAGCCTTTCAAAACTTCCTTACTATTTGTAAGGAATACATTAGCAGAAGAGAGATGCATCTTTAGTACAGAATTGCATGTTTAACAGAACGATCACAGATTCACACACAAGGCTTAACTATTTGAGTTCCAGTAGTTTCAGAGTCAGGTCCTTTCTGTATTGGATAGTTGGGTTTGATACAGCAGTCTCTGTGCATACTCGCAACCCGCCCCTCTTTGTTTTAATAAACTGATTCCACGATAAAAGTCATTTAAAATAACAAAGCCCAACAACTGTCAAACTACCACTAATATGAGCCTTCAAACAGGCTTCCATTTCATAAATCATTTTGGTGATCCACTTTCACACCACCCCAGGGAAAGTTACACATATAACAGAGAAAATTCACTATCAATATGCAGAGATCATTTGGCAACCATATCGCTGCTAGTAAAGACCTGTGCAGTGGCACCATGCTTTCCAGAGAAAACCTTTGCTTATGCAGGACAGAAGAGCTGAAACCAAAATGCATTAGCTCCAGGCTTGCAAAATCATCAAAAGACAATCAGTTCTGCTTCAGGCGCTTGGTCATCTCCTCCATGAACCAGCACATTGTGGGTGTGAGGAAGGTAACAGAGCATTAGTGGTGAATACCAACTTGCCACTCTTGCTAGGAAAGTAATTGCAACGATTTTCAAACGATTTTCTAATGACCCCAAGGGTTCAGATAATGACCCCAAAAGTTCAGAGACCTCAAATATGGAAGACATTCCTCTGTTAGCTGAAACTTTCCAACTTAGTGCTGTTCAAAGACAGCACTAAGAACATTATTATTATGTACACTACACACATTTTTAGATACTTATTACATTAATACTTCCTATTATTTTGTAAAAATAACCTACATTTAAACTATTTGTCATATTTTCTTTGCATCTTAATAAAATGAATTCTCTTATTCTGTTCACAAGTTCTGTTGACAAGACCATCTTCTTTCCTTTGTCACAGACTTCTGCTATTAGTGGTCAATGGATGAGACTGGAAAGTCTCATCCAAGAGGAGGAAAAAAAATAAATCAGTGAACCATGATCTGAGTGTACATATATAGCAGGCTGTAATTTCCACCTCTAGCATACTTCCTTGTCCTGAAGCTCAGATAGCCCTTAGTCAATAGTTTTCCTATGGAAATTCAACCAAGACCTAATTTCTCATTACAAGAAATCCAGCCTCAGGAATTCAATCAGCAAGCAAAGCAGAGGGACAAAACAACTGTCTCCAAGGGACTCTTTACAAGGATAATCTGAATGAAACTCTTATTACTGACAACTCTGATGTTCCTAAAACAACAGCATAGCTGCAGCATATGGATGCCTGATACAACATGATACAATTCATGACTTAATACTATGTATTACTCATGCTCCAAGTTCAGAGGCATTTCCATAGCTCATATTTCTCATTTGAATTATTTCCCCCTCTCATCAAATAATCTGAAATACTTTCAAATAGAAGTAAATTGAGCAAGATGTTAACTAACTGGTTATCTGAAGTTACCAGCTAAAGCAAGTATTTTCATAATAATTGCAGTTACAGCTAATATGAAATGCAGAACTAGAAATCCTGTAAGAAGGCTTCAGCTGAACTTCTGTGAACAATAAAAAAATGCAGTAGTCAAGAGAAGACGTTCAGGATTAAGAAAAGAGGTAAGTGACAGAGCAGCCAGACCCCAAAATGACCAACAGGCAACCAGCTGTCTTTCAGCCAGAGGCTTCAAGTCTGCAAAGAGCACCATGGCAGGAATCACTTGACTTCCCTGAGCCTTTTCCAAGCCAGTTCACAAAACCAAGGTGTACATGGCTGTTCCTGCATCTCCCATTTGGTCGATCCTTACTTCCACATATCAGCAGTAATGTCTTAGAAATATCAGCTGCAGTTTATACTCCAACAATTTCAAGTAACACAGACTGGAACCATTGCACTTGCCTGAAACTTGCACACAAAATCCCTGGCTATATTCCATGGTACCACCTGCTCCCTGCTTCCCCAGCCAGCATCCCCATGTACTTGTCATGCAACATCCCACACTGCTGCAAAGGTCTTGAGCAGGTGAGACAGGAACAGCTGATGGGTTTGTTACAAACATCTTGGAGACCAGTTTAGAACACAAAATTTAAAAGCTTCATTAGCTACAGCTCCTCTGCTTATGCTCTGTGTCAAGAGCTGAGTCAGTAGAGAATGTTTAGATAGAAAGAGATGGGGAATTTTTCAATACTACCCGTATGATTTACAGGGCTCAATCCCATTGTGGATCACTTACATATATTGAAAAGCTACTTCTGGCCTTTTCTTGTTATTCTGTTAGATGCAACTACAAACTATCACGGTAAAATTTATGACAAATATCACTTGTCAATAGGATGTTAAGAAGTAGAGAAAAGGTGCAATTTTTACTAGTTGGACTGTGAGAGAATTTCCCATCATACTGTGGCACATATGCAAAGCTTCTCAGCAACTTGTTCCACGACAATGGATTTGAAAAGCAAGAACTGAGGGGATTATTTGATTCAGCATCTAGTTCAAGTGGCCAATTCCTTCAGCAATCAATACTAATCAGGAAGGTAAAGCCTTGTAAGAAAAATCAGACAGAATTTGAATCCTTCCTGCTGCAGCAAGCAGAGCTCTGAGGTCTTATGGCCAAACACAGACACCTCAGCCACTGTAATTTTGAAAAAATGAATTTTACCTGGGTTCCAAATACACACCATGCTTCCTTCCAAATGCCAAAACACAAAAGCTCACCTTTTCAATGAAATTCTGAGAAGAAAATTACATACATACAACTAGGGTCTAATACTGTCTATTTATTACTTCGCACTTCAGCTGTGCAGGAAAAACTTTAAAATGAGCACAGGGGACCAGGGAATAAGAGCAATACACTTTAGAGCAAAACACAGGCCATCTTCACAATTTCTACATTAATAACATCAGGAATTTTGCTTTTTCCTATTATATATTTCAGGAGGAATTATTAAGAGGTATGAATTACATAGCTACAGCAGTATGCATGGGGAAAGCTGAGTGTCAAACCTTTAATAATAACTTAAAAAACACCCAGCACCTTTGGGTCCTCAGGAAAACAAAACAAACAAACAAAAACCACCTGAACCAACAACCCTCACAAAAGGGATTTCAGCTAGATTTTCAAATGCCCCTTCTGTTCACTTAAAGCCCATGTTTCATGTACTTCTATTTCCTTTGACAGCATATTAAAACAGAAGCCTTCAGGTCATCAAGCAAACCAGAGGGCTTTTGGCAGCTTTTAAGGCCCAGTACACAAGTTGTGTTTTAACAAACCCGTGAGCCCTTGCTCATCTGTCTTTAAAAAGCAGAAAATACACAAATCTGTTTTCCCCTCCATTATACAGTCACTCCAAATCCCACTGCAATTACTCAGTAATCCTTGGCATAGCTGTATGAAAATGACCAAACCTCAGAGAGTAAATTGGCAGGCAAGCCATGGGGACTAGGTGGAGGCGGGGGAGTTGGGAACATGTTGTTTCCAGGAGTGCCACTCGCTTGGACACTAGGGCAGAAACCGGACAATGCAATGATCTGGTAGAACAGAATGGCCTGTGTGTTTATCAGGGGACAGCTTGCTTGGATAACAACAGGAAGCATAATGACTTCAAGCTGTAAGAGTAGCCAGAATCAGAAGGAAAAGTACTAGGGTTTGGGATTCCTAGAAAACAGCTGAAGAAAAGGAGCTACAGTCTTGTGGCTATGGACTGTTTTGCAGTAGTAAGTCTGGCAATGAGGAACAGCTAGGCAAATCTGAAACAAAAATACCAACTTTCCCAGAAATTAACCTTTAGAGTCAGCAGAGTTCGACACACTGGCAAAACCTGGATTGTTCTATTTTAAGTAAATCTTTAAGAACAAGTCAGACATATATTTAAGTTACTCTGAGAAATATATTAACCAGATGTTGAATGCTCTCTGCTGAGCCACTGCTAATCTGCCAGCACCCATAACTCAGTCCTGTGCCCTACTCTTCATTCACCAAAACACGTGCAAATTGTTCCCAGCAGACAAATAATTTCTTCCACAACCCTTGTAAGATTGCAGATAAGTAAATATAAATGTGTATACATTATAGATACATTCATTATTTTAGAAGTCTAATATATAGCTATACTTTGTACCAATTTGCATGCATTTGCTATATAAATTCACACTTGTTTATGCAAAAGAAAAGCTCAACATTTTAGAACTGACCAAGTTATAGTTTTTGCACTAGGCAATCATGATTAAAACCTGAATATTTCATAGTAGTGAATCACACTGCCAAGTCTCTAGAGACAGAGCAATTTGAATTGGCATAAATGAATGTTTCCCAGTCTTCTCTGATTCTGTAATGGGTTATCTTCCAGCCCTGCCAATCATTTCTCGGAAGGCAGCCCCACTCTCCAGCTCTTTAGCTTTATTCACCACTCACAGGTGCTGGGAAGGCTGTGTCTGCTTCCACAAGTTAAACTGCTGTTGTCTACACTTTGGCCCTTTTGTCAAAGCCATCCATGCACATCCTTGCCATTTTTGTGACCCTTGTCTGCACAGAGCTCATTCTCCCATCAGCTTTCATCTTCCCAAAACACCAAATAAAATAACTTCTAGATCAGCAGTGATGGAAAAAGAACACAAGCAAAGCAGCTTCAATCCCTGTACCCACACTTAAACTGGCTGCCCTCTAGACACAGACCACAAGCCTTTTCACACCAGCAGCTCTGCCAGAGAAGTCTCTGGAAGCCTTCTGATTGCAAACACCAACGCATTCCCCTGATGATACAAGTTTAACCTCATGAGAAGCAAGGTAAGGAGCTGCTCCACACAGGTTAGACTGGAGCTGTGCCAAATTTGGGTTACACCAGCTTTTTTTTCTTTTTGAATGTACAAATGGGTTCACACATTCAAGTTTCTTTTTGAGTTTACTGTGCAATTACCTGAACTACTACCAAAACTCTGCCAAAAATACAGAGTTACAGGGACTTGTACAGACTTGCTTGAATGGCACAAGAACATTCTGGCAAACATGGATATAGTTTTGCTTGGGGGGTTCAAAAAAGTACACTCACAGATTACTAAAATGGATGGGAAGTTAAACTGGAGACTACAAAACTCAGACAGCATTTTCTTCCAAAGTCTGACATGACATTGCCAATCTGCTTCATGGTGATACAGTAATTCTACAGTTAATGAAGTCCAAAGTTTTGTTTCTATGTTAACACACACAAGACAAATTTTGCTGATACTTAGACTTTAACTTTTTTTTTTTACATCTCCCACAGGTCCTCAGCTTCCAGTTCTAGCAGAACATGTTAATTTACCCTTAAAATGACCTTATTTAGGATAGTATTCAAATTGTTGACAAGACACACAGCTTCAAGCTGGCATCCTCCCTCCTATTGCCATCAGTGCATTTGTGTTATCACACAGCTGTTATTTTTTGTGTTTTAGCTTTGTATTTGGCCATTTCTTAAGGACTTCAAGCACAAAATCCAAGGTTCAAACACTATAGGCCAAAAAAACCCAAACAGTAGTAAAAAGCACAGAAACGTATTGATTTTAGGATGTAACAGGTGTCATCACATTATGAATACAGTGACCCTGGGTGCATGCAAATTCCAATATGTTGGCTCCAATAATGAAATTAAAGGAATAAAAAAAAAGAGATCTTTTCATCTTTTCACTCATTCTAACACCACCAATGTCAGCCTGTAAAATCACTGTTTTGAGTAAATGAGTTATCAGTAATTAAAGTTTTTATTCTGGAATGAAGAAACAAGAAAAAGGGGAATTTGCAATGGAAACTTCTATAAGTAATAACCCAGTAATAGAAAGCCAGCAGCATTTTTAATTTATGCCAGCTCCCAGTCCCTCAAATGCTAACAGCTGTTCATTAATCCTTCAGTTTTGAGGCCCCATACACTATGTCTCCTCCCTGCAACTCCAGCTGTGGAGAGGAAGCACAGGAGCTCTCTGAAGGATCACATCATTAAAACTGTTTTCAATCCCCTAGGAACAATGGTTTTGCTCCACCCTTTTTATTACTAATATTATTTTGAAGTCAGACACAAGATGGCCCTTGATCAAACTTTCAGAAGTTGAAACTTCAGCAACACCCTAGGAAAAAGCCCAAAACGCCTAAATAAATCAAAACCACACAGAACGTGTATCCAAGAGAGCTGTGTTGTCCATTTCCTGACAGCTTCTATCTAGCCAACAAATTACAACCAATTAAGTCCTTTGCAAAGAAAGTTTTCTGTTTACTGTAATGCTGAAGGGGGCCAGGTGGGGAGGGGGGGAAGAGCTGGGAGGCATTACTCCAAATGTATTAAAATAATTAATCCATCCACAAACACCACTGGAAATTGCCCTGGGTTTCTCCAAAGGACTTTAGTTTTGTTATTGTATGTAATTATAGTAATCAAGAGTTCCTAACCAGGTTCTGCAAACATTAGGTCAGTTAGAATAAAGGAAATGGATTATTTCCTGCAACTCCTAGGTCCTTCCCTTTCACTAAAAGAAAGCATTTAAAACTGGATGTGTAGATCAGTTGTTTACTCTTTTTGACCCAAGATGCTCACATATGACAAAAGAAAATCAAGTTCATAGCACTATCAGCATCTTATTGCGAGAAGTCTAAAAAACACAAAGCTCAGCTTCTCCATAGCCACACATCCAAAACAATGAGCAAAGTCAAAAGGTAACTGGACTACCGACCTGAAACACTGATTTCAGAATTTATAATTTTGAAAATGTAAGCCTAATAATAAGTACTTGGACCCTTTATCATGCTTCCCTATTGTAGATGCAGGCGAACCCAGTGGGAAGAAATGATGATGTCTGACTCAATTCAGAAGGCTGAATTATTTCTTTATTATAATTATGCTAAAATACATTAATATACTATATAAAAGGAGGATACTAAAAACTACATACTACTTTCTCCTACTCTATCTCTAAACTAAACTAACTCGTGACCCTCTCATTTGAGTCCAGGCACAGGTGGGTTGGATTGGCCATCAGGCTCAAACAATCCTCACCAGAATCCAATCAAGCACTCACTCCAGGCAAATAATTCTCCAAACACATTCCACATAGGAAAAACAAGGAGCAGAAATAGAAATTGTTTTCTCTTCCATTTCTCTCTGTGCACCTCCATGAAAAATCCTGAGAGTGAGAGAAATGTGCTTCCCCAATCCTAGTATCTCCTCACTGTTAGTCTAAAGCATTTTTCATTCAGATGATAAAAAACTTCATGTTCCTGCGAAATGCTTTTATTAAAAGCAGTTTAGTACCTGGTGGTGCAAATGAGCTTTCTCTTCCACATAAGGAAACTCTGGCGACACAGTTGAGTACACAGACACTTAAATGTTAAGCTAATGGTCAAATCTAAAGACACTTTCTGAAAGAGGTGAGTTACCATTGAATGAAAGCAGGTTACATGCTCATTTTATAAAGGCCTTGATTCACAATATTCCATAACCTATCAAGTAACTACATTTTCCTTGAAGATAATTCAACCTTCTGAAAGAGAGGCGCAGAAGAGAAGCAGAGACTAAACCATGACAACTTGCAAGATGCCTTATTGTCCCACCTGCAGCTTCCCTCACGCTGCTCATGTGCACTGTTAATGGCACAAGGCAGACTCAGAACCCTGTGCTACCTTCTGTACTCTCCCAGACAGAAAGCAAAAATCCCTTGGATGTAAATAATGCATTTTGATGCACATAACCCATGACACAGGTAACCTCCGCTGCTTTTTAGATTTTCCTGAAAGCAGATCCTCAAAATCATATAACTGAATCAGGGCTAAGGAGGGCAGAACACAGTAGCAGATGATCTTGCAGGACAAAGAGAGGTGCTTCAGAATAAACTCCCTTGTTTATCAGCTGTGTGATCCCTGCACTCTATTTAATATGGGCCTTAGTCCCTGGCCTAAATTCAAGTGAGCATTGTAAAATATTAAAGCATACTTTTCAAAAGATTTCTGAGCTCTCACAGAAACTTCTCTGAATCTCATGGTACAGCACTTGAGCACCAGTGTGCAGGTTGTGAGTACCAAAACAAATCTAGCTTATTCAAACAGAATGATTATGTATGATTTCAGATGACTCTGGATAAAGAACCCAGGAAAGTCTTTTGCTGAAATTAAGGGACAGCTGAAGAATTAAGCATTGATTTCATTCTGACATGCTTTTCTGGGTAGAACAACAGCTAAATAACGACATACAGTAAATAAAAAAACAAAAACCCCAACTCAAATAAAAACCCTCCACCCTATACTGTCCATCTTTTTCAGCACAAGTACCATTTGTAAGTAGACCATCAGATTTCAATTTTTGACTTTTTGCCAGAGAGCTTTTGCAGTATGTTTCTCTCAAAAAAAACTTATTTCTGAAGGTTAAAACAAGCTTGACAATAATAGTCAGATGGCATTTATCTGCACAACAAACTCAGTTACAAACCATCAATATTTATTTGATATAAATCTCAAGGCTGTTACAAGATACATAAATTAATCTTACTCAAGATATTCACCAACATATTTTATAACTTTAATATCCATTAAAAAACGTACACCAAGTACTCCTTGCC
Organism: Chloebia gouldiae; assembly: GCA_003676055.1. Taxonomy (NCBI): domain Eukaryota; kingdom Metazoa; phylum Chordata; class Aves; order Passeriformes; family Passeridae; genus Chloebia; species Chloebia gouldiae. Next base: position 9,274,711 of record QUSF01000014.1, on the reverse strand, counting down.
ATAGTCAGTTGCTGTTTGTAGTTTAGCTTACTCTACCTTAACGTTTTATTTGGTGAAGGTAACAAAATTAATGTTCTAGCTTCCTTTCTTTTCTCTTAAGCTTCAAGTTAAGTTAAAAATATGTGTCAAGTTAAAAATATGAAAAATAAGTTATTGCTAACATGTAGAACTTGTACAGTTCAGAAGAAAAAGTACTTGCAGTGTAAAATGCACTAGATGTTTTAAAAAATGTAACAAATTCATAAAGAACTTCCAAGTACAATATAAATCTTTGGATCTTCCAAAAAATACAGCTGGGCAAATATTTGGGAAAAACTATAGCAAGTGATACCTTTAGAAGGAAATAACAGATTTTTATAGGGCTTCTTAAAACTTCAATATTAAATTGTACAGTGCTCTGATATTTTCACCAGCAGTTATGTCACTACATGAAGAATGTAGAGCCACAGAACCAAGTTCACTGGTTTCTCTTAAGCTCAAAATTAGACAGCATGATATATTTACAAATTCCTGCTCTACTTCTAAAATTCTTATGGCACCAAAGACATTCCTATACCCACTTCCTGCCAGGAGGAACAGAGGCTGGGATAAAGGCAAGCCAGCAGAACACCTGAGATTTTTCAGTTTGACCATATGCTTAAATATCATCAGCTAATGAATTAATGTAAGCATTTTTCTGAGTAATGACAAACTTAACATGTGTTTGACTGAACTTGAGCTCAGACTTAAATTTTAACTCAAAACTGTCTGAATTAACAGTCAAACAAAAGAGACCTGAATATACTCTGGCTCTTTCTACCTACTTAGTTTTTAGAGTACAAAACACTCTGCCCTCTCTTTTTAGAGGTTACCATCAACATTCACCCATTGCCCCTACTGATTTAACACACAAATACTTTGGAAAGGAAGAACACACTCCCCGTGATGTGATATTGAGGATTTACTTCAAAGCAAATGGCTCTAAGACAATACTCAATTTACCCTTCCCACCCAGCACAAAGACTGCAATCTCTGAGAAGTTTCTTCCAAAAGAAACAAATCCAATCAACCAACTAAATTATTCTAAGAAGTTTTAGGATAAGCTTTACTCATTTCATATCACAGCAAATCTTATTAAAGGTGTAACTAATAAAGCTTTGCTCAGTTCTGAAGCCTGTAACTGAAACACCCTGAATGCCTCAAGGCATCTAAAAATACAGTACATACATGCTATTTTTTTTTAAATTTAGTGTACATTGGCACACAGGCGTTTCAGGATAACAGCATTATTGTGCAGTGTCAGTAAGCTCTATGAAACAATTTAGACAAGTAAGTGTTATATTCTGCTCATCAACAATGATAATTTAACAGCATTTTTCATTCCTGTAATACATAGGGAAAACTAAAACTATGTTTCAAGACCAATAATTACATGAAGTATTTTCAAAGAGAAACAAGACAAAGGCAACTTCATCTTATTCTAGGCATTTTCCTTCTTCGATATTACTTTGTCTTTCCATCTCAAAAAAGATATGAAAACCAGTTGTAATTCAAGGCTAATTCAGTCTCTAATTAGTTTGGAATCTTAACGTCTTTGATCCTATGTGTTAAAACTAATTTTTATCATGTCTGATACTTCACGGATGTGTCATGTTCTTGCTAATCTGGATCAGCACTTTTGGCAAAATTTTATTATGAGTAGAGTACTATGAAGAAATTTCAAATACCAGATCTTGTGACAATGCACCAGAAAGCAAACATAAAGTAGCCCAGTTGATTCAAGGGACAGAAGTCTTCTTCCCAAAAGAGAATTAGGGAAGACAATCCCCTTCCAAAATTCTACATCAGGTTGTCCTTTGACCTTAAGAAAGGGAGAGAAATATATATCAATTCAAAACTGTTCACTCTAACCACTTTTCTTAGGTGCTGCACTAGACAACTACAAGTAAAAAAGAACAGAGATCCTCTTCATTCTTAAACATTGTTTAGAATCAATTGCAGTCTACAGAACAGCACAGACAGATTGAAAGAGGATGAAATGTATGTCCTACTGGAGCAAGTTTGGTTTTCTTGACATGATGGGTCTATTTGTTGGAGCTGTCTCACTGATAGTGAATGCACTGAACCCACGGAGACACAAAATTTCATATTCCCATTATATATTCTCATCTTCCATCAACAGCACCTACTTGAAAAGCAGCTTCAAATTTACTCTAGTCTGAGCCATTAGACTTGGGCACATTATAAGATGTGCTCAACTGATTGGCACCACCTCAGCATAGCAGTGGGTGAGTGCAGTGACACACCACTTTGCCTCTCCAGAGGTTTCTTTCCAAGATGTGATTGGTGCAAGCCAGCTGATCAGGCACACGGTAATCAGTCCAAAACCATCACAAGGCTTGGCACCATATTTAGTATTTCCAGAAAGGAAGTCAGATGTATATTAACATGGATAAAAGAATCCAGAGAAATGAACACAGGTCAAGGAAGCAGAGATATATGTTCCACATCACCCCTCATTAGACTTGCCTCAAAGGGATGATGCTTAACTCAAAGAATCACAGAATCAGATAGGTTGGAAAAGACCTCTGAGATCTTCAAGTCCAACCTATGACTGGACACCACCTTGTCAACCAGATTGTGGCACTGAGTGCCACATCCTGTCACAGCATACATCACAGTTCAGACAGCCACAAAACACAGAGTACCACCATACAATTCCAGAAAGCTTTAAGCTTTTGCCCAGAGTAATACCATACCCCATCAGAAGGCTTCAGGCACCTGCCCATACAGAAAAACATCATTCCTCTTCAGAGGGCTGCAAGTGTCTGCTCCTCTTGTTCTTCAGCCCAGCCTTTTATACCCCTGATTGCTGATGCAGTGCCCCTGTGTGCCCTCTGCTCCCTTTGGTGGTTGCTCAGTGCCCTGGGCACTCCGTGGCTCATTGCTGTCACTGCTGCTCACAGCTGTGCCCACTTGGGATGAGGCTGGGCCCAGCCCCATCCCAATTACCACACACTGTGTGCCTACAACATCCAGTCTTTTCTTGAGCATCACCAGGGATGGTGACTCCACCACCGCCCTGGGCAACCCATACCAATATCTAACCACCCTTTCTCTGAAGAAATTCTTCCTGATGTCCAACCAGCCTGGTGCAGCTTAAAATTGTGTTCTCTTGTCCTGCCAGTGGTTGCTGGGAGAATTCCCAGCTGGCTGCAACCTCCTTTCAGGTGGGTGTAGAGACTGATAAGGTCTCCCCTGAATCTCTTCACCTGCAGGCTGAACAACCCCAGCTCCCTCAGCTGCTCCTCGCAGTGCTTCTGTTCTAGACGCCTCACCACCTTGCTGCCCTTCTCTGGACACATTCCAGCAACTCAAAATCCTTGCCAAACTGAGGGCTCTGAACTGGGCACTCGAGGTGTGGCCTCACCAGTGCCAAGTACAGGCATTGCCTGATCCTGCTGCATGCTACTGCTGGTGCAGGCCAGGATGCCACTGGCCAGTGGTCAAGCAGGCACACTGCTGGCTCACATTCAGCCTGTCACTAATCAGTACCCCAGGTCCCTTTCTTCCTGGCTGCTGTCCAGCTCTGCCCCAGCCTGTAGCTCTGCAGTGGGCTGTTATGGCCAAAGTGCAGGACCCAGCACCAGGTCTTGTTAAACCTCACATCATTGTATTCAGCCCATCTTTCCAGTCGGTTCAAATCCCTCTGCAGAGTCCTCCTGCCCTCCAGGAGATCGACACTCCCCCACCAGCGCGGGGTCATCTGCAAATTTTTCTCCATATCACGCACTGAGAAACTGAAACCTATAACCATTACAACAGGGGCTTGAAACCTGAGCTCCTGCTTGCTGCTCTGGCATGCCCTGAACCCCATGAAAACATCCACTTGAAGTACTGCTCAGGCCAGAAATCTGACTGACAGATTATAACTCCACTGAAATTTTCATGCCACACTGAGGTATAACTTCACATACTCTGGCTCCACACCTCTGCAGCACACTGCATGCAACGTCCTTCTGCTTATCTTCTAACAAAATCACTTAACTTTAAAAGAATGGTTTCCTACAAAAGGAAAGCAAGTAGACAAGCACACGTACTCAGTCTAAACTGAATTTGTTATTATGAACTGCACTCCATGCTTTCTTTCACATAACACTCAGCCAACTGTACGGTTTTATAAGGTGCCAGAGGAATGCATTTCCTGTTATCTGAAACACATCACTTCTAGAGCACATGAACGACAGTTTGTGTCGAGTGTCTACAATAAACTAAGAGGGCTGTCAAGTCTGATGGCATATTAGTTTGTCACTTGTAACAGGCAAAGCTGTGTGAGCAGATTAGACAATGCTACATAATTTAATAATTTTATCATCTATTCTACTTGACATTACCAGCTATTCCTCATGATTTCATCTGCCTATGAGACTACAAGCCAGATGCAGAGCCTTTTTGCTGAAAGACACTGTCTATCCATACACAAACAACACTGTCTAACCCACAAAAGGCAAGCTTGGCATTCAACACAAAAAAGCCCCTTCCAACTTTAATTCCTGAAAATTCACACATTTCAAAAACACAAATCATACCATACCAAAAAAGCCTCTGACAGCATAATTTTAAGAAAATCAAGTACCTAATATATAGAACAATATATAGCATAAAGAATACAAATATATAGAAATCCTATATACACAGACATCTCTATACATGCAGATAGTTATCATGAATTAAGGAAACACTTATCAATGAGTAGAACAAGGGGAGGCACCTACATGTGAACCAGCAATAGTGTTTAAAAGAGTAGCAGCACATCGGCCACATGCATGTATTAGCAAGCATTGCAGCTTGCTTTGTAAACACAGCTTCCAGTTCTAAGGCTCCAAGGAAAGTGGGAACAGGTAAGAGATAAAAAAGTAAGTTTCAGACCTTGGGAGGAGTTAAAGACACACTGAGTGAACTACTTACAATGGGAATAAAAATCTTCCCTGGAAATACTGTTTCAAAATTATTTACTCTGCATTACTCATTTCAAAACACAGAAGAGACAAGAACTGAAATATTTTCCTCCAATTCTTTTGCACTCGACATTTCTCTGCAGGTACTCAATATGAAAAGCTGGTTTTGCACAGATACAAAAAAACCCAAGGGGGCAAAAGGGGCCAAAAACTCTTGCTCAAACTTTTGTTAATTGACTGCAACTCAGTGATCTGAAGATAAAATGGCAGCAAGTATAGGACAGTGGATAAGGTATTAGCGAAATCCAAACTACTGAAAAAGCATTGGGTTAGGCTGAAAAAAATTCCTCTAAGTTTGATATCTGCCCATAGAGAATCAGCCTATCAAATTTTTAAAGGGCATTTCTTTTAACTAAACTCCAGTAATATATTTTATGCAGAGTTACATTACTAATAATTTCCAGGGGATTTCACATAGAAGTACCAATTATATCCTCCCTGTAAGAATCTGTGGAGGCAGAATAAGGGACAAATTTTTATCCCTTCAAGGTTTATCTATAAAGCATCTGCACACTCACTTTTTTCATGTCAAAAATCCAAACAAGAAAAGCAGTGTCCCCCAAAGTTTGCTGACATTACAAGTTAACTCCTGTACATGGAGCTATGCCCTCCCCTGCAAGGGCAGCTCAAAGTGTACACCCTGGTCCTACACCGCTTGCAAGCAGCTTCAGCTCTCTGAGCCAACTTTGGCCCAGAGCCACCCAAAGCTATTGCTAATGTGATGCAGTCAGAAACTTATCCTTACGATGGGCAAGGATTTGTTTTGTGTTTATAGAAATCTCATTTTGTTTTAGGAGTATGAAGAGAGAAAAACTCACATCCCAACTTTGTGAACATATAAATCAGTGTAGCCCATAATGAAAACTTGTTCCTCACAGTTCGTTAGTGCAAAGTGTTCAGATGCAAATGTCCTTATCAGTATTTACTCTTAGCAAACTAGTTGGTTTATTTTTCCTTTATGTTGCAGATATTTGTGTCACTTTACAGCTGTTTATGTAATTCTGATCTAAATCAGAGTTGATGGCAATTTGCAAAATCCCCATTTGATTTTTTCAAGTAACTGCTGTAGGAAGTCTTTCAAATGAGTTATTCTGAAGATGTAGAGTTTCTGATTTACTAAGCAGTTTAAAACAAAAACATGACAAAAAAAGAGTCAGAAGGACTGGAAAAGCCACTCATCCAGTTCCCCTGATACCTCCCTGGTACAAGTAGTTAATCAAGATACTGAACAACTGCTTTCCTATTGTATTCAGGCAAGTTCCTTGATGATTAGTTCTGCTTCCAGCTTCCATCTGAAGTTATTATAATGACTAATAAATCACTAACTGTATATCAGGCGATTGCTGCATTACATTTCTAATGTGATGCCACCATATACAGAACAATGTATTTAAAAGCAAACTTGCCTCTTCTTTTAACCTCTATTTCTATTACTAAACATTAAAAAGGTGCAGCTATCATTTCAGTTACCACCAGAAACTGCAAGGAAGACCACATATGTAGTGAACATAAGAGACAGAAGTGACAGAAATTGATAAAAACTTCATCACATGGCTGACACCCCATATATCAAAGCCCTAAATCTCATTCTCTGCTTGCCTCCAATTTCCATCAAAGCCTGCCAGCTGCACATTTATTGAGAAGTTTGTGATCTGACAGCTACTGTATTACCAACATTAATGATGCATCAGTCTCCAGAATTACTGGGGAAACAGTCCAATTGATTTTATTATTATACAGAGTTCCTCACATTTCATTTCAGGCAGCTTCCTACCACAAATTTTAGCAATAACTAAAAATGCTACACAGCTGATGCACAAAATGCTAGAGCGAAAGATGGTTACCACAGCTTCATGCCACTCCATTCTCCCTCCAGGAGAGCTCCAAATCACTCAGACACCACTGTGTAACCCATGAGTTATTGGTCCATAGCTAAAAGGGCTTACACATTACAGGGCAATAAACAGTGCAGCACTAATATTCACTGATTTGCTCAAGAAAGCTACAAAAATACACATGATGTCATCAGCTCCCAAAAAAAGCAGTTTTCTCAAAGTCTTCTAAATCCCATTCAAAAAAAAATTCCCCAGGGCAGTGGCAGGCAAGGGGACAGGCAGAGATCACTTTCGAGGTATTTCCATACAGACTGAAATTGTTTCCACAGGTAACATAAAGATAACATATTTTCTTTGCAGCAAATAGCTCACTTTAGTCTGTCCTTTTCATCTTAGAAAGCTTTCTTCACTTAAACAAATAACAGTCACAGATACTAAAAATATGCAATACAAGAAATCAAGCTTATAGGGGCTTTTTTGAATCATGACCAAATATTTAAAATATATACATAACTTGAAATTTCCAGAATCAGTTAGGAAAGGATCTCTGTGAAATATACAGCATTTGTTTCCAGCAGTCTCCAAAGTTACTATGTCTTTTTGTTTGTTTTTTTAGGTTTTTTACAAGCCTGGCTACAACCTAGCAGAGAATGTTTCCCGTCACTTTTTAAGTCTGAAAGAGAACACATAAATGCTGTCATAGTTTCAAGGTTCTTTATCTCTGGGGAAGGAGGGGGGTTTAGCAAGAGAGAAATACATTTTCCTTCTCTATTTTTGATCTCCTAAGTTCAACTTTTCCAAAGGTCATGAACAAAATATTTTTAAGCACTTGTATTAACAGTGGCTTACTCACTTCCTTGGATAGACAAGGTCTGCAGCATAGTGACAAGAGAAATACATCAGATGGAACAAACAAGCACTGCTTCTGAAGTAGAATGAGATTCTTTCACATTTACCTTTTTTAACTTGACAACAGCAATTCAGTGATGGTGAGTCTTGTAAGAAATGAATTTGAGTTATTAGAGGAGATAGACCTTCAAACAAATCAATACTGGTGCTTTAAAAAACCTGCTACAAAAGAAAGTACTGTATCTGCTTCTATAGAAACTCCTCCCTAACTCCATAGCAAGATCTCAAATTAGAAGCACTAGAGAAAAAAAAGAGCTAATCACTAGCAAATGCACAGAGAGTAGCAAGCTGCTTCCAGATGTGTAACACAACCCAGACCTTACACAAATATGTTGTACAAAATGCTTGTTCCGTTTTTCTTTCTTGTTTTCTTGCACTCTAAGGGACATGCAACATACTCCTCTGTGAGGAACAGGCACTAAGTCAGCCTGCATCCTTTCCCCAGGCAAAGAGCAAACATACCTGGATATAAGCATTGCCTGTATTAATTACAGGATCACCTAAAATGGATCCCAGTCTTAACTCTGCTCAGATTCACAAATTTAGACGTAGAGCCATGCTCCACACTGCCCACCTGCCAGAGGGACAGTTCAGCTGTGATAAACACCTTACTGACCACAGCCTGCAAAGCCAAGGGCAAATGAAATGGGTCCTCATTTACTTCAGTACAAACAGTTCAGCAGCTCCTAAGCAGAAGCTGAAATGTCGGAGGAAGGGGCAGTGTAGACCAGCCCTTCTGAGCAGGAAATCGAACAGACAAGTCCAAAGCAGCAGATTTAGTGTGCACTGGCTTTTTTATTGTTTAGCTTTTGGGATTTTTTGGTGGTTTTTTTTGTTTTGTTGTTTGTTTGTTTTGTTTTTTGTTTTTAAGTGCTACCTAATTATCCACTTACATATGTATAAAACTTTCATTGATACTTCTATCTGGAATCAAGTGCAGCAGATACTTTCTTAGCCTTACATTTTGAGATATCCAGAAAAAGAAGCAAACCACTCAAGAAGATAGAATTAGTTTGAGAAAGCAGAACTTTTAAAGTATCTTCCTGACTGCAATGAGCACAGGTTTAAATAACCACAGACAGTTTATAGAACAGTCACAACCAAGCATTTTTACGTGATTGAAATAGCTTAAACATACATGTTAAGAAAACCCAAAAAAATTGCAATTATTTTGTAACACATGTAACAAACTGAATGCAGGGAACTAATAGGAAGGTCATTAACTTGGGAACAAACAGTTCTTATAATTAGTTACCAGAAATTATTCAGCATGCATTTACAGGTTTATTCTTGAATCATGAAGTACAACTCTAGGCACTAATGTTGAATATCTTGGGTGGGGGAAGGAAACAAAAGCCCTGAAGTATTTAAACTACCATCAGTTACCTCATTATTTCCTAGATCAAGAACCAAATTTATACTGTTTATTTGTGCAGCTGATGCTGTTGTTAGAAAGCTGTTTTTCACCATGTAAAGTGTCTAGTTCTGTAGGCTGAACTCTAGCATGAGTAAGCTGATAAAAATCACGTTAAACTGGGACTTTTATCTCTCTTATACAGCTGGTGTAGATGGCACCAGTCATTACTATTAATGTTTCAGATTATTGAAAAGACTGCTTAAGTGGAAAATGCTTAATATTCATTAAGTTTCTTTAGTATCTGGTTAGGTTCTTCCCTTTCCTTTGCCTTGTGCTTCATTTATTATGTTTCTCACCTGGGCCAAAATATGCAACTACAAAACCACCATTCTTTTGCTTTTAGCAGGCATTGAATGTTGCTAAATAGAAAGGGATTTCTTTCCTTTTGGAAGCTGGAAAGGAACATTTACTCAGCAGAAAAACATATCCAGCTTTCAACTTAAACCAACAAATGCTTTTAATGTACACTGACTTATGGTAAAAGTAAGTCACACTAATGTAATCTGTTCTGATAAGCCATTATTACATCTTATTATATTAATAATTAGGCTCCTGGGAATGGGCAGGAAGTACACAGTAATGGAAGATGGGCCCTGGGAGACTGCAGTGACCAACGGCAGCCCTGAACCTCGCATCCTCAAAGCAAGGGTTCATGACTACTGTGCACAGATTATGTGATGCCAAATAAGTTATACCTCATGCCAAATAAATCCCCAGGGGAGAATGACAACAGGAAAAAAACAGGCCTAACAATGAAGGCCATGATTTGACCCGCACGGCAAATTTTATTATCATAGTTCACGCAGCTTTCTGAGGGCTTAGTAAATGCATAAACGTCCTTAAAGTGGCTCTGTCCCCTTGGGATCCTTCCTCCTGTAATTGCCTCCACCCCAGTGGAGCCCCCACCACAGAGGGACACGGGGTGCTCAGTCATCAGCACCCCCAAGACACCGCTCATCCTCCTCAGGCCTCCATTAAAAAAAAAAAAACAAGCAAACTTATGGCCCTTTTTGAAATAAACAGAATAAAAAAGTTTAAAACAACATCTCAATTTTAAGAGCTAAGCCAAAAAAAAAAAAAAAAAGAGAGGAAAAAAAAAAGGTGAAGTAGCTTAAGTTCATCTCCTCAGTGGTAATAAATAAGGCCTAAGCTTGGAGGCAAAGTTAACCACAATCCTGGGACTCGATCCAAGTCTCCCATGACAATAGGAAAACATTAGAACTCTAACATTCAAAATATTATTTAACTTTTAAAGCCTTAGCACAGTTCAAAGTCTCCTTTGTGGAACAGCGCTTTTGAAAATGTCGGTTGCCTTCCAGAGACCATTTCCTCCTAATCAGGCCCGGCATTATTTAAATAGCGAGGAATACCAGCAAGAATAGGAATCGCTCGGCTGAGCCAGGAAGGGAGAGAGTCCTTAAAATGACTGCAGAATTCTTAAATGCTGGTAAAAGGCCTAATCCTATATAATGATTTACAAAATGACAAGGAATATAGATTTACTGTGACAGTTTGAAAGGAGACCAACATAAATAAAATTACTGCTCACATGATGGCAGCCTCCCCACTGTCCCCCCAGTGGCTGCTGCCCCCATAACTGGAGCCCTTCACCACCCAGGTCTCCCTCACAGGCAAAGCCAAGGAAAAAACAACAGAGCAACTGAAAAAGCAAGTTATTTGCTCCAAAGTCAGAAATTCTTGCCAAAGCACCAGCTTACTCTTGCCAGCACCGCAGTTCACAGGTAACATTTCTTTGTATGTTTAATCTAGATTTAAAAATTTTTAAAAAAGACATCTTTTTTAACCCTCTCTGCTCACAAAAAAAAAAAAAACCCAAAACAAACAAACAAACAAACAAACAAAACCCAAAAAAACAACCAACTCTACAAAACTTAGACCCAAGAGTTTTCAGCTTTAGTTTTAGTCATTAAGTTTCCAACTACAGCAGTGTGGCTGCAATACCCAGGGCCAGAGCACGGCACCAAGTACGTGGAGAACAAACACAGCGTTTCTCCAGCCAGTAAATGCAATGTGGGTCGGGAAGGCCTGGCACCATTAATTTATGGCTTTTTAAAAAATGGATGGCATACAGCCCCACCTAAACATTTCTCTGCTGAAGGGCAGATGAGGCAGCAGCAGGGCTGATGGCTCATGTGCCCTCGCCACCACCAGGTCTGCAGAGCCCCATTGTGCAGGCGCTGAGGGACAATTTTGCTCGGCTGAAGCTCCCTCAGCTCCCGGCTGCCCTGCAAGCCCAAGGTGCTGGGAGGGACCAGCTGCTCTGCCCGGCCTCCACAGCGCCAGGCAGCTGGGCTGCTGCTGACCCACCCCACATCAGCCCACACCCCCAGCTTCTGCATTCTCCTTCCTGCAGTCTGGATCCTTCTGCATCCACACTGAGGGGAGAATCCCTCCCCTGAAACGGGGCCACCCTCTTCCTTCTCCTAGATGCTACGACCCTTTATACTGCTTCGTTCGCTGCCTCCTCACAGCCAGTGTCAAGCATCTTCTGTAATGAATAAGATCTTCTGAATAAATATGACGAATGCTCCCTCCCCGGCAGAGCCATGCCAAAGACTGTAAGCAGGTCATTAACTGCCAAGGTCATCTTGTTTGTGAAAAAGAAAGGAAAACATTACCATTAAGATTCTAATACGGTAAAACAGCAATGACGGCAATAAGGAAACATAAGCTTAATGTTTCCTTTAACCCTCACTTAAAAACACATCTGATTTGGCCACATGACTTTGCAAATTGCCATTCATTGAACAGGTTTCGGCTGGATTCAGCCCAGTTTCACACTTGTTCCACACATGTACCCCAACATTTTGTGCAAGATCTGTCAAACCTTATCTCAAAGCAGAACGCAATGAATTCATCTGATGTTTGTAAGTCATCAGGAGGGCCACCAATCCCCTCCTACCCATCAGCTTTTAGGACACATTACCAAATCTTTGCATGGCCATGTGGGAATTGCCTGGGTGCAGCAGCAACTGCCCTGCAATCCCCAGTAGACTCCCTTTCCTGCAGGGAGCATATAAATTTTTCTCCATCTGAGCCTTAACTACTGTTTGTCTGCAGACTTGTAAAATACACTAAGAAATGCCTAATGAGACACTGATCTGGCATCCAAATGTTCTCCCCCATGCATTTCCCCAGCGGGCTGTTGCCTGAGCAGCACACACGTTGGGGCTGTAATTTGTTTGCCAGCTCTCTCCAAGGAAGGAAGGAAGGAAAGTGGGCGGGTGGGTGAGAGTTGGAGTCAGCGCAACATCAGCACATGGCTGGCTTGCACATGTTTTCAGTCACTCACTACTAAGAAAATACATATACACACACACACAAACACTGAAGGCCAAACGAAGACAAGGAGGTTGCTAGGATAACATCACTTCCTTCACACCAGGAGCTAATAAAATAAGTAAAAAAACACAGCTCTCAAGACAAAGTAATACATGCGAAGATTTTGAGACTCTATGAAAAATCACTCCTTCTCAGTTCCAGGTAGCTCAGTTCCAGCTGCTTTCTCAATGTCATGCATTATCCCTATCCTGCATCGCCTGGCTTGCTAACAGAGGTGGAACAACAGGGAAATCCAAAACCTAAAAGCCCAAGCTGCTTTTAAGTGGTTAGCGTTCTGCAAAAACACTGTCAGAGAGCTAGACTGAAACTTGAATATTCAACTGTACATATTCTGAAACCTCATGCAGATTAATCTGAGCAGATATTAAAGGGATGCTGTAAACCCATTTTGCTCTCTTCCTGAAAAAACTTACACTGGAGTTACTCACATGGGAGTTAGTAATGAGGCACCTCATGTGGCCCCAGTGGTGTGCACACACATAAGCCTGTGACCTCTAAAGTCAGGGGCATTTAAAAAGCTTCAGGATTAAAATCAAAACAAAACCCTAAAACTTTTACTAGTTTAATCCAGGTTTTATTCACAATGATTAAAATTTGGAAAGCTAAAAAAGAAGTTCTATGAGTATGAGCAGCAGCACTCCCTTTTTGGTCTCCAGGAAGCAGGACTTTCCCCATAAACTCATAGCATACAGACAGGAAAAAAAAAAAAAAAACCAAAAAAAAAATCACTGTATACAGCTTAATTGCCACTATTGCAACAAGGTTCAATCAGTTTAAACAGCATACACACCTCTTCTTTCTTTGGCATCAGTCACAAGAAACATTTAAAACCAGTAAGTTGTTAATATCAATGTTACTTTCAGAGGTTTGTTTATGTGTTTGATAGCACTTAGGCTTCACTACTTTTAACTATTTCCTCCCAAAGACCAGTTCATCTGCCTGCTTCCTCTTCGTGTGTAGTCTTTGACAGTGAAGTTGGACAGAAAAAAAATTAAATGCTTTAAGTGCATGCATTTTTTTCTTTAAAACCACTAAGCCTCGCAGAATGATTCATTAACAGTCAAAAACCCCCAAACAATTTTCTCTTTAGAAGAAAATCCAGTATTTATTTAGTACTTCAGTATAAATAATATCTTCTATAACTTTTTATTAATTTGTAATGCACTTAAGTCTCACCAATAATTTCTGAAGCCCGTACAGTTCTTACAGCTACCAGAACACAGCATCCCATCAAATTGGAGTGCAAATTTCCTTAACACAACATTAATGGATGCAAGCAGTCTCTTAACTTGGATAAGGCTAGAGATGCAAAATCAAATGTCTGTGTACAAACTGATTTCAATAATGTGCTATGAGAGTTTAATATATTAATGAAAAGGATTTTAAACAATACAATGTCTCAAAATTCAATCAGAGCTGCTCAACAGATAGAGTTATGAAATACCACAATGAATATTAATGGAAAAGGCTTACACTACGTTATTCTTGATATCCTGACACACAAAGATATCACTATGGTAATTTGTTTGGAATATAATTAAAAGAACCAATCACAAAAATAAAAACCAAAGCCCCTGCAAAAATGAATCTGTGCCTTGATTTCTAGAAATAGTCTGTAAACTTGAAAAATTTCAATGAATTTGGAGATGTTTGGAAGTCTCACTTCATGTTATTTGAAAGTATCAAATTTTCAGAAACAGCATGCACTGGAATAGGGACCTGGTTCCAGCATTTTACTTTATCAGTTGCCTTAAGAAAAATCAGCATTTAGTAAAGAAAAATTATATTTTTAATAAAAACAAAATTTGGAAAGATAAATTAACATGAGACATGAAGGTGTTTACAATTTCTGTTTTCAACCATAAGTCTTCTTACCTTTTTTCCTGAGGTCTGAGAATAAGTTTGATTAAAAAAAAATTAAAGTTTTCAATAAAGGTTGATACACAAAACATTTGTCTATGATGCTATCACCTCTATTCCAATTTCAACATTAGTTTCTTCATCAAAATCTTTATGCTGTGTGGCACTCCAAAGAGCAGTCTACTCAAAATCTGTTCACAACATCAGGATAAAGTCTAGACCAAGGTCACCGGTCTACTTCACTGACATGGCTTAGAGTGCCCACAGTAAAATGCACACAAATACTGGCCAATTTAAGGTTCTGGCTTGCTTTTTATTCAGGGAAATGTTCTCCAATATCTGAAGATGACTGGTTTATGCATTTCTGTTCAACGGGGGCTCTGGCACTTCATTTGTGTACGGCACGAAGAGTGACAACATCCCTTAATAACTAAGCCATGCAGAATAAACAGAGAGAACATTTAATTCCATAGGAGCACGGGGCACCCCACAGATGTAAGGGATCTACACCCACAAGGCAGCCAGAGCAACTTATTCCACACTCCCAAGGGGATACGGCCACTTGTGCTCTGAGCCCCAGCCCCCGCGCTCGCACTAACACAACACCTCGAAAAATACAGATCAAAGAAAC
>QUSF01000014.1:8717386-9259689 GCA_003676055.1 Chloebia gouldiae | reverse complement strand
AAAATAATTTAAAATCACAACTAGCATTTAGACAGCACGCTTGGTTTAATAATAAGAGTTATTTTTGTTATCGCGGTGCCCAGGAGCACCAGCCACCAATCAGGGCTCCCACCCCAGCAGGACTGCACACCATGCAGAAGGCACCCTTTTAGCACAGCTTCTTCTGCGGTGCTTCAGCCCCCAAACGAGGCTTTAAAGCTGCAAAAGCCGAGCAGGGAGCAGGAGAGGCACAGAGCCAGGGCCGCCGCCAGCGGGCCCCGGCGGAGGCCGCGGCTCCCGGCAAGGAGCCGGCCGCGGCGGAGCGCTGCCCCGCCCGGGCACCCACGCGAGGTCGGCCACCAGCCGCTGCCTCCCTCCGCCGGGCCGGGAGAGCAGGGACCAGCAGGAATGCTTTAGCGCTGCGAGCTGCAGCCTGGCTCTCCCTTCTAGCTTTCGATCTTACTGCACAATTTGCGACAATACACAGCCAGGGATAAGCGTGGTGGAAGTATCCTGTAGCCACACCAGCCACAGGGAGGATGGGCTTTGAGCTCCGTGATACCTCCCCCCTGACTGTGCAGTGTTAAGTTCCCACGATGTGGTTTGACAGAAAAGGAAATAATCCATTTCAGCTGAAACACAGGTTGTTCAAAGGAAATAAAAAAGGGTCTCCTAGATCTGCATTAGGGCTTTTAATCTGTGGAAGCCAGAGTCACCTTCTGCAAAACAGAAGCCTCAGGGCTGGGGGTACTTGGTTCAAACAGGAAGAAATAACCAGCAGGATGTAGCACAGCTGGTTTCAGTGGCAGTTCACACACTACCTCCTACATCACAGGACATACAAGGGTGTTTTAAAAGGCTCAGGTTCTCCAAACTACCCATCCCAGCCCCGGGACAGCACCAGGCAGCATGGGGAGGGAACACGGCTTGAGGGGGACTATTCTGTGTGATGGGTAGCCGTGGCCCTGTCATGCTTCCCCAGTGCCCTCAACCACAGACCAAGGGGAGACTGAGCTCTTCTAGCACCTTTGCACTTCTCCAGGTCATGTAGCTGGAGACAACACAGGCCTCCAGCCTCCCAAGATCATACAATGGATGAAGGGCTTTAGGCAGGAACTTGCAGGGGCATGGTCCTGCAGAACTACGCTCCTTGTGTTGGGGTCTTGCTTTCAGGACTCCTGATGAGTTCCAGAGGCTGCTCTAACAGACAACAAGTAGTGTCTGATGTAGGGAAGGTTACGTGCAATTTACGTTTTCTAAATTTAGTGAGAATCTACCTGCCCCCAGTAACAGATGCTCTTGTACTAATAAGAAAACAAGTTTATGCAAATCAAAATATTATTGTTTAATCACTTGATCCAATCTATTTACAAGATGGGTTTATTATTTTCTGCTAATTGTGAGGCTGTGGATCTGTCTTATTTTCCTAGGAAGGAGGACCAGTTAAAGCAATCTTTCCTGCCTCCACGCCTGCTACACAGCTGTGCTTCCAAATCCTCTGCTGCTGTCCATGTGCTGCTCACGAGTGATTGGTGCAGGCACAGAGGGAAACAGACTAGGGAAAAAATGTGTAAGAAACACAAAAGGCTTTTTTTATTTCCATCCTCATCAGTTCAGCAGTCTGGTTCATTGTGCACCTGCACAAATATTTATGCTAACACAGCATAAGGATGGGAATAACATGCAGCGGGGAACCTCGAGGCTTAAGCAGTCTTGACAGCAAAAAACCACAGGATGGAAAGAGGGATTGTCCACCTTTCTCACAGAGCAGCATGTTCACACTGGGCATCATGGTACAGCTCCCCTCAGTATTAATGGCATCATTTATTCCTGTCCAGGAGAAGTGAATGCAGAAAGCCATAAAAGATACCCATGTACAAGCCACCCACTATGATGCAGTGATGGCCCCTTGCTTCCATGACATCCTACCTTCCTGATTCCCATCAGACTGTTTTAGTGGCACACAGTCAGCAGCACCTCCAGGACACAATTTATCTGTTCCTTTGAGAGGCACAGATGGGACCCAGCACATCTGCACATCTTCCCCTTTGTTATTCCTGCTGGCACAGAGGATGGGAAAAGGGGAGGAATGTGGTCATGCCAGGGAGACCACAGTCAGAGCCCTGTATTGCTAAGCACAAAAGCCTGCTCATTCTCCAGCTTACCTTCCAAAAGTCACCATGCCACCAGCCAATGAATGGTGGTAAGCTCAGTATTAAATCAGGTGAGGCTGGTATTCAGTTCAATGGGACTTAGAGGAAAAAAAAATGCACATGAAGGTGTCCGAACACACTGGCCATGTTACATAAATATAAGAACCCAGAAACAGCTTCTCTTGTGCACTTGTCAATGTCAGAAGAATAGTCAATAATGGAAAAAAAGCATTTCTAGAAAACCAGGTTGTTGCACTGTTCTGAGGTGTATAAAAATAGTCTTGGTTTTTGGAGGAACTGCAAGGTGCCTGGTCACTGAGAAAAGTGTCACAGCCTGAAGCCTGTTGAGCTGAACTCAAAAGGAGGTCCTGGCCCTCCATCTGCTAAACTGGGGTGCTCCTAATGTTCCTTTCATTGATGCAGAAACCAGGCAGTCATGGACAGTGGTGTCAATTGTAGCTAAGTCAGTTGAAAATGAACCTTAAGAAAACAAACAAAGAAACAACAAAACAGTGAAAACACAATGAAAACATTCCAAAACCACAAGAGTTTTCTCTCAATCCAGTGATCAAATCCTGATGCCCAGTGGGGTGGGGAAGGGGTGGAGTGTAAACCGGGACACAATTATCTCAAATCTATATGATTCTATTCAAAGGACCATTTCTAATTAATGCTTTATTTGTATGATTTATGTAAATGGTTTCAAGCACAACAGAAAGACAACTACATTCTAACCATAAGCACAGCACAGCAAAACTGTTAAATCCTTGCAGATACTCAAGTACTCCTGTCACAGTGGGGAGAGGACACCAGTGTGCTCACACCTGCAGCTGCGCTGGGGCAGTGCTTGTTAGGGCTCCTGGAAGCAGGAGGATGTGTGCACCAGGATGTGTGCTGCATTCTGGAGCTGTGCTCCCCAACACCAGAGCCAGGGGAGCCTCACACCCGAACCAGACACCCAGCACCCACAGCTGGGGCTGCCCTGTCCAACTGCAGACCCAACACGCCCATGTGTGTTAACAACAAACTGAGAGCATAGGAACTCAAAAGGGTAGTCTTGCAAGACTGCATATTAAAGCTATCAATGTCTGCCAGAGCTGCAGCACCTTTCTGGAGCAGAGCATTGGTGTCACAAAGCAAAGTGGCAGTAAATTCTGGTCAGCAAAACTTCTAAGCCATTAATTTATCAAGATTAAAGTCTACTAACAAAAACCCAAGAGATTAAGGTTGAATTACATATAAAAAAAAAGATTTGAACATTTTAAAACATATTCTGACATGTTATGCTTTCAGCAATAATTACATTATAGGACATGTGTTTGACACTTATTTTCTAGTGTTCAAAAAATATTTCAGTTGCTAGCTCTTTGCCATCTGTTTCTCATTATTATTTCATTAAAATAGTTTTCATCTCCCTTATAGTAGAAGAGCAAGACTGCTTTCTATGTGACTGGATTATATTATTATTATAGACTGGATTATCACTTCCCTTACTTAAGCAGCATCATTCCAGTATTTTTTTCATTTATTTTTGAAGAGGCATATGTACCTCCTCTAAACTCCATCCAGTGAGGGCTAACAAAGCAAGCTTGTTAAAACCAGCCAAATCCATCTCCTTCTCTCCACCTGTCAAGAACACTTCTCCAAAGTCTCTGAGGAAACTAAATCAAATAACTCATCTGCTGCAATAAGCATGGGGATTTTCCTCCCTGAAGGGGAAAACTCACACTTGAATATACCCTGGATGAAAACCAAGGTCCAATGTACAATATGTAGCTTACAGCACACAAAACACCATTCCCAGGCAAAATACTAGAGCTCAACAGCTTACACTGCTGTGAGTACCTGTGCAGGGGCAAAGTTGCCCACATACAAGGAAAAGGTGGTTTCTGAGCAGTTATCAGGAGCAAGTGCAATAATTCTTACCTGGAAAATGCTGTTTGCAGCTGCTCACCGATTTGTCAGCACACACGCTGCTCTCACCTCATGATTTATGATGCTCTCTCCAGCACTGAGACTTCTATTACTGTCCTCGTTTATTGCCTGCAGCTGTCATTCTCACCAACAATTCTACAGTTGTTTGTAGGTGAGGTATCAAAGGTATTTAGTGTGCACCTAGAGACATAATTTTAATCAAACCTACTCACAGGCAGTATTTAAATGTTAGAACAACTGCACAGAGTGCAGCAATTAATGTGAACTTGACCAACCAAAATTATGACAGCCAGAAACGTTTACTCATAAATGCCTCAAAAGGATGGATGTCCAACAGGCCTGTGAACACCTGCTGATTTGTAAATGAAGATAAAAATAGTACCCATAGATCACAAAGCCTTCCGACAGGTATTTGAATGCACAATAAATATTAACACAAGTTCAGCAATTTCACTTTCCATGGCCAAAATGTCGCTATGGCAGTAAATGCAGCTACATCTTTCTCACCATGTATTTTTCCCAGCCAGCTATTTCCCCCTTAAACCAGTTGGGTTTTCCAGCTTCTCCTCAAAAGATGCTGAATCTGCCCAGTTAAGAATAACAACAGTGGAAAGGGAAAAAAAATTTACATCCAAAAATTTCACTTTTAGCAATCACAGCATTTTCTAGACATTAAAATTTTGCAAATCAGGAGTTCTGATCCACTGCAGTCCTTACTTAACCTTCTTGGAAGCCACAAGTTGCTCAATGATTTGAAAAACAGGCAAGCAGTGTTACTAGGTGTGACTACCAATTGCACTACCGTGTTTTGAAAAAGGGTGGCAAACACCCTCGGTGAGTGAATTTGATCTACCATGACCTAACAGGGCATGGAAATGCAGCAGAAAGTGAGAAACAAGTCCTGGAGCTAAGTCTAATATTACTTTCATGTGCACTCTAAAGCTCCAACTCCTTAAGTGAACCAATTATAACAGCATCTCTGTCCATTTAATGAGCTTCTAGTGCCTGTGAGCCAAGATGAAACCTGAAAATATAGACCCTAAACAGGGTACCAAAGGTAAGTTTTGCTAAAGAATTCAAGTTTGTTTTTTACTTAAAATTATTTGATATGTCTGGGTTCTAATGGCTGAATATTTTAAGGGTGGCAATCTTAAATTAGTCTAATTATTAGTCTAAGCACCAAAATCAATTTCCTGTACTGAAATTTCTTTTATTCAAGACTATCTACACTGCTTAGCATGAAAATGGCACTCAAGGCAAAAACAATTGTGAATTTACAACCAAAAGGTATCCTGAAGGCTATCACTGTCACAGTCAAGTTTGATTTATAGCTTATATTTATAGTCAAAATATAGACTACAAATTAAA
Organism: Chloebia gouldiae; assembly: GCA_003676055.1. Classification (NCBI taxonomy): domain Eukaryota; kingdom Metazoa; phylum Chordata; class Aves; order Passeriformes; family Passeridae; genus Chloebia; species Chloebia gouldiae. The sequence continues at coordinate 9,254,254 of QUSF01000014.1, read as the reverse complement.
CACAACTCTAAAGTAGAAAAAAAATTATGGTTTTACACTATGGTGATAAACTACCAAAGAAGCTCTGGTGTTTGTAAGTTGCTAATACTTGCAATATATGCAGATATTGACTGATCCTATTACATCCCCATGCTCCAGTCCCTTCAGCCAAGATGATGGGGTCACATTGAGAGAGCTGTGCAGAAGATGCACTCATTAATTGTGAGCCCACATTAAACCATGAGCGGGAGTGCACCAGTCTCCTTTTAGGTTATGGAACAAAACCTCCTTGTAGAAAGAACACTAACTGTAGCACATTTCAGAGTTCAGGAATCTTTTAGCTATTGTTTCCCGTAACATTTATTTATTAGGAAAATAGATCAGAATTGGTCATATACACCTCATTAGGGAAAAAAAAATCCACCATGAAAAAGCTGACTTTACCTACATTTTTAAACTTAAGGCAGCTGTGAGGTGATTTAAACTATAATTGTTCTTAGATTCAAACACAGATACACATTCTATCTTCAGATGGTGTCTCTAGGATCTGATCACTCAAGCATGTGTATGATTCTTCACTGACAAACCACCTGACTCCTCTACTTGTGCAACTTGCATTACTCATAAGAAATCCTTGGCAGAGGCAGACCAACATATGTTAATTACTGGGCTGCATTATAATAGGTCTGACATCTTGTTTCTCACCCAGAGTTTAAAATAAAAGGAAACAACAGTCTCTTTCAATACAAAAGTATGTATTTTTGCCTCTCAGGCTAAAAATATTCTACATTAAAAGCACAAATAGATAACTGCCAAAGAATCCCTGTCTCTTCGATGTTCCTTTTGGGAAGATTTAGCTTTATTAAACAACGAAGGAAAGCAAAGTGATGTTGTTGAGAGGTTGGTCTATGTGTATTCACCTTTCACTTACTACAAAATATTCTTAAATTGGGTGCAACAGGTAAAATGGGAACTTGACTTCCCAATATTTCGTTTCTTGTATAAGCAGTTTTTCAGGTAATATTGGCTGCCAGTTTCTTCAGCAAAATAAGGTATAAATTCATGAACATTGAAGATGAGCATGATGAGCAAATATATACTTTAAAATATATTTTTATTTTTCATACAGCAGGAGATACATACTATTTCTTTATTTTATTACTTAATATGCAGGAATATTGCTAGGACCACATGTTGGCAACATTACAAGTATTTCTGATTTGCATTTCTCTTTATTGAGAAAGAGATACTGAGGGCCATAGCTGCAATTTCAGAAAAAGGAGTAAGACTCCACACTGACTTGCTGTTTCTTTTTGGGTGACCAAATTCAAATTTTTAAATGTAAATTTCAAATTGTATGTCACCACTGTATGTCACAAGAAACATGTGAAGTTTTCTTTAAATTTTCAATGCACTAATATTCTAAAATTAGGCAATAGTACCAGATTTTCTTTCACAAATGTGTTACAAAACAGTTTATGCATTGAGTGATTTATGCAAGCATTTAGGATGCAAAACCTTTAAGAATACACTGAAAAGCTGTCTCAGAAGTTTGGGGGGGTTCTTTTCCAAAGTGATTAAACAAGTGTATCATACACCTATGACCAGAAACCTGCTGGGCATCCACTGTCCCCTCCTTGCCCACCCCAGACTCCCTGCACTGGGTGCTGCGCCAAGGCAGCAGCGCTGGTCCCTCTCCGAAGGCAGAGTGCCAACCAAGAAGCTCCAGCCAGGAGCAGACAGATGGTGGCCAATAAGGAAACTATCACAGCGTCTTAGTCACCATGGCACAGCCTGGGCACCGCACAATAGCAGCCTGCCTGTCATCGACCTGATCCTCCTTGCAGCTCATTAATGTGTTTACCTGCATATGCCTGGTGCTTCCAGCTCTGGGCACACAGACACCGAGCTGGAGCTGTCCTGGGTGAACCACGCCAGTGCCATGGGGCTTACAAGGACCCATCACAGCCTATCAGAGAGCTAAAGGCATATATCCAAAGGTTACAAAACACTGCCTTAAATACAGCATACCAACCACCACTCTTGTGGAAGCAGCTATGCTCTAGGGTAGCTAAGAGGAAACACGCCAAAGTCTTAAAAATAGATGTTCCAAGCACCAATTAGTTGACAAAAGCAACATCAACAGATGAATCCTAAATTTTCAGCATTTTTTGTATTTATTTGGAGATAAAACAACCTTACATAAGGATAAGAGGAGCAGCACAATCCTGTATTTAAGGCACTCGTTTCCCCCAGCCAGTTCCTCAGAGCTCCACTCTGAACCCTCCAGCAGCAGCCACCACTGCCGTCTCAACCTTGTCCTTCTCTTCCCTGCAGACCCTACACCCTTCAGATGCTTTTCAATTGGTTCCTTTACAAAAGAGCAATCTGCCATGAATACAGGTAGAATAAAAATGATTGCAAACATTTTCAGAACCCGTTTAAATCAAAAAAGCTCTGAAGCGCTAACCATCCGCAGCACTGCTCTTTGCAGAGGGAACCACTGCCTCACCCAAGCCTGAGCAGCACCAGGCACCATCTGGTCTGTGCCCCAGGGAGCCTTTCCACTCTCCCAACCTGCACAGCTCCTGCCAGTGCCACCGGCAGTGGAATCCAGCAGCTCTGCTCTCCCTGCCACAGACTTCGAGGACACAGCAATTTGATGTGGATGTTGTAAAGTATTTATCTTCTGTCCTGTTGCTGATTCCTTCTGAAGTATAAGCCATCTCTGAATGGCCATCCCTTTATGTGCAATTCATACCCAAGGATCACTCGGAATGCGAGGAGCAGTCTCCAAAGGAAGCATTTATAATGCTCACACAAGTCCATCTTTCATATTTTAATTGTACTTTTGCTAAACACCAGGTTTAAGTATTTGTTATCAACAAATATTGTAAAGGATCCCCTGGATTCACTCTGAACTCTGTCTCTCGCTCGTCACCAGCAGCTGGTGTTTTACTTGTCCTTTGCTAAATAATAACACAAGGCCAAATGAAACTGACTCCAGAGTTACACATAAACAAGCAAGTGCCTTCTGCAGAGGTGGGACTTTGTTTAGTGCAGTTTGAAGCCCTCCTGGGTATCCAGCTTCCCACACAACTCCTGTCTGCCTGCTGCCACAGAGCCCGGAGCAGCAGGATCACAGAGCCCCCCTGTCCCTCCTTCCTTCCAGTCCCAGCTCAGGGCAGCTGAGACTGGGGAGTGAAAGCCAGTGCTGAGCAAGCCTTTCCTCTGCGAGGGCTCCCCACAGGCACACGAATTCTGTGGCAGTAGCAGGTTCAGAGCCAGCCATGCAGCCAGAGAAAAGCAGAGGGCAAATGACTGAGAAAGGACACAGCACCCACACACTTATGCCAAAAACTGCCGGAAGAAGATGAGAGCCCAAGTGTTTTAATGTGCAAGGCTGATCTAACAAAGTCTGAGAGGGCTCTGCTAGTGACCCAAAATAACTTCTCCTTACATAATAGTGTTATGATTTTAATGTGAGAGATGTCAGAGTATAACAGTGCCAAAAGCCAAAGCTACGCATTCATTTGGAAAGCTAGTAGGCGCCCATCTCTAATGGTATCTAATTCCAGCTGGATTGCAACCCAATACTTTTTAAAACAGTGATGTAGATTTTTGGAGAAATCTCACACTTGAGAGAACAAGCAAAGACTAAAGTACAGTTCCTGTGACAAACATCTAAAACCAGGACTGATAGCTAATTTAAGTCTCACCAGGTGAGACATATCAGAGTGGATATCTCAGAATCAAAAAGGGACTGGTGAATTGGATCAATTTGAACACTAGTTTGTAGAGAAACAGCCTTGACAGTGCAACACACGTCAAATTTGTCTTTTCAGTCACAGAACAACCATCCACATCTACACATAAGTGCCCACTGCAACTCAGCATCTTGGTTTTCTGTGAAACAGAAAGGTAAGGTTTTGTGGTTTTGTAAAGCACCTAAAGGACAGTGAACTAAGCATGCAGATAGGATCACAAAAGCATGTACAGGATGACAGTTCACTGGCCTGACATCCTTTAGAACAAGAATTCCAGTTAAAAAAAAAACCAGTTTAATTAAAAGTAAAATGAATCAACCTGTGCTAAGTGGAGAAGAGAAGCTTTACTTGAAAAGGCTTGGGGAAAGCCTTGGATTGCTGTAAGGGAGACCTAAGCATAAGCTGTATAACAGCTGTAAAGAAGTTAACTTCTGTGATCCCACTGCTGGGAAAAGAGTTATAAGCATTAAACAAACATAGAATTTACAAGAAGGACACTAAGAGACTGAGTAGATTACCTGACAACCATATCATTCTTCTTTTCCCCTGCAAACCTGTGGGATAATAAACTCTTCTCTCTTTCATCTATGGGTAGATGCATAAACAAACTGCTTTTCTGAGAATTCAGTGTCAACTAAGTCTCTAAAACTGCTTTTTAAAGCATTTTCTTGCCCTTTTTTTTTTTAGCAGGAGGTAGGATTGGTGCAGTTTGGCAGGACAGGGGAGATAATCAAATGGCTCTTCCAGTCACTTAAAAATATGTAAGTTTTAAAACTGAAGTGTAACAGTGCTTATTGTCAAAATAGTTTAGCTGCAGAAACCTGTATTTTGCAATGTATTTTAAGCAAATGCATTCTCTAAGAAACTTTTCATGTTTATAAGGCTTCTTTTTATCATTTACAATACCCAAGATCTTAGAGATGTGCAATACTAAGGAAAACTAAGGCTTATGTGAAAGTAATGATATGTAAGGTATTTCTTATTTTCACACTATCTATGGAGGCATCCCACCTTCAGGCTGCACACACAGAAGCACTGCTCAAACTGGGGGCAGACAGAGCAGGACAGCAGTTGTTGAGTTTCTCTCATTTCCTCAAGAAAGTGGCTGTAGTTGGAGGGGTGGAGGTCTTGCAACTCAGGGCTCAAGCCTCTCCTCCCTGTCATTCAACTCTCTTGTGGTAGATTTTCTCCTCTCAGACATCACACTCTCACACCTCTAAAATAACCAAGAGCAGATGGTAACCTTTGAGCTGGAGAATGCCCATCTAGCAGGCTGCTGGACAACAGTCATATCCAAGAGAAAAGCACAGTGGAAGAGTCTGAGTTTCACACAAAATCACAGTCATAAAAACACCTTTCAAGCTTACAATGATTTCTGCTTTTGGTGACGTAGACTCTGAATCCCCTTTGTCAGTATGAACCAGACAATTTCTAGGGAAATCCCATTTCAAACCTTTTCAAGCACCAACTGCCCTGCAGTGTCAGCCTGTGCACTGTCCTGCACTTCTCCCTCATTCCACGGTGTCCTTATTTACACAATAATCCAGTATTAGATCAGTTCATCTGTTTTCAGAATGGGTGTTCAAAAACATAAGAAGAGAAACCTGCACTGCAGAATTTACTGATGGAGATACAGAGGTGTGTATTTCTGAGCAGCCTAAAAGACTCCACTGTTCTCAGAGGGAATCAGGAATGGCGCCAAGAAACAAGCAGATACACATCAAGGGAACTGTTTTTGCTACTAAAGGGCCAATTGAAGCCCCTACTATTCTGTCATATATCTATGTCACTGAAGTCGCAATAAATAATGCCTTCTGATTAGTTATGAGACTATCTAGAAATCTCTAAGACAGATACCGTTCACTGTGCCAGCCAGTCAGTCATCGGAGCCCTGAAGTCTCAAAGGAATGAAAAACTACATGAATCCAAAAGACAACACAAACTTGTTGTCAAGGTATTGCTTTTTCTCTTACTCCTCAAACATGTTTCTACTTAATCAGCAAAGATGACAAACGGTATTTCACAGCACAAAGAGCTGCCATATGAATGAGGCGGTTTCCCCACATTTGTGCATTAGATCAAGAAGTCAGTATTCTCTAGTTAATGCTATCTGGACCAAGCTGACTACCAAACTAAATCACCAGAAGAATTTACCCAGTTACCAGGCAAAGAGTTAAGAACATGAGAACAAGTAAGATTTGAAAAAAAAACAAATAAAGACAACAATCTCCATACTGGTTTTGCATGACATTATCAGATGCTTCATTTTTGTGGCTTCCATTCTTGTGCTATCTTTGACAACACGTATGTATTATCTATGCATTAGAATTGTTCCCCTTTCTGAAGTCAGACCCACAGCACCGCTGCTTTCCCCTGGAAATAAAAAAGGTTTCGAGCAACCACAGTCCCTCTGTGCCTGCAGCCAATACTGACTACCAAAGAACTGGCATATAGCCCCACAGGGAGTGGATAACACAACTGGCTGCAGATCAGGCAGCTGGACCATTGCCTGGGTAGGTTTCACAGGTCTGAAGGAGGATGTCTTAGCATGAGGACATGAGTTATAAATCAGGTCTTCACCAACCACTGACATAAGCCAGGACAAATAAGCAAACATAAAATTAACAAGAAACCTCTTATACAGACTAACAATGAGCAGTAGAGGTAATACAAACTCACACTTTTATGAAATTTGCACAGGTTTGTAGCACTGTGCATATAAATAGGGTTTTGAGCAATTTCTTTTCCTCCCTCCTCCTGCCTGGTATTGAGCCAGGAGCCTTCCAGCTTCACTTTGGGCATCAAGTCAAAGCTGGTCTGCAGAGTCAAACAAATCCTGGATTACCAACCAGGGGATATGCTTCCCACATTTATGTTAATGGAATGTTACTGTGATAGGTTGTATGTGACTACCCCAATATTAATATACTAGACAAAACACAAACCAGCTTGATCTACAGAATTATCCATGTAAAGGACAGAAGTCCCTTTTCAAGCTTAGATATTTCACTAGATCCTAGACCTTATTTAAAAATGCATCAACCATCACTGACTGGAAAGGATTTCTTGGATGTTACACCATTCACTACAGGGGTACAAATTACTTCCTCTGTCCTCTGCTACAGAACTAAAATGTGTAAGCAACTGAAGGAAGCTACAGGTATTCCAGAACGAGTGATCACCTATCTGAGCCTTCAGAAGGGCAAGTTCTTTTAACGAATGAGTCATTCCCTGTGGAGTAACTTAATTTCTATTGACACTTACAGGAGAAATTAGGTTGAAAGTGATTTTGTCTGTCTGAGAACAACTTTGCTTTTTTTACTGGATACCTAATACCCATAGAAATCTGCCCTGCTTCATAAAGGGAAGGGCAGAGGCACTGTACTGAAGCCAGGAAACTTCATCTTTGCAGGCAATGTAGACTTCAGTGTATCTTAAATTATTAGAACCAAAAATAACACATAACAAGTGTAAGGCCATCTCCTACTCTCATAATACACTACTGCCTCCAACAGTCTAGCTGTGGAGATCCATTACTACTCATTGCCTGGACATTTCCCTAGCAGCCTATATTCTCTTTAAAATATTCTAACATTAGCCAAGCTGAATGTTAATGATCACGTGAAACCCAATGGAAGTGAAGAATTGCAAGTTGCTACGTAAGAATTTTCTGCTCTATAGTAAGAAGGGGGAGAGGAAGAAATCAATACAGCAAAACAACCTTTTAAGCCAAAGACACCATTTTAAAGCTGAAATTATTTCTAATACCACTGACAGCCTCAACTTGTCATCAGCAGGAAGGCTTACATACACTTGGAGTGAAGATGTGAATTGAGTGTAAGGAAAGCATACAGTATCAGAGCAGGAGGTCTATCTGTGGTGGATCTATATTGATATTTTGCTTACTGTGTTTTCCCATAAAACACACCTAAATGGATAAAGAGAGCTTGTGCTGCTTGTCCTACAACAGGCAGTTGACAGGAACAAGCATAAACCAACATAAACTCTTCGGCAATATTCTCCCTGCTTTGCTGTAATACAGGATAGAATTTCACAAAAATTGGTCTAACTAGGAGCGAACAAATTAGCCAATTGCATAGTGGTCAAATTTGCTACCACAGGCATTAACTGCAGTCCTACTTATTTATGAGAAACAGGCTTCCCAGGTAAAGCTGTAACAACCCAAGCTCACGCCTCCTGCAGCATTTGATCACCCACGTTGTTAGAGCAGCACAGCAGGCACCACGAGTTCCCAGCCAGCCACTACCTCCATTTCTCACAGTCACATTATCTTCTGTGTGACTGGCAAAAGCCTGGATCCCTGTTGTTCTGAAACCTATCAACAACATTGTGGAAGGCAAAAGGAATTCCAAATCTTCTTCCTTTCCCAGATCTATTTTTCTTCCTTTTCAGGAGAGAAACTAGGCTTTCCAGGCTGCTAGTACAAACATCAAGTTGTTAAAAACCTGCCAACACTGTCTCCAACTATAGTATCAGTGATGTAACTGCCATCCATGAGGGTTTGGGGTGCTGGTCTGGTTCTGCTTTGGCTTCCCCCCCGCCCCAACAGAAAACCTTTGGAGCCCATAAAAGTGGAAGAGATTTGGAGCAAAGGGCAAACAACTCCCAAGGAAAGTTATGAATGGAACTATGCTACAGAGAGCCTTGCCTTTCCACTCCTTGTACAGGAGAAATCATTCAGATGTTGTAAAAACTGATCCATTATCTTTTGTAGGTTTCTTAAAATAATCTAAAAACAGAATTATACGCCATACTAAGATCACAGGTATATTTCATCCCGGAGAGCACAAAACATTCTCTGTACATATACACAGCATGGCACTTCTTTCCTGAAACAAAGTTTTCATTGATCCTTTGCCACAGACTCAATTATTGTTTCTAATCATGATCAACGTTTATTTAAAGTATTGTGAACTGTAAACAATGCAAACAATAAAAGCATCTGTCCATACATTACATTAATGTAATTGGCAGGTTAGATACCTATATCAACGGGTCCCAAAGGTGTTCTTCTTAAATTCAGAAAGCCCAATGTAAATTTAAATTACAATTTACAGAATAATCTTGAAATCAGCCACTTTTCAAGGTAGTGTTATCGCGTGTAGATAAAACTCACAGTCTGTCAATTCAATCCCAGGAAATTCTTCTTGTTTTAAAATATAATCCTAAAGACATTGATTTTAAAAGCCTCTTTCTTTATTTAATGCAGTGGATTATGCAAAATTCCTGGTCCTCCTTGCACCCATAGGGAAAAATAATCCTCCTCTTGTAATGTAGCAATTATAGATACATATGTAAAAAGAGCAGAAATCAAGGCACTTGGAAACGACACTTAAAAAGATAAAAAAAATACTTGACTATGCGATATTTAGGGGATTTAAAGCCTGGTTTTCCATAGCCTCACTGTAAAAATTAGCGACCTTGTCCTTCTCTTCTTCCCCACCCAGAACTCTGAGGAAAACGGCCACCAAATGCACTCAGCTAGCCTCAAAGTCACACGTGCTCCACTGCAGATCTTGCTTTCAATGTCTCTTTTGTTTGATGGCTGGTGTTTCAACATCCTCAGCTTGGAACAGAGAAAGGTCAGAGCAAGTCTTCTGGCATTCACAAACCTGCACCAGGCCCCGCCAAGAGAAGATTGATGCCATAGTACATTTTACCCAGTCAAGAGAAGGAAGTGGAGCTCGGAATCCAAAACCAACTATGTTCGTCAGAGGAATTTGTTTCCCAAAGGTGTTTAGCTTTGTTACATTCTTTTGTGAAACTTTTCTGGTGGTGCTAGTAACATTTTTGAGTTACCCACTGTGCCATGTTAATGCCCCAGTATCATAACCTGAACAGGTTCCCACCAATAAGTCATTTTAGCCATACATTCCAGCATACAGTGTTTTTCTTTAATTCCCCTCCAGATTTTGCTTCACCCCTACTTTATCGCCAGTACCCTCCCACCTGCTGCCCTCGACTTTCCTCCCTTGTGTGGGGAGGAGAAAAGCTTGCACCATTAAACTTCCAGTGTGCAAGGCCAAGGTCCGTTCCACAGCTAGAGAGAAGCTGTTGCTAAAGATTCCTTAAAAGCTTTGGCACTTCACGGCAGTTGGAACTACTCAACCAGAGCTGGGAGCCAAAGCTTTGCCACAGCATTAATGGGCTTTTGCCCTTTTAAATTTTATAAGCCTGTCGCCTTTCTGATGCACACAGTTTTATTCAGAGCCCTAAATGGCCATTTCATATTTAAAAGAAAGCTTGCATAGGTAGCACCCTAAAACTACCCCAGGTCATTCATCACCCCAGCTCTCCTACTGTCTCTTAGGAAACCTTTGATAGAGCATTTGTTCAGGCTGCCAAGTTAAATCCTCTTCTCTCGTGTCAATGCATTGAAAAAAGCAGTCAGAACACCAGCTTCACTCAGGCCTGCTGAAGTAAATGGAGAAAACCAATTCCTCTGGCACTACAGAGCCATTAAGCCGTTTGCAGATTATTAACTGAAGCACAAAAATACACACGGCGCACAATCGGACGACAGAGCAGAGCTATGCCTTGAGTTTGCGTCGGTCTCGATAAACTGACGATACAGCCACAATTTGCACCAACTTAAGCAGCTGCCGGGCTGGTGAGCGGGACCCCGGCAACCCCAGACAAAAGCGGCGATGCGGGGGTCCCGCTGCCACGGCCGGGCAGGTTCCACCTTTAGCAAAGACGGTGCTGGGGGCTGCACTCGAAGGGCACCCCCGAGGCGCCGCCCCGCGTCTCTCATCGCAGCCTCCGAGGCGGCACCGAAATTAAACTTTGCACGTGCAAAACAAAGTTTACAGTCTAAAACCCCGATTATAGTAACAACTTCCTCCCCCTGTCTCAGTCTACCGTACTCCTTCCCCGCTACCGCACCAGCCCAGAATGCTATCCCGAGCCCGGGGGGGGGGGGGGGGGGGGGGGGGGGGAACAAGAGCGTGGCTGGATGGCTCCTATTTTTATGTTTACATTCCTGAAGTGTCTTTTAACTGGCTGCCATTCTCCCTCTCCCCGCGAACAGCTCCGCCGGCCGTCCCTGCAAGCGCTTCCCCCGCTCCCCTCGCACAAAGGCGGGCGAGCTCCGGTCGGGTCGGGCACCCCCGGCCCTCTGCCCCCGCGCCCCCTCCCCTCCGCCCGGCGGCTTCCTGGACAGATGCACGGGGGGAGGGAGGGGAAGAGGGAGGGAGGGGGGCTGCTCCTTCCTCCTGCCTGGCCAGAGAGGCCCAGGTCCCAACTGGCTCTCAAAACCCAGACGCAAGGAATTTAGAGCCAGGCAAGCTTCCCGCAGCCCCAAGAACAGGCGCAAGCTTCCCCACGCGTCTCCCGAGCCCCGCACGGGCGGCCGGGCACGCACACACAGCCGGGCGGGCACGCACGCCCCGAGCCGCAGCCCCGGCCCCGCGGCGGGGCTCCTGCCCGCCCCGACGGCGCTCGCCCCGGCCGGGGACAGCCGCCGCCCCGGTCCCCGCAGCCCCCTTTGTGCTTGCGGCGGCTCCGACGCCCGCCCGCCTCCCGCCGCGGCTGCTCCAAGTTCGCCCCGGGCCGGGTCCCTCCGCGACCCCGCGGCCGGCCCGGGAAGGGCACTGCCCGGTAGAGCCGCTTCCCTGCCGCCGGGCCCGGCTCCGCGGCTGCTCGCTCGCCCTCGCCCCGCGCCCTCGGCGGGGACAGTCTGCCCCTTTTAGAAGTCTCCACACATTTTCTCCCCTTATAGAATAAATATGTTGTTGTTTTCTTTTTTTTTTTTTTTCTTTTTCCCTCCCTGTACACCTATTTCCCCAGCGTGGCCGCTCCATTGTTTCTGCTCCGCCGAGACGCAACCCCTGCCCGGCCGCGAACGGGGAGGTGCGAGCAGGGAGCGCAAATAGACGCGAAACTTACCTACGGCTTGCAAAGCAGCCTTGCAGCAGCAAAATAATAAGGAAGAAGGCAGGCAAAATCCTCTTTCCCAACTGATTTGCAGCTCTACTCGGGTATTTTTAAATATATAATTTTGTTTATTCCCCTCCTTTCTTCCTTCTCCCCCTGCTTTCTTTTTTCTTCCTTTCCCCCCCCCTTTTTTTTTCCCCTTGCCCACAGACAGTGAAAAGGAGCTCAATGTTAGTGGGTGAGTAAGTGAATCAACTAGCAGAGAGCACAGCAAGTTGAAGTGTCAAATTACATTGGCTATTCTATTACCAAAGGGCCATGCTTTGTGGCTGCTGGCAAAATCTGTCCCAGATTCCTATCTGAAAGGGAGCTGCCTCCTACAGGGATGTTCTTCCCTTCGCCCTCTCCCTTCCCCTCTCCCTCCGCAACACACACACACACAGCCCCCCCAAATCACACCAAGTTAAAAATCTTAGATGCGAGTTAAAATACAAATATTGTCTTACAGTGTCTTTTAAGGCGGGGAGTCCTCCTGAATACCAAGCACTCGGAAACCCTTCCACTCTGGAAACTGAAAGCTGGAGAATATGTATACTCCCTTCGGTGTTTTTGTATTATCAAATAGGGGAAAACCACCCTGGACCCAACACACTGCCAAGCATGAAGTGTCTCCGTCTCTGTCGTCTTCACGAGAGAATTTTTACGGGCATGGAAGGAACTACCGGGTGGGCAGGGGGATTACACGGGAATGCCGAGACATCCTGCCGCTCCGTTATTGCACTCTAGCCCCCCACCCCCCTCCATTTATTGCCACCACCCCCACCCTCGGGGCCGCTGTTATTTTCAGAGCCCGGAGCTCCCGCCACCCAGGTAGGAGCGGGGTTCTCCCGGGGGTCCCCGCTCAGCCGGGGAAGCCGGGCGGGCGGCGGGGCGGGCCCGGGAGGCGGCCCCGCCGCGGGGGGGGCGGTCAGGGGCCGGGGCCCCCCCGCCGCCCGGAGCGCGGCCCCCGGCGCTAACAATAGGGCGTGTTTTTGTGCTGTTTTTCTTCCTCTGTGCTCCTTAGGAAATCCAGCCCGATTTCCAGGGAGAAAATGAGAAGAAATCGTCCTTGTCTGACGAGCCCCAATCTGCTAAAAAACATCTCCCTCGACTTCTCTTCCCCTTGATAAAACACTTCCAGGACAATCAATATTTTATGATGAGTTGTTAATAAGCCTAATATATTCATCCCTGCTCCAACGGGGCTTGTTAGATTATGCAATTAAGATAAGCAATTTAAACAGCACTGTGTAGCTTCTCGCTGGTCACATTCGTCTTGTTGTTGGAGGAGGAGAAATATCGGGACTGTAAAGGGATGTCGGATCGCTCGGGGAAGGGGGAAGATTGTCTAATTTTTTCTTGTTTTTCTCAGCTGCGTGCGGGCGGAACGGAGCGCTACCGCGGCCGTCCGCGCCGGTCCCCCCGCGGGGCTGCCCCCGGCCGCCGCCTCTGGACGCGCTGATTTGCGCGGGGCTACGCCGCCCGCCCCCCGAGGGCAGCGCCCCCGGCGCGGCCCCCGCCCCGCTCATTGACGCCTTCGCGGCTTTCCCAGAAAAGAGACTCCTCTTCCTGCCCCTCTCCCTGTGCCTCCGGCCGCCCCCCGACCGCCTCGGGGCGCGGGGGGGTCCTGCGGACGCTGCGCCCGCGGCCGCCCCCGGTGCGGAGCCGGCGGCGGCTACCCGGCCCGGCCGCGCCGCGGGGGGAGCCCCGGGCGGGCCGTGCTCCGCGGGGATGGCCAGCCGCTCCGGCGCGCTCCGGCTCCGCGTTTTGCGAGCGGCCGCGGTGTCAGCCGGGGAGCGCCGAATAACAAAGGCAAGTTTGAGAGCAGCCGCCGCCGCCGCCGCCGCACAGGCTGCGCTGACGTCAGGGAACAATGCCGCTGCCAGCCCGCCCGCCCGCCGCCCCTTAAAGGCGCACGGGGCTCCGCCGGGGGCCCCCGCCGTACAAGGGAGGGGGTGCCTGTACCGGGCCCCCCGCCCCGCAGCCCTCGGCGGGTCCCTCGGGCCGGACTGGGAGCGGAGGAGATTCTCCGTCTCACGGCTCCCTCGCTCCCGCGCCGTGCCCCGCGCGGCCTCCGCCGCCCCGGTCGCTGCCCGCAGCTGCCCGCGAGCCGCGGCGGCCGCCGGGGCGCAGCGCTCGGGCCCCGCGGGCCGGGCCGCACGGCCTAAGGGCCCGCTGCCCTGCCGCACGGCCGAGCCTGCGATCCGCCAGGGCAGTGCGTTCGCACAAGGGCCGGCTCCTCGGGGGCCGGGACCTGCGCGCCTCCAGCCAGGTCGGCTTTGCTCCCGCAGTGACCCCTCGCTTCTCCCTTTCGCGGTGCGCTGCCCTCCTCCCCGAGCCACACCAGCCCCGTGATTGTAACCTGTACTTCACAGGCTGAAACAGTGGGTACTGTCCACTCAGTGCAGCCCAATTCACTCCTGCACAGCATTAGATGTCTCATTGAAACAGGCCCAGAAAAAGCCCAGCCTTTCAGGGAACCAAAAAGGGCACTGTAGCAATACAGTAATCTGATAATCACACACATCAGGGCATCATACCTTAAGAATTCATTTGCAATTAATACCTTTTTAAGCTATCAAATTTAAGGTGTCAAAACTTCTATCTTGGGTATGGGCAAAGTCAAAGCAGTAGGTTTTGATGTTTTGTTGCTTGAAACCATCTTACGGAAATAGAAGACTAGAAAATAAAATCTTTATGCAGCAGCACCATGATAAGGTTACAAGGCCTGTCCACTTAAGCACAACTCCCACTGATACCATCCAGGCTGAAAACAAATTGGTAAACACACTACATTTTCAAGCTTTTTGTTGTTTTCTTGCAGAGTGTGTTCCACATGAGCACATCCTGCAGGACTTACCAGCTGCATCACCCTGCCTTCTTTCAGTAACCAAGTTGCCCGATCAATACAGTGCATGGCTAGGAAAATAAAGGTCTTGCAGGAAATCATTGCAGTGATTTAGCAGGTGCCATTGTGCCCTCGGAACCTGCCTCTACTAAATTGGGCTTTGCCACACACTGTTCAGAGCCACCAAAGGGGTTGGAAGTGCTACCTGTCCACAGGGGATGTGCAAACCTAGCAGCCTTTGCCACTTGCAGTCATTGGAGCTCAGCCAGCATTGCAGTGACAGCACGTGTTAAGTGGTGTCACAGCCAGATCCCGACTGCTACACCTGCCCACACAGAGCTCTTCACTTCTACAGTGGCAGGAGACATTTCCTGTTTCCTCCATAGGATGTGTTAGTCACCAGTGAATTTTTTCCCCCAAAAGTGGTTGCAGCAGTCAGTTTATCTTCTTGATCTATCAGTTTGTTTGTAAATTAAATTAATACCTTGAGGATTAGGACAACCTTCGTTTTCTCTGACCTGTGCTGATACAATTTGTAAATTGAGAAAGGTGCCACTAATGCATGTTGATGTGCTTTTTTTCAGCCAGGGACCAGGCTAATCCACTACAAAGAACTTTTATAGCTGCTCCAACTCGCTGCCAATTGCCTGCTGTGGCATAAAGGGTGGACTGGTCAGTTGTACTGAAAAAAAGAGTTCGGAGGTTACATGTATGGCAGGGTCAGCTTAGGGTATTCAGTGTTGCCCCAAGAACACCCCTCTAAACAAAGTCCTCAATTAGGCCAATCAGCCTAATTATCCAACTCAGTTGCAATGTCAGAGCAAAGCAAAAACAGTATTCACAAAATGACAAAGGATTGGGTCCTTTTTGTTTGTTCTAAGAGACCAGGCTGCTCTTCGTGTTCTCGGCAATTCTGACACCAAGAGATCTTGGAAGAGCTTTTGATACAGAGTCTGCACAAGCCTCAGTGCCTGGTCTGGGATCCTGGCTTAACAGCGTTCTGCTGCGGCAGTAGCAAAGCCATCAGCAAGCATGTAGACAGACAGTTATCCAAATTATTCCATGCTCTGTGGTGGGCCTGTCCACGAGGGATTAGACCAAATCTGCTAACCTCATTTCTGTTATATAACCTAAGACAGATCTGAACTCTTTTCTCCAGAGGATTGTATGGTAAACCAGAATATCACCTCCCCCTAGCCCTCTTCAGCTGCAGTTCAAATTAGGTTTTGCTGCTGTCATAATTCATCCTGTACCATAATGAAAATGGAATTGATTGAGATGGCATGTAGACATTATGTCTAGACATACCCAGGTTACTTGTGTATACAAATTTTATCAGGTAACTGCTATCGATGCCGCTCTTTTTGCAGCACAGGATTTAGCACACACCACTGAGGCCAAAAATGGGGAGTGCATGCTTAGATCCCAAGTCCACACCGAGCTATTGGGTGCTACAGCCACTAGTAACTGGGCTCCCTAGGTTAAGAGCTCACTCAAGCCAGTCCAATAGGGACTGCAGGTGTACAATATACACCAAAAACTGCCTGTGATCAGTGCTGATTTCGAAACGGGCTGACATCAGCATTGCTTTTCTGGTGGGTGTTTGCTACACTCACACCCCTGGCACCACACCGGCTGATACTCCCCAGGTATACACCTTTAGAAGAATTCTGAGCCCTCATGGAACAATTCATCCATCAGCACAAGTCTCTGATCTGCTCCTCTGTCATAACCCATGGGTTTGGCTTAAGCAAATGCTTATTCTGATCAGTAGTTGTGTTGAAGTTTAGCGAGTCTTTTATCAACAGCAAAGGATGCCAGGAATACTACTGGATGCAGTAAAATTACAATTATGTGAAAGTGAGATTAGTATTCAGCGAGGCTGCAGTCAAGCTGTACACATTACTCCACACACATGAGAAACTGATACTATGTCCATTTTTGTCTTTTCGTTAATGGTATGGGAAAGAAAACAGGGTTTATTTGCATTCATAAATTAGAGATGAAATTACTATGCAAAGACATTAAGGAAATTTGCAGTTATGCAATGGGAGTCCTAGAGGAAAAAGTAAACAACTTTACTGAGAAAAACAAGTTGAAAACAATTACAAGACATGAAGAGGGAAGTAGCTGGAGGTTGGACTTTTTTCTCTTTACTTTTCCTGTTGAGGCCTGAAAACACGTGTATATTGTCTTAAATTTCATGCCTAGGTCCTTCTCAACGCAGGCTGCCTAAGTCACAGAGTCATTTGTGACTCTCATGAGGGACCGGATTCCTCCAAAGAAGCTTTGACATGACAGGCAAGACAAGGAGCATCAATGAGACATTTTTTGGTCACTAAGGATACACATCTTGTCTTTTATGGTATTTTACAGTGACACATCG
This sequence comes from Chloebia gouldiae, assembly GCA_003676055.1. Lineage (NCBI taxonomy): Eukaryota > Metazoa > Chordata > Aves > Passeriformes > Passeridae > Chloebia > Chloebia gouldiae. The sequence continues at coordinate 9,237,339 of QUSF01000014.1, read as the reverse complement.
TTTTTACAGTCATTCTTTCTAAACCAGGCTGCTACTCACACCAATCTTCTGCAAGCTGTTCTCTGTACTCTAAGCCCAAAACTCACTAGGAGCTCTATGGGGTGCCACAGTAAGGCAACACAGACACTCAACAAGCCTCTAGTCTTGCAAACACAAGCCCCAAGTAACTGACTGCTGAGCAACTTTGCACCCATGCCTCAGGTATGCATGGAGTATACTCAACAAGCCTCTAGTCTTGCAAACACAAGCCCCAAGTAACTGACTGCTGAGCAACTTTGCACCCATGCCTCAGGTATGCATGGAGTATACTATCAGAAGGATCAGAGCTACAGTTTATAGTGGTGTCCTCAGCTCTCACACACACACCATGCTGGATTATACAGGGAGGTTTGATCAGTTTGACGACGAGAATAAAGCTATTAAAAATTACATAGGAAGATAACACTGAACACCAGGATGTATGCCTCCAAGAGGCAAAATTACAGCTTAAAAACAAAAAACAAGGGAAGGAATGGATAGGAAGAGAAGGTATGTCATGTATAACATACTGAAAATGAACTTGACGTATGTGAGCTGAGGAAATGGAGCATTGTAAACATGCTGTTTATATAGTGCCAAAAGGATGCTTTTATGGGAATATAAACATTAGGTACCCCTGAGGATGCAAGGTAACCTTCTTAAGAAGATAAAGACTCTGCCCTGTTAGAGCCTTAGAGCCAAATCCAAGTCCAAATTCAAGAACCAAGCATGTATCTGCTTTGAGAAATCTCAAATCAAAATTTGTTCTGGGCTGAAGTCACTTGACTCATCCAACATTGTCCTTAAAGCAAATAATTTCTAGGCATCCCAACTGAGATTGGTAAGTAGGGACTGTAGTCACTTCTGTTGTTATTAAATGCTTTTCAAACTACACTATTAGAGTTTCATGAGGAAAAATGAAAAAGAAAACAAAACCTTATCCAAGTTGAAACTCGGGAATGTATTCAAGCAGAATATAATTGGCCAACTGGAGGATGGCCAGCACAAAATGTGCAACATCATAACAAAAACCCAAAATACCTAAGGATTTTGAATGACCACAACCATCAGGACTTTATTTTTAATCTGCTCCATCCAAAGCAATCAGATTACGTTATGTACCCCCAGATATGCCTGTAGCTACCTTGAGAGCACTTCACTTGGTGTGTTAACTGAGATGTCTGTGGTATGGATTTCCATGCCATAGATGACAGAGGAAATACTATCCATCTTTCTATCATCTGACTACCTACTGCCAGATTTTGTCAGGAAGCAGATCTTCTTTCAGCCTCACTAAATTTTAATGGAGAAAGTTAATGAGATTTAAAGAACAACAATTTAACCATGTGTAAAACATGAAAGTCGCAGTTAAAGTTGGACTTCTCTTTTTCCCCTTGCTTCCAGTTTTTGTGTGTTACAGTCAGGGTACACAGATGACAAAAACCACTAGCACCAAGCAGAAAACTTGGGTTCAGCTCTGGTCTGAGCATCTGTGAGAGATTTCAGTCTAAACTGGCTAGGCTGACCAATGTGAAAGGAGAGCAAACAACAGTAAAATAAGATGTTACTCTCAAGACAGTAAGAACTGCTTCCTATCAGACAGAGCTTGCCAGGGCACTATAATGCTTTGTAACACAGCTAGTCATGCTAAATAAAATGTAGCTTCAAACACACTTAGGACTGGATTCTCAATGGGTCCTCCAACTTAGCAAGCAGCATAATCTATTTTTTCCCTAACCAACTGCATTTAGTACCACAAGGGATAGTTAATACAATTTCCAAAAAAGAAAAAATAAATCTATTAAATATTAATAAATAGCCAAAAGTTATTTACATACATAAATGTTCTGGAGTATGGGATTTTATTCACTAACTGGCATATTGGTCATAAAACATGCTTGAGAGCCCAAAGCGTTACTTTTTTGTATTTAGTAGCAACAATTAGCCTTTCTATTTTTCACTGCCCTAGCAAAGAGTATGGTTTTCTACTGTCTAAGAAGAGATGAAAAACCAAACCAAAACAAACCCCACTCTCTTCCGTGAGGCTGTTCTCTCCAGAAGCATATGTATATGCAAGCAGCACAAAAGGCCACAGAGGCTTGATCAACATGTTGTCCATGAAACGAAGGAAGCAAAACAAAAAAAGCAGCAGATTATTTTCTTTCCTATTCTGGGGGACTACTTCGAGCAGAAGGAGCAGTGAAGAATTTTGTAATAAGGCTCTCTCGCTGAAGTACCACAGGCAACAAATTCCTTACAGCTGAATAGGAGAATAGTGCAAAACTGAACACAACAGGAAAAGGTGTGGTCCCTAATGCATCATTTGCTGTATTTTATTGTATGCGAGCCAAGAAAAGTAGAAGGCCACTGAATTCCTAGAGAACAGAAGAGCCCAGAGAACCATGGAATTAGCAGGCTTTCTAATGCTTGGGATATTTATGCTAAATACTTTCTATAGTAAAGGAAGCATGTATTTTGCAAGAAAAAGCATTAATGAGCTGAAATTCCCCTCATAATTCAAAGATTAATTAAGATAAATAATATAATTAAGTAATTTGGAAACACTTTTCTTCCCTAGTACTAGACATTCAGCTTGACATAACAGCCAAGGGGCATGTCATGAGGACTCCAGTCATGCTGACACTTGTAACTGGAGAAAGAGTGCTGCAAATACAAGAGAAATTTGGAAATTCTGTTCAGGTGAACTACAGATGTGATAGAGGATACAGCTGTAATTAACCAATAGGTAATCAAGAATTGTCAGTGTTTTACTAATTACAGAAGCTATAGCATCCTGAAAACATTGCTGAAAGTATGTCTTGTATTTTCATTTCACTAGAACTCTAATTTGGACAGCTTATTGACCTACTTTCTGTATGCCACTGCTTTCAGTGTAGTAACCCCTCCCCAAACACTCGCGGCTATTTCGAATAAGTGCAAGAAAAAGAAAGACTGTAGTGCAGATGTTGCTTGTGCATACAATCAATGCATCCCTCCCCCACTAAAGTTTAATAAGGATTGTTAGTACATCATTGTAGCTGGTAATTGTGTAGGTACACATGGTAATTGCATGTATTTGCACTAATTATGTAAATGCACAATAATTAAAGCTCCAGGGTTTTCATGGTAAATTTTTAAGACACTCATGGATTTGTCATGGCAAAAGTGCCAGTCATGTAACCTAGTGAGAAAAGGGAGGAGGAGGAAGTTCAGGAAAACATAGTTGTTAAATAAAATGCAGATATTTATATATAAATAAGTGGATAGAGGACATTATATCATCAAACACAGCTGTCGTGCCCAGGCACACTTTTTTCCAGAGTCTTTTATCAGACTTGAAAAATAAAACCTAGGAAAAAACCCAAAACACATAGAGGTTAAAACTAAAGATCAAGTACACCCTCACTTTATCCACCTAACATCTCATCCTTTTCATTTAACCAGTGAAAGGCAGAAGTGAATTTGTGCTTTTTTTGCTGTTATTGTGATCACTTCCTAATATTACCAGTTTTCTCCATCTCCCACAGGCCTTCTCACCCTCCAGTGAACATGTCAGTGGAAATATCTCAGCACTGCTTGATTTTGGATCGATCTCCCAGCACGGTGTGCAGTATTAACACTAGCATCATACACTGGAAATTCAAATTGCTTTTGGTTTGGGGTTTTCCCCCTTTCATGCCCTCCCTTAAGACTTGAGGCATTCTCCTCACCCTCAAGCCTTCAGATACAAATTTGCAGGTTCTCTCTAGGGAGCACGCAGGCCCTCCAGCAAGCACTTTCCTGGCACAACAGGCAGGAGCTGCCTGTCAGTCCCCACCAGCCCATGCTGCAGCCCCAGCTGAGCCTTTGCTGCCATGCCCCGTGGACCTTTAGGCTCTGGGAGAGCTAACTACACATGAATGACTTCAAGCGTATGAAGGAAATGCAGCTGTGGAAACACACAGGGTACATCTCCTACGAAACCAGCAAAGCGGGACGTGCATGTTCCAGCTGTTTAGCTGGTTTCAGTCACCTCTGCAGCAGACCTGAGCAGCTCCCTAAAACAAGCCCATTATCCTTATGCCAGGACCACAAGGGGCTGTTCAGGAAGCACAGCAAGGTAACATAAGGTACTGTGAAGTCAGAGCACCACTAGGCACTTCACACTAAAAAGCCTTCCCTTTCAAATCACAGTGGCTGAGATCTTAATCACTTGAGTCAAGTTCTGCGTTTTTTAGCCATTGAAAATTGTCTACATTCATAAGACTTAGACCACTTATAAAGCATCAACCTGATTGCACTTAATGCAGAAATCACCTGTATGCCATCATCCCCCATTTGATTGTGAGTGTGCATGTTGGTTCCACAGCACAGCAGCAGCCTCACAGCTGCCCACCCTCACTCATGGACACCTCAACAGAGAATCAGCACAAGCGTTTTAAGCCACTAAAACTTGAGAGCTTAAGCCAAGGCACAAAAGAAAGCTTCCTCACGATTTACAACAAAACCATGAGAAGATTTATCAGACTCAAACCCACACATTGCTACTTATTAAAATCTAACCTCATACAGATGGGTCAAAAAGCTCTCTGTCCACATCTCCTCCCATTACTGTGCCCAGCATAATGCAAGCTGCACTTCTTATCTGGTGGACTGAGGACAGGCCCCTGAGGTAACAGAAGATCCCAAACCACAGCCTTGAGACACTTGTAAAGCTGCACTCCAAACCTTCCTTCAAGGTTCCCCGGGGTGTACCCAGCTGCTAATTTCAGGAGGGCTTTTAGGACAGCTGTTTCAAATTGTCTCCTCAGCCACAGCTGGGGCAATAATGAGCTCTCTCTTTAATACTTCCTGAGCTGGAGGAGTTGTCAGGAATGCTGTTATTTTTTTAAAAGCTTATTTTTGAATGTCCAATCTGCCAATTGTTTTCTGCTTAAAAAAAACCAACAAAACAAAACAAACAAAAACCACAAAAAAGAAAAAACCACAAAAAGCAACCTAATTCAAAAAACCCCTTCTCCCTGCAAATGCCCCAGTCCTGTTTCTGAGAAGTGGATTAATACATGTTTCTGCACTTACTTAACATAACAGAAAAAATTACCAAAACTACATTTGATACTGATACTCTTTCACTTTTAAAGCTAAAATTAAAGAAAAAATGTAGGTATGTGATAACAATGTGTCAAATCTAATAAAAATATTTTAAACACAGCTTTTAATTGGTGGGGTTCAATCCAACAAGAAAAGCTGTTGAAGACAGAGTAATTTCAGCTTTGTTTTTAACAACAGTCATATCTTCAAGGCTTTTTTTCCCCCATGTTAATAAAAATTCCTATACTTGTGCTTGATGGGGATTAAAGATGGTAAGGTGTCATTTTAAAATTTTCAATTTGCAGTAATATTTTGTAATTAATTGAGAATCAGGAGCAGAAGATTTCACACAAATGCAGTATTTGTGAAAAAAGAGAAGCATTGCTAAAATGGTGATCTGCTGTATTAATTTGCTTTAATTTTTCACTAAATTAATCTGTTCTTCAGATAATGGATGATGGATGTCTAAAACCATGGAATATGGGGTTTGAGGGCATGAATGGAAAGCAGACGAGGTGGGATACAGCTGGAGCACATTTTCTGTGTGTCTGTAGGGAATTTATTTCAGCTTGTCTTTGTTGTACAGCAGCATTGCCAGGTTAGGTTAAAGCTTTAACTTGTGCTAACGCAGGACCAAAGGTCTTTCGGATGTTTACGTCTAGTGGTAACTTGTATGTAAACACTTGCTTCCAGCAAAAGAACTACCCCAGCTGAGTAAGCCTGCCATCCAGTAAGGTCCCCTGGACCCAGTGCTGCCCAAATATATTTGCATAGACAGGAAAAACCTCATGCCTCTGTGTGGGGAAGATTTACATTTCACAAGGAGAAAAATTAATTTGCCTGGGCTCGAGGGATTTTTTTAAGACCTACTGAATTGAAGGCATTTATGATATCTGTTAATATTTTCTACATATATCCTTTTGATATCCCATACTCCAGCTGTGAGCTGCAGCACTGGTGATGCCAGGCCTGGTGCATACACAGAGCTCTTCTCTTCGTATTGCCTAAATGTCAGTGTTGCTTTTCCATTATGTTTCAAAGATCTTTTTACCAGCAAGGTCAGTACCAGCATCTCCATTTTATAGGTGGGAAAACTGTATCATCAAAAGGTGACATGACTAAAAAAGTGACATGACCACAGCCACTTAGAAAACCAATAGAAGGAGGCAATGTAGATGTTTTAGTGCTAGTCCTACTCACTCTTTACTGCTCCAGTGTAAGCACTTTTTTTTTTTTGTGAAGCACCTTTCTGGTCAGTGCCTAATTTATGAAAAAAGTTTTGGTTAATCAGATTACCAAAAGCAGTTTGATGGTACAACTGACATTCACATTTCTTAGCAAGAAAACTTGCACCCTTCTTGTCTGAAAATCATGTTCACAATGTCTCATATTGATAGCTTGGACATGAAAATGTCTGTAGTTAGCAAACAGTTTATTTGGAAATTAAACATCTGTGTGATTCTTTCGGCCTGTCTGAAAAATATGAATGAACATTGTTAAATACAAGTAGATCTACTAAATACAAATATATGCATATCAATGAGCCTCACAGGTGGTGGTTGTGAAATGAACTGGTTGCTCTAAGATCCTCACCTGAGAAACGCTGACACAGCAGGTTATTAGCAGGGACTGTTGGAATATACAAACCATGTCTGTTTCAAACCTGTCCGCAGCAAAACTGCCCTTTTTGCAACCCAAGCACCCAGCAACAGAAGATACTCTCACAAAGCCAGGCATCAGGATTTACTCAAAAATCAGTGGCAGAAGCTTGACCAGAACCTGCACCTGAACCTGTTTCTGAAAGGGAAACTGCATTGTCAAGCGCCTTGTTCCAACAAGTCAGCAACAGTGTCTGCATATTTTAAATGGCTGTGTTGAGTCATCGTCATTTCAGTGGAACTTAAACCACCTAAGTATGTCGTTCTTTCTAACCTCGTACAAACAGCTGTGGAGCTTTCCCCTTGCAGGGCAGGCACAGCCCCATAAATTCATCCCTGGTGTGAGCCAAAACTGGGCAGTTATTTTCTAGTTGCTGTATCAAAATATATGGCAAAAAAGAGAAGCATACTAGCAGTAGTTTGTTTGCTGTGCTTGTTCTTTTAAGGAAGAATAATAGCACTATTGTTCCAAGCAAAATTACACTTGTTCCATTTCCCTTCCCCTTGAAAATTTGAAAACAGAAAAGAAATCATTTAAGTAATAATTTCTTTAGCTGTGGGATTTTATTTCATTTAATCTCTATACATGCACATTTTTCCAGTATACACTCTGAAACAGCAGCCATTTGATTTCCTGCTAATGCTTCTATATTTTTTGTGAGTGTTTTGTTTTAAACAGTGGCTCATGCAGCAAGTTTGACCTAAATTAATGGCTTCCTGACTTTTGATGAAATTCTTTTTGTGAATGCTACTTTTCTGTATTTTTTATTTTCTTTTGGCAACTGGCATGCAGCAGTTATACCCTATCAAAATAGTCCCAAGCTGTACAGTGGCTTCAAGACCACTTCTTACTACAATTTTAAAAATCTGAAATATTCCCAAACTTGGAAGCCCCTATAGCATACATTGTGTGGCTGCTACTATGGGTTTTGTTTAAATATTGAATCAAACTTGTGGATGGAAACAAGGAACCAAAGTTATTTTGATTCACACTCCATAATTTCACGTGATGGGAAGAGTGGAGGTTACCAGTGGCTCCTCCAACCTTACATTCTACAATGGCTTAGTAGGACTTGAAGATGAGTTCAGTGGGATACAAGGTACCCTCATCAAAGTCTTGATATCGCAAGGCACCTTTACTAAAGAAAATTTTAGTGAGAAGAAAGCAGCATGAATTCTCATGCTACCTGTACTGCTTAATCATTTCCACAGCTGAGAAATCCCAGTTACAGGCAATCCTTGCTAATGCAGCCCATCCTCTTTTCAGTGTTGCTTCTTTGTGTGATATTTTAAAATCAGTCCTTGGGGACTAAAGGGAGACTTTGTCTGGCCCTACAGAACAGGGAAGAGACAAGCAGAGCAACTATCCATCTCTGCCACAAATGATGGGGATGGGGAAAAGTAAAAAAGTGATAAAGACAATCCCTTAGACTGATACAAAACATCCATCCTCTCTTGTTTTAAATTGAACTAGAGAAAAGGGTAGAGAGAAGTGACTGATCTCTTAAAATATATGAACAATCTTTTTGCTGTTTTATAGCAATGTGGAAGACATATCTTGCCAGAGCTGAATTCATGAAATATTTAGACATTTGTAGTGAGATTATTTTTCATGTTTTAATTTGAAAACCCTGTGCTTCTCAGTCCTTTTTGCTGTTGAGACTACTGAAGAAGGTAGCAATTTCTCTGGGGAAAATGTATGTGGAAAAACCTGGCAATCTGGCCCAACAGTCCTTAAATTTCAAGTATTATAAAACACATGTAGCAAGAAGGCTGTTGCTTTCTTTTCAAGAAAGATGAACAATGAATCCCACTGGGCATTGATGGGAGTAGAGTCAAACTTGTCTCAATTTCAGTGGTTTTATTCTGCTTTTGTGACATGAAGTTTAGACCCAAGTTGTACAAAATACTCAACAGGGAAACTCATGCAGCCCAATGCCTTCTCTGAGGGCCATTTACATACAATTTCTTTCAAGATTAGAATCACAGGGTCTTTGCTCCCTGTCTCTCTCCTTCAATTTTATGTTTCTGTTGTTATGTTTTTCTTGGTACGTTTTAAATTGGTGTCCACTTTAATTGTTTGGCTGACAAAAATCACTGATGAAGAGTTTGACTCAGGGCAAGATACAGGCTCATAGGAAAAATGGTAATAGTTTAAGAGATATGTAAGGACCCACTTCTGCAAGACTGAGTCAAATCCTAAATTATCTAAGAGTACAGCAAAGCCATGAGACATTCACAGTGAAAATGTAGCATCCAACTTCAGCTGTCCTCCTTCAGCAGAAATCAGAGCATTTATGACTATCAGTCAAGCAAGGGAAGAGCTGCCCCTTTTAAATGGTCTTTAACCATTCACAAGTGGTGCTTGGTAACACAGAAGACAGAATTCTGCTCTCCTGGAACAATGCTTCAAGATAAAGCTGCTCCTCTGAAGTCAGTGGAGCTCCTTTGAGTCTGGCTGCCAAGTGGTGTATGTCTAATCTAGTTCTGTACATCTTTTGTTTGATGGTAAGATTTCTACTTCAGGATTTGTTTTCATTCAAAGTGTGAATAGAAAACAGTTGGCACATTGAAGATTTCTCATGCATATTTAAAAAACCATGCTTGTCATCAAAATATTCAACAGTAATATCAATATTGCAACACTTAGTATACCATAACATTGGAATCCAAAGAAATTGGAATGAGTCAGCATGGAATGTTTTCCTCTTACCAGAATAAATTAGAGTATTGAAATAATGCATTTCTGCTCTCTGCCTTTGAAAATGTCATTGAAATCACCACATTCTCACAAAATATTTGGATTTCCCTTTCCAAATGAGAAGTGTATGTTGTACTCTCTCCATCAGGTGAGATGACTGAGGGGCAGAAAGAAAGGATAAAGTGGGCAGTCGAGATTTACCCAGGAGAAAGAGAGAGCAGGCAAGTGCTACATGGGGTGTGCTAGTGTAGGTACCTGCTTAGAGGGATCTGTGGGCAGCTCTGAACATCGTGATGTGTCCCACTTCTTTCTGTATGAGTAAATATGAATACTTGAAAAGCTGAAGCTTGTGCTGGAGTAGAAAAGCCAGCCCTACTACAAAGAAATTCTTGTGCCTCTAATTACCCTTCTTCACCTATAGGTGGAATTTCCACTCCAACAGCTTTAGCGAGGAGCCTGTCAGCCTGGGAGGAGATTTCTGTTTGTCTTTGTACAGCAAACAGTGGCTCTGTTGTGCAGCGCCAGTTTCTGATTCTAATGATTTCCTGAATTCATTCTCTTTTGTACCTCAGGGAAGGAAGAAGTGATCCTCTTGAAAATTCAGATAATTGCTTTTATTTGATTTTTATTAAACCTCATTCAAGAATAATATGATGGCTTTTTTTACACATTGTTCATCACTGTGGCATTTTTAAATTTGCTTTTCTAACAGAGAGAATTTACTAAGTCAAATATTTAATTCTATGATTTTTGCTGAAAGAAAAATGGGAGATCTTTTTGAAGTTTATTTTGATTTTGAACACTTTTGTAATATTGGTATCTAACTACTATCTCTACTTCCTCTCTTTCACAGGCCAGGCTCCTTGCTCAGCCCCAGCCAGCAGCCCATGCTGTGGTTTATTGCTGTGGTTTATTGCGTGTGCATCTGGAGCTGGCTGGGCGGGCATGGCCCCAGCTGCTGCTGAGGAGAGGCAGTGCAAGGGACGCTCTTTCTCCCCTGCTGTGGCTCACATCGCCTGGGAGACGCTGATAGCGGCTCTGGGGAAACTGCAGGCTCCAGCTCCATCGGGAGATAAGCACGGGGTCAGGCACAGAGCTGCCATGGGGGCTGTTCCTCCACAGAGCAGCAGGAAAGCCTCCCTCTCTGCCTTTGGCGTAGTCATGGGCTCCGGGGTGACCACTCAGTCTTCCTGCTGGAGAGCAGGCACGTGTGGCAAAGTCCTATTCCTCTCTTCCTTCCTTGCTTCCTTCCTCCCTCCCTCCATCCCTCCAGCCATCCCTGTAAATCTCTTCTGTAGCTGATGTTACAGGTATTATTCTCATTGTATATACAGGGTGACTGATGAAGAGAAGCAAAATGTTCTGCACTTAGGAGAAATAAAAGTAGACAAAATTCAGGACTGACCATTTCATGTTGCTTACCTACAGTAAAGAATATGGGTCTGGGAAATTTAATCTATTTACCTCTTTGCTGCCAGTGTGGCATCATCCACTGTCCTTTAATAAGTCACACACAGAGCTACTTGATGTGTAGTTTTATGAGAGCTATTATTTTAAGAGTTGGTCATTTAAAGGTAAGTGTTTAGGAACATGAGATTTTCATATGCTTTTAAAGCAAGTTTTCCCTTTTTTTCCATTTTATCACAGGAAATGACATCTCAAAACACTGTGAAGGCTCTGTAAAAGGCTCTTTTTACTCGCAAAAAGTTTTTAACAAGAATCCAGTCATCTTAGTTAATCCTTTTAAACTCTGTCAATATTTACTTTTAAGTGGAGTTTCAAATACTCAATGAGCTGCACTCCTAGTTTAATCAGGACAATTCCCATTGACTGGGAACTACAGCTGAATACTGCTGGGGTTTACCTTGGATGCTCATAGTTACAACTGGTAATGGCAGTAAGGATGATGGGATGTCTGTTGTTAGCATATGCATCTGTCCATGAGTAAGTGGGTCCCCCAGGACTGCTTTTAGTCTGCTGGGCTCCTGTCCCATCTGTGATGTTCTCTACCCCCCACAGGGTTTCCAGAAGGGCCCATGGTCATTAAAATAATCAGCCTGCAGTTTACAAACTAGCGTGTTCACTCTTGTCTGTTCATCCATGCCTTTTTAGGAGAAATGTGGCAATTTGGCAACAGCTTGGCCCCTGCTCAGAAGGGTGACAGAGAGGATCAGTCACAACTCCCAGCACACTGTAGAGGGTTATGTGCCCTGAACGAGGAGCTGGTCCCCATCCACAGGGCACAGTTTTGTTACTGAAAGCCTGTAAATACAGACAGGACTTCAACAGCTCTTGGAGGATAATAATAACAGCTCTTAGAGGGCAGCTGCAGTTGCTTCAGCATAGGTGTCTTTGACAGAGCTAAAGACTCTTATTAAGTACTGCAGCCACTGCGCATGGTTATCTGCAACCTATAATTTGTGAGAGAAGCATATTTTTAATGCTACTGGCACACAGACTTCTGTTTTCTAATTTTGATGGAGTAATGGCAACAGACTTTGCACTGCAGGACAGAAGACAGGCAGATGGAGCACCATTGCAATATATAGCTACCCTACTTCCCCTTCCCTTTCTTGAGGCAAGGGACAGGTTATTTCATACCACACAGGACAGCTTGCCCTTGCTCTTCTCTGGTAGCAGATGTATTTTGTTCAGAGGAGAAGTTGCTTGGCCCAAGGTATCTATTTGGATCAGAGAAGAAGTTGCTTGGTCCAAGGTGTGGCTGACATTACACTCCTTAAGTTATCTGGTCATGTGTCCTACTCACATTCTCAGTATTACTAAGAAATTTCTGTTCCATTTATTGCTGGATTTTCCTTTGGTTTTTCTGTAATGTGGAACAGAAAACTGTTGCTGTCTGTAATGGCTGGGAAGTTTAATTCAGTAACTCCTTTTTTACTGCAGTGACACAGGGTGTTCACAGTACTCTGATGCCCTTCTTGTCTGTCTGTGATAAATTATAAATCCCTGACCTTGTTTTGGTTTGGTTTGGTTTTTTAAACTATAGTTCTTATTTATCCTGGGGAGCATGAGGAAGCATTTCCATAGTGGAGGATGTGGAGTCATCATGCTGAGGAGCCTCCTGTCTTAAATATCCCCCACACCATTGCAGGAGTCACTTTGGATGACTTGGCTGTCCCCTTCCAGTCCCACATCCCCAGGCAGGGGAGATGTTTCCTATCTGGTAACACGGTCACAGAAAAAGGCCTTGCCTCGCTCTCGTGATCCTCAGTGGGGGCACCACAGGGATATAGAGAAGGCAATTGAAATAATTGAAATCTTGCCTGGCTCCTCAGGATAAGGCATGGCCTCGGACACCATGTTCCTTGTCATTTCCCTGACCATGTCTAACTTGGTTGCACACAGTTTGCTCTTAATGTTAGTGAAGCAAACTGAAATTTTTAAAGCTATGGCAAAGATCAGAAGGCAGGAAATGGTGAGTAAATATAAACAGTGAAGTGAAAGAATGTGACTGGACAGCAATGAGTGCTAAATGGTGTGTTTCACAAGAATTTGAGTGTGACCTTCTCCAGGAGCCACACACATCTCTGAAACACAGCTCTTAAGTCTCCAGCTAGTCACCCTTTTCCTTCCAGTTTAATACTCATTTTAGGACACCTCAGATTCTGGTTACTGCTGGCTCTGAGGTATTTATTTTCTGAGAGTTTGACCTTCACATCATGTAATAAATTGCTGGGATATATGGGGCATACAGAGAACTGCTGGGTACATTTCAACTAAAAAAAAAAAAAACAGACTGGATCAATCTCTCTGCATAGACATATTTCATTTTGTGAGTAGGAAAAGAAGCTATAGATTATTTTTCTGGGATTTTTCCCCACAAAGATCTCTTGTTTTTAGTTTCCTTTCTGGTAGAAGTTTTCTAAAATTTAACATTTTCAGAAATATTTTAAGCTAAAATAACTTTAAAATCTATATGGATCTGAAATTTAGCTAAATCAGAAATGCAAAACCTTTTCTCATTGCTTTCTCCTGATGTTAAAGATTCTTCATGTTACCATGATCCAGTATTTTGGGATGCTGAGTCACCCTACAGAGTGACTCTGAAGCCCCCATCCGCCGTCACAGCTGTGGCAGATCATACCATATTGAGATTTCTTCCATGTTCTAACTGCTTTGCAGTATAAATGGGCAAAGGCACCACTTCCTTGCTTGGTCTCTTTGGAAGCACTCAGAAATAAACCAGCACGTATCTGATGAGTCCTACATGTTGTGTCTCTCTGATTCTTCACCATCTGGAACAGTTTCCTTATGGCTCAAGAGGTTTTTCCTGAAGACCACCCCCCACCAGGCTACTGAAGTATGCTTGTCTCTTCCTCTCTCCTCTCCAAAAACTTCCTTTTGAACATTATGAGTCAGTTACACATTTCCTTATTATTGTCTGGTCTCATGGTTGGTCAGAGGACTGTTCCATGTCAGTCTCTTTGTTGTCCTTTAACAGTGCTTGAATAGATGACAATCCATTCCAGTGGATCCCCAGACATGCTGGCATTTAGGAGAGCAGAGCAGCTCTGCAGCAAATCTCTCCATCATCCCCATTTATCCTGTTCTGGTTTCATTTGCTGTTTTGGTGCATATGAGTCATATTTCTTGTGAAGGAAACTAAACCAGAAGTTCTACTTGAGGTACACGGCAATGGTGCTTCAATCCCTTCAGAGAGAAAAGAGATCCACAGCCTACACTTAAACCACATGGATTTGGGATGTCCAGTCCAGTAAATCAAACTAAATGCAGTCTGAAGTAAAATGCCAAATCACATGCTCTCTAAATGTGACTGTGAGCCCTCACAGCCAGCTGCACTGTCCTACTGCTCTGCTCTTACTGTGCCTAATGGCTCACTAATGTAGGCAAAGTCAGAGGCGCATAAAAGGTACAGCAGTTTTATATCATCAGCTTCCTAAAATCAATGAGTTCATAAGTTTCTGAGATCATTTAAGCTCCTGACTTATGTCTTCAGGCAGCCAGCAATATACAAATCGTATAGTCTACAGTACCTATAGAGCTGAATTTGTTAGAAGGTGTTACAATAATTAATGGATTTGTAAGTGATAAAAAGATGGGGTGAGCAGAGCGATCATCTATCAGTATTTCACCTATTGGGAGCTATGATTAAGTCCTTGAAGCTTTGAGATGTGGTCAGGCTGCAGAGCAGTTAAGGATAACAAGTGAAGACTGTTATCAGGTCCAATTACTCTCTAAAGGAAATTAAGAGAGGCAGAATATAATTACTTGAACTGGAATGTAGCCAGGGTGTTGGGATGATCATTTGCTATATGACCATTAATGACTGTGGTAGAAAACTGTGGATTTAATGCCATGAGGTAAATATTCAGTCTCACCAAGGAGTCTGCTCGTTAAGAATAATATGGATGCAGTCATAAAAGAATGTTAATTGAATCTTGTGTTTGGGTGAGCATTCATCTTCCGAAACCAAGTATCAGCACTAACATCACTCAAAATACATGGAAATGCTGTTTAACATCTGTTGGGGATAGGGAATCCAAAGGGCTCTATAATTTTTTTTTGGTTCTGATGATAAGGGATAAGACGAAATTTCCATAGTTAGTGCAGACTGGCCTCTTTCAGAAAACACAGAGGCAAAGATACAGGGATGAAAGCAAAACTGCTAAACAAAATGGATTTAAGGAATGGCTTATCAGAAATACTAGATATAAAAATAAGATTTTGAGATTTCATAGAAGCCAGAGTGTTTAGCAAATTATGTGCTACTCTGCCTTTTGTCCTTCTTCTGTCCTGAAAGTAATAACAAGATTTTGTATGTCAGTAGTCTTTCATGCATTTAGATTACCCTTCAAATGAGTTTCATAGTACTCCAAAACAGAAGGATAAACACTATATGATAATTGCTTTACCTTTTACTGCAGTGCAGCAGATACATAACCACATAATCAGTAGAGGTGTGAAAAAAAATCAGTGCTTGACAATGCTTGAGGAATTTGAGATGGTAAGAACCCATTTTATGCTTTTAACATTTGAGAATAAAAGCTTCAGTCCTATGACTATTTCTGTGCAATAGTTTGGTCATCAGCTACCAAGATGGTTATATACATCTTTTATACCCAACCTAGCAGTTCATATCAATATCCCTTAGGATGCCGAGCACTCCAGCAGTTGCCAGACTTTGAAAACTTTTAAAATACTTTGCTAGTGAGAGGCAGTTTGCTTAATTAGTGCCCGCAGTGGCCAGGGCTTCACAGCTCACCTGAAGAATCTGGAATATGTAACTGCTCTGTGTCTCTCTTCACACAGAGAACAGGTTCAGTCAGAAAAGTCCCTCTGCTGAAACAGAGCTGTATCCACAGATGCTGCTACAAGAAAAAGCTTAGAAGAGGCACCTCTGAGTCTTTATCAGCTTGAGAAAGATCCTTAAATTATGTAATTCAGGTACAAAACTAAATCCTAATATCCACTAACATAGTTTATTGCATAGTGTATTAGTAGACCCGAATTTACTCAAAAGGCTCCTGTGCTTGCCAATTTTTTGCAAGGAAATGTTGATAGACTCTGAAAAATGTTAAATACAGCTTGTGAAGCTTGTTGGTGAAGAACCGGCCTCTAAAAAATGAATGAGACTTGATCCAAAACTTGAAAGGAGACTACCCCAATTCTATGTGATAGTGTCCTTCACATGGCAGGTGAGGATTTTTTGTAAACTCATGACCTTGCTGTGTTCATCCAAACCCAGAGAAAATGGTAAAGACATTTGTGAATGAGGACAAGGGAGGGAGAGAGAAATAGCAGTCTCTTCTCTTACTGCTTTCCTGAAAGTCCCACAAGTGTTTTTGTGCTTCTGGAAGAGCCAGAGTTAAGAGATCTATTTGATTAAAACCAAGAGAATCTTGTTAAAAATATTCAAGCCTCTGAGAGAGCTGCTTACATTAGCATGATTATTTAGTCTGGAAAAAGGACTACATTGCAGTCATCTTTGGGAGGCCCAGAGTGCCAGCTGCAACTCCTGTAAAAGGAAATTCCAGCCAGCACAGAGAGTGCTCCTGTTCCCATTTCCCAGAGTTTCCTGTGCCCAGCCAAGGCTTCTGGAGGCTTCAAGCCCCTCTCATCTACTGCTTTTCTACTGAGTCAGAAGACTCCTGTCATAAAAACACACCTTTTCTGAAAGAAAGGACCAGACCTGCCTTCTGAGGCACCACTGACAACTTTAATATCTTATCTGGCAGAGGACAACCAGAAGAAACCGGATCTGGAACTGGCAAAGGGACCTCAAGGTCAGCCCTATTTCAGCACATTGCATTTCATAATGGAATGTGAACAATAAATCCCATCATGTCTTTAATAATTCAATAGTTAGCATGCTGGGAGAGGAGAAAGTCTGTGGTGTAGTGCATCAAGTTTTATACCATTCTCTTACATCTGAGCCTGTAAAGGCAGCTAACAGCACTTAACCTAACACTGCTGCTATTGCTACATAGGAAAACATTCATTAAACTGCATAACTCTGAGAAGAAAACCCTTAATTCATCAAACCCCATACATCAAAGGGGGATCTTTTATAACATCATTACACGAAGAGTATGTTTTTTTCCCTTTTAACTGAAACTATGACAGGTCAGTCCCTTAAGCACCTTGTAACGGTGGTGCCCATGCCACAGGTTGTGAAGGATTTTATTGACCATGAGGCCTTTCATACCACTGCCTGGAATGAAGAGGAACTTTATTCTAGCAGAAACATATAGTATATAGTGAGCAAACATGGGTGCTGGAACTTGCTGCCTTGTGCAGAAAAGAACCTCCTGTGTATCCAGAGCAGCAAGTTAACTGCTCCATGGACCATCTCTGATGTCCTGTGGTGTCAGATGCTGTGCATGGGCAGCTGACATGCAGGCGTGATCCCGAGTACCTGTCGGAATAGGAGCTTGTGAGAAGCAGATGAGGATGTAAGGCTTGGGCAGGTGGGTTGGCTAGAGGGAGGAGTTTTTAATGTCATTGTAGTTCCCAAATTTGCTGCTCAGAGCAGCTGAGATGATCGAGCAGAGAGAAGGAGGCATCTGAGTTATTCAACAGGTATAAGCGTGTAGAACATTTCTTCTTCTACATACTTCTCTCATGAGTTTTCAAAGGTGTTCTGTTTCCCTTCTACTCTATTGCAGTCAAGTATCCATAGCAAGGCCTTGGAGCAAAGCCACAGTTCCAGTCTTTTTTTCTAGCCTCCTGGTATAAATCCATAAATAAAGTAAACCCCCTTATAGCAGAGTAATCTTCAAGAATGCCCCAACATGAATAAACTTTTATAGCAAATCATAACTCTTTCCTTGCAACTCAAGAGAAGCTCATCTGATTTATATCTTTTGTTATTGTCATTGTGGACCACACTGAGAGTGACCAGGTTCCCCGTTTCCTGGCAGATGAAACACCCAGTGTACAAGAGAGAGCAAGAGGCACTTCAGTGGCAGGGCACTGGCAAAACCCCCTGGTACAGGCAAACTCTTCAGCTGCCTGGGCAAGGCACTGTCACGGCTGCTGGGGCTTTCTCTGCTGCCTGCCAAAGTCGGTGGCAAAAGGAAAAGCCAAATAGGAAGTAACATTTAAGTTTGGTTTTAAAATTAAGATGCAAATCTGCTACACAAATATCCTACAGCAGGCAAGTCCAAAGGGAGCATGTTTCATTTTGGATCAGCTTAAATTTCTTAAACTAACTTCACTGACATTTGTCTTGTGCCGGTTAATTTACTTATGTCTGCTTTACACGCTCACACTAAGCATAGATAAAGTTCTCCACACAAAGGTTTACGCTGGCATGACAAATCTGAGGCTGTAACAGAAATGTTTTTGTACCACACTGGCCCTGTGCAGCCACCACTGTGCACGGTTATTTGTTCTTGGCGGAACATTTGCTGTGTCACAGGCAGGCTGTGAGGAAAACAGCAATAAGCCTTTTGCCAAGGAAGATGCAGAGCAGACTTGAACAGCTGAAGGGAGAAACGGAGGCAGTTAAAACCTTTAGGGTAATTGTTAGCTGATCCTGTCTTTCTTTTACCAGAAAATACTAAGTTAAAATATTTAATTATAATATGGGTATTAAAAATATAGAGGGATTTCAATGCCCTGTGAAACTCGTAGTGATTTTAGGAGTAGAACAATAAAGTTACCATAGAAAGTTAATCCAAAAATTTGTAGGGATTTTTTCCCCCCACAAAGTTATCCTGCTTTAATCACTTCTAGTTCTCTATAAATGAGAAAGAATGAGTTTTATAGAGTATTTTGAGAAAGGTATAACTTCTCAGTCATGACTTCTCAATCCTCCCACACCCCAAAAAATGCCTTTACCTGGAGAGTTGCATAGTTCATTTATCAAAAAATGAAGTTAGAGTCCCCATTTCTGATATACCTTTTCATCCAGTGTATCACAGATCCCATCACTCCTTATGGCTGCTTCTGCCTTTCACAACAGATAGACAAAAATAAACATGTGCTTTCAGTTCTGCTTTCTAAACTATTAGAACACATAAGCAGGACAATAACATCAATAGCTCAGTGTTTTTTTCCTTTGCACTGTTGTCATCCTGAGTCTTTTGGGGAGCAGCAGTCACCAGCTCCCCATGACAGTGACTGAGCAGGGTCTGGAGGGACAAGGGTCAGTCTCCCACCTTTGAGGACGGAGGAACAGAAATGTAGAAAAAGCTCCTGCTTGTTTAAGGGCAGGAAGGAAGGCAGTTTTTTCTGTTCTAAAGCAAACTGCAATTTCAAGCTCCCTCTGAATACCTTTCAAGTACATCTGCTGTAAAGCCTTTGGAGCCACTGTTATTTACCAAGTAGGAAAGTGCAACCAATGCAGATTAGAAGAGCTCTTTTCCAAGAAGAAAGCAAGAAGCACTCTTCCAGCATCCTACCAGGGCTAAAATTATGGTGGCTGCACTTTTAGGCAGGCAAACAGTCATTTAGCATGGTACTTAGCCTGTATAGTCACGGTGCTTGCAATGATTAATGGATAGGTTAATTTTCTCTATTTCAGTTTAAATAAATAGCCCTTCTGGTTAGTTCTCTGCACATTATGCTATGTACTTGCTATGTGCAAAGCTATCCTGGCATACACTGTTCCCAGGCACTACCACACTTTCATTTTCCAAATTTACTCCAATCTTGACTAAATGAAGCAAAGGAGATAGGAATAATTTTTTCCTTTTCTGGTTATTGTCCCAGATGTTTTCATTGACATTAATTTTCATCTCAGCTGTTGAGTGAATCAAGGGTCTGGCACTGTTCAGAGTGATTTCTTTTTCTTGTAGTTTTTTATCTGCACTTAAAAGGTTAAGCTTCCTGAAAATATTTGCTATCACAATATTTAATTTTTAGAATTTAAATATATTTGGGCCAAATTCAGAACAGAAACAAATAGGTATGGATCTGACTTAATGACTTCAATTTAACCTCAAATAATACATGAATGAGCTGCATATATATCAACTATGAAACCAGGGAATTACTCTGCTGTTCTCTCTGAGTCCATACTACCCATGATTTATTTTAAATTACTTTGGGTAGGGTCACCTTCTTTTAGCATGTCACTATATGTGACCATTTGTGCATGTAGAAGTCGATCATATCATAAATAGCTGTGGTGCTGGGATGAACCTATTAAATTCTTTTAAGGTACATCTTTACATTGTCTTCACACCAAGGTTAGCACCTATGTAAGATGGAGGCTGTATAAGAAAGGTTTAGGAAATAAAAGCAGAAAAACTGGCAAAAACTTCATTTTCACTGTGACCTGGTACTTTCTCAATTCAACAAAGAAATCCTATCCTTTCTCTTCTTGTTGCCCAGGACATTCTGCCATGCAAAATCCTGTATTTCACCTGAAACATTTTCATGATGGTTTGTTCAACTCCATTCTGTCACCACAGAAGGATTAGTGGATTGCTAACTTCTAACATGTCCCTTCCTCCTTCCCTGCTTTAAATGACAAATCAACTCACTGGGAGTCAGACACCAAAACCATTTATTTCCTCAAATGCTACCAGGCATCAAGGTCTGTCTCAGCTACCTTTGTAATTTTGGCCTGACTCTGCACTTGTCACTCATAAGATCTACAGTTGTGGAAACTGTCAGCAGTGCAGTGGTATAAAATTCAAACTGTCTCTGTGTGGTGGTGTCTGATAAGATAAGAAAAGTTATTTTGTGATTTCAAGATAATCTGTCTTCTCTGACAGCTTTCATTTCAGAGTTAAGGACTTCTTGCACAGCATCTGTCTGTACTTTTAGGAAACAAATATAGTTTAGGAAACAGTTTACGTGATTTTTAAAATATAATTAAACTACCAATACTGATTTTAAATGAAATTAGGATTCCTAAATGAAATATACTTAATATTCTAATATGTGCATTTTACTATTGCATTTCATCAGGTTCCACCCTGTTTCACTGAAAAATATTCAGCCAGAAAAAAAAAATCACATGATACAGCTTTCACTGAAGTACTGTTATTTTTTTAGATTAGTTGAAATGTTGAGAAATGATAGTGAGGAAGAACATTTTGAAAATTTTAGGTTGCCTTTTTAAAGATCTGGTGTCTTTGGAATGGTGTAAGAAAAAGAAAAGAAAAAAAAAAGTAAAGTCTGCAAAATAAGACCTTCATTCTGCCGTTTCATTCTGGCTGGGGCTCATGTAAGGACATAATTTCCTGCTTGGGAAAAGGCTCTACTTTCTCTTTAACAGAGATGGTCCTGTTCTCATTTTCTTTATTTTCTGTTTATTTTGGACCAGCATTTCTAGGACTTCCAAAGTGTGTTACAATCATGAGACTGCAGTGCTTGCATTACCTGCTGCAGGCAGTGCCCCTCACTTTTATCAGTACCTATCCTGGGATCAAAATGTTTTCTCTAGGCAAGGTGAGGGCAGTATGACCTCTTAATTCCCTCTAAGACACTATTGCAGAAGAAATTTATATTGTGATAGCTTATGTTCTTCCATGTATTCTCCAGTCAGGAATGAGGTGTCCAAAGTATCTTTGCCATGAAGCAGAGCTTCCCTGAGATTTACTAAACGTGTTCTGGAGCACTCCCTGCATGTGTGCTGCCCTTTGGGTCCATACAGCAGCCGTGGTCTCTGCTCTGCAGGATCTTGCTTTTCAAAAATCCATCTCCCTACGAGCAGGGGTGCAATGAGCAAGCAAGGCTGTGAGGAGATGCTTGGCCATGTTCTGATAAAATATTAATGACATCAATCAGAAACCGAGGTCAGTTTTATACTCCTTGCAGAGTCAGTGCAAGATTTAAGCTAATGTGGAGCACTTCTGAAATACCTAAATGCACAAAACTCCACCTGTTTGCAAGGGAGAACCTCACAGAAATGAACCATGGCTGTAAGCCATGCCTATTTCCAAATTTTCTCTGTTAAAGAGAAGGCAATATGTGGTTTTCTCTGAACAGGACACAGTATTCTCTGTCCAGGGGTTTACTCTGGAAACTAGGTTTACAAACTTTTGCTGGCAGCTTAGAAAAGTATAACAGTGTAATAACATTTCCTCAGCATGCAGCCCAACTTGGTGCTTGGGCAGGGAAGTTTTGGAAATTTTGGACAAATGTATGGAGGGCTGCTGGAATCCATTTTAGCAGCTAATATGCTGAACTTCTAAGTAAGATTGTGCTGGTATATATTTTTAAAAGATTGAACTATTTTTTTATTACATTGAAGATTTGTTCTTTATCAGAATGAAGAACCAAAGAGGTTTAATAAATGCTCTTCCCCCCAGAGTCCTTTCCCTTTGAAAATTTTAACTGCACTGACATCTAAGGGTCCAATTCACAGACCATGGTCTTGGGGACAATATTCTTCTTTAATGTAAGGAGAGGTCTGACCCAGGTCCCCAGGAGAAGACCCAAAGCCATCATTACATGCAATCCTCATCAGCCTTAAGTACCACCCAGCAGACCATTTGAACAGGTTTTGTGTGGGGGCCTTTGTCTTCAGTGTTTCTGTGGTGTGTGACCGAATTGAACTTTATAAATATCAAACAGACCTGTGGCCAGACTGCTGTGGCTGCAGCACGTACAAGGGAAAAAGAGAATGGCACTCTTTGAAACTTGTAATTTTCCTGTCTTTGCTTTCTGTGTATTGTACTTTTAACATTTTAATATCCGTGTCTATATTTAGAGGCACCTGCCGGCCTCTTTGGCTGCAGCACTTCAGAGATCTCAGCCATAGTGTGCTGGCTCCACTGCAACTGGCTTTGTCCTCTGCTTTCTTTTGCCTCAGGTAACTCTTGCATGTAAATATATTTTGCTTCCTGTTCTGTAGAACTGAAGAACCACAGACTAGTTAAAATGGGGGAAAGAGCCTGCCAATAATAAGTGGATGTTTCAGAAACATGATTTAAGAAGTCTTGACTGGAAATCAATTAAAGTCCATCACAGAGTACTTGAACTTCAAGACATTTTAGTATGAAGCTGAGGCAGGAGAGAACACCATCAGGGTCCTTTATAATTGAGAGATCCAGTGTTTTCATAAAGAGATAAAAGCAGACTTTCCAAGGACACAACACACTCCCTCAGACTTTTGCACTGGATTCAGACTAAACAACTTGAATTTAATCGAGATTTTCCTTTCTCCTTCCACATAAACTAGCAGCCATACTGTACAGATCCATGTGGTTTGTGTCAACAGCAAAATCAAGGTGTTTTCTTATATTTCTAATAATAGATTTAACCTCTATTCTGTGTATGTCCCAAGACTGGGGACATCAATAGTACTGTAATCTGCTTGTTCCATTTGTATTTTTTTCCATATGGAAGTGTGTTTGTGGTTTTTGATAAAAGTTCAGCTTGTTAATTACTCAAAAAGATTTATATTAAAGAACTTGTCATGTCAATCACATCTGTGGCCTACTGGTTCATCCCTACCCAACACTTCACTGTATAAGGGTTTTCTGAGAGTACAGCCCATTGTACATTCTGGTGTAGTCATCAAGTGCAGTATGTGATCATAATTCAGAGAAAAAGAAACAGGAATTGCATTACGAGTCACTATATGACTGTAAAATGGTTATTTTAAGTAATTTTTTTATGTAATTGCTTTACACTCTCTCAGAGATTACTAATTGCAGAGGAGTTTTAAGGACATTACTTAAAAAAATGAAGGTCACAAATTACTAAATGCAATGATTTAGGGGCCTTTTCCCTATTTTATTAATAAAATAATAGAAAAAAACAATTTTAACATTTAATGGCTGATTTTTAACTTTTTTTAAGAAGGCCAATATATGTTTTATGTGGGTGCCTAAGTCAGAATTTCTCCTGTTACCAGCACAGAGACTGATGTAGTGAAAAATAGTTCTTTCATTCCAGGCTTTCTTTTCTGTACTTTATGTCCAAATATCTTTTCCCTGTGGCATAATATCCTAATTCACTTAACATGTACTCAGCTTCAAGGTCCAAGTCTCTCAAGTGGTTTGTAGGATATTGTTCAGTGATAATCTACCATATAGGGGACAGCCCATCACATGCACTGACAAAGAGTACAAAACATACACAGGAATTGTAGGAGTTGCAAGACACCTGATACCAGGCTGCAGTACAGAGCAAGAAGTAATACAGGCAGTTTTATAGTGAAATTTGAAACTATCAATGTCTATAGTATAGATTAAAAACAAAATATATATAAAATAAACAAGGCCAGCTGGGGAAACAAATGTCTGGTAGAGGAGAAGTGTAAGAATGGGGAAGAGAGTTCTCTAGGAGTTATCAGATGGCACCTGGAGAACAGAGAAGCTAAATTTAACCAGCAAGGAGAAGTTTGCAACAATACATCTTAACAGTGTGGTTTGGCAACATAAAAACACTGAAATCAGCCAGAGATTCTGATATTTAATACCTCATGTTCCAGGAGCTGACTCAACAATAGCACAGTAATATTTCAACATACATTTTACAATATATTTCCCTTGCCAATGTGCTTAGGCCAATCTATAATTAGACATAATAATTAGGGGCCAGGTAATATATTATTTGAGTGAATGTTTTGCAATAAAGACAAACACTTTTTTTGCTTGAATTTTCCTTAAGAAACCCCCATTTCCTAGGGATTGCCAGCTTACTACTTTGATTACTGCTTTGTCAGTTTTCTTGAATCACAATGATTACTGTTTGTCTGGACTATTCTCAGTCACCTACACTTCCACAGGAGCTAAATCATAGATAAAATAGAAGCTGAGAATTTGCAATTTTGTTTTGTGTAGTCCCATTATGTTATGGCTATTACACACATGGGTTCTTTTGAGGTTACATCTCTAAGAAAGTGAGGTCAGGTCTTCCTGTCAGGGCTATCATTTAAATCAGCAGAAACTCTTCTCTTGACATGTTCAGTGCAGGCCACATCCCTTTTAGGTTTGTTACCTTCTGCTGGCCTCACTGTGATCACTGACAGAGGAGCTGCACATGGATACAAACAGCCCTGCCTTGCCTTTCAGCTCCTTTTCAGATGCATCTGTGAACCCCGGGGAAGGATGAGGGCAGGGATCTGCCTGTGTTTATCAAAAGGTGGCCAGTATGATTAGCCATTTTTATCTAGAGTCCTGGCCGCCATGCTTAGGACTTCCAGGTTTTCTATGCTGCCATGGAAACACATAAAGATTTACCAAGGAAAAAAAAATAGACAGAAATCTGGGAAAGGCAGTAGTGTTCAGGGGCCAAAGTTTAATCCTCATTAAGTGGTGTAATGTTGAATATGATTTGCTGTACTGCAGCTTTGTTAGTCAGCTAACAGCTTGATTTTACAACTGTGAGCACATACAGTTAACATTTTTATTTAAGAAATCCCAATAAAGGTAATATGCCTTGTGCTGTAGCTATGGCTAGAAAAATAACTGAGTTAAAGCTGAGTTTCTTTATATGGTACTTAAAATTTAATAGTGGTTTTTTTCTTTTATTGATCTTTTGAACACTTCATTTGATACCAAAAGTAGAAGGAAGCCTTAAGGCAAGACTGGGCAGTCCAGATCTAAACTGAAATCTGAATATTGAAAGATCACCTTTCATCTATGCTGCTAAAACAAAACCTCCATTTCCTCCTCATCTTCCTGAACTTTGGAGTGGCTGATCTTGTCAGCCTGTGTAGAGGCTGTGGAAGAGAACACCTGAACTGTCACGCCAACCTTGGCTACGAATTGCCGCCTCTTCTAGACAAGAGCATTTTCTTCTATATATAGCAGAGCCTCTGCTTTTACTGTGAAATAATTAAAATGATGCAGTAGAACTCAAATAGCACAAATACCCTGCGTGGCCTCACCACCTGCAGCTGCTGGTGGCACTGTCCTGTTGGGGGCACATTTGCTGTATGTGCAGCTGTCCAGCCAGGATGGGCTTCTGATTTCTCACCCTGGCTATGCTACACAATGTGATTAAATTAGATCTCTTACATTGTTCACTGACTTCTGGTAAATTACACCTTTGATTTCTGGCCCAATGAAAAGGTGCTAATTATCTTTTTAAGTGCTCATTTAATGCTCTGCAGTGACATAAAGCATGAGTGCAGCCTCCTGCATGCCCAAACCTTCCAGAGGTTTCTCCCAGGCTGCTCACTCTCATCAGCCTTTTTCATTTTTCCTCTGCTCCTTCCCCCTCTGTCCCTCCAAGGCACCTGCTGTGTGCCAGTTCTGCAGCTGAATAAATCTACAGCATTGTTTGCTGCAACTGGCTCCATTTTAACCCATGAAAAAAAGAAAATTGGCATCCTGTCTGCATTGCCCAGCTCGAATTATTGTTTTTCTCTTAGATGGAGCTTAGCAGACCTCAATTTGGAAATGGCTGCCCCTACTCTTCCCTTGAGAAAGAAGTTTATATGGGGAAGCATTTCACCCATACCCTAAAGGCCTGCACCTGCCCTTTATGTAAATAGTTTATATAAGCTCTCTGCTGTTGACTGTGCTTATGTGACCAGCGGCCCTTGGAGGCCAAGGTGCCCAGACCCACCCACCAGGACCTGCACACACACACACCCCTGGGAAGCAGCTGGTGCCTGGGCTATCACCTGGAAAGCAGCCCATGGCCTGGGCTCCCCATCTCCAAAGAGGGGGAACCCTGGCCAAGTCCATGGATGCCCCTTGGATGGCTGGACCCTGTCCTGCTCTCAATCTTCTCACGTCACTCTCTAGAGCTGGATGATGGTGACCCCAGCCTCAGCATCTCAGCTGAGTTGTGCCAAAGCTGTGGCTGCTCCCCAGTCTCCTGCCTCTCACATGTGGACACAGCAGTGCTTCTGTAGAGGGAATTTCACGGCTGCTCCCTGGCAGCCCCACCTCCCCTCCTCAGGGAGAAACTGCTCAGCACTGCTGGCTCCCTCTGTACTGGCTCTGGGTTCAGGTTTTCAGTGGTGGCTTTACTGCAAGGAAAGCAGAGGCTTAAAATGCAGTTGTCACCTGAGTGCATGTAACTACATTCTCTAAAAACCTGCCAGATTCTAACAGTTTGTATTTAAATAGTGGAAAAACCCCAAACATTGCTTTTCCAATTGCTGATGCCACCCAGGCTGGCTCTCCCTGGGTGCTCTGGTAGGTGTCCCCAGACCATCACTGCCCCACAGCTGTACACTGGGTTACCCTGTCCCTGGCAGCCTTCAACCTTTTGCTAGGCTGACAGCCAAAAATGCTTCAGTTTGGGTTCTATAAATGGTAAAAATCCAGCACAGAAGGAGAGTGGCACTGACAGCACCTGGTGCCCTGCCTCTGTGGGAGAGGCCCACTGATGAACCCTCTCATTTATGGACCTGGGCTGAGGCTGTTTCACAGGAGATTCTCCCCTCCCAGTTTGAACGCTTTTAAACCTTTTCCCTGTTAGCTCTGTTTGCCACAACCTGTTGGCTGTGTCTCAGCAGGGGCTCTGCTCACAGCTAACAGGCACAGCCGTGCTCCCTGCCACTCCCCCAGGACAAAATCTGTTTGTGGAGCACAGCAGTGGCCAGGTTCAGCAGGGCTGGCTGCCATGTGCTCATCTACTTCTATTAGATTTCTCTTTAAAAGCACACTGGCTTATTTTGTGCTGTTACTTCCAAAGACAAGTAAGTATGCCCTAGTTTGAACTTGAAGAATTATTTTGCTTTCATTCAAGCATCTAGCTATGCTATATGAAATCCAGGCTTGTGAGGCTGCTGCATGAGAACTGGCTTGCCCCTAACTCCTTTTACAGAATCCTGCTGCCAGAGGTTTTATGCCCTAATCATTACCAAGACAAATACTCCCAGGTGTCATAGTGAAGCCCAGTTATTAAACAAAAAGAAAGAGAGAAAGAAAAAAAAAAAACAAACTACAAATCAGATTTCAAACAGCAGTTAATTTGCTTTACCATCACTTGCTTGCTATGTGCCAGGGAGCCTGTAGGTATTTGTGGGAATCAACCCATGACTGAGTGTGCGCCTGCTTGCCTCTGTTTTGGTCCTAGACTCAGTTTCTCCAGTTGCCCCCACCCTTAGACACATTTGCTACTGCACTTGTTCATGGAGATCAAGTCCACCCAGACCAGACAGCTCTACTTCCAGGCACCACACCAGAGACAGAAGAGCTTGGATTACATCAAAGTTTGTTCCCTAACCTGAGGCTGGGCAAACAGTACCTCACTGGGGTTTTTGCTCTCCGGTGCCTCTGCAGCTCCTCGTGCCCCACAACAGTCCCTGAGGAAGCAGGCTGCTTCCGTGCCATGCTGGTGCTGTCTGTGCACCTCATCCCTGTGGGCACTTTGAACAGAAGTGTCTCTTTTATGTACGTGTGGTGAGGGCACCTGTAGCACTGGGCAGACTGGGGAGGCCCACAGGTACGTATTGTGACACAGCCAATCCCCTGCAGAGGACTGAAGTCCAGAGCACTGAGACATGATTCCGTGCAATCCCACTGACCTGTGCTCCTGCTTTCCCTCTCTGGTGTGGTCCCTTGGGATGGATTGGGGTGAGAGCTTTTTCCTGTTCATTGTGATCAATCCTTACAGCTTATACCTCCATCAGCCCTTTCCTGCATCGAGCCCTTGCACACTGAAATAGTGTTTGCAGACCTATTCTAATGAGGCCAGAGGGATTTAAGGACATCCAAGGACCAAAGTAAAAAAAAAAATTTCCTGGAATAGCACTTTTCCTTTACAACCTCTTTTAATATGGCTGCACTGAACAGTAAAACAATATTGACCTAACCAGAGCAATCTTTAGAATTTAGTCTCTACCAAAAGTTTTGTACAGTCCTTTATAGTTTGTGTATCTCTTCACAGCTCTCAAATATGCAGGATTGAGAATAAATAGGACTATGTCAAGGAGAGAGATCTACCCAGATAGTAAGAAAGATTACTCTATACATAGACCTACAGAAAAGACAGATTTATTTATTTAGATGTAAACTAGGGAAAGTTGGTAGGTAGCAGTGAAGTATATGAGTATATTTATGGCCAACTTGTGGTCGTTGTTATTTTAGAGAAGGGAAGAGAGGTGAGTCATTGTTATTTTAGAGAAGGGAAACCTCGATGCATAAAAATATGTGAGTGTAGTTGAACTTATTTGGGGCACAATTTTTCTTACTTAAAATGTATTCTTACATTTCAACCAATGCAATGTGATTTAAAGGAATATGGAGAAGGTAAGTAATTCTTTCAGACTAGTAATTGTTTTTGTCCTAAAAAACTGTGAGGTTAAATTGTTAACACAAGTTTTTTAACATATGTGTGTGATATATTAATGACCCAATACATTCCCCCAAGGAGCCATTTGATTTTTAGCTTTTTTTATTTATATGGAGGTAAAAATCAAACTCTCATCTGGGACATTTTGCATTGATATTGGTATGATTGCTTTGGGCTTTTATAAAAGAGAATTAATTAAGGGCACTGATTCATGAGTGAATCAGCTTCAACTTTGGTGGCTAAAGAAGTTACTTCTGAGGTGATAACCTCAGCTCTTCTGAACCCGGCAGGAGTCATGAACCAGAGATCCCTCCTGCTGCAGCT
The DNA here is from genome assembly GCA_003676055.1 of Chloebia gouldiae. NCBI lineage: Eukaryota > Metazoa > Chordata > Aves > Passeriformes > Passeridae > Chloebia > Chloebia gouldiae. The sequence goes on along the minus strand of QUSF01000014.1, from coordinate 9,207,924 downwards.
CACAGCCCAGCATGTTAGCATAAATTGAAATCAATAGATGTTGGAATGAGTACACTGTGTGCTGTGAACTGGGGTGGTCCTTTCTGCCACCCTGCTCCAGTATCTTCTGCCAGAAGGGTGGGATGGACATCAGGAAGTGATAGATTTTTCCGTGGTCCAGAGCCTGCAAATCCCCTCTGTGTTGTACCATCGAACTACAGCATGAAAAGCTGGATATTAAATATCACATCAAGCTGGATTTTTGTAAGACTCCTGCATCCTTTTGGCTTGGCTAGATCAACTAGTCTAGTTAATTTCAGAAGGAGTTTTGTGGAGGTTTATGGCTCTGCAAAACAATAAGCTAAATTCTGTATAATTTTACTTTGAAATAAGCCAGACAAAAGATATCCTTCCCAGTTCACATCACCATTCCCTGCACAATAAGTATTTTACACATGATTTTAACTCAAATGTGGGAAGAGAGCCAAGAATGAGTTCCTAAGGTATACAAAACCTTACTAAATTGGAGTGTAATACTAGGAAAAAAGTGCACAAGCAGATGTGAATTGAACTGATCTTCAAGGGGACAACGTTTGCTTTTCCAATGCTATTCTCGTTTCTACAGCTGCTGGTGATTAAAGCCCAGATCATTGTAGCTACAGCCAGTAAAAGAAAAGCCTACATGTAAGTAGTGCGTCCAAGACAGGAAAAATTGAAAACAAGGTGCTAGTGTCTGGCTGTTAACACCTTAGACAAAGACCAGAAATACAGCTGGGTAATTTTTTCAAGAGAAGAGACTTTCATCACAGAGGAATACTAAAAAAAACATTGTTCAATGTCAGTCAAAGTTAGCTGTGAATTTGTGCGAAGTTCAGAGAAGTAGGTTCTGGAGATTTTCTTGGAAGAAAAGAGCATGTGATTACATTCTTCAAATGCTTCTATTTTTGTCTAAAGTTGAGTAAAATATTTTAATAATGAAGGAAGAAAAAGACATCCCAAGTAAACCAGATGGTTAGGTACTTTTGGAGGAGAGCAGAGATAGGGACATTTTCTCAACTGCTTTTGTTTTTAGACCCATGACTTATATGCATACAAAGTATCAAATTTCTTGAAAATTAATCTCAATTTCTGGCAGTTTTGTATGTCAATACAATATTTATCTTAACTGAATTTGGCACAGAAACTTCTCTAGATTTCACCTAATATCTACAGAATGCATTTGATCTCAGACCTGCCAAACAGTCATATCAGTAAGAATATGTGTGATGGCAAAAATGTACAACATCCTTATAATTAGGCATCACTAAACATTTGTCACCATCACTGAGTTATAACTTAGGAACTGCATTGCAAAAAAGTGAAAGACTCACCCAAAAGAGCATCCTCTGTCATTCCTTCCAGCACAGGCTGATTTCTGTCAGGGATTTGGGTCGGGTGTGGGGCTGTCCTGTCATTATCTCATTACTACGTGCAGCCCTCCCTCTGCTCACTTTCACTGGGAAGGGCGAGGTGGATGAGGCACAATCTGGTTCTAACCAACCAATGACCAAACCACCACAAGTCAGTCTGGTTCTGCCAGCCTCCTCAAGGCTGCAGTTCCCTGGCTAGTCTTGTCTCAATCGGCAAAGCTGGTACCGCTCAGGCCATGGGATTATTTTTAATTGAAGAAGCCCTCAAGGTTTTCGCTATTTGCAGAGGGCTGCCCCCCACAGCCGTCACGCTTCTCTCTGCCATGAGTGATGATGCAATGCCTATTGCTTTCCTAGCAAATGGGGAGAGGTATAAGGAGTGGCACTTCATTTCTTATTTTGGTTATGAGTCATCAGCTCTCACCTTAAATACTAGGGCGAGGTCTCCCAGTCAAGAAAAAAAAGTCGCTCTAATAATGAAAGAAAAGTAGCCAAGCCTGGAGAGAAGGTTTAAACTGATAGTTGCAATGGGCTTAAGTAACCCCCACATTAATGAAGCCAAAACCCCCATAGGAGATGATATTTTGTTAAAAAAGCAGGGCCTCTATGGGCTTAAAAAACCCATTGGGACTGTGCCCACTCATGTAACTCTGTGGCATCTCACAGGATTAGAAAACTTGTTTTAAGCTGTATTCTTTCTGAAAAATTAAGTCTTCTGTTTCTCTCCCCCATCACCTAAATTGCTGATTATTATAGCAGTACTACAGTTACTAATTCTCAGGCTTCTGGAAATAAACCACCACTATTCTGAAGCAGAGATCTGGTGTTCATGCAGAGCAGAACCCCTGACCCAGCTCCTCTGTGGTGCAAACCTACACTGAGCTGTGAAGGAGGCAGGAAGGGATTCTGATTTATAGCATCTGAAGGGCTGACCCAGAAGCTGGAGTAAATGGGCTTGATCTAGCAATTCCCAACATCCTCACACTCCAGCAGTATTAACGATCAATTAGGAGGCACTTTGTTTCCATACCGCAGCAGCAATAGCTTTAGCCCTCCTTTGAAAGGGCACAAAAGGGCAGAGGGCAATGGCTGAGCAGAGATGACAAAATAAAGTGGGGAGAAACCAGGGACTCTTAGGAACCTAACTGCAAATCTTGTAACAAAATGCAATTGGACAGAAGGGACTTGGTTTCAGATGTAAAGTAAGCTAAATAGGTGAAAGAGTTCTCTTTAAACTGTCATCATTAATTTAAGCCAAACTTAATTAAAAAAATAAACTGAAACAGCTGGGTGTAGGAAGTGGCTGGCTGACCTCAGTGCTGAGGCTGTTTTCCTTTCTCCCTTTAAACCATTGTTCATCAGCTTCCACTTAAGGCAAACCAGAACCGTCAGACTAACCACAATCAAAACCATAGGGCTTGCTTGCATCTAATATTTCTCTCTGTGTCGTGACATCCATTAAAAGAAAGTAAGGAGTATCACTGGAAATCCTTTTACACATTCACATGGTCCCATGCTATGTTACCTGAATGAGAGGACCAGTGAAATACTTAAAGCCTCAAAAACATCTCCTATTCCAGAACATCATTGAATGTGCTTAAGTGTTTATAACATTTGAAAAACCATTATTTCTACTTCTTATTCTACATAAACTTCTGAATAAAAGCAAAATTACTACTTTATCCCTGCCTCTTACCCTAGCCATCATTTGTCAGGCTGAGGTAAAAATAGATCTTTGGGGTGGTTGCTATCTTATGATGTGTGCCTTCAGAGCCTCTCCTGCCTTTCTACCTGCTTCATCCATGCAGAAATGCAGTACGGGCCCATGCTAATGGCTGACAGGCAGCCCACATCAGCTTGGGGTGAGCACTGGGGAGAGCACTGGGCTGCTCCTCTGGATACAAAGCATCTAATTTACTTGAGTTCCAAATAGTGGGAATATGATAAGCCTGCTCCAAAAACATTCTAGCCTAATGTCAGTATGTGAGTCCAGCCTAATGGCAGGTTCATTCCTGCACAGCTGTCACCGTGGAGCCCTCTTAGAGGGAAGGACTACTTATGGCTCACCTACTATTGATTTTCTGTTGTGGGATGTCCAACAGAACATCTGTTTCTATGTGAAAATAGTAGAGTGTTATTGAAACTCATCAATTCTGCAGTAGGAGGAGATTACTAACATACAGCACACTCCCTATACATTTCAAATACAGATCAAGTGATAGTTTCTGAGAGAAGTTATTCCACAAGTAATCAATTATCCCTGTGAAGGAAACAAGATCTCTCAGCTTTTTTCTTAGCTGATAGTCATCAATGCCCTCAAGCACATCCTTTTTACTTTGGTGGGACTTACTAATGTGTCTGAAGTTAATAATATGTTTAAAACCCATATTTCAAGAGTCTGAAAGACTTATATAATGCAAATAATCATCCTCCCTTTGCAGAGCTTGTCTTAGCTTGGAACAGCCATCAGAAAGTCATTCAGGAACATGTTTTACCACACAGAGAACAGAACTTAAAAAAGCATTTAACACCACACACAAAACCCAGGATGGACTAATGTATATTCTTGTAGTAGTGAGAAACCTTAAACTCATTCATCATGATAACAAAATGGTGGTTACATCACAGATCCTGCTGCAGCAGGAAACACTGGTGCATGCACATGTGCCATGTGCAGTCAACAGATTACAATATTTTTCAGAATCTCAGTAGCATATTGCCACACTTTGGAATTTCTAAAGGCAATTCAAGCCAAATATCCCAATCTGCAAAACTTTTATTTTAAGTGTCTTTATTATTGGTGTCAGTTATCATGTCGAGATTCCCAGTACCACTGTAAGAAAGTAGGAGTTTCTGGTGGTTTTGTGTGAGTTCTCCATCCCTTTTAAATTAGTCTAGTTTATACATTTTTATGTCAGTGATACTTGTCCTCCCAGCCCACTGCCATGGCTATCCAAGTTGTCTAATGGCTTTGAAAAACCTGCTGTCTTTCCTGGGTCATTTCACACATTTAAAAAGACCATCTATCAATTTGCTGTTAAAAAAACACATCAAACTCAAACCCATAGTGGTTCTGTCTGTGGAAAGGAAATGATGATCTGCCCATCCAACAAGGATTAAAGTTACCTTGTTCCTGTCTGTTCTGGCTAGCTCCTAAAAATCAGCTGTGGCTGTTGTAGATGCACTCAGAGATGTGCAAACCACAGCAGGAGCTTGTGCTGCAAAGGGCAAAGTGTTTCTCAGTGCTGTGGGCTGGGGGAGCACTTACCTGGTGCTGCTCTGGGCTGGGGCACTGCTGAGCAGACCCCAGCGCTTCTGTCCCCTCTGTGGTGGGACTCCTGCCACCTGGAAACGTTGGTGTTGCCTGGCTCTTGCTGCAGGGCAGCCCGGGAACCATGAGATGAGTGGCATGAGCTGCCTTCCCAGGCTCTGCAGCACCTTGTGTAGTTGGAGCAGTAGTAGAAAAAGATCCGAGGGAATTTTCCCTGAAAAGCTTTGAAATCAATATTCCAGTAAATCATCAGATGCTGAAAAATAAACAGGTTGTCCCAGGATGAAGCAATTAATTTGTTTTACTCTTTGACCTGCTAAAATGCAAAAATTGCTGTGGAATTTACTCTGTGTGACATGTTCAAGCAACAGAGCAGTCTCCATTAGTGCTAGTGTTTTTCTAATTACAGCTATAAATAAAAGCTAACCTCCATCCCGATTCAAAATGGATTCCATGGACTGCCAGGTGCATAGGTGATGCAATGCAGAGAGATGAATGCAGCAGCATTTGCATCATCATATTGACTTACAACTCGGGGTTAATTATTGCATTCTTTTGCCAAGTACTGGGACAGCCATTTTTAGTCATTTCCAAAATGCTAAAAAGAAACTTGACAGCTTCTCATTAGATTAGAATAGACAAGATGCTTGAATCAACAGTGGAATTTTATTAGGGATGCTCAAGTATAAAAACAAGAGCTTTTAATTTTGATATTGTATACTTTACGCTATATTGATTTGGTTTTATTGATTTTTAATAAAAAAAAGTGTAAGTGTTTCTCCAATGGTGTAAATTAATTGTTATTGTGCCACAGAAAACAGAAGACTGCGCCACAGTAATTAACATCTCCTGGCAAGGAAACTAAGTGAGCTTGCTGCTGAAATGGGCTTTAAAGCATATTTTGACACAGCACAAAGGCGAGCATATGCCCGTGGCGAGGCGGTGATGCACAGGGATGGCATCGCTGCGAGGACTCGGATCGGAGCAGGAGCCCTCGCAGCTGCACAAGGTCCTTTGTCCCTGAGCTCAGCGGGGCAGGCACAGGCTCCCAGCCCTCCCCTGGGCTCTCACACAGCAGTCAGGGGCAGCTGTGGATGGAAGGTGGGGTGTGGTCCTCATGGAGTGTGCAGCTCACCGAACTGCAGAGGTGCAGCCGTGAACCTTTCTGATGCTTTCAGTTCTTGGCATCCACGCATTATCCTCTGTCATAGCCACGATACCCTGTGTAGGTGTAGGGGGCTTCTGGGCACTTTGGCACACAGAGACACCCTCAGGCCTGGCTGGAGCTGCTGGGCACTGCAATGAACTAAGGGGCTTGGTCCCACCAAACAAGGGAAAATGAAACACCACATACAGCAGCTATTCCAGCATCAGCTGAAACGAGGAAATGGAAGATAAATGTCCCTCCTCCTCCTCCTCCATGAAGCACCTTTAGAGGACTTGAACAAACTTCAGTAGAATTAAGTCAATACAGCTAATTCCTGAAAGATTACAGTTCAACTAAGAAGGGAAAAAAAAAGGACCTTCTCTCTAAGTAATGAGTAAGGAAAGGAAGGTACAGATAGCTGAACAGATTAATTAGCAGCTGGGAGATGAATACTATTGTGTTAGATACTGTAACTTAAACCAACTCAATCCCTTCTTTTGAGACCATCTACATTACAGACTAATTATAAGCTATGTGGTACAAGACAGGAAGCTCTTCTTAAATAAGTTAAAACACATCTAGTGACAATGATAAATCCATTAATAAAAAAAGAAAGCTCTCTATAGCTTTTCTCTCACAACCAAGTTTTCTTCTTTTGTACTAAGGTAAAAAAATTTGATGAAGTAAATAATATTTTATCGCAGCAAAATGTCTCCACATCAACACATCACCAAAACCCAGGAGCTGGTCTGCATGTACCCTCAGACAGCGTGCAAAAACTGCTGGTGAAGACGTACTCTAAAGCTGGAAGTAGCAGGGCATGGAATATTTATAGGAATATTTAAAGAAAACTCAGAACTAACAGAGGATCTCTGCAGGAAGGGAGAGTCTGTAGCCACCCTGACTACTGTAACCACTAAGGTCTTCAGATTTAGCTGAGAGAACAGCTAAAGCCCAGCCTCTGGCTTAGAAATCAGCATCCTTTGGCCTCTTAGGCACCTGGTGTATATCTCTTGTCCTAATCTCCAGTTTCAGGGAAGCTTACATTATTATTAACTCCGTGGTTCCTAGTTCTCTGGTGAAGATCCTACATCTAGGCAAAATCAGAAAGACATTGTGTAAACAGGCAGAAGATTTCTGTAACTGTTTTCATTTCACTGGAAGTGATATAAAAGTGCAAATTGATAATGCTTTATGTTTTGTTCAGTGAGACATGGGTTACATGGATAGGTAAATCTGACCTACTTTTCCAAAAATGTAACTAAAGCTCAGGTTACTTCTGGATACTCCATCACTGCTATCTTTTCCTCTTGTGCAGATTTTCACATAAGGGTCCTCCCGTAGCATGCAAACCAGACTCAAAAAGTGTGTCCATCCTTTGGTATATATCATCCAAGAGGTACCAATCTTCTTGTGAGAGCACCAGTGTGGTCCAAATATCTGGAGCAGAATTAAAGTTCTGGGGTGCATTAGAGGCTGCTTTGTGAAGCTTCTATGAATCACATTTCAATAATTTTTGACAATTGAACTAGATATTGTATCAAAATTCTCTGTCAAGGTAGTATCTTGCTATCTACTCTTCCTATTGTCAAATTGATTTTTGCCTGTAAACGCCAGTTATTGGTGTACACATATTCTGAAGTACTTCAGAAACCCTGCTTGTTGATTACAGATGATTCCAAATCAAAGCCTCAGATTTCCAAACCTTGATATTTTAGAGAGATTTAGAAATAAAACAACAGAAAACTTTATTCCATCAAAGTAATAGTTTATGAGATTAGTTACAATACAAAATATATTCTTCATGAGTATCATTTTCCACTCTCACTCAATTTTCCAGAAGTCCTGCTACTGGATGAATGACTCAGAAAGCTTTTGACCTGACAAGCACAGCCTATATGAGCAGATGGTACAAATTAAGGAAGTTGTGCTCTGTTGTTTCAGCCAAGAATCTGAAGTTCAAATTTTTGTCTCTGTTTTTCATATTGATGTATTTGATATCAGGAGCCTAAATCAGTGAAAATAACAGCAAAACTTTTACTTGTGTAAATGGAAGACTGAGATGGGCAAGACTTCCTCCAAACAGACTCAATAGAAGTCATCTGTCACAAAAGTGACAAAAAGTATTAACAAGCACATGGGCAAGATGAGACCTATAAGGCAAGAGCAAAGCCATGGGTGGTTCTAACTCTGCTTGGTAGAGCACTGCATGATCAAAACTTGCTTTAAATTTTAGGAAATTCTATGTTCTAATGGGCTGGTACAAAATACATCTATACCGTTAAGTGGATCAAGGCACTATGGTGTTAGTCATGCTGATAAAGTTTTGTTACCCTTATGGTGATCTGCAGGAGGAAGAATGTTTGTCTGCAGAGGAGATAAGACAGTAAAACTGCTCTGCTCTTGCACTGCTGTGATTCCGTGGTCAGGAAATATTTCCACTATGGAGAAGTTCAGGTCCAACAAAAGTCCTCTGGCAGTCTCAGCTAGTGACGTCATGACAGCTTCAGACAAAGCCTTTTGCTCGAGATAGGATATGAATTGAAACAATCTGGTAAAGAAAAACATTCAGTCAGTATTCGATAGAAGTGCAGGTCTAAAAGTCTCCCCCCACCAGACATATCTAAATGAATGCATAGTTAAAGGGTGACTATGTTATCTCATAGTTTTCTTGTGTCATTAACTGAGAAGAGAGTTTTTTAAAAGTGTCCCCACAGAAATCTTATGCATATGTTTTATTATATATTCCAGCACGGGCACCACTTTAGTTTAATGTTATGTTGGATGATGGTATAAATTTATAGCCAAAGGTTTACATCACAGACAGCTGGAATGAATAACAATAAATTAATTTAAAGTGCTACAAAAGTGCTCCCCATAGTATGCAGTGCTTATGTGCTCAAGACTAATAATTTATAAATGTACATCTTTTATAATACTGGTCTAAAGTCCTGAAAGCAACTGGTTAAAAAGCAGTCACATGACATAATTATTTTTATTAATATTTCAAATGCATGATTAGGGTGGTCATTAGCATGGTCATTAGCATTAGGTGGCTGTAGTTTATGATGAAGTGTGATGAAGCAATAGCCAGCCAGAAACCAGCTAAGCAATGGCAAACAACCTTTGGGACTTCTGGGGAGTTCCTGCTGCTTCTTCCACGTGCTCTTCAGAAGTGAGTGGCCATCACAGCTAAGGCTGTTTCCCTTCCTTTTGCTTCTCTGTTGTGTTTGTCATATCAGACACTCAAAAGGCTTGAGGATTAAGAAGAAATGCTACTGAGTGCAGTCAGAAGCAGCTGAGCACTGCTGCGTGGCTTTCCTTCCATCCCCAAACACCAAACAGCCGTGGTGCAGAAGGCAGTGAGGGTGCTCTAACCCCTGCCCTCATTACACCAGCAGTGCTAATTTCAACATGAGCAAATACTGAATTCTCGTACAAACTCCTGCTTGGATGGGGTGGGTTACCTGAAAACTTTTTTACTTGCTTTGGGATGACACATTTTTGGTTCTGTGTCAGGAATAAGAGAGAAATGATGCCTTCAGGCAAACAAGTATTTGCAGTAAAGCATTGTGAAGACTAAGGATCAGGGCAGGCCATAAGCTTTCCTTTTGGGTCACAGGACTGATTTTTTCCTAGCGTAACCCAATGTCTTTCTGCAGTTTTCCATAGTGAAAGGGTATATTCACTATTACTAGTGAGGGTAAAAGAGAAACCAGCTCTAATAACTTGGGTAATATTGCATCTTTTTTCCAGTACAGCTCTCTGGCATACCTCACTGCAGGGATATCACTTGCCTTAATACCACCCTTACTTTCTCCAGGCAAATTTGGCTGCTTCTGACTTTTCTTGGTGAAAATAATTTACTTCTTAAATGCAGAGTTATTAATCTGAGGTTATAGAAGGAGTCTTTCACACTGAAAGAAGGATCATGAATAATTTCTGTGTCTCTTCTTTTGGGGCATTGCCATGTATTAGACTACATATGTGAGTCATGGCAGATTGAAAAATTATGCACCACAATCAACCCCTTTTTCTTTGGTGGTTCTTTAGCAAAGGAAGTGGAGTGAGACACAAAGTGGGCAGAAGTATCATCGTTTGGTCCCTCCCCTCTCTCCTTTTAAAGAAAAGAAAGCTGTGCTACACAGAATTCAAGCTTCTAAGTAACAATACCTGATTAACTTTTTTGTTTAGTATCACAAATATTTGCAAATTCATACTCTTTCTCCTCTTCTTTTCTAGCTTTCTTTGAAAGTACTTTTTAGTGTAACACGTTTTTCCAGAGGTCAATGGGGACATATTTGCATTTTGATACACTTAAAATTTTTGCCTGCAGCATGCCACTCAAATGCGCAGTGCTAATCAGAAGCCAGTAATGATCTCCTACGTGCTTCAAGCGGGTGGTTGGGCATAGAAAAGCACCTCAAAATGTAAAATTCGTGAGACAGCAATACACAGTAAAGATAAATAAATACAAAAAAGGGACGATGCTGGCAAAAGCAGTTTGGATTTGTAAGCAGAGGGCTCTACCTGAAATAAGCAGCTAATGTGTTTATATGCACCACTGGAGTGATAAGGGGTTGGGGGGGCTCCTGCCTCAGCCAGCTGCACTGATGGACTGCAGGTTTCTCTGAGCAGATCTCTTGTATGTCAATATACCCAGATGAGGCATAAGCATTTCTGAAGGCTTTTTATATCGTCGGTGATACCTCATGTTCTGAACAACCCAAATCCAAGATTAGGCAGGATCTAGGAAAATGGGGCAGCCCCAAAGCGTGGGTTTAATCTGTGTGGAGGTCTTTTATTTTTAACAGTAATAATAGATTTACAATCAAATTTGCCTGCCCAAAGTGAGGGGGTGTATGAAGCTGTATGGGAGAACCAAAGAGATTATTTATTAAAAAAAAAATTAAAAGCATGAATATCTTTGACAGACAGAGTTGCAAGAAAACCTGAGCACTTCCCCAGTAACCATTGCATCAGGAGAAAAACTCCCGATAAGCAGATGTTGCTTAGGCAGCAATCAGCCAGGCAGTCTGTGTGTGTGTGTGTGGAGGGGGAGAGGGACGGAGAGAGAGCCAGGCAGACAGGTATTAAGGCACTGCGGTGAGTGTGTGTGTGTCTGCAAAGGATGGCAAACTGTGTGTGAGAAAATGACATGTGAGCAAGAGCAAGCTGCTCTGCTGAGTATTTTATATGTATTTTTAAGAGAAAGCAGCAAGAAGAAACCAGGAGAGAGAGACTGAAAACACAAGGCAGGAATGACCAAGCAATTGCATGTCTGGGCTAACAGCAGCATACGGCAAGGAATCCAGGCATCAGGGAAATCATTTAAAGCCATATTGATTCGTTTTGGAGGTGAGAAAAAGCAGATGCACTTAGCTACTATGGAATGGTTCTGACAGCATGTACAGCTGCTTGATTTTACATTTTCTTTTTTTTTAAACGGGTTTCATTCCCAGAAAGCTGGCACTGTAAGCCCAAAGCAGCCCGCACCCCTCAGTGCATCAGAGCTGCCATCAGAGCGTGCCCCAGCCAGCCGAGAGAGCGCCGGAATGGAAGAGGGGCCGAGAGGGCCGGCCTGCCCTAGGTGATTTATTCTGTCACAGACAACCTGATCCTCAGCCAAGGCTTCTGAGTCTTCCCCAGATTCAGATTTTTCTCATGCAATCAGCATATTCTCTGTGAAGTGTGGTTTCAGACCTATAAAATTCAGTTCAAACTGTGAGCATAGTTACAGCATGCAGTTCAAAATTTTCATTTTTTTGTTTAAAAAGAAACCAGACTCCACAACAGTGAAGGTAAGGGATGTACAGGAATTTTCCTTAAGAATAGAAATAGTACTGTTTTATTCAGTCTGAAATGAAATCTGGTGTGGTTTTATTATTTCTGAAAACAAAAATCTAGGTGCTTTCCTGTATTAAACTCCAACTGCTCCCATAGCACCTCAGATACTGTCCCATCCTTCCTGTTTTCTACTCCCAGAACCTCAAGCATAACTAGGTAGAGATGTGTATGTGTGTGCTCACTGACTTGGTCTTTCACAAACATCTTCTGAGGAGCATCTTATTTGTATGAACTATGAGTTTGGCATAAAAAAGGTCAGAAAATTTATATCAGGACAGTTTTCCTAAAGAAAACAGCTTTCAGGTATATGGAATGCTTTGCAACTGTATAAAATTCCATTTTTCCATGAAAATGGTCTTCTGGTCAAAGTTGAATATTCACTTTACTTATTGACATTTTTTATTGGATACACTGTAGAGTGTAAATCCAGAATAACTTCATTGGCCTCATTCAAGTTTCTTTGACTTATCCTGTTGCAAATAAGTTCGAAATGTCAGTCTGGTTCTTGTGATTAATATCTTTACCTTCTAGGTTTATACATACAGACAAAAAAAAGTAACAAAAAACCCAGGGCAATTCAAACCAAGAGGCTTAATGGATTCTACATCAGGACCGTTGTGAAGAGACCCAACTCCCAGTGGATTTGGTTTCAGTACCAGTGGTTAGAACATGTCACAACGTGTAAATTTATAATGAAAAGTAAAAACATACAACCAAGTACTTAAAATAATTTACAATTATATTTTTATCAGCTCTAATTTGAAAATGATCAGTGTTACACCGAACACTGGCTCAATTTTAAAGGTTAGGCACATCTTCCACTAAATTAAACATACCCTAAAATATCTTTAGATATAATGACTGAGTAGTTTAACAGCATCTGAAACACCTTTATAAGTCTTTAGATTTATTTGTAGACCAATATATTTTCTTTTTCGCTTGCTTAAAAATTAATCCTTTGCTTTAGACAAAGAAACAAAAATTACCATAGGATAGGGTGTGTCTTGTCTTCAGAAAACCTCAGACCATTCCCACAGAAGCCAAACACTGGGTACAAAGTCTTTGTATTGCTGGAAGTACTTTAGGATCTGGATTATGAGTCAGTGGTAGTTCCCTGCATGGATTCAAGTGAAGAAGTTAGTTATTAATATGCAAATGCTAATTTTATTTTTAATTTAGATGGTTTGCAGTAGTCCAGATCATGTCATCTAAAAGTATCAATTAAAATGATCACGAGTGCTGCACTGCTTTAGCATGACAGGTATCACCTTGAGCAGGATCTCTTGTAAGATGCTTTTAATGCTTTTCCAAAAGGGTGCCAATTTTCTGCATCTGATAAATAACTAAGTTGGGGTAATTCTGTTCTCCAAGGCAAATATATAAAGTGAAGGAAACAGGATGAGAGCAAATTAATCCCTAGTGTAAACTCACTGACTTCAGTGGTATTACCCTAGAAATATTTGTAGATTGGGGTTTCTTATGCAAAAACTGACATGAATTGTGCCTAATAAGAAAGTACCTTAAATCATGCCTTGGGCAAAATAGCTAGTTAATCCCAAAATGTTGTTGCAAGAAAATCCCTTCCTTTCCAGAGTTTTCTAAGGGAGCTATAAGGCATGTTACACAGCCAAGCTTTCCAAGGAATTGAAATAATTTATTTTCTTGATTCAGATCAGCCTAATATTTTTGAGAAGCATTTTATTGGTTAATTTTCATTTCTTTCCCCCTCCCAGCCCCAAACCAAATAGATTTACAAGGCTACTTACTGCAAAACTTCACAGATTTTCAGTCAGCTCTTGCATATATTACAGAAAATGCCAATTCTGCTTCCCTGTCTCTAAGCCCCTAAAATAATCTGAGCTCCCTTTTAATTCTGCTTATATGAAGTCAGGAAACATTTTCCTAGTGTTACATGAGCACTAAGTAACACAGTTGCCCAGGAAAGATTTTTTTTAAAATTTCAGTATATAATAAAATCAAAAGAAAATGAAGTGAAAATGGCCAGTGTAATGAAACCTTGTCACTCAGTCAGAAGCTAGGTGCTGAGTTTTACTTTCATTCTCCTGCCCTACCCTTTCCAAAAAACTATGAGAGAAAATAAACACAAAGATGACAATACTAAAATAAGCCCTAAAACATTTCAGAAAAATCTCTGCTATGATTTTTTTCCCTTTGTAATTGACATATACACTGGTAAATCATTTTGAGGAAATAATGTTTACAGGCAAAAAAGATTCTGTCAAATAATTTTCAGCCAGCTTTTGAAAGGAACACTGCTGTGAAAAAAAAAAATCCTTCCCAATGTGTCTGTGTGGTGTAACTGTGAGCATTTGTGGAGAACCCTCGAGCCCGAGAGTTTCAGGTTTTCCCCAGTGCTGAGTGATTGCTTTCTTTCCTACCGACTGCTTTCATTTCTGAAGATGGCAGCTTTCACATGAACAGAGCTTGCTGCTCCCTATTCCTTTCTCAGCACTTCCACGTGTAAAACAGCAGCCACAGAAGCCCACTCTGCTTTGCTGGTGATGTGCTACGCATCAGACCCACTTGCAGTGCTGGCAGTCTGAAATATTGCTGAGTAGGGGCAGCAGGAGCTGGATCTTAATGATTTGCCCCCTCCCAATCATTTGGGTTCATTGACTTCTCTAATTAAATATGCATTCCACTTCACCATTATTCCCAATGATCACATTTAATCTCAACAACAGGGCCAGAGATACGAGGGCCTTTGCCTACAGACTGCTTTTGCAAGCCCCTGCTGTTCTGTAGGGGCTCTTGGGTGCCTCCAGGTATTTCTCCAGTGCTGTTTGGCTACATCCTCCTTTTCACATTGAACTGTTTTCCCCTGTGTATTCAAGGCTCTCTTCCTTTCAGTTGAGCCTTCCAGCTTTGCTTTAGAGGGCTGGAGCTGCAGTTCTGTCTGACAGTCGTGTATGTAAAGCTGATTTATTTGGCTGCTGCGGCACTGTGCCAGGGAAGAGGCCGTCTGAATGGTGAAGCTGTTAGGAAACTAATTGCATGATGGACTGCAGTTACAGGAGAGTCTTCACTGTTTGCTTCATCTAATCACATTTGCTACTAAGGATGTTTCTTGTTTGCCCCTTTTCCATTGTTTGAATTGGAGTAATACCAGGTTTACACCAGGCATGGGCTTGGCTGATTGGTTCCTAAGCCTGTATCACCAGCTCGTCAGTCCCTTCATTTGTTAGAGACAAAAATACTGTCACTGCTATGAGTGTCCTCTTGCTTGCTCATCTCAGACTGGGAGGTTTTGAACTTGCCAAGCTTTAAGTTCAGCACTCTTGTTTGTTCTTCTTGTGCTGATGAAGTCACTAATCTCTAAATGAAGGGCAGGGAGTTGTTTGGGTTAGCAATTTCATCATCTTTAACAGAGAAAACAAAAAGCTTTGCAATACAGGTGGGTTAACAATAAAAGGATTTCCCTCTGCCTTACTTTCAAATATCTTTCTGAACAGTAAGCCTGAACTGAAATCTTGGGTTGCAAAATACCAGCCTAAGGAAAGAGCAAAATCATGGAAGAACTCAGTGCCACCAGATCACCTTTATTTGGGCCATGCTTCATTTCCTTGCAAGCCAACATCTTTGTTAGGCATGTACATGACAGAAAAGCAGCCATACTGCTGCTTGTTTGTACTGTTTCTACTCTGGGAAGGAGTGTTGGTAAATGGTGGGCCTACTCATAAGCAAAGTGATTTCCCTGTCAAAGCACAGCTCCCTTGGGGCCAGTGCCAGCACTCTTCCCCAGTAGCACCAGGTAGTTTGTCACTCTGCCTGCACGGCAGCATTGATGCTGTTTCCATGCTGCTGGTCACATTTTTCATTTGAGAGGTTTATGTTCATCTTCCTTATGGGAACCAGGTTCAACTCAACATTGACTGCTACCAAACTGGAGAAACTTGAGGTGAAAACTCTGAGTTTCTCCTGATTCCACCATAAAACTTTCTCCACAGCGAGTGCCTGCCTCCTGGGAGATACATACTGAAGTTTGAGCCCAGACCACACACTGGCACAGGGCAATGGCTGCAAATGGCTCTATGCATATTTTGCAGGCCCCTTATATGAAACAGTTCTAGAACCCAGCCTTATTTAAGTCACTTTTGGATAACTTTTACCTGTTACATGTTTCAAACTGGACATGTATCACTCAGCTTTTCATTCTTAGCTGGTGTTACTCTCCCTTTTTCTTTGCATTAAACAGAGTTAATCTGCTGCTCCTTTCTTTTTGAGGTCAAAGGAAAGTCTCCCATCAACTTCACTGAGCAGTGAACCAGACCTGCTAAATTTCAATTGTCAAGGCAATTTGCCTCCTTCATGTTCTCAAAGACCAAAGGCATACTGGAAGGTGTGTGCTTGCAGCAGTCTGACTGAGCTCTAGGAGGTGCTCCCTCTCAAACCCAAAAACTTCAAATGGGAACCTGCACCCAGTGGTAACAGCCAGCAAGCAAAAGGAATTGACAGCTGGAGCTCAATGCAAAAAGTCACTCTGACAGTTTTGCTACCTCCCCCCAAAGAACTCAGAGAGAAACTTTTGTCAGCTGAAATCTTATTTACAACTCCTGGTGCTCTTTCTGCAAGGATAGAGTAATTTTTAAAACAAGATTGGCTATAGCTTTCTCCACAGCCTGAAGTAGCCACTAAGAGCTCTGCGACTTAAGCAATCTCAGGATGTTGCAAATTTCTGTCTAGTTCTCTCATTCATGAATTTCACCCCAGGTTTGAGGAAATTCAGCCAATACATCACCTTAGATCTTCCCCATACACTTCCTCATGTAGGAAGCTGCAAACCTTGCCAAGCACCAGGAAGTCACCTCTCCTTTGCAGGGCCACACTTCTCAGCAATAAGGGGCAGGATGACTCAGTCAACAGAAGCACTCACAAAACAAGAAAGCTTTGCAGAAGTTTTCAGAACTTGGACTTCTGAGTAGGAAAGGTTTGGGAAGTTAGAGTTTCTGGGGAAAGTGGAAAAAAGGAAATAATTAAAACAGGATGATGAGTAGAGACTTACTTTGATATACCCAGTCATAAATTATAGCAGAGAAGCAGAGTCTGGTTGTCCTTGTGATATTGCTCATCAACAAGCCAGGACTGCTCTGTGATACTCTGTACAAACTAGACCTTATTTGTCTCACTTTGCCCTGAATTTTTCAACTCAGAGAGAGACTGCAGATTTGATAAGCAGGGAAACTACAAGAAAAGGTTAGATCAAGATGAAACATATATGCTGCCTGGTCAGATAATGGTAAGAGTAGATGTAGGCTTTGTGGAGCCTGAGGACATTCAGAACATTGTAGAAACACTGCAGAAAAGAGCCAGTGGCCATGCTGGCCATGGTGGCAGCTTTGAAGAGATCAGGTTGCTGTAGTAGATTTCTTTTACGCAGTGACTACCAGCAGTACAAAATGCATGGATGTACAGAAACCCATTTTCTATCACTGTTTTTTTTTTGTGCATCTCCCTCTAAGCCCTCACATAGTTTGAGCTGCACATCCTCCTCACATACCACACTCCCCCAAAAAGATTAGCTGTGCTTATCTAGTGTGTGCCTGGCGAGCATGCGCCGCCAGGCCAAGGGAGTTCTTGGCCAGCCCGCAGTCATTTTTCTGGGTCCTCCTTAAAAGCAATTAGCAACTTCCCCCTTTAACTTCAGAGGGTAAATTCAATCATAGAATAACTTTCCTGCAGTCGGTACAATTAGCAGGAATGCGTTTGACCCCAGCTTCACCTTTTCCGAAATGCAGTTCCTGGTACAAAGTGTTGCAGGGCTCTTGAGAGTGACATGTTATGAGTCAGGATGTCAGGATCATTGTGAGAAAACAAACAAATCCCCAAATAACTGGAAAGTCCTGAACCAGAAATTAGTATAATAAAGGTAGAAATAATTCCTGTCTTCTCCTTGTTACTTCTTCTTTCTCATAATACAAAACCAGTGCAATGCACCACAGCTCTCACCCCAAACATGTTCCGTTACCTGTCATGTCTTAGAAAAGCACAGCCAAAAGTTGGGGTTTGATGGCTGCTGCATCATGGAAATGTAAATATCTACTTCCATGGAGACAATGACTGCAACACTTCTCAGTGCCATAGAGAAAATGAAAACCTTTTGTTTCATTAATATTTTTCTTATGCAGCTTGATATTTAATTCTTTTTTCCTAAAGAAACAACAAAACCAGCAATCTGCCTAGGCTTACACTGCTCCTCTAGTCATATGTAGAAAACAACCATCTATCTTAGAGCTAGGAGGGTGGGATTCCTAAATCAGAAGGAAAGTCCTGGACACCCCACAGACCAGCAGTGCCAGCATGGGGCACCCCCAGTCTCAGCTGTGGTATACTCTGGGCACAATATACTTATTTCTTGAGAAATACCACACACATTGCCCTGCCCCTTCCATGTACAATGACCTCTTTTTTCCATGTCATACATGGTCTAATTCTTTTCCTTGAGAATCATTTGCACAGTAATCCTTTTCCTTCTGTGACAAAACAACAGAACTCCCTTTCCTCCACTGCCATTTGTAGCACAACCCCTTACTTCTAGCAGCATGCATGCAGAAATCCTTTATCTTTGTGCCAAACACAAAATGATCATCTCTAGCTTGCCTCCAATATGTTTGACAATGCAGCCCTTATGTTAATTCCATGAAGAACACACCACAGTCCTTTTATTCCCAATTTATCCAAACACAACTTTCATCTGACCACTGCACAGTATGGTCAGAAATACAGTAGTGAAAAATGCAAGCTATATAGCCCAAATTTTTTTAGTCTGTTGTAAAAACTTCAACTTTTTCGAATGTTTAAAGAGAGAGACAAAAAGAGGCATATGGATATTCTAGCATTATTTTCATTACAGTTTTTTCCTTTTGCTCCCCTCTTTTTCAATGACATGATGAAAAATAATCATGAGGAGGGAACAGGAGGAAGATAGAAATTTGGATGTGACTCAGAACTTGATCCCAGACTCAGCCTTTTAAATTACTCTGGCTTGGGTACTTTACATGTGAAAAATTCTTATTTGTTTTTAAGCTAAAAAATGTTTTGGCTTAACACACACACTCCCACCCCACTTGCATCAGACCAGTTACCAAAGCAAATCACAGTGAGAAGATAAGAGAGCAAGTGACCAGGACTGCCAGTGTCATCAACTGAACAAGGAATTTAGCCTGCTTTACCCTGAGCCCTATCCAAACTCAGATATCTGTTTAACCAGGGCTTAACATCCCTGTAGCTCATCCCCTGGGAAGCTGCAGAAAGACAAGACTCTGATGGGGGTTGGGAATCAGCCCCCTAATTTGATATTCCCTGTACACAGCAGCATTGCATTTAGTGATGATTTGGATTTAAAGTGATCCTGTTTATTTCTTTGGGATTCCTATTTCCACCCTGCTGCACAGCATGCTTTCAAAGCAGGGCTCAATTAAATAAATGCTAAGTGTGACCTTTTGCAGAACCCCCAGTTTAGGCCCATTGATTCCCGTGGGTTTTGCCTGCTCTTGGAGTGCCATATGTCTGGCAGGTTTGTTTTGGCACTGCATCTTTGGTTACTGCACACAACTTCCTCATAACAGCACTGACCCATGCTCTAGGTGCTCCTGTGTCTCTGACTTCCTTTGACACCCCGAGTGGCTGGTGCATTTCAGGTGCAGATTTCCTGTGTTTGCCCCCAGAGCAGTTGTGCTTGGTGCCTTTAGCTCCTGACTGGTAAAGTCACAAGGGCTGCTGAATGAAATTCCAGGTGGAAGACCCCCACTGCATTTCCTGGACAAAGATAATAATTATAGTAATTGTAACACTTCAGCATTTCTTGCCTGTATTTATGAACAAACGGTGTGAGCCAACAAGAACAGCAGCTTCTTCCCTTCAAATGAGGCTGTGTTTTGGAATAGCAGGGTAGATAGGATAAGACTTTTAGTTTGCTATGTTTTCTTCTGTGTCTTTTCAGTGGTGCATTACACATTCACCACAATTCTTCACCTCTACTGTCACTTTTATGGCAGTGTTTTCCTTTTCCTCCTCTTCAGTCATGGGCATGCTAATCTTTTGTGTCACAAGCAGCACAACCCCTCCTTTATATGGGCCTTCTCCTGCCTGTGTACAGTCCTGAATTATACAATTAAAAGAAAAAATAATTTCACTTATAAAATGTAAAACAATGCAATTTTTGCCATTGTCATTTTTATTTCTATTACCACTAAATCCTGTCTGGATTGAATAATTAAGCAGCTATTTGTGTCATGGGTTTCAATGCTGAATGTAACCCATTAACCCCGCAGGAGCAAGGTCCTTGAATTCTGAATAATTCTGGCACTAAACTGTGATGAATCAGGACTGAGATAAGAGCTGTGCATCTCTAAAAAAATCTGGAGCGTTTTCTCGGCACTCAAGGTTTTTTCTGTGTTGCAAGCAGTTTCTGCTCTTCCTTTTTTTTTTTTTTTCTTCCCTCATTCAACTGACTGTCATGGGAAATGCAGAAAACCTCTATTTAGAATAAGTGTTTACTATAGTTCATTCTATTATTTTCTTATTTTTCCCTCTGAAATATTTGTATGTAAAGAGCACCTTACCATTCTTTGAGGCTCATCTGTTCATATCACTTATTCTGTGCTTGGAATTGTCATAAATCTCACTCTGGCCCCATTTTTCCTTTCAGACAGAGCCTTATTAGCTGTAACTAGTCTTGGACATGCTGATACAGCATGGTTGGGTGAGCACAATCAGTAGTAACATTCCTGGCACCAGTATGAGTGTGCTGGCCTGTCTACCTAGCAAGCTGTGGGGCCAAACTGGTCTGTAAACTAAAGGTGGGCAGCTCTCTCCTAATACATCAGCTGCTGCTGGAGGTGAGGCAGTGAATGATTTCTACATAACACCATTCCACATAAGTCCATTTCAAGATCTCTTCCATAACAGACACTTGGGAGGCAGAATGACAGCTCCACCCACAGATTCACAGCTCTGCAAAATAATAAAAAAATAGTACCTCTGGGCATACACAACACCCTCCCCAGATAAAAATTCATAGTATCATAGCATAGTTGGAAGAGATTCACGAAGATGGAGGATTAAGGGCTGGCTGGGGCAATGTGTGAGCATTTGCAGGGGAGGAACCTTTGTTTCTTGAAGAAAATTTGGCATTATAGTAATAAAGAGATAAGTTGACTATGATACCTAATATGAAATAGGATGAGCATGCTAGTGAAGTTTAGACATCTTTGCAATATCCAGAAGTATCCTTTTCCCTTTGTCGTCCTCTTTCTTCTTTATTACCTCATTTTTTTCTCACTGAGGAAGAAATAATAATTTAAATTTGATTAATATATAGAAAATCTCCTACAATTGAGATAGTGAACTTACAGTGAAACAAGGCATGACTTTGGCTTGACTGAATGGCTTCTGTGCAGCTTTGGCTTTGCTTTATGGACATCTAAGAACATAAGGCCTCAGCATTTAAGCAGGACCTGTAGTTGGTGCTGGAGATTGAAGGGGCCTCCTGAAGTAAGACACTGACCTGTGAAGGACCCATTGTCTTGGGAAAGCTGCACAAGTGTGAAACCTAGACAAAAACATAACCACAGCAGAAACCAGCTTGCACAGCTGTGAGCTGCCTCCAGCTCCTCAGAAACAAGAGCTGTAACCTCATTGCCAAGGACCGAAAGAGTCCTAAGAGAGACCTGTTGTTCTACTTATGCAGGAAACCTTGTTCCCCCTTTCTCCATAGGAATAGCAGGGGTGGAGAAGGTCTGATGGGAACAAACCCTCTCCCCAGCATCCCAACCCACCCACTTGCTAAGGAGGCATTCAGTGGACTTCAGCCACCCATGGTGGCTGAATAAGTGAATCAAAACACTGCAGAAATAACCTGCTGGTGTGCCCAAGCCAGAGTGCTAGTGGTCAATGGCTGAGATGACCAAATTTCATGTACCTGCACGTGGCTTGCAGCCTGGGTCACTCGCAGGGGCCTGTGTGCTTGGGGTGAGCTCTGTTGTCTTTGGCATATTAGGAGCCAGCTCGTTCCCTGAAGCTGTGGAAGCACATGCTGCTGGCTGAAAAGGACCTTGCTTCAGCCTTGGGCCTTGAAGGCAGGTGTCACACTGCCACCTCTGCTGCTCCCACTGCCACGATGGCCAAGGATGTGGTGCCAGGATGTGTTTCACCAAGCAGGATGTAACTGAAGTGACTCTGGATCGACAGGCAATAGCTGTCCTTTCCCATATGGAAATGCCACGTGCTCCTGAAGGATTGGAGACTGCTACTGAGATCCCTGGTGTTGTACATGACCTGCTGCAGTGACAGATTCTCATCTAGGCAGTAGATGTGTGCTTCTCAAGGAGAAAATTACAGTCTGGGGAGGCACTCTGTGGGTCCAGTGTGTACAGGAAACAGCAAACAGAAGAAGGCTGTGGTGTTGGAGAGGAACATGGCACAGTTGCATGAGTCAGTCTGGTATCAGAGTATTAGCGAATAAATTGCACTACCCCCAACCTTAAGGACTGCAGATAACGCGCAGCAATGAAGTTTTATCTGTGCTCAAGTACATATATTTTATGCAGCTAAAGCTATGTTGCAGATGTTCTTGACTAGAACAGATGTCTCCTTTGCTAATCCCGTGTTACTCGGCGGGCAGAGCTGGAGCTGCGCGACGAGCGGCGGGCTCCCGGCAGGAGGAGGGCAGAGCTGCGGGCAGAGCCCCGCGCGGGGCCCGGCTCGCTGCCCCGGAGCCCCGCCGCTGCTCCCGCGCGGAGCTCCGCCGGGAGAGGGAGCTTGGACTCTGGCATTCGGGGCCGCGCAGGGCTCCGTCACACGCCGGGAAGGTGCTGCAGCCGCCCATCGGTAGCCTCGGCTTTGCTGGGTGGCTTCAGACGGCTCATGATTTCCCATGGAGGCCACCTACCGAAGATGTGTTTGGATCCTGCCAGCGCGCTGTGGTGCTCTGAACTGTGTTTTGAGTCTCTCAGTGCCTTTTTTTGACTGCTTCGCCGGGTGAACTCCAATGGGAGTTTGGGTTGGCTGAGAACAAACTGAAGCCTGCACATTCTGGAGTCATGCAGTAGGTTCAAAGCCACTGTTAGAGGGGACAAGGCGACCAGTGGGTGCATAGCAAGGGAAGCAATGGCTGGGAGGAGGGAAAATTTTTGGTTAAGGCTACCATGTGGCAAACAGATGTTGGACAACATTTCTTTTAACCTAAAAACACATCACTTCTTCCCCCTGCAGTATATGTGTTTCATTTTGAACAAGTAACTGGCAGCTGGAGAAAGTTATTAGAAAACGCTCTATATTCCAGCACTTGCAACAGCAGCAAAATTACCTATTTCCTATCCTGCCCAAGCTTTCTGTCTCCTTTCTTAGATATTGTTGGCCTCAAGTCAAGTTCTGTTTAAGTTATGCATGAGAAAGGGAATAAGTGGAGCTCCAACCTTGTTTAAAGTGTAGAAAAGGGAGTTTAAAGATGGCAGAGATACTGACTCATCTATTATCTAGGTTCTGGATGTGGTTGGGCCTGCTGGTAAAAAAAACAGGAAATAAGTGAGAAAGCAACTCTTAAAAGGTGAAAACCAGCCAAATCTACAGGGCTCCACTCTGTATTCAAAAGTCTGTAAGTACTGATAAAAGAGCACACATGATGTGAAAGTGCTGTGTCATTATCACCAGCCCTTTCAGTCTTGTTATCGTTTCAGTTTTCTCCAAGTTATGAATTCATGTCTGGCAAGGGAAGACCATGCTAGTGAAATCTGGTAGTGTTTCCTACCTGATTTGAAAGCAAGAAGAGAGTAATTTGTTTGGGACAGTAAGAGCTTCTCAGACAGAGTGGAGCTTTGTTAGCCAGAAAGGGGCCAAGCTAGAGAAAATATTGCTGAATAAAGCATGGTGTGAGCAGACACTGGAAACAGTAAATAGTAAGGGAGGCTCCTGCCTAAGAAATGCATTTTACTGTCTCTGTTATGAGTCAGAAAAATCCTATGATCTGTTGCCCTTGTTGCACATTATCCTGTGGTCCAAGGGGTCGGCTTTGGCTGCTGGTAGCCACCAGCTGGGAGGCACCCACAGGCACTGCAGAGCACTGGGAAAGAAGCTGCTCCCAGAGGATTAGCCAGCAGCCATCAGAGTGCTATTGGTAGCCAGGCCCCCAAGTTTATGGCTCTTAGTATTTCTGTCTTCAGAAAGGGCTCTAACTGATAAGGATGAATGATGTGGACTTGTGCATGCAAGAGCTGTGGTTGTGACTTTCTATCTCTGTACCAGCCAACAAGTTATTATAAAAATAAATACCTCAATGGCAGCAGCAGCATCCCCAAGGGTCTATTTACTTCCACTGGCACAAACTAATTCCTGCAGAGGAGCTCAAGCCAAATCCTGCAGAGAGCAGTGGGAATCTCTCCAGGCTCTTGCAAAGGCAGTTTGCACACTGGAGAAAATGCTGGTGCTTGGTCATATTTATTGCCATGTCAGTTAAAACATGTTGTCAGTTAACACCTTCCCTAACACAACATATATTTTCTAAAGCTGAAGGAAAGTGAGCTTTTTTTACCTCCTTTTATTCTTCAGGTAGTTATTCTGATTTATTTCTGAAATTGCACAACACACTAAATGCTGGTTCATGAAGTGGCCAGGGATCAATTATTACCTTTTCATGTGCAAACTGATCTTAAGGCATCTATCAATCTCTTATAGTCCTATCTACAGAAGATATGTTCAATTTCAGAAAACAGAAAACATATAAGGGAAGCTAAGGCAGGGTGACATTTGCTTTCCTTGGCTTGCTCTCTAGATGTTTGATGGGTGAGTTTATTATCTGTAAGAACAATGAACAAGCCAATACACTCTTTTCAAGGTTTACAGGTGCCTTAATGTAACTTGCTCATTTAATTTGGATCTATCTCCTCCTGAGAAGGACAGAAGATTTTCATTTTCAAGGCCTTATTTAGCCATAAAATGTGTATCCCATTAGCTAAGAGCAGATCTATGAATTTCATTTCATTTGGTGACAGGAGAAATAGTGATGTATGTATCACCCTCTCAATAACTGCTATTAAAAGGTGTGTATTTCATGAAGAAACAGTGTGTTCCATTTCATAACATCTTTCATGAAATATAATTCAGGGCATTTGTAGCATAAGTATTTGAAAAGTATCAGTTAGCTCTTATTTTAAGAGTGTGGGGAAAATACAAGCCCCTTTTGTGGCTGGAGCTGGCCACCTGAAAAATTAGGATGGATTTTGCTGGCTCCAACAAAGCCAGTAGGAGATTTTCTATGGCCTCAATGGGGCCAAAAAATCTCCTAGATTTCATACTATTATAGATATTGTACAATTTAGCCACCAAGGTCATTAAAATGCTATAATCCCTCGTGTGATACATGATGGGGTAAAAGCACTTACAAAGGTATTGCTTTCTAAACTGGTGTAATTATAGTGGTAATTCCCAGAGAAGTATTGCAAATGCATTTCCAGTTCCAGTTTCTCAATTTTTTTGTCAGTGTTCATTACAGTAGCGATATGCTTCTGTCTAAATCTTGTTGATGTCCTTCCAGAGGGCACTAAAAACCCTAAAGTAAGTAAAGAAAAATTTAGTTGATGATTCTGACTGGTTTCTGAATTGTTGCCTTTTGAGCCCTGTCCCACAGCTCATAATCTATAATGTTTCCTCTTATACTACACATCCTACTCGCTCCTTGTTTATATTCATCCCCTTACAGTTTGTCTACCTTAAAGAGAATTAGGAAAAAAAAAAAAAGAAGAAAATTAAAGTCCTTGCCACACCAAATGTGGATGCTTTGGGCCTAACAAGCCTGAGACAGCTGTCAATACTGAGCTGCATTTGCAGTCCCTGGAAGTTTGCAGCTGGGCAAGGCTGCCCTGTGGGGCAGTGGGGGCTGCTTTGGTTGGGCTCTGGTGACAGAGTGTGGGGCTCAGGCTCAGAGCAGAGGTCTACCCCTCCTGGCACTGCAGAGAGCAGGAAGCTTCTCAACGTACCAAAAAACCACTGAGTTGTGATCCCTCCTTTTCTGGTTTTGAGAATGGAAAGGACATCAGGTCTTGGAATTCTGGCAAAAAGGATTCAAACTTAAATAAACATGAGTCTTGTGAGGGGTGAGAGGAGGGCCTGACTGTGATGGTGATCCTCTTAAAAGTGATGAAAATCAGCTAGAGGTAAATAAAATTAAATGTTGTCTTTATGTCAAGTGAGAAGCCTGATCTTAGGGCTCACTTATTTTTGACATTGCAGTTGCACCATATTCCTCAATGGCTCCCCAGCCATTGAGGCACAGAGGTGTTGGAAGGTCTGGTATTTTGTTTTTCCCAGGGCTTGTAATTAGCCTCACGTGCTCTGTACATGGATGAATGATGAATTTCCATCTGCTCTGAAGATGTCTAGATGTGCATTTCTCTTTGCTTCATAAAGCCACCTCATTTCTACTGCTTAACGAAACTCTCAGATGTTATATGAACAAAGAAGTGCTGTTCTTTATTAAGAAAACCAGGAATAAGCCCAGGGTATTTATTCTTTTTCTTTGAGTGTTTCAGTCCTTTGACTAACGCTGACAGGATTTCTGTTCCTGGTGTGCTGCTAGCTTCTTCACGGGTGCTACCAAATAAATACATCAGTTTGGAAGATGATTTCTTACAACTGCCTGGCAAATTGCAGTGACACTGTCAACTCATTCCTCACATGCTTTTATCAGACAGATACCAGACTAAAGACTAAATGAACAATACCTACTTTGATCAGATACAGGATTAAACATCAAATGAACAATACTTACTTGGCCTGGATTTGAAACGGTCACTGGGTTCACTGTAGTTTTACATTTCCTCATTAGGTCCAGTCACCAACAGAAAAGATTGCAACAAGGAACTTTGTTTCTTCTAAGGTAGAAGGAAACCTGCAAATAATAACATTTTGATTAAATACATCCCCTGAAAGCTGGTGGTGTCTCAAACAGATTGCCAGTTTGGACTTTCAGAAACCATGCAATTCAGTGTTTCTTAAGAATGAAAAGCATGCTTTACATTTACAAACATTTACATCTCACAATTTCATACACTCTTTTCTAGTAAATAAAGCCAGGAATTTCTATGTTTTCTTCAACAAGAATTTTGATGATGTTTAGTACATGTGTATAATACACAAAACTAGAAAACCTGTGGCTCTCCTGAGAGTTCTGACACACACGTGGATCCAATTGGTCAATGAATCCAAACAACCATCCCCAGAATCCAATCAAGAAATCACCTTGGGTAAACAATCTTCATACCACATTTTACATGGGCACAAACACAGCAGCAGTGAATGAGATAAGAATTGTTTTGATTCTCTTTTCTCTGCTTCTCTCACAGCTTCTCTCAGGAGAAATCCTGAGAAAGCGAAGTCTCTCTCTGTTCAGAGGGTATGTGACTACAGTCTACTAAATCCATGTTTACAGCGTTGTGGAAAGTTAAAGAGACATAAAGGTGAGTGGATACAACATTGACCTGGGATTCCAAGAGCTACCACCATGCTCCCACCTGGCTGGAAGGCACCCAGTTATTCCACAGGTTTTGGATTTAATTGTGGGGATTTTTGCTTTTTGACTTGAGGCCTTTTGGCTGGCATAGCTAAGAAGCCACCACATTCTAGGCCAGGATGTCCAGTCTTTACCCAGCAGGTGTTGCAGCCCTTGGTGACTGTGGCAGTTTGTACCACGGTACAGGAGACACACCATGGGTTTAGCAGCTCTGTTGGCTGTGTAGATGAGCAGTGCACAAATCAAGCCCTTTAAGCAAGACTTTATGAAGTAGAGGGCTGCCATATATTTCATTGATATAAAAGGGCTCAAATCCCCCAACTGGTGGCTTTGGTTGATATAATAAAAATTTTACTAAACTTAGTGCCTGATATAGTAAATAATTTTTTTAGTGATAAATAGCTTAATCAGTTCTACGAGAATGACAGAGAACTTGATAGGACATATAATCTACTGGGACAGCAGGAACCCTCTGTAGTTACTCATGTATCTACATGGGAAAGAGGAAGGCAAGAAAATGTAGTGCTTCAAGCATAGTCTAAACAGATCACTGTGCAGAAAAATTCTCTCATCACAGAAATCAAAAGGTTTATAACAGGGAGAGGCAGTGCCTGCTCTGCAATGACAGCTTCATGTTTATTTATTCTAGAAAGAATAAGAAGGAGATACTAAGGTAAGGACAGGATAATTTTATTCCCAGATCAAATAAAGGAACACAGAGTGTGTTCTCAACAAAGTGATTACTTTAGGGGGAACTAATACAATGAATGTTATTAAATTAAGCAACTTTTTATAGGGTATCTCACATTAAGGATTTTAGTGTAAGTAATATTTCTGACAGGCAAAATGATGCAAGACAAAATAGCTTTTATAGAGGTGTTCCTTAGTACAGATATTCCTGTAAAAATATATTCTATCTAATATACTTCCCCTGTAGCAAATTATCATTTTACTTAACAGCTCTGAGAAACAGGGATGTCAGGAGCAAAGATGACTATTCTCCTCTCACTAGATGCCTGAAATCGTTGATTTTAAATTAGCTTTTAGGTGCTAGTATATATAAAGCTGAGGTAAATGTCTGCTCAGCACAGATAGCTGGGAGAAATCCTCAGCTCTGTAGGAGCTGTCTTCAGTGCAAATCCCAGTGCCTTGCCTGTGTGCCCTACCATGGTGTGGGAAGCCTTAGGAGCGAACCCTCGCAGTGCAGAGCGCGAGGTGCAGCTGAGCTGATTTTTTTACAGACACCATGCTTTGTCACTGCATTTACTGACATTGGCTGTGCAATCAGAGCTAAGAATTGTGGACCTACTGCATCTTTTCCTATCCTGAAATGGACATCCGTATATCACCGCTCTTGAAGACCTAGAGCTACGTTTTATTATCCTAGAATCTGAGAGGTCTCAAGGGGTAATTATGTATAAAATGACTAAAACATCTTGCCTCAGGTGCAGAGTTCTGGAAAGCCATGTCTTCTCTAAGGGTCGTGAGAATGAGATGAAAAAGCCTGACTGCATCGTCTTGTATTGTTCCCTCCAGTGCCTTTGCTGGTAATTTATCAAATCTGTATTTATCTTAGCATTTATATATGGCTCCCATTGCACCACTTTGCAATATTCAATTCCTTTATTCTCACAAGGGCCCTATCTGGTATATTCTGCATCACATCTCATGCAGTCTTGAGGAGAAGGATCATAGCAACAGAAAATGACAGGAATGTAGTCCCTTTTTCTTATTTGCTACCTCAGTCTCTAAATTGTGGTTAGATGGTTACTAGATAGGGCTTCTGTCTCTTATGTGGGAAATATGAAATAAGTACAAGGAAACTGAGTTTAGAAATATGAAGGGCTCAGAGTTGTCCTCAATTTGCTGCTACTTTCTTCCAAAATATTGAGGACTTTTCATGACCTAGAGAATTTACACATCGTGTCACTGCAATTATTTGCTCAAGGTCTATTTCTTTTATTATTCGGAAATTTGACTAAGAAAATGCACATGTGCTTTTTGTGCTGGGGTATAATTTTATTTTCTTAAGGCACTTGCTGAAATAAGACCTGCATGTTTTATCCCAATTTCGTGTTGTAATTATTTTACTTTCTCAATAAAAATCTAAAGAGGCCCCTCAAAAATTCTACACAAAACAAAGAAGCAAAAACCAACAAATAAATAATCAATCTCCACAAACATTTTGTTTCTCCTTGTATTGCAAAGGATTTCTAAATGTTTTAATCCTTGCTCTGACCAAATATTACTAACCCAAGTGATGAAATCCCATCTTCAGTGGTTATATGTGGAGATAATAGAGATCTCTTCTCCAACCCAACTCTTCTCTGGGACAAGAGATTTTGAATCTCTGTGGTTCCTGAAGTATTGGATAATCCCAGAGAAAGACTGTTCGGGTTGGGTACAGAACCAAGAGCAAATTGCTGGGCAAGGCAGTGTCTGCCTATTTTCTTTATAATTCTTTCAAAGAGGGAAGCATAGCATATCCTGTTAGCTATTTATTCTCGTCCTGACTTCATAGAATCATGGATGGATGCAGGCAAGTGACACATGATAAAACAGGACTCAAGAATTCTACTGCTTCAGGAGAGCCTAAGTGGTAAAAGCGCTATCCAAGAACAATGGAGTATATATTTTGCATGGAAAATATATTTCTGGTGGGTCTAGACTCAATGATTAGCCTTAGAATTCCCCAGGTTTTTATTAGCAAAGTACAGTACCTTCAGTCACAGCACTTACAGGTAATGTCAGCTCCTGCTGTCAGAAACCACCTTTGCTGACTTGAGTGGTTTATTGGTCACTTGCACAAACTATCAGCAAAAGTACAGCAGAATAATAACACAGATTATGGGAAAGTCTGCTAGAACTCTTTCAAAAAGTTAGAAAGTTACCTACAGATATGGAAAAGGAGGTGCAAGCTCTGGCACTTTCATGTCTAATCCTCAAACAGCTATTCTCTCCCGGTTGATTTGATAGTAATTCAAGTTTTGAATAATACATTGGAAAGACTGCAATCTTGAGGACTTGTTACAGACATTTTCTCAACAGTCCTAATCCAGACTGGAGGCTGGAGGCTTTGGCTACAGGCTAATTGTTGATTCTTGTTTACCCTCTGGGCACTTTTCACAGTTCTGGCAGAAAAAAACAGCCTTGAAGTGTTTGTAAAATATGGAATACATTTGCATCCTAGCAAATGAGAAACGAGTCCCAAAGTCTTAATGTTAACGTTGGTATGAATGTAAATTTAATAGACCTGCAGTTTTTCCTTAACAGCCCTCATACCTTCTCTTTGTGATTCACAAGAGAAAACAACCCTT
The DNA here is from genome assembly GCA_003676055.1 of Chloebia gouldiae. Taxonomy (NCBI): domain Eukaryota; kingdom Metazoa; phylum Chordata; class Aves; order Passeriformes; family Passeridae; genus Chloebia; species Chloebia gouldiae. The sequence goes on along the minus strand of QUSF01000014.1, from coordinate 9,177,431 downwards.
CAATAAAAAATATTTTAACCCTAGAACCATGCAAAGAAGTATTATCACCCTGCGGAAGAAAGAGCATAAATTCGGTGTTATTTTCCATTTGTTTTTATTTTATTTTTCACACATAACAATATAAGCCTTCCCATCACTCCTGCTATTAACATATGGAAAAGTTCAACTGCAGAATTTGCCCCAGTGAGAAGATTCTCTGACTTGTTCTAAACCACGAATGTTAATGCCCAGACTGCCAAGAGGTATTGTTCTTTCATTTACGAATGCACATTTATGAATTTCTGGGGATGCTGAACTGACTACATATTTTGAGATAAGGACAACTGCTGATGAGACTTTATCCGTCCCCTTTGCAGACTTTGTATCCATCCCCTTTGCAGACTTTGTATTAAGGGGTTTGCAATGCACATAAATGCTTTAATTATAAATAAATGCATCAAAAAGGTGTATTAAAAACACCTCTAATATCACATATTGATTTCACATCTTGTGTTTTGTTGGAACTCAAATTTAAACATGGCAAGTGAAACTGGATAAAACACTTCTCACCAGCCTTGTACTTTTAGAGAGATTATTTAATTTATTTTGCTGGATTTTTCTCACTGACAAACCTGAAGAAGTACAACTGAAAATTATAGACTACCAAATAGCCAGTGAAAATTTCTTCTTGCCAGGCAAAGAATGGACATAAAGAATTTATCAGCAGGCTGAAGGGCAGGTATTCTCCAGTCTCATTTTTCAAGTTCATACCTAAATCAAGTCAAATAATAATTAAAAGAAATTTTAAAATATATTTAAATTTCACTAAATTCCAGTATGTACAACATGTGAGTAGTTTAGTTTTCTCAGCACTTCAAGATGCTTGAAAACTGAGCTATAAAGGAAGCTAGACACCCAATTTGCAATGGAAATATATAAGATGATGAATTGGATTTAATGGGCTCCAGTAAATCATAACATTAATGCTATTGCATGATACTTCACCTTAGCACCAGATTAAAAAAAATCTGTCTCAAGCTGAAAAACATCCTCTAAACCCTCCAAGTCTGAGAAAAGAGCCAATTACTATGAGATCTGTAAGCATTTTAAGCACATCTGACTTTTGGTTTCAGTACAGATATGAAACATGGATGAAATATCCTTAAAAATATTACTTTTTAAAATTTAATATAGGAATTTTCAGGACTAATAGACCTTTATAGATTAACAAGTTTGTCACATTTTTAAAAAGAATTGAACAGTACATCTGTTTTTGGGATGAAGAAATATTACCAATTTCACAAATCCCTTTTATCAAAACACCAATCCAGCAGAATCCACAAATATCACACAGAGAAATAATTAAAAGATGTATGAGCTGTGAATCTTGGATTATAACCAACTTTAAAAAATTGCAAAGTCTTAGTCACTTTATTAGATGCAACTATTTTGTCTGAATTTTCTACCTGGAGCTCCTGTGCCTTCTGTTCTTTCTCCTATGTTGCCATTTTCTTTTTTTTTTTTTTTTTTGAACATGACTATAACTTAACTGTCTAAAATTGTGAGTGCAGTAGAAGCTTCTGTCATGTGAAATGGAAAGGAAGACGTATTTTCACAACCGACAGAGTAACTAACCCAGAGAACCTCTGTTACTTAACATTTGGTCAGGATATTTTCCTAAAGTTCCTCAACATGAAAAAGAAACCACCTCCTTATGAACTTCCAAGTGTGAGCAGTAAGGGAGTTTCACACCATTTTCCAATGGCCTTTTGAAGGATAAGGAAACTGTGGTGTTCACTTATTTCTGGCCCTTCCTTCAAAACTGCAGAAGACACTTATTCAAGCAAGTGTTGCATATATCATTTAAACATAACTCTAAAACAGGCAAATAATTTGTCAAACTGGGAATCTAGCAAAACAAGAGTTATTAAAATGTATACATAACTGCAATGAGTGTAGAAAGGTTGCAGAAGTGCAGGAAAGATTACATAATATTAATGGTTAGGAGAAAGGTAATCCAGAAATTCTCAGTTGAACTAAATCTACAGACTCAAACCAGAGAACAAAGTAAAAAGCAAAGCCTCCAGACCCAGACTGGAGTGAAGCAGAAAATGTCATCCCTCCTTGGCTTGTGTTCAGAAGGGCCAGACACGTGTCCTGGTGCCTCTGAGCTGCTTTGGGCACACACAGAGCAGCATGGCTGGGCACAGAGAAGGGAGCTCCTGCCTTCACCCACCTGGGCTCTGCCAGTGTCTCCAGCCCGGGGTCTCTCCCAGGAGCCACAGATCCATTCCTGCCCTTGCTGCAAACCTTACTGAGTTATGAGCAGCTGTGCAAAGACCTGCTCGTTTTCCCCTTGTTACCAGTGTCTAATTAGACACCCCCCAACACACAGAAAAACGAAAGAAATCTCCTCAGGGAGGAGGTTTTCACTGCAGGGGAAGAACCAAAGCCCACCAAAGGTCTCAGAACGTGGATCTCCACGTGCACATGTCAATCGTGGCTTGACTGACAGCCAAGTTTGGGGATGAAGAAGCATCTTTTGGGTGTGTAATTCCTCCAAAGGATGCTGAATAGCCAGATGCCTTATCTGTCCCCAGCACAGACTTCCTGAAACAGCCTCTTTCCAAAGGTTTGAATGGTTGGGTGTGGCAAAGACAGCATTGCCATTTACTGGCATCTTTGGCTAAAGAAGTTTGTTAAATAGCCATTTAAAAAAAAAAAAGTTAAAGAATTCACTGTTTCTCATTTTCAGCAGAAATAGAGGAACTTCTTCACACTGCTTCAGAAAAGGGGAATCTTTTCTGGCAGAGAGGGAGTGGGAAATGGGCAGCAAGGACAGAATCACAGCAGCTGACTGTCTGTGCAATTTATGGCATGATTTTTCAGAGAGAAGTGCCCCATCTGTGCAGACTAAAGAAGCTGCCAGCAGTAGGAACAGGCAAGGTTTTTTTATATACTTGGAGGTGCTGGTGACATTTCCCACTTGAAGCTAAGGACAGAAATGCAGGGTGCAAAAGGAATGGTAGAAATATTCCATGACCTGTTTAAACATGGTTTTAACAAAACTAGGGCTAGGGCCACCTAGGCTGTCTACATTTTTACTGCAGCTGGGCATTTTGTTTCAGCAATTCTAAGTGTCATACTGAGAATTTCCATACTTGCTTCCTTCTATGCAAATGCCAGACTGTTTTTCAATTGTCAATACATATGAGTGGAGAAGCACTCTGACTTGTGTATGAGACATACCAGAAAGAGGATGCATTTTATCCTTGGCAGCAGAGCAAAGCTTTTAACGTGCAGTTCACCTATTAGCTTGACACCAGCCTTTAAGAGTTGCTGTAGTTATTATTTATCCTAAAAATGCGATATATTTTCTACTGTCTTCTTGGGTATGACAGAAAAAGAAATTACTCAGATTTTGCCTTCAACATCTCAATGGTTCAAAGGAGCAAGTAGAAAATAATTACATGAAAAAAAAAGGAAAACTGAAACATCTTCCCCCCCCAGTTATTTTCTCTCACCCAAATAGCATGACTGGCATTTGGAATTTCCTTCTGCCATCAACAGAACACTGGGATTTCCAGTTCCATTGTACAATTTAAGCTTCTATAATTTTTGCATACCCAGAGCAGAAATATCTGCTTTTATTCCCTTGCAAATACTCTGTAGTAATTAGAAATGACCTGAAAACACAGGAGGATGTTGTGAGTTTCCCAGGGAAATCAAAGATGGGAGTTGCTGGGAGAATTTGGGTTGGGAAGTCTGTGTCCACAGTGGGCTGACTGACAGCACCCACAGAGCATCAGTTGCAGGGTGAGGCAGAAAAAAACAGGAGAAAGGTGGTTCTCAGCCAGGTCAGAGGTGGGAGCTTGGGTCCTGTGTTCTGGTGTGACAGACACTGCTCTCAGCTCATGTCACCACACTGGGTATGAGGTGGATGTCAGCCATGGAACTTATTTTTTATGTACCACCAGCCTCAAACCAAGCTCACCCAGGAGGCTGGCTAAGCTTTGGGCAAGTCAGAATGGTTATCATGCCAACAGATCATACTGTGCTATTGACCTGGATCTAGGAAAGATAATGGGTCTGAGTCACTCTAGCACTGAAATTTGTCCTTGGATTTAAGCCTGGTACTAAGTCCCACTAAAACATTGTTTAGGACACAGAATGGTTACCATGAGCAGTCTTACTTAAAGCCAGAGTAAACTTAGAGCAAAAATATTCACAGTTTTTAATAAATCCAAGTAATGAGATCCCTCAGAACAGTAGGAATTGGCCCAGCCAGATGTTGTTTGTGAAACCGGGTTATATGATCTAAATTTAGACAAGTACAACCACAAATATAAACAATGTGTAGTGAGTGTTTATGGCCTGCTCATTTGTATATGCCATAATTTTGTCTGAGCATCATGGCCCCAGAAAATCTGAGAATTGTTTAGTTTAGATCCCAAAGTGTCAACTTGGGTACTCCTGGCTTTTTTACCTTTACAGGAAGCACTTCATTTTCAGGAGGTGCTGAACAAGATCTGTTCAAACTTGTCCTGTGCTGGCCATTCATACAATAGGGGATGACAGCCGTGGAAATGCTGGCTCCATTCCTATAATTTCATTGCACTGACCAGTTCAAGCACCTATTGTAAGTGAGGAGTTCTGCAGTCTGGAGGTGCACGTGCAAGCCAGCACCACAAATCCAGAAATCCACATTTTCCATAACTGTAAACCTAGCTTATAATGTTCTTTAAGAAACAGATGTTTGCTTTGACTATAGCAGCCTGTACAGAAACTGAGATCTTATTAAGAGAGGGAAGACTTCAGAAGTACAATGAAAGAAAAAATCAAGTCTCAAAAAATAAAGTGAAAGGAAGAACTGAAAAAAACCCAACACTATTTATATTGTAAATATTCTGGATTCTTTCCTGGAAGAGAAAAAAAGAGTGCTAAAAAGGCTCTTCTGTAGATATATGTAAGAAGTTGAAGGTTTTGATTTGATCAGTTACTGGCATGATGCCATAACTGACAAGATTCTTCAATAAGTTAGATTATCCACCACTAAAATCTTGATATATAGGGTTATTAAGATCCAAAGTCTTGCTGAAACCAAAGGAATTTAGGATCCAATCCTTAATTCAGTTTAGATTTACAAGGTAGGACTCTCTGAAGAGCTGAGAATAAATCCTGCAGACAGGTAGCTGTGGCATAGTTCCAGCTGTTATAAAAGCTGTGATTTCTTTTTGGGAGGTCCAGCAACCTGGGCAGTTTCTGAGTTGGTCTTTTTGAAGATACCTACTGTGGCCACAAATGTTCCTGCTTCTCAAACCCCACTGGAAGAACAGCACCTCTTAAAAACAGTCTGGTGATAAAATAATCTCACCTTAAAAGGGGATTTTTGTTGTAAAATACAGGAAGGGTTTGAATATTCATGGCTTTTACTTCTACATGCCCAGTACACACAGTTCCATGATACACCTCTTCCCACTCATACAACAAATGGTGAACTCTGTTGCTTAAAACTCACTCTCTGTGCACCTGCTCTCATTATGAAATGTTATTGTGTTTGGAACTTGACATAATGATGACCATAACTGACCTGTCAGTGTAGATCAGAACAAATCATATTCAGCATGGCAGGTAATTGTGATTAAACCTTGGCCCTCTTTCATAACATGAACAAGCATCTCAAGACCTGACTGGGAAGGGTTCTAATAAACAGAGCACCCTTTTTAAAGATACAGAAATTTTGTCGATATATATCAACAAAAGGGAGACAAAAATTTTAAAAATTAAAGAAATTAACATGATGTATATGCTGAAGGCTCTAGTTTAACCTTTGAGAAACACAGCTATCTGCAGCATTTTTACAGAGGCATATAGGAAATTTTTAAGGTAACCAATGGTAAAGATATAACTTCCTTTCAGGACATCATCCTGTACATTTAAAATCACCATTGGAGCAAGCCAGTGTTTTCAAGCTGCTGTCTGCCAAAATGCCCAGTGTGTCCTATTATCTACCACAGTACGTGTGCTATTCTTTCACAAATCAAAGCTGGTTTTCAAAATTGGACACATACCAGCAAAAACTAGAAGGGAGCAGGGCCTGAATGTGGCCCAGGGAAGATTTTCAATATTTTAAGATCAGAGCATTAGATTCTTTTGGAAGGTGTTTGTTGGTGCTTGTTTTTTGTGCAACATGATATTCGCAGGTATGGCTCAGAGGAGACCATTCTCACACACCGGAGCGAGTGGATCCACGCCTGCCTGGCTGCACTGATACTGATCATGTCTTCTGGGGATATGCAGGGAAAGAAAAGGAGGACTTTTCCCTTTTAAATCCGTGTTAGGAATTATGCAGTCCTCCAGTGGAGCCCCTAGCTGGCTGTATGTGCTGCTTTGTTTCCTGTAGGGAGAGGGATATAAAAAGTGCAGATAACGAAACCTAACTAGAAGGGTAGGCCTCTTAAAAGTATTCTTTGTCTGGGGAAAGAGGGAGGAAGGAACTCACCTGACCTTGACCACCCAAGCTTTTAACACTCAAAAAGACTTTCAAAGCTTTCTGAGGGAGATTTACAACTGTGAAAGGACTCTGGAATTACACTGCAGCAGAAGGAATATAATTCACCTTGACTTACTCCCCCTCCCCCAAAATCACCCAAGTCACTTCTGCATTTTTAGAAATGTGAATAGATAGTTTTGGAAATTGATTGACAGATTCAAAGGAATTCTGGCTTAACACCCTCACACAATTTCTTCCTCTAAATTTCTATCACTTCTCTCACACTGACTGCCTTTGCTGTGAGAGTCAGCCTCCATGTCCCAGCTCTCTGTGCTCTCTACAACAAAAGAAACCCATCACCCAAGGTCTGGGGCTGCTGGAACTAACACATTGCAGCCATAATAAGTTCCTAAAAGCACTTACTGATAAAGGCAGCTGTTGTGGGCAGGCCATAGTTCTCAGACCTCTGGGCTTATTATCAATAGCAGTCCAGTCTGGATGCCTCCTTACTAAACTACTGTAATATTATTGCTGGCTCTATCCCCAGAAAGTCCAGGCAGGGTTAGGGAGCCACTGTGTTGCACACTCAAAATTCATGATCTCTAAATTTTGCATTATATTGTTATTGTGCTAATATGTCCCAACATCAATAATCAAAAAATATCTGCTTCCAGAGGCACTGAGAGAATGATTCCAGATCAATGCCCTCTTCAGACCTCCAAGAGAAACTGTTTTTGTCAAAGACTTTTTGAATTATGGGCAATATACAAACAAAGCTCCTGGAATTCTCAGCATCTAAGGCTGCTGCTTCAGTTTTAACTTGCACAAACACAGGACTGTTCTGGTGGCAAAAAACAGGCACTTTTCTTATTGTATTTGAACAATTTCAGGGTCTTTGGGTTTTTAGTGCCTAAGGGTACAAAACAATTCAGTGCCTCAGAGAATATATCTCTAATAGTTTTTTTTAGTCAGAGAAGCTGCAAAAACAGAAGAAAGTTTTCTTTTTCACTCTTCTTTTCATGAATCAAGAAAATGATTAGAGGCTGGGGCAGCTTCTGGCAGGTGCCACTCCCAAAGGGGCCCTGTGCCACTTGTGTTGGTGGCAGAGATGTGTCAGATGGGACGTGGCACTGCTGTGCTGTCCCCAGCCTGTCTCACCCTGCTCCTGCCCAGAGACACTTCCCAGTGCTGGCATCTCTGAATCTGCTTTCAAGTTCTTTACTGAAGGTACAAATAATTGTGACAAGCTACAGGAATGTGATCTCTTCTCTTCTCTCCTTTCTCTTTGCTATGATGTATTATAATGAACATTCTGGGGCAGATCAGTAGAAAACCCCTGAATATCAATAAGCCTCTGCACTTAAAATATCAAAATTGCAAGTAGGACTGTGTTCCCTGACTTTTGGAAAAAAAACTGTACAATTTTATTTGCAGACTTTACTGCTAGGATCTTCCTGAATTATTTTATTCATTATGTTTCTTCTTTACAATCAGTATTCATTTCACAAGTCAATAACATATGGGATATATCAATACGCTCAAGTGAAGATGACACATTCATAACTCATACAGCTGTTTTTTCACACCTGAGAAGGAATATAATGCTCCATATCAGTGCTCATCCACAGATGTACCACATAAATAAAAAACCTAGATTGTGTGGAAAAAAGAAACAGTGACTTAAAAGAAAATTCAGCTGCCTAACTGCATATTGCTGCACTCTTCGGAAAGCTAGGAATCTATTAAGCCTGCTTGTGAGAAGTTGTTCTTTTGAGATTAACTCTTTCTCAGGGAACACTGCACTGGTGACTGTGAGCTGTGATTGGAAATGAAACGTGTGAAGCACCAGGAGGAGAAAGAGCCAAGCCCTAGGCAGGGAACATCCCTGGGAGCTGCATCACATCCCATGATTTTGGACCATTTTAGATCAGGAGGAAGGGTTAAAGATTTTGCTGCATAGATTTTGCACTGAACTAAAACTCATTTGTGTCTTTAAGACCCAGCTGCATCTCTCTAGATGAACTTAAAAGAGCCAAGACCCACGCCCTCCACAGTCTCTCTTCCCAGGGCAAAGCAAACCAACAGCCACATCTGACAAATGCCCAAACCTCCCCTTTCTTGCCATCTCTCACCTTCCTCAGCGTTTCCTCCTCATCAGGAAGTGCTCAGATTTAGGAACCTTTGCTCTCCTGACAGCACTCATCCTGGCCCTGTCTGTGTCAGGCACAGCCAGGTGCCCCAGCAGCCCAGGTGCCCACAGATATCCACAGCAGTTTTACAGAGGCATATAGTAAATTGTTAAGGTAACCAATAGTAAAGGTAAAACTTCCTTTACACAGCTGTCTGCAGCTCTGCTGTGAGCAGGTGGGCACAGAGGGCACAGTGACCCCAGAGCCCAGCCCCCTCCCAGCTGCAGATCCTCAAAAATGCTCCAACAGACTCCCCTTAATATTGTCACCTGGTTATTCTGCTTCAGTTTCCTCATGCTGTGCATTTGTGGGGGCGAGAGCTACAGAGCAAATTCTAAGTATTTTGTTCAAAGTACATAAATGTGTCAAGATTTTTTAAAATGGTTCCAATATTTTTTTTTGGCCAGCACTATTTGATTTTAAAAAAAGATCATCTGTAAAAAGAAAAAAAAAAAAGTCTGTCTTCTAAACTATTTGCCAATTCTGAGACTTAAGAAAAGAACCAAGTACCTGCTATTTCTCTCAAACCTAGACAGGACCGAAGCTGTATATTCCTGCAGCAATTATGCAAATAAATGCCCTGACCCCAGAGAACCACTGTCCTCTGTTGATCACGTTTGTGAACAAATAAAGCAGCAAAAAGACAGCACAGTAATGACCACACTTCTGCAGGGATAGACAGAAGGGAATTGTTATTTCCCAAATAAATTAGGAGGCAGCTGAAATTAATATTTTCCACACTCTTTTTTTGGGTCTAAAAAAGTAATGGAGGTAAAAATAACTACTAGTAAAATTAATTTACTTAAGGGTTATGAAACTCCTTCCTGTTCCTTGTTCCCAGCTGTCTGTTACAATCTATTGCAGGACTGTGACAGCATTTAGGAGTTTAATGCCCATGGAATAGAAAGTTGTCACAGGTTGATGGGCTCCTGCTGCTAGATAGTGTCCACATCATTAATCATGGACACTTATCTCCCCTGCCTCACAGGAGAGCCATAGTGACACTTGCTCACTTGTACAGTCGAGGACACCAAAAACTATAATCTACCAGAGGTAAATTTACCATGAGATTGTGACAAGGACCACAGACACATGCAGGCAGCTCAGGAGCACATTTATCAGCCAGGGATGAGGACTGCAGCTGACCTCTGGCCTTACCTGCAGACCCCAGGGCTGCAGGGGAGCTTGGTCCTTGTCTGCCCCCGTGCCAGCACCTCCGTGTGCAGTCTGAGCTGATGGACCAGTAAGAACAACAGCCACGTCTGGGTCTGAATGGGAAGGATTTTTTTTTTTTTCCTTTGCATTAAACCCAAAAACCTCCCTTACTTCCATTTGACACAGAAGAATTTTGTTGGGAAAAAAATTTATTTGCTCTATTTTCTTAAAGATATTTCTGATGTAATTAATTCAAATGAAAAGGAAAGGTTAATTTCATGCTGCAGTAAAAAGAAGTGTATGTAAAAGTAAAAAATTTGTTGAAATATTCTGAAAACCCAGATTAGCTGAAGTTCTAAATAGGATTTGAGTTAACAGGTCCATTTAAAAAAGACTATTGTAACTAATGGATTGTAAAATATTCTAAGTGCTGTTAGCATTTCTCTTCAAGCTGTCCAATGCTGTAAGAAGATAGGGGACACTACAGTGTACAATATTGTAGATAAGCCCTTGATGAAGAGTCAAGTCACTTTGAGAGCTGTGCATAAAAAATAGAGCAAACATCTGAATCACATTAGACCAAGATACCAAGAAAAGATGTGAACACACACACTGTACAATATTCTGATTATTCACTACTAGCTGGAACTGGGACAGCAAATACAATATAGTTAAAAAGAAAGAAAATTACCCACTGCTATGACTTATTGAAGGGAAGGTAGATGGCAGTGTACTCTATTACTTGAGATAGCTAAATCTTTTACACAAAATAAACATATAAATTTAAAACAACTAGATTTGAGTTTGTGGGGACAATTTTCCCAAGGGAGGTTAACTATCACCCCTCAAAGCTATTTTTTTAGTCAGCTGAAAAATATTTATTTTTCAGGTCCTATATTTTCTGTAGGTAACTGACAATTTACCTTGGACACCTCCCTTTACATGAACCAGGATTTCCATAAGAGCTGGAAAAGTGTTAATGAAGAAAGACATAATTATAAGCAAACAGCCCTCTTGATATTTTCAGGTCATATTAAAGGGCTAGTCAGTGTTTTCTTTAGTTTCTTTAGCATGCAGAAGTCAGAAACTAGATTTTCAGTTCCAAAGAGCATCACAACTGATTTTGTAATCTCAGAGGGAATAATATTTTTCATTATTTTCTTCTCTATTGCTTTTATTTCTTTGTATGATCTGTAATGTGTCCTATATGTAGAAAAATAAACCAATTTTTACTGCTTTTTAAAACTAAAATAAAATGTTAGATGCCAAAAGAAAAAAAACAAATCACAATAAATGATGATTCATAAAATAATCAATGAACAAACAAATAAAAGGTGCTATATGCTATTCATCATGTTAGATGACTGTTCAAGCAAGTGAAAAGATGAGTTCATGGATAAGGATGAAGTACTTTGAAATTATTTTGCTTAGAACTCAGTGTTACAAACACCGAAGGTGGGATTTTGATCCCACTGTGGCTCAAAATAGGTGTAATTTTGCTGAGTTAATTTGGCTTTATTGAGACATAACTGAGGTCAGAACTGTATCTTGATGCTGCTGTGAGTGAATAAAGGATAAATCAATATTAAGTTTGTTCTTTCCACGTTTGTGGTTTTTTGATGGCCTATAACAATGAGACACCAGTGTGCTACTATTATCCTTCATAATGAAAACTTATCTTGACTTGGACTTTACATTTCAGAAATTCCTTTTGATATTTTCAGATAGTTTCTCTGTAAAGATATAGATAGTAATGTTATGTTAAGGGGGAGCAATAAGATACTGTTCTAGCTGAGCTGCTGACAAAGTTAACTCATGCAATTTATTTTTTCTCCGTTTTGCCTTAATGAAATTCATATTGCTTGATCTTATTTTAAAAATCAAGCAAATCCAGTGATACCACATCACAGAAATAAATGATCCCTTTTCCTTGTTTCCATAAACCACTTAACTATTTGCTATGTGACATAAAAGAAAAACACAAAAGGAAGAAAGATAAAAAGGAAGTGTATGTTCCTAAGTGATTCTGACCTGATCTGTTATGATCACTGAATACAGTGGATATCTTAATTTTTTTGTGCAGTTGGGTATCTGTACTACAGTATTGCATAAATAGAAACATGAGTGACCCAGAGATGTCTTTTCTGTAGCAAAGATTGAAATATTGGATCAGAAAATAATCATCAATTTTTTTTGAAAATTTGTGAATGTGTGATTATGAACACATTTTGAGGATACTGGGAAAATTCCAGGCACTTTCATATTTTCCTGGTATTTCCACTAATTGTAAGATTTCAGGTATGTTGGCCTGCTGCAGGTACACTTGTAACCTTCCCTTATGCAAACACAGCCTAATGGGAACTCTCCTGCCACAGATTTACTTTGAAATATACTCTTTGCACATACTAGTCTATTTTAATGCCAAACATATTGTAAACCTTTATTAGTGATCATGGGTCAGAGTGGAAATGAAACAGTCAGGGTAGAGAGGAGGAATACTTGTTCACCTTGAATTTATTCCAGGTTTATTCATTTTTCCCATGTTTAAGCCTGTCTCTTATTCATCTGGCAAACACAAATGAAACCTAGGATTAGAGCACATGAATAATTTGGTGTAACCACATACAGTATACTGTTCCAGTAGCATGTGCTCCTATGTAATTCCTCCCAGTCTCTTAACCTCAAATAATAGATGTGATGCTTTCTTTCTCATGCTTTACTTGAGATATTTAATTTAATTTTAGTTATTTTCAATGCTTTTAAATATTAAAATGTGGGATATCAATAAACTGGTACCATAATGGACAATTTGGTTTTTTTTCTGTGATGCTCCTTTGCTCTGAGGTTTAAGACAGCTGGTGAAAGGCAGAAAACTACATTCCTGGAGAAGGAAGAAATGCAAATCTCCATTCCCCCTGGTCCTGTGCAGCATTTCTCACTCTTTATATCATTAGGAAGAACCTCCCTTCACCAAGTGCTTTGGCTTGGGATCGTGGCAGTAAGAAACTTGTTCAGTTACTGTCTGTTTAATTTTAAAACATATAATTGTGTTTGTTTAATCATGGCCTCTGCTGAGACATGATCTTATGATCCTATAATTTTTTACCAGACTACCAGGCAATAAAAATCCCAGAGAATTCAGTGCATCTCACAATGTTCACTTGATTTCAACTTTTGAAAATTCACCAGTCAAGAAGTCACTACCCTGGGCTGTAGTAACAAATCACACGAGTGTTCCAGGTCCACCTCAGCACAGGATTGCTTAAATTACCTCTTCCCTATGGGTCAAAATAGAATCACTTTTCTAACAGCTGTTTCAGGGTAAATATGTAAATAAAACTTTAGGCTTTGGGGCTTTCAAAGACACCTGAGAGAATTCAGCTTCTTGATTTTATGTCAGTTCTACAGGCCTTGAAAATTCCAGTTGTGTGTGCTGAAAGACTCATCCTATATCCTTTTAGACACTCACAGTGACAAGAACATTTTGTATTTGTACAATATACAGGTACATATTGTACCCACTTAGTGATAGATATGAGGAAGTGTCTTAAAGAGAAACCACTTCATGCTGGATGCATGCAGCCCTTCATAACATCAGTGTTACGTGCTCAAATACTGACATTTTATCACAACTTATCTGTTTTCCAGGGAGACAAAGCTCACAATGCTCCAACAAGGGTTTATCTCAAGGAATATTGTTCCTTAAGGAATAAAAATTAATATGAAGCACCAGTAATCTGGAGGTTATTTGTGAAACCCAGTCACATTTGCATATATTCCCCTGTTAATTGATGCAGGGATGTTATGTCATTATTTTAAGTTTGCTGATAATTGAGGGGAAATAAACATAATAATGAAATCACTGCTGGATTACATTCTGATAGGTGACAAATCAATTCATTTATGATACTTCCTTTGTCATTTACTGAGGTATTTATTTTGCAGATGAAGCCTCTCAAATTAATAAAACTGTTAAATCCATAAAGTCCTATGTACCAAATAGCACACCATAGAAAAAGTACCAATCATTAAATGAATAAAACTGATAAATGCTAGCATGAGAGATCATTTGAGAAAAGAATCCTGCTTTCAAGAGGATTATGCTGTAACAGTGGTACACCATGGTATGGGTACATGCTTAGAACATCAGTGTGCATGCATCTATAGATATGTGCCCACAGAGCTAAGCACACACCCTGATGCTGTGGCCTCTGTTATCTCTTTTGTATTTGATTTGTTCTGCTGGCAGGTACCAATTGCACACTATACAGAAGGAGCCCAGTGAGTCCCAAACAATTGCATCATAATGTTATTTAATAATGTTTCTGTGGTGCTTTTGATTTTTAAATGAAATATGATTTAATAACAAGAAATAAAGCTGTTATTAGGTTCTTTCTAACATGATTTAGTTCAAATGGGATTTTGTAAAATTGCTAGACTTGCATAAAAAGGAAAGCGCTTAGAGAGAAAGACTTAAAAATTATGTAATAATGTATTTATTCAGCCTCCCTTCCACCACAGGCTGTGTATATCTGCAAAAGACTCATTCATGTTGCACAATACACTTCAAAAGGTCATAATGAAGCTATGACACCAACCACCTTGCCAAAGATACTGCACAGACAACCCAGGCAAATACAGAGTACAAAAAGCCCTACAGCAGTGCCATTCAAATTCATTGTCTCCCTTTAGTGATCCTATCAATAACAGTCATTTATTTGGTAACACTGAAAGAAACATTTTCTTTCTTTAAGACACTGAAAAGCAACATTGCACAAAGGAGGCTGCTCTGACAATTTTAGGGATTTGACATATCCTAAGGAAACTGAATTTTGAATCACTGGAAGACTTAAACTGCCTAGCCAATGGGTCAAGACTAACTTTTAATAAACTATTTAATGCATGCTAATGTTTTTTGCAGTTTGAAGGCTTTCAAAGTGCACAAGGCAATAGTGCTAACTAATATTACAAAGAACAATTAGGATGCTTTAAACAACAACAACCAAATAAACAAACAAAAAAAAAAAAAGAAAAGGGATTTTAGTTCTTTAATTTTAGATTCTGGATTTTCAAATGTTCCAATAATCTGTGGTGGGGTTTCAGTTTACTACTTTTTTAACAATGGAATGCATGAATGGACGGATGAAGATGGGACTGAGAAATCCCAAGGCTCACTCAATCCTGGCTGCACTTCACAGTTGAATAAATGACAAAACCTACTGAAACTTGCTCAGCTTCCAAAAATTGTAATAAAAATGGAAATGGAGATAGACATTCCCCAAGATTTCCTGAGAAATCTTCCTAGCTATCGCGTTGCTCAGGTGCCCTGTTCCGATGATTTGTGTAGGCAGCCCCTGAAGCCCAGGCTCAGCAGGGTGAGCTCTGCTGGCCCAGCCAGCTGGACCAAAGGACTCAAAGGAGACTCAAAGCTGACTCGAAGGAAAAGAGTGGGGCTGGAGCAGCTCCTCGTGTAACCATGGCAGGGTTTGTTGGACCAGCACCTCTGAACCTTTAAATGGGGGTGAGATTTGTCCTGTAAGTTGCCTTCCAGCTTGTGTGCAACCTCTATAGTGCAGAGATGGAAATCTGGATGGTGGAGATTCCTACACTTGTTAGAGGCTTTTCATGTTCCCTCCTGGATCTGGCATTCTCACACTACTTGTCATGTCACAGGTTTACCTTTTAAGAGCTCTTTGAAACTGTCATGTCCTATTAGACACTGATACATCCCCAAATCAATGTGCATAAGATTAGTAGATAGCAAGAGCTGTAATTTTTACCATATGCATAAAAATTCTCAGCACTGGCAAACAGAGAAAAGACAACACATGTATTAATAATCCTGAATAGGCTGCTAATTTTCTCCCCCAAACTGGAACTTTTGGTAGAGCATTAGCAGTTTCACAGTAAGTAAACAACCTGTAGTTTCACAGTGATCAAATGATTACAGCATCTACCCAGCAGTTCTAAAAAAAAGCCTTTTAGTACATCATGGGCCACCAAGACCAATTCTTAACAAAACACAATATATGTTCACTAAATAATGGAACAGCTGAAAGATGAGAAATTTCTGTAATGATTTCTTATTAAACGGATGCTCTGTGAATATGTTTAATGAGTTGCCAAAAGAATCTCAACCTTGTTTAAAAGCAGTAGAGAAAAATGTAAACTGTCCTGTGGCACATCTGTTGGTGCTGCTGGTATGGGAGGCTTGACTCACTGGGATTCCAGGCACCAATGCCAGCCTGATTGCACAGACATAACTTCAATTTCGAAACAGCAGAAGCACATAAAATTTACAATGAAATATGATTCTGTTTCCAAGTGTCACTACAACAATGGAAGTACCTTTACTTAGGAATTTTTTAAAAATTATTGTTATTTTAAATGGAAACATTTTTTTTCCCTTGTGTTTACTCCTAATGAGACAGTAGTGGCAATTCCTCTGATTTACTGGAAAATATAGGCACATCTTTTATAAATTCTTCTTGCAAAACCAGTGAGTTAAAAGAATTTAGAGTAGGGAGGCTTTACCTGCATCGCTTGTGTCAGTGATCTGAAGGGAGGTGACAAATAGGCATATAATGAGACACATGGCTTTATACCTGGCAATCTCACACATAAAAAGAATGTCAAGTGTATTTGACAGAATGAAATGAAACTAAAATGTTAGCATTAATTGCTACTCAGTGCTGTATTACCAGCCCCACAATCCAAATCAATTATGAAGATTTGTATCAGTTGTGAGACCAAAAAGATTTTGGAAGCCTGTCAACTCTAGGGTGTCATTACCTGATGATGATATGACTGCTCTGGGTTCTGCTCAGAACAAGGAGAGTCACAACCACCCACTGCCAGGACTGCAACCAAAATGGTACAAATGGAGTGTTTTAAAGGAAATTGACAGGTATATGGTTAAATCAGAGGTTTGAACAAAAAGATGTATTTCCCACATGGAAATTTAAACCTCAGATTGCTTAGGGGAGTACACCCTACCCTGCCCATCGTAGTTAAATGAGAGTTACTACTGTGTGCTGCTCCAGAAGCCATTTATTTGATTAGCAAAATTAAAACACTGATACATTGAAATATTATATACTTATTTTTTTTACTAATAGTAGATATATTTTAGTACCTTAAAAAAAACAGTTGTGTGATGACTTATCAAAGTTTGCTGTGTTGGTCAATTAGTTAAGGAAGTAACTCCTCAGTGGTGACAGCAGATATGATAAAACCTTACAGCAGAGTACTGTTAGATGAAGACTACTTTGTCACTGAAAAAAAAATCCATCTAGAAGCCATGGCACTGGATTTTTGTCACTTTATTCCATCAATGAGATCAAATAATGGTGATTTAGTTATCAAGAAGAAATTTCATGTTAAGGAATGGTAAGTGGATGTGGCTCTTTTCATAGGCCTTTCCACTGTGCTTGCAAAAAGATAGGACTATACTTAAAGTTCTGCTTCTATTAAGAAAATAAAACCAAAAAGCTTCCTCCGTTTTCAAGGGAATAAATTGCTTTCCCTTTGGAAGTACAAAATGCACAAGACTGTCCAAGAAGCATTGTCTCCCCCTTTGTGGTGTGTAGCATCTCATCTCTGCACAGTGCATGACATCTCTGCATCCCTATTGAATTGTTTCATTTCAGAGAAGTCTTTTGCATATACAGAGAAGAAAATATTAAAGCAAAATATTAAAGCAAAATATTTCTGTAAAGCAAAATATTTCTGCAAAGCAAATCTGCAGACTGGAAGAAAGATAAAAGCAGAATTACCCAGAGGTCCAGCAGCCTCTGTCTCTCAGGGTTTCTTTTCCCACTGAGCTGAGCTGTCACGGAACAGCAGATGGACAGTAGTCACTCTTGTGTTGGGTATTATTGGCCTGATGAATCAAATATCTTCTTCTTTGAAACTGCAGCCTACTGCCCAGTGTTAACTGCAAATAACTGGTTAAATCACACAACCCTGAGTTCTCCTAAGAATAACACACCTGCATCCACAGGAGAAGGGAAAGGAGAAGAACCTGTCAATGAAGCATGACTTCCTGAGTTCCAGTGGGTTGTGCTTCTTGGTTTCTTGGATTTTTTTTTTCTTTAATGCAGATCAACTCAGAAGTATCTGAGTCTAAATATGCCCCATCTTTTGAACACATTTAAGCTATCATATCTGTGCCCAATCTAAACTCTATATAAAAAAGAAACAAGCAGTGAAAAATGAGTAAAACCTACCACTGGGTTAAAATATCCATTAGAGAAGGATTCTAATTTTAGCTTTTCTCCAAGATCATCAAATCATGCATTATTCTTTAATGAAAAAATGGAAACTACTTTTTGTTAGCCAAAGTTTACCAAATAAGGATGCACACTGGATGGTGCTGAAAATGAAAGTATTGATGTCAAAGCTGAATGAAGCACTGTTTTACCATATTTGATTCTTGCTATAGGAAACAGGCTCTTGATTTGCATCTTGGGACTGGCTCATCAGCACTTGTCCCACCCATCAGTTATCAGCTTGTAATATTTTACTGATGTTCACACTGCATGCTGGAAGAGAGAAACAGCTCAGGAAAGATCACTGAGTGAGTGAGGGAAAAGTATCCTCCACGTTTTCCAGTACAGAAGTCTACTGTCTGCTTCATCTCCCTTCTCCAGCATATATAACTGAGGTTGAGGAGTTTTAGTACTCTGGAGTATTTCAGTCAGCCAGAGAACCGTTAGAAAAGTTAGAGAAAGAATGAAGTCAAGAGCCATATAACTTATGCTTGGACCATGTTCAGTGGAAAGGAGGACATGAGCACATCACATGGAAAAGCCAGGTTAATGTTTATGCATTTTCAGTGGTTTTCCCTCCATATGTAGGCAGTATAAAGATTACTAACATAAGATTTGATTTTTGTCCCTCAAAGCCTCTAAACAGAGTAGCAGTTCAAAATGTTGACTGTGGAGCCCTTGTGAGGGCTGGGCTCTGAGTCTCCCACAAACCTTGAGACTTACTGAAAATTGTTTTTTATTGAGCTACATCAAATCCTGTTTTAGCAGAATTTTCTAGTTCTCCTGACTCCTTTTCTTCTAAACTGCAAATTCAACAGTCAAAAACAGTTTAAATAGGACATATATAGTAAAACTGATAAGAAATGAATGGAAAAAAGAAGCAATTCCCTTTTTCAATAGAATGAAAGTAAGATATAAATGTGTAGAAGTGGAAGTCTTACAATTATGTCTTCCAAACTATAGGCTACTCATTGTAATTAGAGACCAAGTATGAAACCCTGACCTTATTAATTCTAGTAGTCAGGGACATAAAATTATGTTCCAACTAAAAAGACTTTTAAATTTACCAAATCTTCTTAATGTCTGTTTTCACTTGCAATTCAGAATACCCTTACCAAGATGATCAGAGCTAACTAGTGCTGGTTACCTTTGAAATTTGTCCCATGATCAAGATATCAGCATGTTTTGGACATGCTAAACAGCATAACACATCTGGCTTTCTAGTAAAATTTCCAATCTACTCCCTGCTCCTCCCTTTCTCCACCCCCAAATTATAATCACCTTTCTGAAATCTGAAAAACGTTAGCAGTGTTCCTGTGAAAGATTTTTAATGGTTACCATATAATTTTTTTGATTATATCTTATCTTGCATACTTTCAGAGAATAGTACCAGGTGCTTAAAAAGAGACTTTAGGAGAACGGCTAAACCCATGTGTCCCACTAACTGTCCTGTGATTATGGAATATTTTGCTAATCAAGAATATCTTGTTATATACTACCTAAAAGAAACTTGTTAGACGTGGTTAATTTTTCACCTACTAAGCAACGTTTCTGGTTTCTTCAGTAATTCCTGAAGTCCACGGGGCTTCCTTTAGATTACATCTTTGCATTAAAACCAAAGCAAACAGAGCAAGTACACAGAAGCAGTCCCTCAGACTTGGCTGCTTCTGCCTGCACTACAAGAGCAGACTCTGAGGCAGGCTGAACTCTGCCAGCTATCCTGAAGTTTATGGCCTCTCAAGGATGAATGGTGCACTTCAAGGAATAAGGTTTGGAAATGGACCCATCATAGCACTGTGAAACAACAGACTGGAAAGATGAATAAGAATCTTTGCTCTGGCCTTTATTAAGTCACAAAGGCTTAGTAAAACGTTTTTGGGAGAGCAACTACATTTTTCTTTTCCATTATAGTATTTAGGCCCTGAGCATCTAAGAATACTATCCTTCTTTGATATCTGCTTCAAAACAAAACTAGTGTCTGGTGTTAATATCATTGATAGACAAAATTCTTATGTGTAAAGAAATAAGAATTTTACCTTACGTCACACAATAATCCTTTACTGCAATTTTTGATTTTGTAATTTGTAATTGCAACTTGGTTGATTCACATGCTCACTGTCGGCTACTTAAGTGTTTTCCATTGCATATTTGGGCATCCTTCATATACAGCAGGTGACAAAACTCAGTGCAAGCCTTTTCCAGTGGGACACCAACAACTCTGGATCCCAGTGCTCCAACATCCAGCCAAACCTGGGCAGGGCTGGGACCAGTCTAGAGCAGCACGTGCCAGGGGGTGGCTGCTCTGTCCTGGGGCACTCCTCTGCCTGGTTACTGCCTCACATCACCAGCAAGCATTTCATTCCTTCAGGCACCCAGCTGATTAGGATATATTCCCTCTGAATTTCATGTCTTGTTTGAAAAGATTACTCAAAATCAATGAGGAAGACAGGCTAGGAAAACAAATGTAGCCAAGTAATTTCTTAAGCATGGTTATCTTTACACTGAAGAGAACACCAGGGAGTTACTAATCTTTACAAAACAAAAAGGATCCCTGAGACGTGCTGCTTTTCTTTGCAGCCCTCTAGCTGATATATGAGCCCAAAGCCTGGTCAACACTTAAATCCAGACAGACTCCCTCTTGAATTCTCTGCACTGGCTCGCTGTTTTTCTGGCAAGCTGCAGTGGGTCTGTGTTCAGCCCAGACAGCATCTTGCCTTAAATAATTTTTAATCCTGTTTTGCCACATAGACAGCCTACATAATTTGGACCTTGAGCCTGGGGAAGCAACCCAATAGAATAATTACCGAGTCTTTCCTAAGCGATGTGTTGGGCCAGGCTGTTACAGTAAAATCAATGTTTAGCATCAGCTCCCAGTCTCCATCCCTCCTTCCCCGAGCCTCCAAATCAAGCTAGTTTTTCAATAAAAAGAGGCCCACATAAATTTTCACAGACAGCCAAACAGAGGATTAGAAACCAGAATTTACAAACCAGACCTGGTTTGATACAATAGATACTGACTAGGATGTATGAGCTTTGCTCAGCGTCCTCACTGACTGCTTTTGGTCATTAAAAACACCAGTTCCCAGGAGTATTGGTGCCTTTCCTGCTCTGACATATTTCAGTGCAGCTCCTGAGATTGTCCCATCCAAATCTGTCTGTTCTCATTTCAGCAGGATGCAGTATTTATTTACTTCTGAAAGGAAAAGTCCTGCTCAAATTGACTGTTGCATTGCTTGTCAACAGCATTTCCATTTGATTCCAAGGGGAAGAAATACATTCGAAGAAATTCTCTTAGTTCTGGAAAGAGAGAGTCTTTAAATTCTTTAGAAAGAGAAATGCTGAAATAAATAATTCCATTAAAATGCCCATTGCAAAGTGTTTGATCACAACAAAGGCAGATGCAGGAGAGGTTTACCTTTAGGTCAACTAAGTGGCAAAATAGGTTGCAAAGTTTTAAGTGATGCCATGGAAAATGGACTGAAAAATGGGTAATGTTGATGTACAATTTATTCAGCAATCTTATCCTATTAACTTTGAAATAATGGGTTTGTGCATAAACAGGACTTTACTGCTACTACAACATTTGTCTGTGGATTAAAGTACTTACTACGTGGCCTATAATTTGAGGTACTGCTCAAATGCATGTACAATCTTAAAAAGCCTACAAATAACATTTTTCTTTCTTCCCAAATGAGCCTACAGTTTTTTCATCAGTTCTATTCTTGGTATATATCCAGTTGATGTTTGAATTCTTTGGCAATTCTCATAAACAAGAAGGAAAAAGGTGAAATTCAAGATTGCTGCTGTATCTCCACTGCTACTTTTAACCTATTTCTGTGTTTCAGAACAGTGATGGTTAGAATAAGCACACAGTGCAGCATTATTTTTACTCAACCCACTAGTTATATTCTTTAAAGAAATTAGAAATTGCATTTTCTTGTAACAACAGCACTGTCTAACATAAATGCTGTAATAATAAAAAGTAGCTTCTAGATTAATAAAAATAGCTTCTAGATTATCATAATAAAAAAAAAAGAAGTTTAAAATCCATTGGAAAATGCAAGTAATTTAAAGACTCTTTTGAAAAACAAGAGCTACTCTGGGCAGATCAGCATTGTATTTATTATTGTAACCATGGAAACAATATAAATTCCCATCTGTTAAGGTATTCGTTTGCTGCCTGCAAATGATGAGTATACTGTACTCAATAGGTGAATGAAATAGTTATAATTTCAATGAGTAGCCAGATATGTAATTTTTCTTCTCTGTAAAACACTGAAGAGAGCTCCTGGATGTGATTGAAAGCCCTATGAAATGTTTGGAATGAAAGCACAAACCCTGGGAAATCTGCCTGGCTCCAAAGCTTTCTGACAAACCAGAAACTTGCACTCTGCATTTAGGAAGGTTCATACTAAGTTTTGAGAACCTGGGGAAAGAGGGAAGGGGAGAAAATAACCAAAAAGAAAATAAACCAGAAAAACCAAAACCAAATAAACAAAAAACAAACACAAACAAACAAACACTAAAAGGAAAAAATCCTGCAAAAAAGAAAAAAAAAGCGGGGGGAAGGGGAAGCAATAATGGTTGTGCCACCACAAGGTAAGTTCAGTCAATCTGGTCTGCTTGACTGAGTCCTGCTTTCCTACTTCAAGCTTTGGGCTCATGCAGTGTGTGACTACAGCAGAAGTGGCTGCTCCAAACTCTTTGAATTTTCCACATGCTGAGACCTGGATTGGAGAGTGGGATTTGAATTCCACGGCTCGATCTGTCTGTGAGGGGCTGCAATGAAACAGTTAAACTCAGCACTACAGAAGCACATCTGATTGTGGAATTCAGGCCCATTTTGGGTTCAAAATTGCAGTCAGAAATTCAGCCATGTACTTTTTATTGCTCCTTCATGGGCACACTTCGAAATATGTGGCACCTTCTAGACATTCAAAAAGGTGTAGATTTTGTCTATGTGACAAAGATAGACTGTGTTCATCTGACTCTTTTGTCCTAAGTGAGCCAGAAGCTAAAAGATAAGGAAGCTGACAGAACTGAAGAAAGAGGAGAGAAAAAAAATGTTTATGACAGTTACTAAATTCTATATAAGTCTAAATGTTTCTTTGACTGATATTCCTGGCAACCCCTGGGATTTTGCAAATAAACTTATTATAATACAGGTGCAATATGGGAAAAATAGAGGCATTCAGAAAGAAGCCCAGATCTGTTGTATAATAATCCTTCTGACTCTGTGTATATCATTATTTTTTATAGTGTGAAATAGCAATACAGGAAGGTGGCTTTTCCTGGACAGGACTTTTTACTTTGAATGTTTGAAAAGGTTGCTATTCAAGTGATCAACAGCCTAAACTTTGAAATACAGTATTTTTCTCCAGGAGAAAACCCATGTTACCAGCAATGACTCTGAAATGATGAAAAGATGAAAATATTGAGAATGTCTGAAGAACATATTGACTGATAACTGTTTTCCTTTTCATAATATCCCCAATTAGACTTAGTATTGAAATACTACTTTAATTATACTGTGAGATGTTATGCACTGCTGTCTTAAAGAGCATTTTTAGTTAAGGAAATGAATGCCAACAAACATGAAATTAAAAAAAATAGTTGAAAAGTAAGAATGTAAAAATTATACATTTGTCACACGTGAAGCCTCTTTCTATGTGTTTTTCAATCAAACAGTCTGACAGTGAAGTCATAGAATGACAGCAGGTAGTTCCATGAAAAAATCCCAGATATAGACTAGCAAACTGGAATTAGTTCTGCTTTTCACACCAAAGGAGTTATCAATAGAGATTGAGAGTTACAAATATTTTTGATAAAAATTTTCAACATGGAAAGAAAATGGATTGGTGTTCAGAAACTTAGGAGAGCCTGCACAGCCAGAATCTATGGGAAAAAACATAATAATTGGATTTTGGGATAGTGTGTGGGATCTAAAGCGCCATTTGAATATTAGCATGCATTAAAAATTTAAGGGTTATTAATCCTTTAATTTAAGAGTTGTTTGAAAAATCTTCCTGCTTGCTCTTACTGTGGTTTTAGTCCCTGAATATATACAGATCTTGGGAATCTAAAAATAGTTGGAGGGAAAAGATTAAAAGGAAAAGGCCAGAGGAGTGCTGAAATATACACCCAAATTTACAGTTAGAGCAGGACTTAAATTTAGAGCATCCTGTCTGAGCAGGTAACTTTGAGAGTCATCTACATCATAACAAGCCAGAGAGTAGACCAAGATCCTATTGGACTTGTCCTCACACATAAGCTATTAGGTTAGACAACATTTGCCTTAAATAATTGTCAAAATTTTCACAGAACATCTTTTCAGAATTTTCTGAGCATCTATTTGTACATTCTCTGTGAATGCAAATGGTACTCATGTTAATGTGCAGTTTAATGTAGAAAGATGCATTTGGGGAGCAGCAGCAGATTTTGTGGGCATATTTAAGAATGTTAATTTGAAAATGTGTGCTATAAACTTTGACAATTTTGGAATACACCCTAGAGAACTCTCAAGTGGCAAACATACAACACCTACTCAAAAAAGAAAGAAAAATAAAGAGCGCATCAACTCCGTTACAGGCAAGCAAGCAGAGCAGAACAGGAAAATTACCAGGAGGAATTTTACAAGACTGAGTACCAGAATGCCTTGAAAGCCATCACCGGCCTTCCAGACACAACTGATTTATTGTCTGTGGAAGGACATGCTTAATTAACATAGAGGGAGGTTTTCTTTCCATTGATTACTGCTACAGCATCATGGACCCAATACACTTTAGATTTTGATTTTCAAGAAGAATCTGATATTCAGTTTCAGATTAGAGATTGCTGGCTTTGGCACTGAGACATTAGGAAAGGAACAAAGCCACCTGCTAGGTAAGGAGCTGCATTTAGGAGCATCTTTCTTGATGCAAAGAAAGAGGATCTAAGAATGGCTCCCCTCTCTTTGGAATAAATACTAGTGATTCAGCCAAAGAATGACACCATGAGCTATGACCTATGAGCCAATGACTACATTAATGTTACAAAGAAAACAATATGTGCCCCAGAATAATCTCACCATGTTGTACCAGGAGGGCAAACATGGGAGACTCAATGTTTTATATACTCCCTTCACTGGAAAATACTCATGCATTTTACAAGATGAACAAGCACAGAACCTGTCGAGTTGTAGAGATTGAAAAAGACAGTCCAAGTAAATAACAAAGGTAGAATTAAAATACCTAGAGGTTTTTCTGAGAAGTCCTACATATTCTTCTTAGAATCAGTATATCAGCAAACTAGACACCAGGTCTACGTTCATTTTTCACATCAGCAATGTAGACCTGGTAGCATTTTCAAATTGAATCCAAGACTGCCAAGCCATTTCTTTCACCACTTTAGAAATCTTTAAGTATATGACTGCTAGGTCTACTTTCTTCAAAGTAACTAGAAAGAGAAAATCCCTTCTCAGATTATTAAAAAAAAAGGATTATACTGAGCCAGAGTCTTTTGTCTTGACTGCTCTGATCATGTGTTCTAATAATTTTGTATATTTTATAAAACAGCCATTGTGTCTTAAATATTTGCTACTAGTAAAATAAATAATTTTATAATAGAAGGTCTGGCTGCCTTAAAAGTAATGCCTGCCTTAAATATAAAAACATATTTTTAAATCACTAGTATGAAATATCTCTCGGCTGTTTTATAACTTGTAGGAATTCTCCCAAGGATTCTTGCTCTTAGAGTAACTGTTTTCTGTGCATAGCTAGATTATTGTTTTAGTAAGCTGTTTTCTCCTTTTTGGTCTTTTGGTGTTACAGGCTATCATCTTTCAGGGGATTCTGAACAAAGATAGAATTTGAACTCAGAGATTTTTATTTTTAATTTTGTTAACACTACAATAATTTAATTCATCTTCTGCTTCTTTCTTTCAGAGAGTCAGATTTGATTTTCTCTCTCTCAATATGCATGGAAGAAGGGAAAGGACAAGGTATTACACTACAATACAAAAGAGTTTGTCAGAGGTGAAATGTGCTCTCTCATGCCTCTAGAAGTCTCCCATTTTTGCATTCTAATATAAAGATGAAGTCCTCTCTCAAATCTAAATCTCAGGCACAGAGACTCTAAGCAGACTACTACAAGGAAACAAAACAAAAATATGCTTGGGCTCTCTATGACCCGAGGTCAGGAGAACCGGCAGAGCCTGTGCTGACTAATCGTGTTTCTCTGCTGGGCTTGGCTCTCTGATAAAAGTGATCACCCCTCCTTTCAGCCTTCCTAAGGATCTATTGCATGCTCCCCTTAACTCACCAACTGGCAGAGAAATTAGAAATTTTGGTGATCCTGAACTAAGGGGGGGGTGTGTGTAATCTCTATTCAGCTCGCACAATAATAAAGACACGTGTAGGCTAACACACCTTCACAGCACAATAAAGCATTGCAAAACCCCAAAATATTACCTTGCTATCAAAATCAATAACTAAACTGTTTCTGATTTCACAGCTAGCATAGCTTCTGTTTAAGTCTTTGTATTGCTCACCATTGCAAGATGCCTGTGTGTCCTTCTAATAGCTCTATGAAATGCTTGGCAAAAGCATTTGCTATTGGTCATGATCACTGAAGGGGTTTTTGCTAAAAGTAGAGGTAGCAGCCACCTGAGGCCCCAGCACCTGGGGAACTACTCTGTACTCTGACAAATTGCTGAAGGTGCAAGACAGCACTACAGTCTTTCAAAAGAGCTACACACATCCAAGCAGCCACTCCAATGTGTGCATGAAATTGCATAAACTGTATTTGCCATGTCTCTCCGCCCTGCCCCCTGAACACAGCAAAACGTCAAATTGCCTCTTCATTGTTTATTTGGACCCTGAGAGGCAGAATCAATAGGATCCATTTAGCAGTTGAAGAATTTCAGTTCTTGACTGTTCTAGTTTATGGTGGGTAACCCCTAACAGCACTGTGCAGCTTTATTTAACACGGTGGTAACGCAGATTAGAGGCTACAGGGAAAGGTGTCAAAGAGGTATTTCTGGATAAACCCAAATGTCCTGACAGCCAGTGTATTCCTCTGAACAGCTAGAGAAGAAATAGGACAAGCCTAGGCAAAGCTGAGTCCCTGCCCACTGTGTTGCTGTTTTTAAAAGCCTAGTAAGGATAAAGTGCCATGATATCATATGGATCTGTGTGGCATGGTGCCCAAAGGCAAATGCAGGAAGGATGGAAGGACTGATGTTATACCCCCATCCTAAGAGGAAGGGATCTGTCAATGATGCTCTGAAGCAGCTCCTGAACTCTACCAAGTTCCTAGCTGAGGAACAGGAGGGTAAAAATGGGGATCTACTGCTGGTTTTACTTATCCCATGGGGTATATGGCAGTGGGTCATTACCAGAGTAAAGCTAGAATTCAATATTTGCTTTGCATCACACATTTATGAGAGTGCCAGCTGTCTAATAATAAAGAGATAGTTAAAGCACTTAAAAAGTCAACTGGATTTTTGCAAATACACAAGTAATTTTGAAGGCCAGACCTCCTGCATGCATTCTGGTAGGTTCAAATCAAGAGATTTACCTGCCATGATCTCATGCTTTAAACTCTGATGTCCCCGATGGAGAACCAGTCACATATTCATTAATCTGACATGCAAATTTGTCTTGAAAGTTCACATGTATGAGAAAGAATCACCACAGGAGGGAAACTGGAGAGATTTAACACTAGGTAGCAAATCAAATGGCTTATGAACACAACACCAGAAAATGGTTTCTGATATCTCCTAGCCTGTGAATGGCACTAATTATCTTGTTTTCTAGTTGTGAGATATTGATGCTAGACAGTGGTGCCATTGAGGCTGACATCCGTACTGTATTTATCAGTGCAGAATCAAATGAAAAATACCAAAAAACCTAAAGCCCAATCAATCTCCCAAAAATCTAGTAGTTTGTACCCTTACCAATGTTCTGGGACAATTAATCCATCAAATTCACCAAGTGCTCCAGCAACAGATATCTCTTAGAAAAATACCACAGTAATGCAGATAGCATATAGGGTGTATATAGAGCCCTAGCCTACACATCAGTGAGTAGCAGGAGGCCAACAAGCAGAGAAGCAACAGCTTCTCTATTGCTCTTCATGACTATTCAAAGAAAAGGTTGCCAGACCTTTCAGAAAAAAGCAGAACCGTATCAAGTTGTGACAGACAGCCCTGAGCACCCATATTATGCCTCCTGCAAGAGGGGTATTTGCCATGCAAGGGCAATACATGGAAAAATTATTCTTCTTATGCTTCTGAGAGACATAAAAAAAAAATCAGAATTTTGAAGGTATTGCAAAGCAGGAAGGTAGAAGGTGATGATGTTCAGCTAAAGACCCTGAGCATTCCTACAGTGCAGACTCTTTCCCTTTAGACAAGGCCTGAGTAAAATCTCTCATGCACACATTATCTGTACAATATCTCACATTCCATTAAAAGTGCCCAGGCAGACATGCATGCACTTCCTCCTTTTTGTAACACTTCTGGGACCACTGCTTGTCACTAATGGGGACAATTCCTACCCCTATAGGGATAGATCCTGTTGTAGCGCTCCGAAGTGATGAGCTAATGCATCGCCTTCCTGACATTCAAGAAAGAAGGAATGAACTGACTAAAAGTAGTCTCCACAACAACTTGCTCTTGCTACATTTTGAAGTATTGAACTTGTCTGTTGCCCAACTATATCCTCAAAAATTATAATGTGCCTTCCTTTGAAAGAAAAATGAAAGAGCATGACCTGATGTTATTTCAGAAACAAGATGGGGTTTTTTTTGCATGTGTTTTATGGTGAAAATCCCAAGTATTACTCCCACGCTGTAAACAATACATTTACTATTGCCCTATAATTTCTGTATCAGTGTGAATAGCAACAATTTTACATAATTAAAATAGGGAGTGATATTTCTCAGGTTCTTGAACTCCAAGAAAACACATTCTTTTTAGTAGCTCAAAGCTTTAAACAGAGGCAGGGAAAACACAGGTAATTAACATATAAGACACAGAAGGGTATGGGATCAAATCTCTTGCAGCTGCTGAGTGCTGCAGCTCCCTCGGGAGTCCTGAGTTAGACACTGGAGAGGCACCTGCTGCAGTTTGCTCCTTCTGCTTTGTCCTGTTAGTCCAGGAGAGAGTCACCACACTATGAGGAATATGGACCATTCCCAGCTACCCCTTCAGGCCAAAGATATTCAGGGGAAAGTGCAATTGCTGCATACGGTACCTAGAAACTGTGCTCTAATCAATCTCTGATGGTTGGAAATGCTGTGGAGTTTAAGGACTGTAAATGCCCATCCATCTCATTTAGGTGCAGCTCAAAACTCACTTGTTTTGTTGTAGAATGTTCTGTTTAAAAAACAGATTAATTTCTTAAGTGTGGATGGAATTTTTAGCATAAAAGATGATTATCTAGATTATTCTGCTGCTCGGTCTGCATGGTGGTATGATTTAATAAATACAAACTAAAGCTGTGGCTTTCTTCTTTTTAGGAATATTAAATTAATTATAAAAATAGAGTTAAGATTGCAACTGTGATGCTTGTTTGAACGAAGAAATTGAAAATTCTGTGGCCTATCAAAGTAGGACAGAAAGACACGATAGTATTGCCCACAAAAAACCTTCTGATATGATGAAAGCTGCTGATGATTTTCACTAAGAAAAAAATGCAGACAGGGTAGTTCACAGTCTATCAGAGATGCTTTTTACATAGCAGAAGTTACAGAAATATCTTTTCCCCCAATTTATATCCTGAAGTTTGAACATGAAGCTTTTGTTACTAGAAAACTATTATTAATGAATAAAATATTGTGTGGTGGGTTTTTTTTTTTTGACTGACACATCAAGCATTATAATTTATATGGATAACTTTTCTAGATATGTTTCTGACTTTTTAACATCCTTGTTATAAGGCTATGGACACATAAAAATAATTTAAAGAAAGAAAAGCTAATTTTCAATAGGTTTCCTTTGAGCATTCTCTATGTTTTATGGTATGAGGGTACTAATAAATCTGTTGAACAAATAGTGAGATACAATTAATTTCTGTTTCAGTCTTTTGAATTTCCTCAAATTAAAATTTACCATCAATAACTTAAATCTATTGTCTTATTAATGCTTCATTAATCCAACATGGATCTAATTTTAAGCCTATGCTTACTCCTTATTGGCCCAAGGAAGGCATTTAGTAATATTTGGGAACAGGAAGAAAAGGTGTATTACTAACAAAGTTTATTACCAACTTTTCTCAGAAACAATTTCTTAGACCATTTACTTTGGCTCCACAGTTATTTTTGAGGTAACTCTGCCTGTGGAATTTGAAATGTTTCTTAGACAACAACAAGACTGCTGATTGTCTCAAGTGGAGCTTCCCATTCTGTGCAGTTATCTGTAGCTTCAAAACCAGTCCATTAAAAATGCCCTTACATTTCAAGTCTCACAGTACAGTATTATTATTTCACTGGTTGAAGCCAGTTTGAAGGGTTTTTTTGGTTAACAAAAGAAATATAATTTGACCATATTTCAGGAAGGTTTCCTGAATGTTTTTTGTTTCTTTTCTTACATCAAATGCCTTAGGATTATATTAGAATGTTCTAAAATCAATGAGAAGGTAGGCTGAACACTGTTTATCTAGCACAGCAAGAAGGATGTTGAAAGGATGATGACTATTTCTTCTTCCAATATCTGAATTCAATGCATAAACTGGCCATTGCATAACCTGGGAATCTCATTGTAATTCCAGAATTAATTGACATTGAGCATTAAGTATTGAAACACGGTACCCAAACAGTAAATTTGTAGCTGTTCATTAGAGATCTTAGTGTCTGCTTTGTACCTGCCTTACTAGATCCTCACCAGGAGTTTGAGAAGTATTTTACTGGTATGGAGAACTATTTTACAGCGGGTTATCTCTGTATCCTTCCTATTTCCCCTCTTCTCCTTGGAAATCCTCAGCACGAAAGAGAAAAGGCTTCTCGCTCCTCCAATACTTGTGACTTTGGGTCTGAAAACTAGGTTAACTAGAGAAGAATTTCTCTTTTTAGACAGGTGTACAATATCTTCAACTCTGGGATCTGAATTCCTTAGAATTCAAGTCTGTACCAACAGTTTACATCAGTGGGGAATTACCTGGATTCCCTTGACTACCTTTGCTCAGTCTTTACTTTTGATTTTCTCAGGGGCTAACAGGAGACTCCCAAAGCACTTGCTAAGCCTCTTTTCAGATAACTGCCCAACTTCTTCCTCCTGCTCCCACAGGACTGCCTCCCTCTCAATTGCTGTATCCCTGTTCTGCACTGCACCCAGTCTGATTTCATGGCCAGCAGGCAGTAACAAAATGCATACAGCTGACAGAGTATTTCTCTTTCACTTCCCCATCTCATGAGGACTTTTCAGGAATAATATTCACCGCCAAAGACACAACCACACTAAGCCTTGTACTGGGAAATGAACAGCAAGTGCTGCTACAGATGGCCTTAGCTCCTTAGCAATCACTGGTGCACGTGCTGACAAGTGTTATGATTCATTCTGAGTGCCTGGTTAAGGCAGGTCACTTATTGACAAGGGACAGAAAAAGCAATCTCTTAACATTCTATAACATGGAAATAGTAAAGAATTAAACAAGAAAGGCAGCCACATTTCTCTACCAAAAATTCTTCAACAAACACATGGACAAACACATTCCTTGCAAAAGGTCAGGGAAGGCTACTGCAGTGATGTATTTCCAAAGTGGATGGTTCATTTAAAAGATTCAGTCTAATTTCTGTTAGCAAATCCTCTTATATAAGCAATACATTTTTTAAAGTGTTTGACGATTTAGGTATTCCTCAGTTTCATGGCTCCCATTTTAGTGAGCTTTTAAAGAAACTAAAATTTGAAAAAAAAAAAATTCAGCACTTTCTGTAAAAAAAATGGGTCACTGTCTCTTTCTGTCAGTCTCGGAGCACCAAAACAGAGCTTGGAACTCC
Source organism: Chloebia gouldiae (assembly GCA_003676055.1). Taxonomy (NCBI): domain Eukaryota; kingdom Metazoa; phylum Chordata; class Aves; order Passeriformes; family Passeridae; genus Chloebia; species Chloebia gouldiae. The sequence continues at coordinate 9,145,371 of QUSF01000014.1, read as the reverse complement.
CTACAGCAGGCAGTTCTGCAAATGGTGTCATCTGAAGCAGTGGTTCCCAAGGAGCAAGGTGTGATCACATTGCAGATCTTTGGGTATAGTACAGGAGACGTGTGGAGCTCCCAGGCTCCACCTCCAGAGCAGTGACACGACAGACGTGGGGCTGACAAGGACAGGAGCTGTGGATCGGCCATGGAGCCGGGCTGGGGGAGCACCGAACCTGACCAGACCTGTGTACAACCACTTGTCTTCCCCAGAAGGTTGGGAACCATTGACTGAGGGGCTCGCTCCTGCTCTCCTTAAAGATGCTGAAAATTTTACCATTCATAAGAGGAGCTAGATCTGTAGTTCAGTTACCTAACTTTGAACGTGTAGTATCATTTCTTTCCCCCACAGCAAAAATAATTAGCTCCATTATTACATTTTACCATTTGACAGCACTCTTGTAAACAGTGCTCAAAAGTAAAAATAGGAAGACTTAACCAGAATGCTGATTTACAGCTCCAGAGTGATAAGTAACCTAATGCAAATAAAAATAAAATCTTACATATTGCCTTATTTTTTTTTAAATTAACAATCTCCATAGCTGTAAGCGAGAGAAATTAATTATGCCTGGCCTTACATCATGCTCAATGTGTACTGATGCAAATGCACCCTATTTTAATTCCTCTGAATGTTAATAATGGAGCAAATGAGCACTAGATTATGTTATACAAAAGCAATGGACGTAATTAAACTTCATTTAATAAAATCATCAGGGATACAGAAGCATTAATGACTTATACTCCTCCTCTGCAGGGAGTGAAAGACATGTTGGTACACAGGAGCCTGAGAACCACTGAGATGAGAGCAATGTAAGCACATAAACAGGAATGCTAAGGTAAGTAGTGTATCATATATGAAAAGTCTTAGAGTGAAAGCCCCAGGCTACAATAAATTATTTACTTTAAAGCACCAGGAAACAGTACCATCTCGGGCAAATGACAGTAAAAATATCTTCCATCCTCTGAGAGGCAAAGCATCAGCAGTGTAAGTGCACTTTGTAAGTGCAAAGCTGGTTAAATATTGTACTGACTGTGTTAGAGAAAAAATGCTTGAACTGTGAATAGTTGTTCACTTTGTACATCCTTCTGTCCCTCTCTAAATTTACATTCACAAAAAGTATTGTGTTTGTACAACTCCTGTCTGGAATCACTGTTAGCTCTGTGAATGCTCTCACTTGGACACAAAACCATATATTCCTGAGTATTTTCCTTTTATCTTAACTCAAGCTTCATCCACTTTTTCACCATGGGTATATTATAAAAGCCAAACAAATACTCACCAGCACAGCAGAAGGAATTTTTCCTGAGTTTAGCTATGTCCATAACCAGCACTTTCTAAAAAAATTGAAGTGACATAAACTGAGCATAAAATATCTGTTGCACAGTAAGTGATAGCTGTGGTATGTGATGAGGCTTTATGGGATTTTCTTGGAAAAAAGGCTTTTATGAAAATTAAATGTTGGTATTACTGCTCATAAACTCTTGCAGAAATATAAATACATTTAGCATAGATGTGACCGTTAAGAAAATGTATTGAGACGGTGACATACATCAATGTTTTGTGTTATAAGCATCAATAATAATAATAAATTTTCCCTACTTCCCTAATGACTTAGGGCTCTCTGGAGCATGGGTATATTAGAAAAACTGCTGCTCATTAGATGAGAAAAAACCTTGAAGGCCAGTGGCTGGAGTCTGACCCCAGCTTCACAGGCCAGTGTTTGGGGCAAAGCCTTCTGCTCCCAAGGAGATCCTTTCAGTTTGCATCGCTGTGCCCAAGATCAATATCTGTCCCCGCAAGTACAGCAAAGGGTGATTTTCCTTCACTTGATGTGCAAGGAAAAAGGGGTCATGCTAGGAACACTGTTCTCTTGAGGAAAGACAACAGCACAATAAAAAAACAGGCAACAGCAGAGAAATGTTCAATCAATCCTGGAGCATTAAGGTGGCACATCAATTTGTGCAGCACTAGTTGTCACTGTGTGGAAGCTGGCATTGGTGCCCTTGTTTATCCAAAGAGATTTTACTTATTTTGTGAGCAACAAAAAACTCCCAGAGTACCTAGGACCTCCTTCTCCACTGTGAGAAAGCTTTATTATTATTTCTATGACAAGAGAGATCTATTTCAAGCTTAAGGCAGGTTGGACAAAAGCAAAGAGTTCAATCAATAGCAGGATCCCTTTCTCACTTATATTAAAGAATGATTGAAGAGGAGTCAAAGACAGGTTGGTAAAGACAATTTCAGCAGTATCACTGAACTGCTGAGACACAAAGCTTTTTATTTTTTTTTTTTTTTGGCTCTTTTACCTTCCTTTGACCAGAAATTAAATATCTTCTATTTTGTCAGATATGCAGTGGATGTGTGTCAGATTTACATCAGTGTGATTGTGATCTGTACTATTATCAGGATAGTGTTTTTATATTGCTGTGCTCCTGTAATTCCCATTGAAGGGCATCTGTTTGAGGTACAGTAAATAGTACCTGTTTTGAGAAACTCTTTACATTTGTTCACTTGAAATATTGATGACTGTTTTAAGCTGGTATAATAGCATATCATATTTCATTAAAGCATTGCAAAACTGCTCATGCATAAAACTGCCTAAAGTGATATTCAAGGTAAAGACTGCAGAGGTTTTTAAGAGCGGCAAGAGCACCAAGAGTTGGTGCCACTGGTGTGACTCATTTCAGAACCTCCTTGCTGAAGTTTTCCTCACACATTGTCCTTGACTCTGCCCTGGTGGTGCAGCACATCTGGCACACGAAGCACCCACTGCATAGAGAACATTTCCAGTTCAGCCTAGCAGAGGAACAAAGGGTGCAATGTTGGAGCAAAGGAACACCTATTCAGTCTGAACTGTAGAATTCTGTGTTTCTGTAGGTTCAGCACTAACATCCATTCTTCTACCTAATGTCTAACTTGTGATGCTACATGTACTACTTGGTATTTCAGACATATTGAAACGGTGGGTGGTTTTACAGACCATATGTGCTGTAATCTCTAGACACATTGCAGCATGTTAAAGATGGAGAATCAGATGCAGTCCTCAGATTGAATTTTTGGTTCCCTTGTTTTGTGGGTTTTTAACAGATTTGCCATAAAGTTAATTGAATTCCGCTTTCATTCGGCTTTAAGCAGATGTGTAAGTAAGAACTTTGCATGGAATTTGTTGTGACTTGAAGTGAAAGTTGGGATAGCCAGCAAAGAATTGTTTACAATTCGGTGAGAATCAGGATTAAACAAGTGACTTGTTCTTAATTTACTTTGAAAGTTTCAAAGTCACCCTCCTCTTCCATGTTGTGCAACATCAGAGTACAGGATGCTTAGCAGATACTATTAATTTCTAGTTTTGTGCGCTCTGGCATGCATGATTGGCTCATGAAGTAATGACTGTTTTAGACCACAATGTAGAAAGGAATGACTATTATTACTGTGAAGCCTTAGCCAATTTTAGAAGCAGTCTGTAGCCAAATCTTTCTTGGATTTTTTCATGAGAATCTCAGCTTGATTTTAAAGCATTAACAACGTTAAGAACTTCACATATGTTTTAGAGAACCAGCTGAAGTGTGCAGAGTTCTCTGCACGGATCCTAGCTCGCTTATTTTCATGTTTGCCTGCATTTAGTTATAGAGGATGCTCTTTTTCATGTTTTGCTTTTTTACAATGTTTATTAAAAATATAATTGACAATTAGTCAAATAACTTAAAATACCTTTTAGCTATCTCCACAGATTTAAAGATGGTATCTCTGAACATTTGAAAAGACCCATGCAGAAATTCTCTGTTGGAAATCAAGCTCATCCGATAACAATTTTGCAAAACTGTTTCCCATCACCATTTCATTATATTAAGCATGTCAGCGCCATGCAGACATAGCTCCAGTCTCTGCCCCAGACTGACCTGGATGCTAATGCTGTATTTTTGCCTTGTATTTTTGTTCCATTTTCATAATCTTTACTCAATCTAAGGAGCTCTTTTCTTCCTTTCCAAAGAGCTGTTTCCAGAGAGACACTTCCAGTGTGGTTAAACAAAGCTTAGAACATATTTACCTCTTAATTTAACTAAGAGCTATAAATATTAAAAGGAAGTGAATTTCAGATGAAGTAAGACAAAACCAGAAAGCTTCAAGGATATTACCATAAAATTATAAGCTAGGCAGATTGAAGAAATCAGATGATTCTGATCTAAGTAAGTGTTTAGAAGTGCAGTCACTACCTGTTTGTACCAGACCATAACAACTGAAGGTCTGAAACAAAAGTTAACAACTTCAGTTAATACAAACTCTGCAAGGAAAATTTGGAAGCACAGGTTTGAAATGTACACATAGAATATTGCTCATTTAATGTTTTATATCCAATGGCACTATGGTAGTGTTAAAATCTATGTCTCAGCTGGATTGGGGTGATCCCCAAAAACCTTCATTTCTACCTATCTCTCAATAAAATTATAAATTGCACAATGTCTTTTGGCTAGCAGCCTGTCACATTATTGATACTATTTATAGTTTCTTTAAATGATTACCAATGCAGTCTTTTGAATGAGGAAATGACACCATGGGGATGTAGCAAATCTGGGGGTCCTGGCTTATGGAAGATGACTAAAATGTATGTTTGAACAGGACTGACAGTGAGCACACTGTAGGAAGTATCCAGCTTTGGTTTGAAGACCTTCCATACCCCACATTCCAAAATATCTACAAAGTAAGGCAGAAGACATTAATGGCATACTGCTGAGACATGACATGCCAGCATATTATGCATCAAGTGTAGTTTATTAAACATGACCTCTGGTAAGAGCTCTGCTACAGAGTTCATGTATTTATTACAAAATCCCAACCCAAGCAACCAGAATCCCAAGCCACCCACACCTTCATGATCAATACCTTTCATTTCATTAATTACCCTGGATGAATATAAACACAGGGAAAAAAATTAAACAGAATATAGCACACCTACACAATGTTACATGGCTACCACTGTAACACCATCAATGGTGTTCCTACAGGAGTGCTGGGAGGAAGTCTAACTTGAATTCTTTAAGATTTCAGAGTGCTGTCAGCTGAGCTGGTGTTGTACACTGAACCAGACCACCTATTTCCTGCTAGGTCACAACCACATGCATGTATTCATAGACAGAGATTTGATGATGCTGTTCCAATCTTCAAGAAATGCTACTAAATAAAACTCGTAAGCCGTACCTTACCAGGAAAGACTCTGTGTTCTGATGCTCCAGCTCACTGAAGCACACACACATGCAGGCAGACAGCATCCACCTAGTTAGCACTGTGAAAGACGTGCAAAAATGCTTATCAAATCTGCATATGCAAGGCAGCAATCTATCCAGAGCCACTTCTCTCCAGCTTAAGCAGTTGTAAGGCATCTACCAACTCGGTGTGCAAGCAGTGCTTAGCCATTTGTGAGCCAGCAAGACTTTTGTGGACCAGTGTTATTTACAGAAGCTACAGGAGAATTTTTGCTGAATGCATGCATTTGGGCAAGGCACGTCATGGATATTCTGTATAGGAGATAATTTTCCTAATCATGCAAGAACACTTAGAGGAAAATGCACATTTATATCTAGAGAGATGAACTTGCAGAGCTCCCTCCCCCATGCTGCACCCCAAGAGATGTGGGAAGCTGTATAACCAGAGAGGAGCATCCCTTCCCCCAGCTACAGAACCATCCATCTTTGGAAGTTATACAGGGTGCCTGCCAGCTTTAGGCTGGCCCAAGCTACCTAAACTTCATCTGAAATTGCTATCATCAGAAAATTCGCTCCTCTCTCCACCCTTATCTCCCCAAAACAGGTTCCCCCTTATAATATTATAACATTACAGCAATATGAAGTATGACTATTTAAGGCAATGGTCTTGGTTTCAAATGTTATTTCATTTTAATATATGACAACTTCTGGGCAGAAATAGTTCTCCTTCCTTTTTTCCTCTCTTCATTAGACAGACTCTTAAAGTAGATGCTAGGTCTTAAATTAGTACAATTTATTTCTCTAGAGATGTACGTAAAACCACTTTTTGAAACCAGAAGAGTTAAGTCAGCAAAACCCCATAAGGATACTTTTGTTTTAAGCCAAATACTTTAGGAATTGTTTTGTGCTAGGGTAAAATAAGCTACTCTGACAGCACAATCTAGGGGATATACATCTGTTGAAACAATTCCACAGAAAAACGTAAAATGCAGATGATGAAGCAATAGCTGAGTCCTTAGTGCAGTTATTTTCATGACTTTCAATGTTGGTTCAGGTGGTTTCTCACAGAGTAACTCTTGTCCCAGAATACATAAAGATGTAGAAGCTTTTATTGTGGTGATGGGAAACAAAGGAAAGAAGCCAGCTAAAGATGATTCACGAGGAAAGAAAACAATTTCAGGAAAAAAACTTAGGCTAAGGATTGTGTGGCTGCCCCCGTTATGTTTAAACATTTGTCTGCCATGTGGGAATTTGAGAAAAAGGAAGTTTCACTTACAGCATGAAATAAAAACCTTAATTGTTTACCATGTCCATTGTAAAGTAGGCCCATTCATTTCACTTGTGATTATTAACTTTATAAGTGGCAGCAGCGCACTGAGAAAATGCGTGGAGAAAGATCATTCCCTACAGAGCTGTGTCTCATGGCTCAGCTGGGAGCTTCTGAGCCCCACCGATCCGACACTTTGACAGAAACTGCCGTGGGTCGGTTTGAGGACTCGCCCTTGCCAACTGGTGCTGGAACTCAGAAATAACACATCAAAAGTCTGGATTGAAAAACTGGAGAAAAAGGAGTAAGAGCAAAGAAAATCCTACTAATACCCTATACTTGCTCATACATGCAGCATGGCAATAATATTAGATGCTCTAAATTAAGAAAAGTACATATAAATACATCCATGTGTTTGTGGAGAGATATATGTTTAGCCTAAGTTGAAGATACAAAGTTTTAAGAGGGCCCAGAAGCCCGCAATCAGGAAAGCACTAGAGCTTTTAAGTTTAAATCTGTGTTCTAATGATCAATATTTAGCAAAGCTTACTGCAACACATGGGGAGTCCCAGTGGTGTTAACACAGACTTTGTGAATTGCCTCTGATCTAAGCGTGTGTTTAGCTGACCTGGATGCACGGGCAGATGAAGCTTGCAAACAGGCTGAGGGAACATATCTTTCAATAGTTTAGCATAAAAGAACACATAGAGATGGCATTAAATTTGTGTTCAGTTTAATATTCTTTATCATAAACCTAAATGAAAGTTATGTCCATATAAACAAACAAAAACATAACAAAAAAAAAAATCAAAACAACCCCCCCCAGAAAAGGTAACATGAATTTGAATTAGAACATTTCCTCCAGACTTCTCTTCTCTGAGGCAGGTTCAAATTTCCATAATTTAAATGAGTTACAACTGCTTACACCAGCTAGACTTGGACCCATCTATCACCTCTATTATCTAGATAATGTGGAAAATAATCTGTTCAGAGCTTTCATTTTGAAAACAATGTCATGTTACAATTCTCAGCAGAGTCAAAAGGTTCCCCAAAGCCATGCATGAAAAATAAACTGTAACCTTTTAAGATTTCCAAGCTGTATGATAAATAATACTGAACTAATAATAACTCAGAGAGAAAGAGAAGCACTGTTTATCTTATTTTTCTGCTTTAGGGGAAAGAATCTAGGTAGCAGATTTTGTCATGATTTTATTGCTCATTTTCTGTTCTGCAAGTTTCTTTCTTTGTGCTCATAGATGGTAATGACTTTTGCAAGAGAAATAAATTGTATTTCCATGGGAGTCAGGGCGTTAGGCAAATTGCAAAAGATGATGATGAAATTTGGACTAAGCTCACAACATGCTCTAGGTTCTGATGATTTAAAAACATTCCTTTAGCAATAAAAATCAAGTCCTTAAGTGCAATCCTAGCAGCCTGCATGAAAACAAAAACATACACAGGATTATTCTGGTTTGATTTATAGTGCTTTTGCCTACTGGAAAACTTAATGCAAGAAGCTTGCCAAGGTCAGTGCTTCTGCTTTCAGATTTCTTTATGAAAAAGGAGAAAGCAAGCTGCATTTTCAATTTTTTTAAAGGCTCTGGCACAACGCCAGCCACTAGGCATTCAAGAGGTGTTCTGTAATCCATTCAACTGTAACATAAAGTTTTCTAAAAGGTATGCTAGGATATTCTGCACTGGCTCTGCTAATCAGTAATGTTCCATTAAATTGGCCACTGTCATATTAAAGAAAGATCTACATAGTTTGTGCCCTCTTGTAACAATAATATTTGACAATAATTATAGTGATACCAAGGTGTAGGTGGTCCGGTTGGCAAGAATAGCACAATATTTCTTTTTAATAGTGACTTGATCAAACATGTGTGGGTGCTTTGTTGAGGCTTGAAGAGGATTATAATAGCTGAAATAAGATGAGATAATTTGCTGACAAAGTTGTTTCTTCTTTAGGAGAACGCATCCTTCTGTGCATGTGTGTGTGTGCATGAACATCCCCCACACAACCACCTCCCAGAGAAAATAACCCTTAAGCAGCTGTGCACTGAGAATGCTGATGGGGTGGAGCACGGTGCCAGAGGGAGAAGGGAAAGCATGCCAGGCTTTGTCTGTTTGGGAAGAGGCTTTAACAAACAAGGGCACAGCACTGAGGTTTCTGCCCTCGAATGAAGAAATGGTGACTGTGACACGGCAGACATTGTGCAAGGATAAATTTTGTTTAATACCACAGGGCCACCTTTGCCAGCTCTGGCATGTGTCTGCCACATGCTACAATCTGTCATAACTTGACTGCAGTGGCACAAAAAATGATACAAGCCAGAGTGCTGGAATGATCAGCATTTAAGACAGGAAACCTCTCTGTCCTCACTGCCTACAGAACACAGGAGTGAGCCTTCAGCAGAAAGAGCTCCCAAGCCAGATGTCCTCCCACAAGCACCCAAACTGCCCCTGCCTGCTCTGAACTCCCACCTGAAGGGCCACATTATTCACTGGGTCAGACAGCTCTACAGTGCAGCCCCACCATGGGCTTGGGGACAACTCTTACAGCTTAGCTCAGAATTCTTAGTGTTGTTCTTGACAGACTGTTGTGTGACAATGTGCTTTGCATCTTTAGCCTGCCTTGACATGGCTGGCGAGGCCAGTGAGAAATGGCAAAATGAGACATTACTGCTGCTGCTGCTGCTGCTGGAAAAAGAAGGGCCCAGGAAATGGCCAGAGGTAGGAGCTGGATTAGTGGTTTTGATGTTGTATAGAGGTGTGAATGTGTGTGCAAAATGAAATAAATGAATATATTATAAATAAGGAAATAAATCTTTGAGATGACACAGAAACACAGACTGCTTGGGGTTGGCAGGGACCTCAGGAGATCTTCTAGTCCAATGCCCCTGCTCCAGCAGGACCAGCTAGGACTGGTGGCCAAGTACACTGTTGTCAGGTTTTGAGTATCTCCACAGCTGGACACGTCACAACCCCTCTCTCCAACTTAGTCCACTGTTCAACCACCTCCACAGTTACTGCTCTTTTGTGTTCAGATGGAGTTTCACACATGTCAGTTTGTCCCCATTGCCTCTGTCCTGTCTCTGGAACATGCAACCTGACTCAGATTAATGATATATCAATTCACACTGGGATTCATGGAAGTCTGCATGGACACAGCAATCAGCCTAATGAAGAAACCTGTGCAATCTCTCTGAGAGGAACTGTATTCTCTCTACTCCTTTGCAATATCCTGCCCAGTTTATCAGGAAAGCCTAATGTGGACATCTACAAAGATGACAACTTGAATATAATGAGACGCTTGGAAGAAGTGAACGGGGACTGTGGGGTGGTTATTCCCTGGTACAGTGTGGTAAGGATGTTACCTGGGATATCTGAGGAAGTGTCAGATTTTCTTCAGCTGTACATGAAAGGTGAATATAACCAATGCTTCAGACTTAAACCTGCTTAGCCAGTTCACAATCTGGAATTGAATTTGTACCATGATGATTTAAATAACTTGGTACTTTCTTTTTTTTTGAGAACAATAAAAATTAGTATTCTGTCAATTTCCAGATGTTTTAGTCCCTTCTTAAAACAATAACATAACTAAAATTGACTGCCCAATTTCAATGAAGCCCAGTATTCAATCCCTGGTAGTGTGTACCCACTGCCCCTAGCATTTTACAATGCAGAATTGCCTAGCAATCAGAAAAGAAGCCAGAGCTCGGACTAGTATCTCCCATTGCACTTACTGGTGATACCTTATGAGGTTATTATGAGATAATGCACAAGTTCCCTGTGGTTTCCCTTCCTTTCCCTCAGTGTCTCTCTCATGTACCCCTTGTGGTGTCCAGAGGACAGCATGTTACCCCAGCAGGAAAGCTGCCCCACACACAGAGTGACACAATTATGACATTGATCTAACACGGACGCAGGGCAGGACAACAGCTCCGTGCTCCAGCCTGGCCACCAGCCCCTGGGGGCCCAGTGCAGCTGCTGATGTCCTGACCTGACACAGCACACGAGGCCACACAAGATCACAGCCTGAGGTAATACAGCCACAGGCATCTTTTCTGTCATTGCTCCGTTCCTCACCTCCTTTCGTTTGAGACAGTAGCAGACTGGCAGACCCCAGAAATCACCTGTTGCAGTTTCTGCTCTGACTTTTCCCAGGGAGGACAAGAAATCCATTATGGGGTAAAGCTCATTGGTCCCTTCTCCTACCCCTTCAAATCAGGAAGACTTCCCCGGGTAACTTCCAGCAACTATCCCATATGTCAGAATAGGCTTTCCTCTTTGTTCCAGAATATGTTGAAAGGAACTGACAACAGCAAATAAAAAAATTAAATAACTAGCAAAGACACTAAAGAGAGACAGCAGTTGCAAGATGGTCACTAGTTAAAACAAACAGGCCAAGATCTAGTTAGTCTTCAAAGATTTAAATGCATTGCTTTACAATACTAATACTATATGGTCAGTAAAATGATTTCTGGAAAGTTCTAGATAATTTTGAGATACAAGTTATTATCCTGTCCCTGATTTGTTAATTCTCAATAACAAGGAGGTGTGAGCAGCCACCTGAAAGCATGTAACTGAATTTCAATTTGATGATGTTGTAATTGTGTACTAATTCTGACAAATGCTTTGTTGACTTGTCTCTGAAACAAGAATAGAAAAAGAATATTTTTTTTAAGTTTTAGTGTTTTGATATAGTTTGTCATCTCAGTAACTCGAGCCCATGTTCCTGCTCTGTATATTATCTAGAGATAAGCATAAAAATAATTGGACATTCATTTCCATACGTATAACTATAAAATCGTGTGAGAGATATTTTCATCACATTAAATAAAGTGGTTTTCCCTCTTGCAAGACAAAACACATCAACAAACCAGTCCAATATTTATAATTTGGAAGAAGTATTTGGAGAGGAACCTGCTTCAGAATAAAAAGCAGTTCTGAATTCTTTCTTCCTCAAAGGTCATACCTGCTTTAGTATGCTAATTTTAAACACATCTGAGACACTATTCAAAGTAATGAGATCAGAGCTAATGGGTTCATTCACCCATCATGAAAATCTCATTTTTTCTGTCCTTAATGGGTGCTTGAAAATAAAATAATTATATATATAATCTGGATTTTTGTCATCTAAAGAGGAACTAACAGTGAGCATGACAGAATAAGCAGTTTTCACAGAAGAGCAGATAGTTTGATTTGGCCTATCTGACTGCTCAAGGCATGAGACATCCTGCTCAGCTAAAAGATGCTGGAGCCTCCACTCATCACATCACTGGGTATCTTCTTTGCATGGGTGGTTAAGTTCCATGTGAGGGTTGAACAGTCAGCAGCCCAGGCACCCAGCAGGTGTGAAGCCTCAGCACAGGCAGGGGAGCACCCTTTATGTGCCAGCAGAACCTGCCTTTGTGGAACGTGAGAGCAGCTCAGCCAGTGTAAGGCAAAGCTTCTCAGGAAGTTTACACTGGTTATTTCAAAAAGAGCCAGCTGGCCACCGTCACTGGAAGCTGAAGCCAACATGCAATTTAAATTAGACCACAGGCAGAGATTTATCTGTGCTCCATCTGTAATGCGGGGATGAGATCGAACTGTGCAACTTTGTGTTTGCGAGGTACCTTGAGACTGGGTGGAAGGCCAAAAGGGAGTGCCAAAGATTCTGTTATTATGAAAAGCCATTCAAAGATAAGCAAATGTTGATGTTAGCAAAAGCATCAACTTCCAAAGCCTTTTTTAATTCTTCTATGAAGTAAATTAATTTACATATGAAATACCCCAAATGTATTTTCTTTGGTAACGGCAAATTATCTTCCTATCAAGTAAGTACAGATTGCAGAAACCTAATTGGACTTTAACAACTTGTGAAAAATTATGGATGTTGTATTTTATGCATGTAAATGTTTGATCTTGTTTAAAAAACAGTCCCTTACCAAAGAAAAAAAATCAATACATTTCATGTAAATGAAGCTAAACATAAATGTCCCTATTGTAGCCTCAATTTGTTTATGTAACTCCATTGGCAGCAATGGATGCTGTGTACATATCCAACTGAGTGACATATTGTGTTAGCAAGAATCTCACAATTACAGACAATTACCTTCTTTTTTGCACCTGGTGCTTACTAGCCTTCTTTGTTAGTTGGATTTCTCGAAAAAGGAAAGATTTTTATGTAAATCTGTAATGTCTCCTGAAGTTAAATAACCCCCAAACCAAACCACTACAACCACCAAAAACCCCAGAACAACCCAGTAGAACTATAAAATATCACAAACAACTCTTAAAACACCACTATGTGACAGTGGTGGTTTAAACTGCATAAAAGTAAGAAAGCTCTAGGTATAAACTGCTTCTCTGTTTAGAAAGAAACAAAAAAAAAAAGGAGTATAATAATAATTATAAATAGTCTGAGTCTCTGGATTATGCAAACATGTACTGCAAGAAATCCTTTTCCACCCAATCTTCTGCACATGTGCGCCCTGTAGCATTTTATATCAAGTCAAATCTGAGTGTTCAGGTAACACAGGAATTACCCTTGTTCTTCAGAGCATGAAAGAGGAAGGTCTGTCAAGAGGTAGAGACCCTTACTCCCCAGATGCTGTAATGCAGAAACAGCAGTCTCAACATCCAGGCTGAATAATAATTTCTGTTGTTAAAGAAACTTGTGGTATTTTTGAACGGCTGCAACACTTCCACCACTTAAGGTAAAATGCTGAAAGTTGACAGTGACAAGATACCTATGATTAGAGGTATGCCCTTTGCTCAGCCTATATATTCCTCTTTCAGTTTGGATAAGTTATTAACTTCTGAACTTTGCCACTTCCTTTAAAGCATCTGCAATAGTCTAGAAATGTTGTGTGTTCAGCCAAAAACCTAACAAACATTACAATGTTAGGCTCACCCTCTGCCAAAGCATCAGCAGTGCCACACGCTAAACGGGAACACATGGGCATTGATGCAGCAGGGAGAACCAGAGTGAGACACAGAGAATGTCTCCTCACTCCCAGAGCTCCTGCTCACCTCTGTCCTCTCTGACTCAGCTGAACCTGTGGGCTCTACTACTGCTATGATGGAGTTCTCTCTTTCCACCCCTCCAGCAAAATGAGAAATTTCCTTTGGATTTCCTCAGTGAGCAACCAACACTAGACCCCAATACCAGAAACTAATGGGTCTCTTCAGAATCACAATTTCTTCTACTACAAACCAATTTCAGTTTAACTGAACTCATTGCAACTCAACAGAATACTCTCTCTTTGGAAAAGTACAGAATTGCAAACACAAAAATATATTTAAAATAATATTTCCAAAGTAAGTTTAGGTACTTGAAATGCACAGAGTGGCAGATCAGTCTGGCACTTGACCTCAACTCAGCCCTCTTGCATGTACAGGGTATGATGCAGTCTTTAATTATATGGTTACATAATTATATTTCCAAAGAAATCCAGATTTCTTCAGTGGAGTGGGATATAGAATGAAAGCATATGGCTTTAAAAATGTATTTATGGTAATTTAAAGAGATTAAAAAACAACCAGTACTGAAAAGATCATTTATCTCAGCAGTAGCAGATGGGGCTCCTGCTGAGATCAGGACTTCATTGTGCTCTGCTCCGTACATGCACATTAGATCAGACAGCAGTTGTTCCAAAGACTTTACAGTCTAAGTAGGGCAGTCAGGCAAAACTACAGGAAAAGGAATTATTTCCTTCATGTTACTAAGGGGGAAGTGGATGTAGTGAAGCACAAATATGTTAAAGCAAGGTCAAGTGATCGAATTCAGCTTTCCTAAGGTGAAACCAATTTTAACTCATTACTACTGCCCTCCACTTATACTGGTTAGAGCTACTGGTCTGTAACAGGAATATAGTTCTAGGCATTCACAGATTCAGAGGTTAGGAAGTGTAACTACCATGAGCTAGGTTAGTCTTAGTAGTTTCCTATTATTCCAGATGTCTCTAAATTCTGAAGTGAGGTGTCAGAGATGGACCTGAACTCTTCTTGGTGGTGACAAGCAATAAGAGAAGAGGAAATGGGCAGGAACCGATGCACAGGAAATTCCACCTGAGCATGAGGAAGAATTTTTTTACTGTGCAGTAAGCACACATGGGGACAGGGTGTCTGGAGAGGCTGTGGAATCTCCCTCACTGGAGATATTCAAGAGCTGTCTGTGCCCTGTGCACTGGGATGGCCCTGCCTGAGCAGGGAGGTGGGACCAGGCTCATGCCCTGTGGTCCCTTCCAACCTGGTCCCCTCTGTGATGCACTGCTGCACTTCTTCATCAGTGTTACAACTGCAACACGTTTGATTTTCCCTTCATGGCCAAGTCACGCTAAGCTGCTCATTAACCTTGCACTAATAGATAATTTTGTTATATAAAATTAAAAACTATCAACTAATATTTCCTCCTAAGAGGGAGAGGTTCAGAAAGGGCTTCACAAAATAAACTGAGTTTAGCAGCCTTAGGATTAGTAACTAACTGGGTAAGCATATTACACAAGTGTTACATGTTTTAATTGAATTTACAAGTTCTTTGTAAAAGAGAGGCAAAGCACTGCTAACAGAGTGCTGAAGGTCAGGACTGGGGATAATTTGTCTCTTCCAGAATCAATAGTGTCTAACAAAAAACATGTAGTGGTCTAGACCTAGTAAAGTGGATTCAAGAATTTCAAGATCCAAAAAAATCAGATGAGAAAGGCTCACTGAAGTTTTGCTTATCCAGGAGAAGGTTTGTCAAAGAACAGAGATTTCTTTCAGGCTACTAAAACCCTTCAGCTGACAACTCCTAGACAGCCTGCCAAAAGATTTCTTAGTTCTCCTTTGTCTGCTTTCTCTCATCCAAATATGCTGCAGAATAATTAGTTAAAGGGAGTTCTTTGGAAAGGTGCATGTGGTTTAGGTAAGACTTTGAACAGAAAATCAGTTAATAATATAATGTTATTTCAAAAGAATACTATGCAGTATTACAGAAATACAATGTATTCTTCTTCTTTGGGAAAGCTGGAGTAAATATATTTTTATTACATGTGTGCATGTTCCAGGTAAGCTAATAAGATACAACACATTATTCAATCCATTTAGTATGGTCAAAAAAAGTTTTGTAACACAGATCTCACATTTCCTTCACAGATATGAATTTCTAAAAAAAAAAGAAATTTAATCTATAAACCAACATAAACAGCTGCAGTGCTTTCCAGGCCTCAGTGATACAGGTAATATAGAGAATATAAGTAAACTAATTTACTGAAGCAGAAGGATCAATCTCTCATATTCTGCATGCATTCAACCATCTGTATGACATACCTGAAGAAATCTTGCTATTGTAATATTCTATAATCTGTATATGTTACTACATATTTCAAAAGAGAAAACCTGTTTCAGCGCATAAGGAAATACTTTAGTCTGAATAGACTTAGATTTTTTCTAATCATCTCTATCAGACCTTGACTTAGAAAGAGCATTCCTAATATGAATGTTTTAATGAAACTGTTAGAAGATTCAGGGTCAAGCCTTTGAATCTACAAGGTAATCTTGAAACCATACTTTTCTTCTTTCTCAAAGCTCTTTGCTATAGTTTACGGCAATAGAAGTGGCAATCTTCTTTTACACTTATCCTGAACAGCTCTGAAAATGAGACTAGGTGGTTTAAATAGAATAGGAAATGATGTGGCGAGTGTAGAAATTCCCAGTGTTGGTAAGATTCCAGCATTTATAGGATGGATATATAAAACTGTTACTTCTGGTGCAAAGTGTTGCAATCAAAAGCAGATTTCTGAAGGCAAAAAAGCGACAAAACAATGTCTGAGGTCTTGCAGTTGATACAGAAAGTAAGATTAATATAGAAGAATCAGAAAAGGGAGAGACAATCATGATGCACACTATTTCAAAAGACTTCCAAAACTGAGTCATCTTGAAGCAGCAGTAAAACAACCAAACAAAAAAACCCTAAAACCCTCACCACCAAATGAAGTCCCTTATCTGTCTTTTTATATGTTTAAAAAAATGGAGCCTGGAACTCTTGTAATAAGAGGTCTCCATTGTTACAACAAAAGTTGTAACAGTTTCATTTCTTTGTAGAATTGCTGGGCTAGAAATGTGTATAAAATATTAGAAAATACTGTTCCATTGCTAAAAGTTACAGAGCATTACAGCATAGTATTGTTATGCACAATGTAGTTATATTCTAAAAGAAATTCTTGAACAAGAGCGTTTGCGCCTGTCCCTCAAAACTGAGTTCTCAATGCAAGCTTGAAAAACTTAGCAAGAAAAACACAAAGCCTTCAAGAGAAAAGAGAAAAAGTCTGAAAAAGTTGGCCACATTATTTTACACAGGTGGTTAATTTCCCATTATGTAAACAGAAAAGATAACATGTTCTACTTGCAGAGCACCACAGTCATTGTCTTCAAGTAATTTGGAACTAAATTTAGCTACATGTATATTTACCTATCACAGTGAAACATCATCATGGTACTACTTTGGTTTTTACTCTGAAATTTCTGCTGATTAAAAAACTTGAAAGACTATATTTGTTTTCTCATAGGCTTCCGTCTTTCAGATTAAAAATCAAAATAAAAACTGCTTCCAATTCATATGCGTTTGATTCAGAACTATGTTACTCTTTAGCAGGTAATTAGATGTAAAACAATAAAGGCTGCTCATCTGGCTGAAGTGAGGAAAATATTATCCTGAAAAAAAGCTTGATGAGCTCCTTGAGTAGCAGTACTGGATATGAGCAGAGAAAGTCAGCTTTGCAAAAAGAAGCAGAGACACACTATCATCACAAGCAAATCACAGTTAAATCTTTAAGATAAAGAAATAAACATGCATAATCTATTTGACTGAATATGAATAAAAATGAACTCTTTTATCCTCAGTACAACTTTTGCTCTCTAGATAAGCCCTAGCACAGACAGTCTCCTTTAGAGTGTATTTAGTCCATATCTGTACTACAAGTCTTCATTGCTTTGATCAGCCCCTCTACCAGCCAAATGTTTCAGATGGTTTGCAAAGGAACACATCTGTTCATGGAGACAAAGTCACATCTCATGCTCTGATGAGGACAGTGGTGCTGTTAGAGCCAGCAAGCAAGTGGCAACCCACAGCTGATGCCAGGAACTCTCCCGTGGGGTGGTCACAGCAACTCTCTGAAGCAGAGATTTGTTTGTTTTGAGGGAAGTCGGGGAGGTGGGGGGCTGATGCAGCAAACTAGAGAGAAAATTATGTGAGTTCATTTCTGATGCTTTAATCCACATTAACTATGGCAAGAGCATAAAATGAAATGGAGTGAACCATACTTTTAGGGTATCTTTTTTTGGTCAATTTTACATCCTGCTCTGTTTGTACTATGGGATTTTATTCACTCAGTGATGTGTTGATATTTGTGCTGGTTTATATAATTGCTGCCCTTAGCTGTTCATTGCTGCCCCTGTATTACCCCTGTCTCATGCCAGCATGATCATTTCTGCAGCTGATTTTCTCAGTTCACTTTACTGTGCAATCTGGCTTATAGTTAGCAAGAGAAAATGTGGGTTTTTTTTTCATGAACCAGTTTCCTGAACTTTTTCGCTATGAATATTCAAAGAAGGAAAATGCTTCTGAATGCCTAAATTCTTCATGACTGAAAAGGGAAAGAAAAGCTTTTTAGTATTATCCCATAGGAACTATTCCATATTCAAAGAAATAGCCAGCCTGCAGGACTGAGTCCTGAAGCACTACTACCTTTAAAAGGCACACAAAAATGTCCCCAATACAGACCCATCTAAAGGGGTAATGGTTATCACACCAGTTACAAGGGGAGCAGAGCTCACACTGTGGAGGAGAAGACCAGAGCCTCAGCGGAGCTGGGTGCCCTGCCACACAGAATGTGATGAGACATCTTGATTTGTACCAGCTCTGGATCCAAGCCTGTATAAGGGAAGGGAAAGGTTTAGCCTAGGCTGGTTCTAACTTTTATCTGCATGAGATTTCTCAAGTCGAAGAAGAGCCAGCTAAGCAGTGAAACACAACAAAATGCCTAATTCCAAAGCTAGCACTGCTGACCTACCAGCAGAGCACCAGTGAAAACAATCTGCTACAGTTGGCTATGTATTCATCCTAATATTTGGAAGACATCATGTAGGGGGACTTCAACAGGAATAAGCCCTTTTTGTTTTTGCCTGTATTTCATCCCAAGCCTAAACTCTCAAAGATCTAATTTCTCCTGCTAACATAGCTTAAAAACATGTCTGCAATACGGCAGTGTTTTCCTTAAACTAAAATTAATTTTAAAAACAATTTTTTGTATATAAAGTCGAGGCAGATTTATTTTTCCATTGAAAATTAAAGTTTACTTTTGGCAGATGATGAGGGAGAAATGGGTTAGTGGAAAGCAAAGACATATTCTACCCTTGACTTTTCTGTCCGGTCATCTTTCCTCCATTTGCCAGAAATTACAAAGCAATTGAGTTCAAAGGCACCACAGATTGTGAGTCAGAGACTGGATTTCCAGCGTGTTTACCTTGGATGTATTTGCATATGGTTGTAGTGAGCGCTGCGGTCCTACAGCAGAGAGACATGCCCGCACTTCCACTAGCGGCCTTCCAGCACCTGGATGAAACAGGAATTCCTCGCTGGGTGGGACTCCCTTACATCCTGCATATTCGGAAGAAAGCGCTTTCATATTGGCATAACAGATTCCTCATTTGTGTTTTTTCTTGTTAAAACACGAGACCTGGGCCAGACTCTGGGCTGTTGTGCGTACTCTGAGCCCGTCCCAGGCGGCGGGGCAGCGCGGCCGGGGCAGGCAGGCATGGAGCTGCGGAACTCCTGCCCCTTTTCCTGCCCCGTGTGTGCCGGGACCGGCTGATGGAGCCGCGGAGCTCCTGCCCCTGTCCTGCCCCGTGTGTGCCGGGACAGGCTGATGGAGCCGCGGAGCTCCTGCCCCTGTCCTGCCCCATCTGTGCCGGGACAGGCTGTCACTGCACAGCCTCGGCCCCGGGATCAGCACAGCCGCTGCCAGAGCCCGGGGGAGCGGCGGGGCAGAGAACTGTGCCAGCGTGCGATTAAACCAGACTAACAAGGAGCCTCGCCCTGCTCCCCGCCCCTGCCATGTTCCTCTGAGCCAAACCTTGCGCTTCTCTAACCCCACAGTGAACCTGCTCAGAGCACTACACTGGCAGAAAACACACCCTACCAAATGAGCAAACTTTCGCCGTTTCTGCGAGATTTCCTCCCTCCACCACTTCAGCCAAGTGCTGGTGCTGCAGCAGCCAGCCAAGGGGCAAGGAATGCAATGTACTGACCATTAGCTGAGTCCCATTCTGATAGCAACCATCACTGGATCGTCTTGGTTAACGTGTCTAATCACATCCTGATGAGACACATACATTCTTAGCCTGCTGTAGGCCTTAACAAGAGAATGGACAAACATGGCCTTGAAAAAGCTGCCCTGACAAGACTTAAACATATAGAGGATGTTAAATCTGCCAGATAAGCAGGAGGGAAACCCAAGTTCTTTTGAATAAATAAAAGAGTTACAAATAGAGGAGGCGCTCATATACAACAACAGATGCTATGGCAAGGCCATTTTAAAGAAGCCTTCAAATTTTGAATTTTTACAGTTGTATTTGTGCCCAAAGGATGCTTGAGAGAAGCAAGAAAAAACACAGATGCAAAGAAAGCAATAGTTAGAAGTGCAACCCCAGGGAAGGGCAGCAAGGGAGAGCTCTGTAGCATGAAAGTAGCTGAGAAGTGAATACAGAAGCTGAGAGCACTAGAGTACCCATCTGGGGCACAAGACACTTTGGTCGATGAGCAGACCCACACAGGAGAGACACACACATTGTGCACATAGAATGCTTCTCTTCTCCATTTAAAAGGCTTACTTAGGTCAGGAGCTCTCTCTGGGCTAATCACTTGAGCCTGAAATGGCACTGCTGGTGTCTGGGAAACTGGTTCTCTCTATTGTCAGCCTGTCTGCTCCCTAGGCTGCACCAGCACAGAATCTACAGGCAGGATCAGACCTTTCAGGAAGGGGATGTTATACTGCAGTGCCAGGCAACTGATACCACTGCCTCCTCTGCTTGTCATCCAAGGAAAGCTAAGGCTCTTGTTTCAATTATTTTTCATGCAAGTTGCTTGTGTTAACCAGCTGTCATTATTTCAAATGGAAAATGTGGTTGGTAGAACAGGTTAGTAAAGTGTGTTGTCCTGTTCCTAACTGGTATCATGTTATCACATGCTAGTGTCTGCAAATGTGGACACAAAGGCACCTTATGGCAAAATACGGTATTAATCTTTGAATTCCTGTATGGTAGCAATACTAAAAACCAAAGCTGCTTTTTCTCTTCATAAAAGAAAGAAAGAGAAATAATCAGTGTGGGGAAGAATCCCCCAACTGTAAGGTTTTTCTTTCCTGACAATTTTTATGTGTGAACTATAGTAGCTTTTTGTATTGAAAAGTGGGCACTCCTAACTGATAAGCTCACTGCTGTTTGCATCCTGAAGAGATATTAGGACAGAAACTGAGCAACAGCAAATCAGTTGCTTTACTGTAGAAAAGTGAACAGTAGTGATTTATGTTACCTATGAATCAAGATTCATCCTGCTTAAAGACACAGCTTGTTCCAGTAAGGAATCTCACTCAGCTTACAGGGAAGGAATGAAGCAGCACTTAACCAGGTCAAAGGGCATGTGGGGAACTACAGATATTTCCAAATGCACAGAGGAAAAAAAGACCAACCAGTCGACTTCAAAGATGCATTGTAAAGAAATCACTGATTATACCAGTACACTACTCCTATAAATTTTTCAGGAGCAGACTCACACAGGCCAGGGCACATTTGATTACTTCATGGTTTGAGTGTAAAAACACATGTCCATGAGAAGCAGCAAAAGCACCGCTCCTCACAAAGCAAAATGCCATCTGGAATTCCCGGGTACTGGTGGAGTGAGCAGCTCAGGGTGGAGTGACTGCAGATTTCTACATTTACTGAAGAAGTGCAACGCTTTTTCCCCTGCAGGGGGAAAGGAATAGGTGGAGGTAAGCCCTTCGCTTATCAGCCATCTGCTACCCTTTCCCATTGGAAGTCACACCTTGTTACCAGCTCCATCTCCCCCCTTCCCAAAATGCAGATGCTGCAGTTTGTACAGATGCCGTGTGGTTCATGGCAGAAGACCTTGGGGGAAACAATACACTCCTGTTGTTCAACTGATGTTAACTCTGTGTGCTCATTGCACTCTAAGAATCCTTTCTTGGATCGGTGATGCCATTACTGCAAATATCAGGAGAACTACAGTAGACTCTATCATTCTTTCCTGCATTTGAATTTCATCTTGGATTGGTTGGTGCAGCTTTTTCCAGGAGGCCACAGCTAGTTCCCATTGTTTTACTCAAAACAGTTATATTGGTATTTCTAACTATTTCAGGACAGCAAAAACTTGTTTGCTTTTATTTCATCCCCCTCTTACTTATGGATGCAGTCATAGGTTTAAATGTGCTATGGCTCACAGTTGACAGCTCTGTAGGTTTCTTTTCCAGTATTCTAAAAATTACAGTTTGCCTTTCACAATTTCTACTACATGCCACTCCTACTGCTCAGTTGTTAAGCAACAAAGCTCATAAAAAAAAAAAGAGAGAATTAGAGGGTGTCAATTCAATTTATAAGAAAAAAAGCCACTGAAAAACCACATCACTTAATTCTCATTCAGAAAAGATCACGTTCATACCTGTGAACAGGTATGAACATTGCTACAGTGTGCAAGGACTCTGTGAACCTACACCACAAATCAAAATTTCCCTGCCGTGCTTGTAGGGAAATACCGTGACACACTGTCAGGCAGTCATGGTCAATATATGTCTTTGAAAAGTTTCTCTTTGGAAAGTTAGTTTCTTCAGCAAGTAGGTTTCGACTAAAAAATAAAAAATCTAAGAAATTTGCATTTTCCCCCATTTTCTAGGAATGTTTTGTTTTGATTTGCTTTATATGACAGTTACTTAATAATTATTCAAGTCTGACATTATGAAAATTAATGTTATTCCATACTATAAACTATCCTCAGAGGTCAGGTGGGAAAAGAGGATATAATAATGTCCTTGAAATACACATTTTATCATTCTAAATTAGAACAAAACCACAAGTTAAAAAAATGAGAGTTCTCACAGTAATAATTTTGCCTCCTGACTGATAATTTGTTTTTACCTCTGCACTTGTTGCTTTATGAATGATCTGCTGAATGGCCCTGTACAAGTCACTTATCCTCCTTATGCCTCAGAGCAGATTCAGCTGAGAGAGACACACAGTAGCTATAACCATGTGTCATTATGCTGGGGCAATGCAGTGTGTCAGCCTAACTATTATCTTATTCTACCTACACGGGGTGCATCCATGCAGATTTTGCTTACCTAGACAAGTCTCCCATTTGCAATTTCTAATAAATGGGGTAAGGAACATATACTGCAACTGCTCAAAGTTTAGAGAAATAACTCCTCTCTCCCTGCCCCAAACAACAACAATCATTTTTCCCTCTGTCTCTGGAGACTGCAGATCGTGGAAGCAGAGCTGCATACATGATGCAGCTAAAGGCAATGGGCAGCTGTTTTCAAATATCTGAGGTATGGCTTTCAGCTGCATAAAATGTAGTGGTCTCCTGCTCCATGACAGCAAGAAAATTCAATGCCTGTTTTTATGCAATAGCAGAGAGATGTGATTGAAATGGCAAATACACTCGAAAAAGAGCAGCCACATCCAAGGAGGGCAGAGGGCACAAGTGTGTGGGCAGCAGCCCTGGGACTAAGTTTCTGAGAGCCAGGACCATGTAAATAACATTTTGAAGTGCATGATTGTTAGCTGCCTGTGAGAATGTCAAGTTGCTACACCTCTGGTTTCTGCAGCCAAAATGCACCCTGTAGTTATGATGCTTCCCTTCTGAAGAAGCTGCAGGTTTAGATGAGCTTTCTTGCTTGAGAGAAGACCTTTCCTGCTAACTACAGATCTATATATGTGTTATCAATTGTGCCACCCTGGAAGCACTTAATCTGTTAACAGCAGAATGTTAGAGGATATTACTGCACACAAATGCAAAGTCAGAAAGATTATATTAAGCACACATTAGGATACCTGACATTAACTACAGCATGTTTACATGGTATATCTTCCCACAGCTTATATACTCCAAATGCCTTTGCTGAAGTGGCAGGTTTCCATTCCACAGTCACCTGAAAGAGATGTGAGCAGGAGGAAACTCTTGAAGCTGCAGCTCTGTGCTAGCCATATGTTACTTGCAGATGCAGAAGACTTACCTATTAAAATTCAGAGCAGCTGTGTTCAATGATAAAATGATAACTAGTATCAGCTCTCTCCAGGGAGCTGAGCCACCATCATCTGTGTAAAGGAAAAACAATGAACTGTTTCCAGTGAACTGGATGGAAGTCATAGACAGCCAAAGGAAGGACATAGAATCCCAGGAACTGGTTTTGTTTGCAGCATTTATTCAGGTCAGCTCATGAGGTGAGGAGTCCTTAAAGGACCTGCACACCCACAAAATCAGACTTATTCTAGTATACCCTTAGCACTTCCTTCACTCTGTGTGCATGGGAAGCTCCTTTTTCAAGTTGCCATTCCTATTAGAAGTACTTTTTATAATCTTATCCTTCTAGTTTCAGCCTCAGCTCAGCACCAACTATTTAACTGGCAGCTGATCCTCTGTAGCTGTGTGAGCAGCCAACAAAGGTCTTCCCACTTTTTATCTGCTGCTCTTTATTACAACTGGAGCTGAAAAATGAGATGACACATCAAAAGGATTTGGTCTGGATTTCAAATTTCACAGTATTCAGGGTTTTGTTGATTCCCTCATTTTGGATTCAGACCACTTTAAAAAGTCAGTCACAATAGCTCATTTCAGCTCCAGATATCAAGTTTCCTCACACAAACTCACAGTATGTCTGGCTACACAGTTCTAAATCATTTTACTCTGAATTGCCTCTTACATGCTGCCCCTCACCCCGATGACCAGTCTCTGGTAGCATTTGACATTGACATCCACTATTTACCCTTACTTGGCTCTCACAATTGCTATTCCCACAGTTGCCCTTTCTGTGGCAAGAAGGGAGTGTTGCATGGGCCAGCTGACCCTTTTGTGCTGGGCTGCGTGCCCTCCACACTCCTGATTCATCTTAAGTGATAGTTTTCATTAAGGATTCAAATCCACTAGTGGAAGGAGGCTAGGGACATAATGCATCTTCAATGTTTCTTTTTGTCAACACATATTTTTCCTTCTCTCTTGTAATTCTTACATAACTTTAAGTCTTTACTTTAATTAAACCCTGAAACAAAATCACTCAGGCTTACTCAGCAAGTGTGACTGGTGTTCTCAAGATAAGAGTGAAGTACAGCCAGTAAATCTACAAGCATACACTCCAGTGGGCACACGTGTCAGCCTCCTGCCAGAATAGCATGGGCTGTGAGGATTGGAGGAGTAAGCAACAAACTCCTTTTTTCATGGCACTGCACATAGGTGCACTCTTTCCTCTGAGATGTCTGTCGATTTTCTTATTTCTGCCCCTTTTGGGCAGTGAGTCCAGAGAGAGGTGGCAAGGAGGCCGAATGAGTCCTCAGACTTCCTCCCTGCTTTGGGCACAGCAGTCTACACTGTCCCAGTGCATGGAACACCTCCATTTAGCTTTCTCCAGGATCTAGACTCTCCTGCTGGGGGAGGTCTCTGCCCCTTGCATCTCACTGTGAGCTCCAGATCCAATGATGCCCTCAATCAGTGCCTGGGATCATGAAGTCATGATCAACATGATTTTGATCAGTGCTTAATCAACTGCAAATCTAAAGTCTTGGAAATGAAAGATTTCCCCCACATGCTGTGCTTTTGCATAAATGCGAAAGGCTTCAAGAAACACAGCTAAGGATGAATGGCTGCAGTACAGACAAAAGTATGTTCCCACAGATGTATTATATATGCAGGGCTGTTGCTTTTTAAAATTCCCTTCTCGTGTCAGAATAGGAGACTTATATGCCTTTCTTAATTTAAATATGTGTTGTTGCCACCAGATTTCTAAATGATTTTGCCTATTGATAGTAGCACCCCAACCAAAATGTGAAGGTGGCACACCATTCTCTGCATCTCTTTATAGATTGATATTTTTGTTCATTTATTTTAGCTGAAAGCTGGTGTGGGGTCAGGAACCTTGCTTCACTGCTCAGTCAGTATCTGCCAGTGACTGAGAAGGAATTTGCTGTTGGGAATAATGACAGCTTTTCTCCATCACGGATTCAGTGGAATTGCAGCATGGTAGTGGCCAGCAAAGATGTTTCAGAGCAAATCACAGCCATCACAAATAGGTGCACGCCAGAAACTCTGCCAGAGCCCCAGTGCTATCAGAACCACAAGCTCTTAGCAATTCTTATATTCGAAGGCAGTTCGAGCATCTTCTACCAGTTTTGTGTTATAATTTACTAACGTTTTGAGGCTGTAATTATGAAGATCAACAGCCTTTCCTTCATATAGATATAGACCCTTAAGCTATTGTCCACTCCTACTAGCCTTACTTTTCTCAAGACCTAGGTATCAATTGCACTTCTTCATTTTTAACCTGGAGACATCCCTAGTTTTTGTTCTTGTAACTGCTCTGTACAATTTGTTCTGTCCTCTCAGAAGCTTCCAACCTACATACTATTTCACTTACCTCCCACCCCCTCCTTGAAAATCAGGAGCATTTTCAGAAGCCTTTCTTCCATAGTCTTGTGCCAACACAACCTGAAAATTCCATGTTTTTTTGGTTTTCACAGGAAGTTTTATCCCTTCACTCTGCCCTTACCAATCATATAAGCAGTGCAAGAAAATTTTCATTTGTGCCTTCTGAGACAGGGTTCAGTACTGTTTTCTGTACAAAGAGTCACTATCTGTACAGACAAGCCATAAAAGAGCAAGACAGAAGGAACCAACATGTGCATTTAAAACCAGGGGAGCAATGAAAAGGACAACAGAGTGAATAGTTAAGACTACCTTAGTACTGAATCTGACCAATTTTTCTATTCAGCATTTGTTTAATGTATTTTTAAAAAAATTATTAATTTCTATTCATCTGAAAAAAATCCAGTAGCTCTTAAATAGTGGGTTCACAAGGTCTTTTGCTTTGCAAGTTCCATCTCCTCTCAACACTGAAATATGAAACCTGAGAAACTGCAGATTTTTATATTCTACCGAATCACCTCAGAGGCAGAAGCACAATGCATCTCCCCTCTGAACAAAGTTGTAATAACTACAAGAAACTGTACAGAATTTAAAACTAACATCTACAAGAGCAAGCCATTTTTATTATGTTAAATGTATGGGAGCTGTTGGTTTTGGTTTTGTTGTTGTCATTTTTAAAAGCAGGTTCACTGGGGAAGATCGGACAGTAGCCTTGCTAAGATCACAGTTACACAGAAGCAAGATGAGAAGATGGACAAATGGGAAACTCACTGATTATTTCCATTTGCTTTCTCATTCTCGGGGATAATAATAGAGGATAGTGGTGGAGATGGATACATTTTAAAAATCATAAATGTAAGGTGCAATGAGGCAACAATCCACAGTTGCAGAACATAATAACACAAAACAAGGAAAACATAAATATGATATAAATTCCTATACAACCAGTGAAGATAGAAAATATTAAAACTGTAAATGGGACAAAGAGTGGAAGAACATGGATTACTAAATCTTTAATGTGCAGTAAAACTAGTTTTCATATCAGTTAAAATGAAAGTTGAATTTCTCCAATTGCCATTTTGGTTTTGTGTGTAAACTGATCAGCAGTAGCAATTGCTGCTTTTAAAAAACAAACAACCAGCTCTCCTGTCTCCCCCAAAAGAAAAAAACAAAACAAAAACCCAAACAAGCAAATCTCAACAATCAAAACAAAAAACTCCAAAGGCCATCTAACACTCCAATGTTTTAGCATGATCCCATAAAATGGTCAAGTTTTATGATTAGAAATAGAACACTTACTTTTTATTATGATTTTTTTTCTTTCATAAAATCCATAGAAGACACTTAAAGTCTTGGGAAGGAGAGAAAATGAATAAATTAGCTATTGGTGTTTCAGAGAGCTCTGGATGTAGTCAAAAGATCTTGCAGTTCAGACACAGAAGAGTTTAGAGCTGAGCGTTTGGTTTGCTCCTGGAGATAGCCTGGATTGTTCAAGAGCAGAAATTTATTACTGGCAGTGAGGATGCATCTGATTTTCCATTACCTGCTATTACTGGGCAGAGGAAGGGTCACAAGCAAATAAAAGCTTTCCAGTCTGCTACATCTCAGGTGAGTTAACACCAACCTGAGTACGTGGATTTTCAAGTTTTGAAGATCAATAGCCTTGTGGACTCCCCTAGCTCTGCATTTCCACTTCCCTGCTTGTGTAACAAGGGCAATAATGAAACAATGCTTCATTATCACCTAGGGTGAGGAGCAGAGGCTGATGCTCAGCTACAGAACAGGAAAGGAGACCCATTTTATCAAACTGGGAAGCTACAAACAGTGAGCACAGGATGCAGCATGAATGACTTTGTTTTCCTTTTAAGAAAGAGCCAAATTCTTTCATGAAGAACATTTGCATCAGCCAGCAGTAATAAACTCCCAGGCCTCGATGCATTGCTGACACTGTCCTTACCCCCTTAAACAATGGGCCACACTCCAGATCCTCTGAGGAAAGCAGAACACATTTGGAGAAAAGGCACAGGGGCCTTAAGTCATATGACAGAGCCTATAAACACAGCAGTAGGCACTAAGGCTGCTGACAAGAGTCCAGGCAGCACTGAGAGCTCTGCTCCCTTAATAGACAGATCTAAGTAACAAGTCTGATGTTTGTGTTTGACAGAGCCCTCGATAAATGGGCCTCTTCCAGAAGCAGCACAGTGAAAATCAGAGTACGAGCTGAACACAAAAATTGCTGGTAAGGTAGGAGATTGCAGAGGTTTCTGGGGATATTTTCCAAATGAAATATTTTCATGTCCTCTATGAACCTGGCTCACCTCCCTATTGCTGAACATGAAGACTGGCTTTAGTCATCAGTGACTTATGTGGTTTTAAATTGATCCAAAATCAGTGGCCTGGAGCTTTCCCTGAAAGAGCATTTAAGTCCCACAACTATGTTTTCATCTCTGCCTTTAGTCTTGGTTCATCTCAGATGGACAGTAAAGGCTTTCAGGAAAATGTCTTTTGGGTAACAGAGAAAAGAGGAAATAACCTCTGCTATCAAGGATAAAACCATCAAATCATGGAAGCTTTTAGATTGAAAAAGACCTTTAAGATGACTGAGTCCAGCCATTAACCAAACATTTTCAAGTCCACCACTAACCCATGTCTCTAAGTGTGACATCTACATTTTTAAATATTTAAAAAATACTTTCAGGGACAGTGCCTCAGTGTCTTCCCCAAGCAGCCTGTTTCAATGCTTGAGGAACCTTTCCACAGAGAAACTTTTCCTAATATCCAGTCAAACCTCCCCTGGTGCAACTCATGGCCATTTCCTCTTGCTACTTTTTACCTGGGGGAAGAGGCTGACCCTCACCTGGCTACAGCCTCCTTTCAGGTAGTTGTAGAGGGCTATACGGTCCTCCACCTCCATGTAGGCCCATAGTAATTACAGTTGATCTTAATTTGTGTGGATTAAATTTAATGAGCTATGTGCATAAAATGCAAAGTTGAACAATTTTGAGTACGCTGGTTTATTAACAGAGACAAGCAAGTTAAAGTCCAATAAAGGTCGTAACAACTTACTGTTTTAAGTATCAAGTTACAACATTCACATCTATCATGAAATGCATGCCTGTGTTCAAGTACTCATACTAAGATAAAGCTTTTGCATAGGATTTAAAGAAAATGAATTTAAGCTTTCACACTCTGGGAGCTAAAGCAGCAAAGAAAATTCTCTGCCTCTCAGTACAACTTGTTATACAATTAATTTGATCTAGGAACAGAGTATTTACAGGGTAATTTGCAATATGTAAACTGTTAAGCACAAAATGGCACTCTTTAAGTCATTAAACACAATTCACCTTCATTACAGGCACAGTTGGGATCCAGGGATTTCTTTTTTTGTGAATGTGAGCAGAAAAAAGGGTTGTTGTCAGGAGGATGACTTCTGTAGAATTTAATCAGGTCTAATACCAAGTATAAGTGATCAAAATTATGTTTGATCAACACAACTCGCAAAATATTTCTTCTCAACAAGACTCTGATATTAAGCTTATTAATGCACTCAGGAATTCACCTTTAATGTGCAATTCTAGGAGCACAAAGCAGTTAATGTGATCACAGTCAAATTGCAATTAGGTTTCATCAAGACTGATATAATGGTATTTTCCTTCATGCTAGATAAACTGTTAGTTAAGGGACTATATCATTGTTTCACATGCTTCCTGGTTTTAATAAGCATACAGACTTGAAAAAGCTGAGTAGTGGCTGCTTTTTAGCATGTTTTAATCATCCCAGTCATTCCTAAGCTGAAGTCTAGGACTACATACAGATTTAACTGTTTCAATGAGTGGTTTTAAAGATTGAAATTCAGTTTTTCTTCCTGTGATTTATACATCTGTAAGGCAAATAACATTTTCCTCATTATCCTGGACCTAATTAAGTATAAATTACCTTTCCTCATGGGAAATTCATCCTGATTTCTACCAGCAGAAAGTTTGGGTGCAAGTACCAAACACTACAGTCTTGTCTGTAACTTTGAAAAGATGGATGGGCCAATGGGCAGGTTCATTCTTGTGTGCAGTTGCTAAGAGCTCTCCCAAACTAGATACATGCAGCTTGTGCATGTCATTTCCCATCTGCATTTACAGTCTAAAGAATACATTCAAAACCACCATTGCTTTGTACAAATGGGAACAACTCCAGTGTCAGTACTTATGTAGAAGGCAGTTGGCTTGAGTCTTATTCATGGGGATGACAAGAAGAAAAAAAGAAAGTGTTTCTGACTAAAGGAAACCCTCAAAAACTAAACTAAAGAAAACTCAGGTGAAGAGAGTCTCCTATAAGAACTCAAGAGACTTTCACACTGGAGTGTAAAAGGTGTAACGAGAAAGCAGAATTTTCTTTTCCTGAGAGATGTGAAGCTGGATTCATCATTGTCCCACCATCTTATTTAGAGCAGATATCATCTAATGAACCTACAGCACACAACTCAGAGAACTGACAACAGCCAGGGATTATGAGTAAGAGAAAGAAATAACTTATTTCCCAGCATCCAATTGAAATACTATTCTTAGAACCTGGACTTTAAGTAATATGAGTAGGTTTTCAATACTTTGATTCTTTGATTCTTTTTTAATTTTGGTTCAACTAGATAGTCTGCCTTGAGGTGGTATTTCTTAGACTACATGATTATGGCAAGAAGCATTTTTATGCTTTTAAAAATATTTGTATCCTAGATCATAGAGTTATTCAACTCTCTAACATTTTTGTTTGATGTAAAAAAAATTAATAGAATGACCCAGATTTTTTAGACTTCCATATAAATTGAAATCACAGAAACACAAGACAGGAGGGATTTCAAGAGAGCACTTAGTCAGACTCCCCTCATGAAGGAAGAATCAAGAACACTTAAATAATCCTTAACATATTTAAATTGTTCTTAAAATTGCTGGTTAAGGAGTTTGCTAGAATGTCTCTGTGTAAACTACTGCAATTTCTGAACACACACAATGAACTTAAGCACATTTATTTTTTACATCATTGTAGGCCACTGAGCATAAATATTCACAAATTAAAAAGTTCCATATTTCCTGTAAATCTTTTACTTTCTGGGATAATTAATCAGTGTTTATTAAAACTTGATCATATGCTCTGCCTTATAGACATAATTTTTCTGTATGTAGACATCTTCTGCAGAGTGTGGCGTCCAAAATTACTTACTAGCTAAAGCCTCAGCCATGCTTATCACAGTGATACAGATACCTCTTATTTCTAATGTGACATTTCTGTTAGTACACCCCAAAACAAGTTCTTTTTTTTTTGCAACACCATTCTCTTCCCTGCTTATAACTTGACTAGAATGTATTTTGAACTTTCTAACTGCTCAGTTTCTGACTGCACCTATTGAATTTACTCTTGTTGACACCAAACCATTACCTCAATTTATCAAGATGTTTTTGAATTACAGTTTTGTCTCTCAAAATGCTCGCAGCCAAACCCTTTTGGTGTCACCCCCAAGTGATGTAACTGTATTCTATATTTCACTGTACAAAATACCAGTGAAAATAATATAAGAGCTGAGTGTAGAACTGGTCCCTGTAGATATCCACTTGAAATTTCCTAGTATTTGAGAAAATCTTTTAACAAGCTGTGCGTTCCCATTACAGTATCACATCAGGACTGCCCTTTTCCAATACCCCTTGAGAAAGAAATGTTAGACAATACCAGATCCTTTATGAACAATATATCCTATCTACCATTTTCCTCTGAATCACTTATCACAGTCTGATAAAGTAGGGAATTGTATTGCATTGATGTGATTTATTTCCCACGGATATATCCACCTATATTTTAATAGTACTATTGTCTTCCATGAAGAAACTAATTCATTCTAAGTCGATTATTCTAGAATATTTGTGGCGATTGATCGGTCTACATCACTCATATCTTTATTTTTCAATTTTTTTTTAATTTTTGAAAGGAAGATTTCATGTTTATTCTTTCCCAGTCCCCCATAAACTCGCCAGATTACTCAGAGGTTATTTTGGTTCATTTTCTTAAGTAGTCTAAAATGAACACCCTCTGGTCTTGAAGCCACATCCCTCACAAACTAGTGATTAGAAGTGACTTTCAATTTTCTTGTCTGGTTCTCTCTGGTCCTGTAGAAATTCACAATGTAAGTAAATATGAAATGGCAAATTGCTCAATACTTATATAATGACATATATTTACACTAATGACTTATGTGACATGATGTAGCAACTCATGAAGCAAATTACTCTTCAATTCCTATTTTAGTGATACAACACTCGTCTGTGGCTGAGAGACAGTTAAAAGAAAGGTAAACTGGAAGTCGGGTGTAGATGGTGTAGAATGGAAAACTGTCGATTGTTGTTTTTGCACTGCAGTAAGAGCACAATAGAAAATTTAAAACATTTATAGTTTCAAGTCCAGTTATCTACTACTAATAAAATAGTTTCAGCTGATGCATCTGCCCTAGAATTCCTTGACATGTTATTGTACTGCAACCATATTTTTCTCTCTCTTTGAAACCAATTTTGTCCTCTGTGGTCCTCCAGTCCCCACCTTGAACCACAGGGAGTATACTCACTGACTGAACATGGAAGGTAGAAAAGGTAGAAAATTTGCCATGCAGCAATTGTAAGGATTCTCTTTTTTTTTAACAGCAAGCTAGAATCTTCATTAAAGATCTAAGAACAGAGTTTCTATTCCCATTCCCCCTTGCAAAAAATCCCCATGGAAATTTCTGGACTTCTACTTAAAGGAAAATTATTTTAACTCTTGATACTTTTTCTCCTGGAAATATACCCTTGATAACTGAAAGTTTGGTCTGAATGTTAAAATGTTTCTATGTCGCTTTACTAAAAGGCAGCCAAAGGGCCAGAATTTCTTTGCCAATGAGTAGAGTACAAATATGCCCAGGTAAGAAGTGGACAGTTTTGTACAAAAAAGATTTCTACATAGCAGAGAGGAAGGGGGAGGAAAGGCAGGAAGGACTGACACTGAATTGTGCAAATTAAAGGAAGATGGACTGACATTGCATTGTGCAAATTGAAAAGAAAACTATGCCCCTCTTCCTTTCAAAACCAACCCAAAGTAAAAGCAAAATTCAAGACCAAGAAACACTGCCAGAAGTGTTTACTAGCATTTTTTAGTACTTTTTTCCCCAAAATTATCTGTTCACTTTTAACATATCTGATTAAAAGTCTCCTCTTATACTGAACCCAGTATATGCTGACATGTAGGTCCATATGTGGGGCTCAATGATATCAATAAAGTTGTGCTTCCTGTGGAATTAAGTTATACTACATAGATAATAAAATTAGGGATAGTTTTTCAAAGTAACCAGAAACTGTAAGCATAATGTGTCACATATTCATGAAGTTATGAATGGCATGTCTCTGCTTTCAGTCCTTTACTCCTCTGTGATTTGCCATAAAATAGCAAGTTTGATAAACCTAGAAGCAGATATATTTCAGATTAAAAAAAAAAGAAACCTAGACAAATAGAATTCTCTAAGGAAAGTTGGAATCCTAGGAGTACAGAAAGGGATAGCAGCATTAGGAATTATTTCAAGGGCTAAATATCACAGATATTTTAGACACTACAGATTTTATAAATTATTATAATTTCAAAAACCTCCAAATATTTCATGAGTTAAATTGTATAATCTGGCCAACATTTACTGTAAACCAAGTAAGTAACTAAGCTGCCCATTAATTCAGAGACCAGAGTGTGATAATAAAATTGCTTTTAAAAATGGGAGTCGTTGTGAATGACTGCTTTTAACGTTTTAATAAGCATCATTAACTTCATATGAAAGGTTTATAAACATTTACTTTGCAAAACTTCTCTACTAGCAATAGGATAGATTTCATTGCTTGTTCTTACAGAGGTTCCTTTCTTAAATCATGAACTGAAAGTAGGCAATGTGCAGCCCAAACTTCACTGCAAACCTTCAGACCATATAAAATATTATAAACCTTCTCCCATTCCTGAGATCTAGTTCCAACACATACCATAAGATGGTCACTTATATTCTACAGAGCTCATTTTTCTTTGCATATTTTCCTTCTTTGTCTGTTGCACTTCAGGCAAAACCTTCTTTCTCCCCATATTTAATGGAATTAACCTATTAGCAGTCAATCATTAATTCCTAGGGGCTCAATTCAGTAAAGAAAAAATTACCTCTGCAGTTGTCTGCTATGAGATCTCCTGATGGCTGTGCAGATAAAGAGTCTGATCAAAATAGCTTATGTGGAAGTAATAAAAGGAATACATTGCAGTTACATGGCACTTTCTGACTTAAGAATCTTCACATATTAATTAGCAAAACTTCACAACACCCATGTGAAGGAAGTAAAGACTGTGAATGCTTCATGAAAGGATAACTGAGGTATAATGAGTTGAAAAGTACTTCCAAGGGAAAAGAGTAAATTGTTGCTGGACCAGGGATTAAAGTTGCTCAGGAAGTCACTCGGTTTGTCTATGCAGTTTCTCACACAGCACTGCATTTCTGCAGGTAAAAGTTTTAACCACACACAATTCCCTTTTCCCCCTCTCTGCAATGAATGCCAGTTCTTCCCTGCTCTTTCCTGTGCCCCTTTGTCACCCATGCCCAGCTGAGTGTGCGTGTGTTGCCCCTGATGAGCAGAGGAATGTCACAACATGTGCTTGGTACAGAAGTCTAAATATCATATACTCAGCATTTCCTGATGACCGTTATGGAAACAGGAAATTTCAAAGAACACTGGGTACTTTGTGTGCTGGACTGGACTGGAAACAACAAACACAACTAAGTTTACTGTCAGAGAATTTCTAATGAAGTCATTGCTCTTATTTGTTCCTTGCAGCATGGTCTGTTAGTGCTGGGGAGGCATTTTATGTGCTAATTAAAATTTGGCCAGGAGCGCATTTTTGCTGGTAGCAAGGACACGATTCTTTAAGAGATGTAAGAAATACTGGCAAAAGTCTTACTGTAGACAAACAAACATCAAATTAAAGGCACTTTTGTTGGTATAACTTATTTACTCACAACACCCAGTATTTGCTCACAACACCAGTATGCTGTCAACCCCATTCTTTTTAGCCTGGTTTCTAAGGAAAAGAATAATGAAATCATGCTACCAGCCTGTCTGTCAGCCCTAACCCTAATGATCTTGAACATGCCAGCCAATTTCAGCCACATCTGACAATGCCTTCAGGACACGGGTCTCAAAAATCTTCCTCTCCTAGGAGCTTAATGAAATCCGGGCGTTGGTAGAGGAGAGAAAATGGCTGTATTATTCCTTTCTCTGAGGAAAAGCCACGGAGAAAGGAGGCTATCTTCATGCAGCTGGCAGCAGCTAGC
This sequence comes from Chloebia gouldiae, assembly GCA_003676055.1. NCBI lineage: Eukaryota > Metazoa > Chordata > Aves > Passeriformes > Passeridae > Chloebia > Chloebia gouldiae. The sequence continues at coordinate 9,109,846 of QUSF01000014.1, read as the reverse complement.
TGGGCAGTCGCAGGTTGTGCGGACTGCCTGACCAGCACAGCTCGCCAGGCAGCACAAATATGCCAGCTCCTGGCTCACAGAGCAGAAAGGCAGAATGGAAACAGAGGGAGGGCAGGGAGAGGGTGGGAGCGGCACACAACTGCAGGGAGCAAAGCCAAAAACGCGTGACATTGCAATGGGGAGTGCTTTAAGGAACAAGGGGTGGAGGAAGGGGACAGAGAGAGATTTAGGAAATGGTGGGGGGGATGCAGATTGTGTCGTTGGGAGAGGGGGAGGAAATGGGGCACTGGGTTTATGGAGGAGACCGGCAGATACTGTAGGCAGGGCTGCCATGGGCTGCCTTACTGAGTGGAGGAGATGTAGGTTAATTAAACCTGCTGCTTCTGGAATCATTCATTAAATTACCTGCAGCTTCTGCACTAGAAAGGTTGGCTGCTCTATGCCTGGATAGCATATTGTTTAGGACAGGCCTTACACAGGAGTGGCTTTCAAACACAAGAGGGGCATTAAAAGGACGATGCTTTTTGCTTTTTTTATGGTGGGCAAATAGGCAATGAGTCAGTTCAGCTAAGGGGAATGATTTAGTGATTGATCTAAGTGTCAGGTTTGAAATCACTGCTGTAGACTCCTTGAAGTTACAAGGTCATCTCAGCCCTTCATCGTTCCAAGGAAGAAAAATTAAGTGCCACGCAGTTACCACATCTGGTCCTGGCCTTTAAAAAAAATGAAAGCCTATTTGTTCTACACAGATTTGAAAGAATCTGAGGAACCTGCTCACATTTTCACACCCCCTAGTGCTATGTAGCAACCTGCACAACACAGATTTGTGTGTTTTCCTACATCCAGCTGATAAAGTATATTACAGATATATAAAATATACACATATATATTTAAAAAAGACCTATAATACAGACTACAATATGAATGAGCATACATTTTGCACTGAAAAATGAGAGAACATTATTCATACCAGTGCTAAGCATCACTCTGTGTGAAGAGATGACTGACAATTAACCCCTGCTATGGTAGCCACATGAAATTATCCCCTTTTCTTACTTTACTCAAAGTAACAGTATAGTGCTCAAGTCAAATATCAAAATAAATTAATTTATGACAAGCTCTGTGCCACAATGACAATCATAGAGATTCAGAAGCAAACACACTCACAGGGAGTTTTATTTGAATTTCACCCAGACCCACATATTTGGGTGTTCATGACCTGTCATGTTCAGGAGAATATCTTGACTGAAAAGAGCCAAAGAGCTTCTCTTCATCAGCTCTGCGCTGACTCTGTGACAGCTGAGCTGCATACTGGCCAAACATGGAAATGAAACAAGTCCCTTACAAGCAAAGGTTGCCTTGCCACTGTCCATTTTTGCTTCTTGTTTGTACAGCACACAGGGTACAGTGGGGTCCTCCTGCATGGCCGAGGCTGCAATGTGCTGCAGAAACTGTACCTGCACTACAGTAGTGATCATAAACACTGGCCTCTGGAACTCTCAGGGCATCAACTTTCCATCTCAGCTGTACATTCACTATTGTCAGATTCTCAGTTTTAGAGAAAGAAGTCAGATTCAACCATTTCACACTGAAAACTAATAAAAAAGAAATAACCCAAAGTGGAAAAATTAATTTCATGCCTCTTTTAAAATAAACTTAACAGAACAGAGAGTAAGCCAGGTAATAGCTACTTGTGTTTTCTGTAAGCTACTTTGACAAGAAATCAAATCAAGTCAGGGAAGCATGTTTCTCCAATATTGAGACTGTAGCTATAATAACTGTTACATTAGCTAACACAAATTGAGAAAGCCTCCAAATCTGTGACTTGTCTCCACATGTCAAAAGGAGCATCTGGTCCTGTGATTTGCTGAGAATGAAAAATACAGCTCAGTGTAGGGGGAGGGCTGTAAGTGACTCCTGAACAAAGGACACAGCTATCTGAGTGCAGAAGGTGTCTGGTTTAAGTTCAGTTTAATCTTTACACTTTTGCCTTCTTTGTTTGAATGTGTCCCTTCAGATGGGGAAAGGAAAAGTCTAAATGAAAGGAACATCAGGTATTGTTGAAACTCATTTAAAGTGCAATCTGCAATAGGCAGGGCCTTAGGTTGCTGACAGAATTATAGCATCTGAGGGGCCTGGAGAGAGGGGTCTTAGCAAAAATGTGTGTGCTTTCGATCACAGATAAGCCTTGACTTTTTTTCTTACATGGTCTGTGCTCTGTAAGAAGGCACTGCTCCTGAAAGAGATAAACTAATAATAATGAGTTGGGCAAGGCAGAGAGCAGACAAGGAATGTGCAAACTACACACACAGAGGCCTGCAGGGAACCTGAGCTGCTCCTGCTCCATTCCAAGCCAAAGGCTCACTGAGCTGGCCTGAGCTTCCCAGCTCTCCCTCCTAAGGGGATGGGTGACATGAGAATTTCACACAGAGTTTTACTCTTGAATAGAGCAAATGTACTTCAAGGTGTTGCCAGTTCATCCACAGTTTACTTATTGTCTCTGGATTTCAAAACTCATCTTAAAGTATCTCTATGTATTCTTCCCAGTTTTGTATTACTTAAACCTTACATTTTAATATTGACCTATAATTTCTTTGCCTTTGTAGGACTCCAATGAATAATGGTTATTGATCTCATCCTCTTTTTCCCACTTATCTGCAAAACACCTTCTCCCCTTCCTATTCCACATCACTGGGCTAGTTCTCATGTAAAACTTTCCTCTTTGCTTCAACCAAGGACTGGCTGACCTTATTCATCTTTCCTTTCTCTTTCTTCTAGCTTGTAGAAGTCCTGGTTGCTTGCATTTTTTGCTCTTTAAAAGCTTATTTTTCTTTTCTTGTCATTGACTCAACTTTTCTCTTGTGACACTTCTCTACTTCTGCAAAGTTGAACTGTGATGGGACTAGGTCTACAGAAGCAGTTTTATCCACACACTCACTTTGTGAAGGAATGAGATCTCTGTTCCTTACAAAGCTGGTGGAATAAAAGGTAAAAAAACAAGGGACGTGTAGAAACACCTCATATAGAATATGAAGGAGGAATTAATCTTTTAAGGAAACGAAGTCTGGAGTGTCTCTGCCAAGAAGTCAGAATATGTGGAAAGCCCCAGAAAGACAGATGCAGTTGGTTTCTTAAGTAAAGAACAACTTCAGTTTTACAAACATGGACTCTTCTCATACTACTTTCTAAGATGGGAAAATTAGAAAAAATGTGGCAAGGTATATAATTACTAATTTTCAAAATCCTCAGTATACCACACAACTCCCTATCCCTGCATTTTCCAGCATATCCAATCTCCTCTAATTTCATGTGGTTTTGACTCAAAGCTAAGCTCCAAACAAAACAAATGTATGCATTCTTTTTCTGCTGCCCTCATCTGGTTATCTGTGCCTTTTCACAGCTCTTGGAGGTCAGACATCACGACTTCAAAGTGTAGCTGTAGCCTAGCTTGTGGCAAGTATTTACTCCTCGTGGTAAGTGCAACGGCTAATACTGAAATGCTTTGAGACTGAGACTTGGAAGATGCCAGAAATCCTTCAGTAATTTGTATGCATTGTTTCACTCAACTTTGCTCCCAATACCCACAGTCCTAAACATCCAATTGTTTTTATTAAAAGTGCATCTGTATTGTTTATCCATGTTGTAATTTCTACTGATTTCAAGTAAGATACTATAGAAAAAAAAGGAGAGAGAAAACAATACACATCATATCTTGAGCTGGTGTAAATAGCTGTTGATTTACTGAGCTTTTACTGAAGCTAATGAAGCCAGGCTAATTTACTCCACATCAGGATCTAGACCAAAACTGTGCAGGGCATTCCCCAGCTGAATGTCACTGAAATCCAGGTGTTTCTGGATGTGCTTTGATATGGACAGGAAAATATTTTATGTGCAGTGAAGATATCACAACTTGAGAAAAAAGCATACATAATGCTTTTAGAGTTTAGATGTGAAACCACTTTGTGGCCAAATTCAGGTAGATTTATTTCACTACTGACTCCCTTCCTGCACATTCAGTCTAAAACTATAAAAATCCAACCTGTCTTATGGAAAGAGTTGATGTACTCCAAAAATACCTGAAAATAAGTAAAATTATAAAGTTCTTCCCTCCTCCTAAAGAAAACAGAAAATGGAGCCTATTTTTAAAGATTATTTTTTACTCAGTTGTACTCATTGTTTCTATATCCCTTGTAAATTGTAAATTTTATAACAGATGGTTGTTAGCCTGTGTCAGTTTTGAGGAGAAAAGATAGTGCAATCTAACCTCCAGTAAGTTAGTAAACATCTTTATGCAGGGAAATAAGACAACTGAAAGGAGAAAAATTCGATGGAGTGATGCTTCTTGGTACATTTTAGATATGCATTACTTTGTCTATACATTGATTGCCTTGAACCAGGGCATGATCAATTACCCTGTGTCTAAGGCACTGTGAGCAGCTGGATTCTTACACCAGCACGTTATGAATCAGTCAACATCACTTAGAAATAAGGCTTTTTGTTTGAATATATTCTCTTCCTTTTGGTACTGCCTGGACAAGCAGCTTCTCACCTAAACAAGTGACCTTGAGAAAGAAATGTCACCTCTCCAATAAAATGTGCCACAAGCCAGGTCCTTCCAGGGTGCCACAGGATGCCACATATGCTGCACAAAGTGCTCTTCTGGCTGGACAACTGGCCAGAGAATGGGAATCCAGTGTTGAAAGCATCCAAGTGAGACCTGAGACAGAGAATTAGTCCTGACCTCAGGTACTTCAGCCCTATGCTCGTCACAGCAATTAAGCATAGGAGTAAGGTGAAGGTGAAATAAAGGTGGAATGTCTCTCATCTTGAAGGCAGTGTCAGTTTTGCCATTCCTTGAGTAAAGACAATGTTTCACCACAAAGTATACTAAAAGTTTCGTAGATTCTGAAATAATTTTATGAGTACTTGCCTTTTTTGGCAAGTGTAAGCCCTGCTTTTTAGATTTGAGGGTTTTTTTAATTCCCAATAGGAGATCTATTTCTGCAGCCTCAGATTCATGATACTGCTTTTGTCATTTTCTGGAAAGTTCATTTTTATCTGGAATGTAGCTAGCACTGAAACTAACAAGAAACATCTGAGAAATGCTGCTTTATTATCACAGTAGAGCCAAAAAACCTTAAACAAAATAAACTAGCTCCTTTTTTGGGTATGGATTGTCCTCTTTTATAGGAACTGTTTCCCGTTTTATGTGTTGAATGGAGCCAGTCAAAAAATCCAAACAGATAATCCATTTGATAATTTGAGAGAGAGCTAGTAACCACTCTTTAAATATGCAAGCAAAAAGCAAATAGATTTCATATGAGTAGTCACTGTAGCTTCCTCATTGCCAGAGCAACAAAACTGATTAAATATCTAAAATAATGGAAGTTAAAGAAAATAACAAAAAGGCTATTTTCAATATTTCCACTTTACTATTTCCAGTCCACATGTTCCTGTTACCTCAGATCAATTCCATTATCCTTCAAATAAAGAACATTGTGCTGTTCCCATACTATTATGCTGCCCAAATGATTCTTTTAAAACTTGAAGTTCTATTAGAGCACGTATTAAAATAATCTCCTTAATCAAGAGTGACCCAGCATGATATTACACGCTGTACCCCAGAGGATGGCCAGGGCTGCAGAGCCTTGCCATACATTTTGGAATGTCTTTGATGGGGCTGGAACACCCCAAGGCAGCAGCTCCCACCTTCCCTGCACGCCCTGGCTGGGCACAGGGAGCAGGCAGGCAGAGGCTCCCTTGTGTCCCCAGTCCCTTGCAGGGCTGGGGCTCTCCAAGGCTTCCCACTCATTCCCTTTTGCTCCTGACATGGCCACTGTAAAACCAGTGAGATTTGTACTGAAAATAATTTTTAAATAGGTTTTGAGACATTTACAGCTATTATTCCAATTTAAAACTTTGTATTTTTATACTGCGTTCTTTTGGTGAAAAAAACTGCTTTGGTACTTAAACTGGTTAATGCTAAAACCAGATGAATTTGGAAAAACTCAGTGAGGTGTGCTCTGTAGCTTTCAGTGCAAAACTGATGAAGTTCCTCCTGAGTTCAGTGGAGATTGTGTCTAGCCTAAAAAACTTGTCTCCTGCTAACCAGTCTTCTTTAAAATATGAACAAGGGCTGCTTTTTAGAAAAAGAACAATCTTTCCTTAACTTTAGAAAACATCCAATATTTTGAAATAATTTATAGATTTGTTACACTTACTATTAACATTTCATATTTCCACCCCACAGGAGGTTCAAACTGTTCTGTCCCACATTGTACACACACACATATGTATTTATATTTATATGTATGAGCCTAAAAGGTTTCCTTCTGTGCATGGCCTGAGGCCATAGCTGTCTATACAGTGGACTGAAATCAATCAGAGGTTGTGTGATTCTCATATTTTCAGCAACTGTATTTAATTTCTCTGGAAAACAACAAATATTTTAATTTTATATCTTCTGGTCTCTGCAGCCATTGATTTGTCAGTAGAATGGAATGAAAAACACTATCAAGCTCTGGCAGCAGAACTGCAATGGTGATGAAAGGTTGCCCTGCTTTTACTCTTTATTACACCACTCACTAGCTTTCCAGTGATGATTTGTCTGTACTATCATTTTTATTAGCTTTGGTGCAAAACAATGAATCCTCTTCTCAGGTCATAGTTAGAATGGAGAAAAAAAGTAATCCTTTCATTTCCATAAAGGAGTTTCCATAATAAAAATAGCAGAGAAGGAAAATCCTTCCAATTTAATTTCTATTTAATTTCTTCCCTGGCTATACAACACTTAAAATATAAATGGTAGCCAATGTTATGGCTAAATTAAGTAAGCTGAAAAAAATGAGACAGGGGAAAAAAAGCAACTTTTCACCATATTCTTATCAGTATGTTGTGTCCAAAGACCTTGTGACTGTTCCTTAAAACTTGATCAATTTTCAACTAAAAAACCTCACATATCCCAAAATACTCTGTGGTAGAACATTTGCTTATGTATATTTTTCATACAACAGTAGCAAGAGAAAGAGTTGGGAAATCATTCACAGTTGTTGCTAGTAGTCCATGTCCATAGGGATCAGTAATAATCTCCCTGCCTGGAGCCTGAGCCAAGGCTGTTCTTTATTTCACTCTGCATCTCCTCCAAATCAGTCTCTTACTGAGCATATGAGGAATGTAACAAAAACATAGGTTTTGGATTGATTTGTAGACTAAAATTGCTTCCAACTCTGAAAAGGTCTTTATTTCATACGGTATTTATGGACTTTTGGGGAATGGGCAGGATTGTGCTCAGTATGAGGAGGAGAGAGAAAGACCCCACTCCACACAGAGGTATTAACAGAGCTTGATACTCTGGGTCTGCAGCCTGGGTATTTACTGACGCTGTGAAACAAAGACATACAAGGTTTAAGGTCTACTAGGCAACTCAGATAAAGCACTCAGTCGTGTCAGGATGAACTGATAGGGAATTTTACTCAAGAGGGCAATCCCAGTGAATACAATGGACCTGCTCAGAGGAATAAAGCAACCACAGCACTGCGTTTGGGCTCAGACCCATGCAAAATCCCCACACAGAATAGCTGATAGGACAGAGGCACACGTGCTCAGCAACAACTGATAGTGCTTAATAAAGACCATGTGTATTAATAGGCCTGAGCACAGGAAATGAGAGATTTCCCCCTGCTCTTCTAATGATGTCTAAGAGCAAGTTCTGTGTAAAGAAATATTTCTTTAGGAAATAGCTGACTGACTGGAATCCTTACGATAAAAAGAGACAGATTTCCATTACTTTTTTTCTTGGATTAGTCTTGGTTTATACTCCCTTCCCAGATTTCTTAAAATTGTTTTCCAGACATTCCCACGGTGCTAATGTCAGACCAACATCTAATAACTTTTTCCTGAAGGCTGATATTCTAACACAGTATCTTTCAACTCAGAGCGCATAAGCCAATTACGTTACTTACCAGCCAACACTCAGGACACACAGAAAAACCTTCCTGCCTCTGATTAGTAGCAGATACAGTTCTGTAATGGATTGAGACAAAAGTTTCCAAGTGCTAACAAGTTTTCATGACATGTTACCAATGTTTAAGCTAAAAAGCCTGATCCATGCAATTAGTTTATAATGTAAATTCTGCAGCAGTCCAGGTTAAGTAGCACAGAAAAATACATTTGCTGCTTTTCATAGTTAATTATTGAACAGAAGCTGGAATATTTATTCTTGTACAATTGCCTATTATCACAAGTAAAACTTCAAGTGTAGTCATAATTTTTCACTGTTATTTTTTTATTGGTCTATCAAAATAACCTGATTTTCTTGAGATGTGTCACTACACTACCAGGAATTAGATATAATTATATAAGGGAAAAAACCCAGCAAGTTATTTCCAACTGCTTATTTATTAGACAGTACATCAAATATCACTAGCAAATAAGACAACTTACTTTTGTTAAGGAAGGCTGTGCACAATATTTATAATGCCACTACATATGCAATTTTTATGTACCTGCTAATAAAGAGATCCTGAGGGAATCCAAAAGCCTGTGTAGCACATTCTTACATATAAAGTGGCATCTATCTTGCAATACTATTACCTGTATTAAGATAATCTTATACTTGTCTGCCTTTCACACCAGATTAACCAAGCTTTCTCTCAGAATATCTCTAAGAGGTCCAAGAATTTCATATATGATCCTAGCCTAAATAAGGAGTAATGTGACTTTCCTCTTCAGACTGTTTTTATGGCTCTTTATACTTTACATGTTTAATACATTGTGAATAGCATGAGGCAATTTCTGTGGAAAATCCTATCTTTTCACAGGACTCTTTATAGACCCAATTGCTCCTTAAAGAAGATGTTTTATGTTATCTTCAGGAGCTAGAATAGATATAAAATGTATATTGCAAAATGATGGAATGCAGTTTATTTTAAAATCTGTTAAAAAGCTACCAACTGTCACAATGAAAAGCTGAATCAAACACGATGATCTTCAATTTTCTATTGCCAGCCTTTAGAAAAGCACTTTTGAAGCTACTCCATTCAAGTATTTGGCCTTGCCAGCTTCAGTCTATATTGTTATGCAAAGCTCCTAATAGCACTCGCTGATGTGATCATGATGCTGCCCCAAATAAATGGTTGCTCATATGTGTTATAATTCTTAATCTGATTTTTCTCCCCTGCATTAAAAGGAATATCCAGCCCTTTTTTGATACCTTATCCTCTACACTAGCTCTGGATCTGGGCAGAGAAGATATCCAGTTTTCTTCATAAAACTGAACCTTCAGAAGCATACAGATTTGTCTTTTTCTGGACAAATCATAATCATTTACTTAGTAGTCTAAGAAAATTCTTGGAATGATTTGTTAAAATACTTATTAAGAAACTGTTTTCTTAAGAAAAGAAATAATTTTGTCCAGACTTCTGAACAGTGGTCATTTATGGAACTAATTGGAGGACCTCTGCATTTTTAGGATGTTTATGCCACTAACAGGAGGATCTCCACATTTTTAAGGTGTTGCTGCCAGATAGGACCAGCTGTTGTTGAATTGTTCACCAACATGATTCCCTGTAGGTGGATCCTACAGGAATTTCTTCAAAAGGATTTACCAAATATTTACCAAGACTTTGAGACCTGTTCCTGGAAGTGAGAAAGGGTGGAATAAATAAATCCCCAGTTTTTATGGGATGACCTTGTAGCCTGTCCTTATATTTCTACAAGACTTTAGAAGCATAAAAATGATGCAGTCATGTGTCAAAAGGATCAGAGAAGATAACAGCTCAAAATATAGACAATTTTAAATGAAGGTTCAAAAAGAATGCATTTTCAAGGTTCTTTTAGTATTGCATTTCAGTTACAACAAATCTTTTGTTGTTTTTAAGATACTTGCATTTGTATTCTGACCTCTTAAAAAAAAGTTTTTATGAGGTTGAGATAGCTTCATATGACCTTTATTTCCTATTGTTCCTGCCCAGGACACAGCTCTGTGTTTATCTTTTGCAGTGTCCTAGTCTATAACCAAGCAAGCAAGGAGGGATCCAAGTCTGAGCCACAGAGCCCCGTCACTGCTCTGCACCATGAGAGCTGGTTCAGGCAGAGTGGGGGCAGCTGGCCCAAGGTGATGAAAAAGAACCACCAAAGATCAATGGTAGGTGTGGCACAGTTTTTACAAATATTTTAAGTGCCAGAGGTGTGTGTTTGTGTGGGTGTGGGTGTGGGTACATACACACGTGGGACAGGCGAGAGACAGCAAGAGAGCAGCTGCCAGAAGCTGAGTCGATGTTGTTTCATTTGCTCTTGCTCCAGAGACCTGGGCTGTTCCTCAGATCCATCACTGAGTGGAAGGCTAGCCTGGGCAGACAAATTCTCCCCAGATGCAGTACATGGAGGGAGAGGTGCACCTCCTTCCATGCATTGACCCCATTTCCCTTGAGAGGGACAATGGCCTCAGAGAGAGCTCTGCAGAGTCTGCATCTGACCCCCTCCAAAAACCTTCATCTTATAGTCATTTTACTGCAAGAAAGCCCAAATAATCTTGAACATGATGGCAATTAAAAATTAGCTCACATCCTCATCTAAAGTACACATCTGCAGTTAGCAGGAAAGGAAAGGAAAGTTACAGTCACTTATTGGTTTCTAAAAGAGAAAATACAAGGTATGCTGAAACATTCAGCAGGCTGAAATCAATTTGTACTTCTGCAGTGCAAGTGGAAAAAAGCCATCCTCGGATCACCACCTACATGGGCAATAGAGCTCATGCAAAGCCTGGGGCAGACAAATGCTGCAGTTGCATGGAAGCAGCAAGGAAAGGCCTCAGGACACAAGGTGCCAGGGAGAATAATTTTCAAGTTTAGATTTCAAGCAATCAGCCACTCTATTTTAAGTGGATGACACTGTCCAGCCTGAAGAATTAAGAAATGTGTCATTCACTGGAAAAAAGGTAGTAGCATATAAAACTAATGAGAAAAAATATGAATGATAACATGACTGTGAACTATGCTGTGTGCTTGACATGGAACCACTGGGATAAGATCACTTAGATCTGTAGGCAGCAGTTTGCTTTCATACCACCAATTATTTTACTGAAGCAAAAAGGAAAGGTAAAGGGCTGACAGGTTGGGAGGAGCAAAACCCCAATGAATGCCGTAGCAGAGGGCAGTTTTGGTGCTGGCCTTTGGGTTCTGCCTCCAACTGTCTACACCCACTTCCAGCAGAGTGGCTAACTGAAGGAGAGATGCTTTTTTGCTGCTTTACACTTCTGAAAAAACATGAAGAATCAGAGTTGAGTGGATAAAATTTTAATTAGTTCTTCAGGCTGTGCAGAAGTTTCTCCTGAAATGCCAGTCAGCTGGGTGCTGGCAGAGGGATGGGCAGAGGAACCTTGCACCTAGCTCCAGTTGTTTGGAATTGTTGAAAATTCTCAGTGCATTTTCATGACACTTTCCAGGCAGGGCTGCAGCAGGAGGAAAGGAAGCAGAACATGTGCCTGCACACGTGCCACACAGAGCTCAGCAGCTCCTCAGCATCAGCCTACCTCAAGCCAGCACTTTCAGCTAAGGCCCTGAACTTCCTATTAAAGAGTTAAAGTACAAGCACTAAATTCCTTCTGCTGAAAGGAAGGGGAAGTATCGGTTAGAGAGGCAGACTATAAAACAGAGGTCAACAGACCTTAAAGTTCACTGGCAAGATCTCTAAAAGTGTACTGCCAGAACTAAGGCTAGTCAGACAACAAGAAGACATGGAGCTACATAAAACTCACCTCTAGCATGTTATTTGTACACTCACTGCATTAATTAAAAAGACAACCCTGCCCCTAGTAGGATATAATGCTTGAAATTAAAACAGGAATATATATTGTGGCTTCACCTTGCAATCTGTTATGGTTCTAAATTAATTAATTAGGCTTCTTACTGCAAAGATAAATATTCTCAATAATGTTCTAGATGGTCTGTTTATAAGTGAGCCCAAAAGACAGCTTGACTTTGCTTTCTTTGCCAGTAGCTATTAAATTGTATAAACCAGCATCCTAGAGATTGGCCTGCAAGTGACTTTGCCTGTACAGCTAAATGGAAAGTATTATTTGTTCTAACTGCTGCATGCAGATGCTTTCTTTGTGGTTTCACAGCTTGGTCATAAGGCAAACCTTTTTAATTTTTATTTTTTATTTTTACAGCTGTTTAATTGGGATGGTCCCTGCTCTGGTATTTATTTATGATGTTTATTTACACAGAAAGCTTTGCAAAGGCCGAGTTTTGCTGGGAAGGGCCAGGTACAGTGTTTGTGCAGCTGGTCACCAGGTAACCCTCCCAAACACTGCTGGAGACCACTGGAATCAAGCACAAAGATTGGAATGGTGCTCTCCCCGGGGCTGTTTTCATTGCAGCACAAGCTCTGATGTTTGCTCAGTTTTGTTTGATATCATGCAGACCCATAATTCTACTTTGAAAAGATAAAAACTGGGAAGCAGCAATTAACTTTCTTCAACAAGCACATTTTAAGCAGAATAAAATTAACAGTTTTATTGCTGATTGTGGCTTGAGAAAACCATGATGCCTTATTAATAAAACTTCAATACATGATTAAACAGATGCAGTCAAAAATCCAAAATTAGACCAAGATGCTTAAAAAAGAAAAATTAAAAAGAAAACCTCATTCATTGTCAAATAACAAATTTGAAACTTTACTTTTATGCAATATTAGAGAATTTAGGCTTAAATTAAAACATGTTTTTGAGTTTGTCTCTCTCTGGTTGAGGCAGTAAAGAACGTGAGCCTGCTTCTCAGCACTAGATTTGCTTCCTGTCCCCAGGATTAGGCACAGCATGTGTGTAATTAGCAGCCAGCCCTGCATGAGGAGTGAGGTCCTACAGCAAAGCAAGGCCTGGGATGCTGGCAGTGCTGGAGGAGCCTTTCTGGAGGGCATTGTTTTAGTCTAAGTACCACTGGCTGCTGGTAAAGATCTCTAAAGCTGGCAGTTCTGCAAACCTATGTGGAGCACTAACAAAAGGGTTTGAAGTTTATACCAAAGAGTTACAAAACATCCAGAAAAAACAAACAAACCAACAAAACAAATCAAAAATCCCACAGCCAATTCCCAAACACATGGAACACTATTTAATCTGGTTATGACTGCTCTCAGCTGGACATTCATGGCTCCAGACTGTAGTAAAACTCATAAGAGAAATATTCTATACCTTCATGAGTAATAATGTAAATATTCTATAATGTAATTATGAAATCCTTTCTTTTCTCCCTCCTTTGAGCCTGTTAGAAGACATTCCCTCACAGAATTACTTGGGTGGTTTGGGTGGGTATTGTTGAAGAAAAATTGTGGGATTTTCAGACAGTGACAGGCTTTCAAAAGCTACAAATTTAAAAGAACATTTCTTACAGTGGTCATCTCTACACAGGCATGAAATTAGTTAAGTAACTGGTTACTGGTTATTTGGAACCACTGGGAAGTAAAATAAATGTAAATAATAAATAATATTTTCTTTTGTAACTTGTAACAATGAAGAAGCACCAAGACAGTACAATGCATATTTATCAAGCCTCATATTTTTAATTTTGGTAATGTCCTGAATTTCATTGTGCTTGGCATGTTTACATTTTTATAATGCATCTGTAGCATTTGTAGTCATCTCTCTCTGAAACATGAATTGCCATAATCCCACTGCAATTCTGCACTAAGTGAACGACAGGCAGTCTGTATATGGAAAACTGGCTTAGAACAGAACTTACCCTATTGAGCATGTTTGTGGGCATGTGTGAGACAACAAAAGAGCAGGAAGGCCTTGTCCTTAAGGAATATGTCAGTCACACCCCTCACACTGAACAACCTAGATGGTGAATGCTACTTCATCTAAATTTCTATTTTCTTTTGCCTGGATCAATCACTGTGAGCCGTTTTCCTTTTTATCTTATAGTCACCTTCTGTCTTTTCATCCAGATAAAACTTCAAATAATAGATTCCACCAGGGATTTTTTCCTTTCTCCTTTTCAACATGGAGAAGGAAGTTAAACAAGGATAAAAAGGTTCTGAGCAAACCAATGAAGCTGAGGTTAGTGGCTTTTAAAAACAAAACCTGTATAGTACTGATACTAGTGGGTAATGGTAATTTACCAATCTGTTTCCATTCCCATGGTAACTAATCTAAGTACTATGGTAACAAACCTAAACAAACATAAATATTATCTTTCCTCTGGTCTCAAAATTTTTACACAATGCTGTTTGATAAATAGCTGCACTAGCAATTCCTCAACTATTGTTCACAAAGACATACTACAGTAAATACACTCTCATTGTGCTTACCAGAATCTGCAAACACTTGCAGTGCTTAATAAATAATAGGTGATTTTACATCCAGAATTGGGTTTTGTTTCAGCACTCTAGGTGAAGGTAACTGTAAGTAGCCATATGTCAATGAAACAGCATTTTAAGTAAGACAGGCTTCATGAACTTACTGGCATGATTTATCAGTTTGTTTGACAGTCGGCAAAACTAAAACTATTTTCCATGTTCATAATGCCTTTCATAAATACATTATGTGATTAACTTATGATTGTAAGGAGAATATATGCCATTAAAATTATTATTCTAGTGGAAATTCACCTCAGAGTTCATGTAGGCACTTGGCTATTTTCTTCTTGATCTGTTTTTCAATGTTATATACATAATTATTATTTACCCACAATTCAATTTTTGTTTGGTAGCTTGATCACATCAAATCTTAACTTTCTAATACAAATATACCCTGCTGCTCTCTTGCAAGTGAGCTCTCCAGCATACACATCCTGGAGGCTCTGCAAGCAGCTGCCCTGTGCCCTGCTGGCACCAACTGAGCCCTGCCCTGTGACCCAGCCTCAGGCTGATGGCTCCAAGCAGAGCTCACCTGGCTGTGCTGCACTGCCCTGCCCCACACTCTTGGACCACACAGCTGTCAGCACACTACAGACACAGCTCGTCTAGCATGCAAGTTTTGCACGGGATTCTGATCAGACAGCTTGGGTTTGAAGACGTGAGGAAGACAGCCCATAGTAATGACTCTTTAGAAAAGCAGTTCAAATGCAATAGTGCTCTCACTCTTTCCCTCAGAAATCCAGAAAGTTTGACTGTGTTTAAGAAGACATGGATACACCCTCTTTATGAGGAAATATCTCCATCATGAAATAGTAAAAGTGGTTTCCAGAGCTGGGAGGCTTTTGCCATCTCCCAGTCTGCCATCACATGGGCCTGCTCAGCACCACAAACAAGCACAGACCAGACCTTAATGCTCAACCCTGTTGAGAAGCAATGTCTTCCCATAAAAATCTGTTTCCCAAGGTAAGAGCTTGTCTTTAACTTGATTTCAGTGGTAGTAATCAATTCAACACCATGAGTCTCTGGCCTTCAGTATTCCATCACAGAATTCCAACCAGAGTATGAAGAGCTCAGTATTCATGGTGGAATGCAGAATTTGTTAAAAACTCATGCAGAGACCTCATAGGCTCAGACAGACTTACATTGCTTGAAGACAATCCTAACCTGGCCAAAGGGAAAGGTCAAAAAACACCAACTCAAGTACCTAAGTGCAGGCTCACATCTGCAATGTTTCCACTAGGATTGCTGAAACTACACAAAACACACCAGGCCTTGATCCTGGGCTTGTTTGGGTTGGAGGTCTAATGCAAAATCTGTTCTCAGCTCTAGTCAGCTGCTCCTTGGCTTTGGGCATGACCACAGTTTTGCATTACCTCATTTTGTCTGGAAAACACTTTGGGTTCTACACAAATACAGTTAGTCTTAAAATGACAGATTTCCTGCTTTAGATTTATATATTTTTCTGCAATGTCTGGTTCACCAAATGTCAGCAGTGAAAACTGATCACCAGGAAAACTGATCTTGTTGCCTGTCTTTCTTGAGCCAGTTCATAGCTATTGGAGTTGCAATGGGAAATATATTTCCAGTGAGGCAAACTGTTATTTTTGCATCATGTGAGCTGATAGTCAGTGACTGATAGTCAACTGTCAGTGCTGCTCATAGACACAAGGAGAGGCAATGGGCACAACTTATGACATCAATTTCCATCTCAATAAAGAAACCAAAATCACAACTTGAGTGTAGAACAGGTTGTCTAGAGAGGTTGCAGAGTCTTCATCCCTGGAGATACTCTAAACCTGACTGGTCACTGTCCCTGCTGTGGCAACCAGCTTTATTTAGACGATCCCTGTTTGAACTGGGGCGCTGGAATAAAAAGTGGATCTCAGAAAGTCCCTGCCCATCTCAAACTTGATCTCTGTTTTTGGACCAAATCCTGTGCAAAGGTAAACCAGGAGAGGAGTCATCAAACCTCAGTGAGGCTTTATCTCTTCAATTTTCTGTAGTCAAAAGTGATATGAATCACACTATAGCACTTCTCAGTCTTATTCTTAATTTGTTGATAGAAAACTCAAAATCCACTGCGACTTCCAAGACAGATGCTGGCACTGAAGACCATATGAGTGTCTCGAGACAACTATTTTCTTTCAAAAAGTTCCTGAATTCCCTGACCTATAATACAGGTATGGTCACCTAAAGACATCTGTTCTTTGCAGCTGTTTTCAGACTTAGACCCAGAAGTATTTCTGGAATGTAAAAATTTCTCAACAGTGGATTACATCTCAGAGGGATACAACTGGAGACTCTGCTTGCTTTTCTTTGAACCAGGAAGCTCACTTATTTCAACAATACAGCTTAGATTGGGAAACCTTCCCTTAGTTTGCCAGATTTTGTTTTTATTAGCATTTATCTTTGCTGCTCTTTGTCAGCTAACACCTCAAGAAAGTTTCAACATCCAAAGATAAGATTTCACCTTTTCTCAAATCTAAGTTAATAGGTGCAAAGATAAAATCCTAGGCAGACCAACAGATAGTTGATGGACAATTTGTATAAGGTATTGCAATAATTTGCAATCCTTTTTCCCCTTTGATTTGGAAATTTATAACCAATATTTTTAAATGGCCTAATGTCTCTAGATATTTGGTAGAAAAATGCATGTTTGATTTGTTTCTAACACAAGCAGTCCTGTGTTTCTGAACTGTACAGGCACAAGAGTGTGGCCTGATGAGCTCGCAGACAGGAAGTGAGGTATTTGCTTACCAAAATGCTTTAAAATAAACCAGAAAATCTGATGCATATGTGCAGAAGTTTGTTCTCCAAGTGTATTGTTCAGGCTCTTAAAAAACAAAACTATCATTCATAGGTCTTTAAGTGTCACTATCTGCAGTTTGAAGAAAAGAAAAATGTCTTTTATGGAATGGGACACTGTAAAGAGCTAAAAAGGATTTTTTTTTTTTAATATTATAAACAATCCACATTTTACACAATTTAGCCATAAGGAATTAATTTTTACTAAATTCTAAACTGAAATTCAGTGCAGTTTATTCAGATGATTTTTTTTTTACAGTCACTAAGTTGCTATTAAAGTTATGAAACCAAAAACCTAATCTGGAAAACTTCCTGTCAGCTGATGCTAGCAGACAGCACTAATTGCAACAGCTACTGCTTCATTTCACAAAAACCTGACCAAATGCACATTCTTTTGAGCAAGTAAGTAGCAGAAACTCCAGTTCCATCCAGGCTGCAAGTAAGTGTTGAATAGAAAACAGCCACACAGTTCTAAATCACTGCAGTGTGAAAACAGTATTAACAGTAACCCTGTAACTCCCAATGTGTCAGATTCTATTTCTTAATAGCCTAGTGAACATATTAGAGCTATTTCTGAGCAATATACACCACCATTCACTACCTTTGTACTGCCTTTTGCTGTGCATAGATCTATTAGCCATTAATATTTTTACCTAAATTCTGTGATATCTGAAAAATCAATAACCATCCTCAAAAATAATAATAAATGCGAAACTGAGAAGAAATTAGCACATTTTACTTCCTACAAAGCCTGGGTATTAAAGAATTAAGGTATTTTGAACAAAGAGAACCTGAGAATAAGCAAGGAAGTATGTTAGAAATTACCACTACTAATAATTTAGTGGTCTTACAGACTTACAGAGAAATTCTCACAACCAGAATTCCTAGGACAAAAATTTACTACAAACAGGAATTTTTTATGATGGTATTTCCAGGTATACTCTTTCTTGAAATTCCTAGCTCTGATAGTTTTATTTTCAGTCTCCTAGTTACTCAAGTTCAATTTAAGGAGGGTAGCTTTTCCTGTTATACACTATCATTGTCATTAGCTATGGATTTCTATCCATTATCAGGAAATCTGAACCCTGGAAGAAGAAAGGAGGACCTGCAGTCTGGCAGTACAATTTTCCTCCTGCCTCATGGCACTGTGGGTTCTGGTTTTTCATTCCTCTGTTCTGGGGTTTCTCCTATTGCATAACTCCTTTCTGTTGGTAGAGAAGGAATGAACAACACCAAAAAAAACCCAGTCATTCATTCTTTATCTCTTCACCTGTCCCTTTTGGCATTGATACTACTACCTCATATGATACTATGAGGTTTTGTTGAGGTCCACTGACACAAAGACACAACACATTGTTTTGAACAGTGGTTTGTATTTTAGGTACACATATCACCAGCAGCAGCTTTCTCTTTCTGCCCACCACACCACTGAAAAGGACTGTACTCTCTCTTAAGGACTGGATGTATAAAAATATAATGCTCCTTTTAGTGGGGGCATGTTGCACTGAAGTGTTTCTGCTGACAGTACAAGGTATTACAGTCTGGCCCCTCATGGAAATGCATTTCCACAGCAAATACGCAAACTGTTTACAATGGCAGTGATAAAGAATTTCATGCTTCTCTCCTGTCTTCCTGCTTAGAACAGAAGCCAAAAAAAGGCTGAGACTCCTGGATATTTCAGTAGCCTGGAAAAAAATGACCATAGGAGGCAGAGGTCCACTTCATTAAACTGAGTCAAAGCTACGTTGGACACTTTTGTCCTTGTCAATCTTGCTCTTAATACTTTATACATTTGGGTTGTTCCAGTAAGTGTTTATTTCTGGTGATTACTGCAGTGACTGCACTTGGGCTGCTGGAGAGGACAGAAACCATCAGCTACTTGAGCACTAATTCCTTGCAGGAGGCACAGGGTGAGAGCAAGCTCAGCCTCAGAGATCTGGCCATGAGAATGCTGAAGCACAGAGTAAGACAGCCTAGTGCCTATGGTGAGCCAAACACAGAGCCTTGCAAGGAATAAATAAGAAAATGGACAATGTAAGCCCTGGTAGCGGCTCTCTTTGCTGCTCAGCTAGCAGCCACAGGTCTATATTGTTCAATGAAGGCAAGGGAGAAAGTAGTTTTCATAATTATGAGGCAAACCCTCTCAATTCAGCTAGCTGCCTCCTCTCATCCTGGCATGGTACCCCAGTTTATCACATCCATAAACACAAAAAAATGGAACAGTAGTTGTAGCTGAACATATTCATATATATTGGTATATTGGAAACTTTCAGCTTTGCTTCTTTTTTTTCTATTTCACATTGCTGCAATAACCCACATCCCTGCTGCGCTTTGATTGCAGCTTTAGCTAATTATATTAGCTGAGACATTTTGTCATACAGTGAATCAGATCCTCAGATCCTCAAGTGATCTAAATGAATGCAGCTGCACTGATGTTAGTGGAGATTTTCCTGTTCATACCAATTATGCATTATCTTCCCAAAAATGAAAATCCAAACTGCCATACTCTAAAATACAGTTTTTAAAGCAAAGGGGTATACCTTGACTAGCTCTTTCCTATTCATTTCCTAGAACACTTTGGGAACTTTATTTGCACTCCGGAAAGCACTGAAATAGCATGCTGGCTAACAAAGAGCAATGAACTATATCTTAGGTACATTCTCCACATGTACTTTGCCATAGAAATAAAACTTAAAGATTATTACAACATCCAAATATATTACATATATCCAAGAAATCAACAAGCATGGAAGTCTACTAGATGACTATTTTTATACAGAGTATAGGAGAAACCAGAATAGGGAAGATTGCCTCACAGTTTTCCTCCTAACATGGATTGTCGCATAGGAACAACCATAAAAATATTATTTATCTTACACAAGTCCTATTTGGTCTGAAAATGGTTGTACTTTCTGGCATGTCAAAACCTTTACAAAGCTAATGAATAAATCTACCTAGAAGCACACTAGCTTTGAAAGGCCCCAGTGTTCTGCAGCTATTGGCATTTAGGGCACTGGATTTGCTTTTACAAACAGTGTGGCATGAGATAAAAGCAGATTACTTTCCTCCATCAGCTACAGATTTTCTCAGGTTTTGTTTTTTTTATTTTGCACAGATGACTGTACACATTCTTCAGCTATCACCACCTAAACATTCAAATTCTTCCTGGCAATGTGAACTCTGGTTAAATTTCAGCTGTCATCCTGCCTTGTCCCCGATACTTAGAGATACATCTCTGTAGACACACTCATTTTCAGAGCCTGGAAAAAAAAAAAACCCAACCCAAACCAAGCAAACAAAAAAGGCAGTCTAACAGAGGTTTACTTCTGCTTTGGCATCTAGCTTAAGCTTCATCTATCAGATATTTAATGAGTTGTTTTCCGCACGCCGCTGGCAGCAGCTGCGCCGCCGCCTCCGTTGGCGCGAACTGTCCTCCAGGGCTGGCGAGGGGAGCCTTCTGCCCCTGCTAACTCCGGCACTCGCTAGGTACAAATAAAATACTGCTCATTGTTCAGGCGACTAGAGCATTTCCACCCGTCTCCTTTCAGTTTTGTCAATCCTACTGTTCAAAGTGCTTCTCAGGCATAACAAATTAATGACAATCTATAATAACCGTCTATGCCTTTTCCATTCCTCCAGGGAAACCCTTGAACCCAATCCTTCCTGCTATATGCAAGCTGAGAAAATGTTTTCCTCTATTCTTTCCTCTGACATTGTTACACTCTTCACCCCCGCTAAGAAAGTCTATATTTATGAGACCACTATTCTTATAATGGCGATTTTGCTGACTTTTCCATCATAAATACAGACGATTTTAAACAGGGCAGCGTTCAATTGCTTGATTGTGAAACTCTGATGTTAACAGGATTATTCATGCAAGCACTCTCCATATTACGCAACAATTGCATAACCACTGCCTGAATATTGCCTTAGGTTCCAGCTCCAGATTCTCCAAAATCTCATCCTCCCACACTGTAACAAGTTTTGATGCTGCATGCAGCTATGACAAAAACTCCCTCCAATAAGTACTGAAGATAAAGCACTTAAACTGGGATTCTTTCAGCTTTCTAATGCACATCTTAGCTCTGCAGCGCTTGAGCAACCTTGATGAGATTTAGAGGATTTTTCCATTTGATTCTGTCTCTTTTTTTGTCTGTTGTTGTTTACTGAAAGGAACAGAAATGGCAAAAGACAAAACTGTTTCCCCTAGTTTCTTCCTACAAGTGAAACAGTTTTGTTTTATAGCAAACACAAATGGAAGTGCAGCTGTTCAAAAATGATTTCTAGACTTTGCCATTCTGAAATGGAAAGAGGAAAGCTAGGTGATCATTGCTGCTTTTTCTCAGCCTCTCACATTCAGACTTTCTTTGTAGACACTGCTCTAAAAATTTTACTACTCTTCTAATAATTACGTTGTTTCTATGTGGTCAGAAGGTGGATAAAAACATTCAGCGTTTAGAAGGTGCATTGCCCTGTAGGGACCAAGGCTCATCATCCATAGTAGGAACAGTAGTAAAATTAGAGACCATCTGGCCTATTTACCTGCTGATGGAGAAGCCACAGGCCCCAGGCCAGCTGGAGCTGTGCTTGCCAACATTTTGGAAGTCCCCAAAGCTGAAATTAATGACCAGATGTTAGTGGAAGCTCAGCATCACCACCTCCACTTCAAACATCCTACTCCTGTCAGTACAGTTTCAGTTGCCTTTGGGTGCAGAGAGCATGGAAAAGCGGGGTTTAGAGTCTCTGAGCCCTGCTTGGAGGCTTAGAGTAAGCTGATTTTGCATAGTAGTAGGCAAGGGATGGAGTGTGCCAATCTGTCTTGGGTTTGGCTGGGGTAGAGTTAATTTTCTTCCTCATAGCTGGTACAGTGTTGTGCTTTGGATTCAGCAGGAGAATGTTGATAACACAGCTTTTTCTTTTTATTTATTTTTTTTTTAGGTGGCACTGACCCTCAGTCAAGGACTTTTCAGTTTCCCCTGCTTTGCCAGGGAGGAGGTACTCAAGAAGCTGGGAGGCAGCAGAGCCAGGACAGATGAGCTGAAATGGCTAAAGGGATATTCCATACTACAGAGCATCATGTCCAGAATATAAACTGGGACAGTTGTTTGAGAGATGCCAGTCATTGCTCGGGGATGGGTTGAGCACTGCTCAGTGGGTCATGAGCAATTTTGTTGTGCACTGCCTGTCTTTCTTGTATTTTATTGATTTCATTTTGTTCCCTCTATTTCCATTATGATTATTTTATTTCAATTATTAAATTTTTTCTATCTCAACCCATAGCTTTTTATCTTTTTTCCTATTCTATTTCCCATCCCTCTGGTGCATGAGCAAGTGGCTGCGTGGTCCTTAGTTGCCAGTTGGGGTTGAACCACACCACCATGAAACAATAAATCTAGTCTGAACCTCATACATATGCTTGCTACTTTGAGAGCTGCATGTATGAAAAGCTGATCAAAATTCAAATGTGGTATACTTCCAGGCTCTATCTGTACCAACATATTTCCAGTTTTTCTGCACAATATCATTAGCAAGTACCCTTAGTCTAGGCTCTCTGGTTTCTTTATACTTCTATGTCTGGCTATTTTTCCCCCACTTCTGTCATTCTATCACAGAGCTAGGAAAATACAGAGCATTGCTGTGTGTGCAGTATGTGCTGGCTCAGTGACACAGATTTCTTCAAAGGACAATATTATCAAATTTATTACAGAACTTTGTGAATGCATTTGACAAGCAGTGCAAGCTGTTGAGATATGGAACTTGAAAGGTGCTGAAGCCAAACCCCTCAAATCTGCTGGTCTTTGGGGAACAGGATGGCAATTGTTGTCTGATATACTGGGAAGCTGCAAATACCACACAGTTATGGGTAATCTCCATGGCACAGGAAAAAGTGGAAGTAGTGTGGCCACATTGCCTTTCCCCAGCAAGATCCTTCTGTCACCTGACATCTAAGTAAAAGCTGGGGAAAACTGGACTATTAATAGGTACTACAGTCAATAACAGAGACTGCAGATTAACACTACAGAGGTTCTCTGTATTATTTTCTGAAAAAAACTAGATTTCAAATATCCAGTTATGTTAGTTTCACATCATTGCAGGTTTTTTTCTCCTTCTATCCTTATTCAAGTTGGGATAGGAGACGTCCACTACTCTACTAAGCCACAGAAGCACTTACTTCATCCTAA
The DNA here is from genome assembly GCA_003676055.1 of Chloebia gouldiae. NCBI lineage: Eukaryota > Metazoa > Chordata > Aves > Passeriformes > Passeridae > Chloebia > Chloebia gouldiae. The sequence continues at coordinate 9,086,504 of QUSF01000014.1, read as the reverse complement.
GCAAGACTGCAGATTGTTCAGGCTCTGTTTGCTCTCATCAATCTATTCTGCCTGCTCCCAAACATCATCTTGTCCTAGATGGAATTGAAGATGGAAAATACAAAATGGCATACTGGTGACATCCCACATGGATTCCTGAAGACTACACATAATTATTACAATGGCAAGAGTAAATGTGACAAATGTAAGACATGAAATCACAGGTATAACAGTACAAGTGACCCAACACTCTTCCCCCAACACTCCAGTTCCAGGAGCTGTCAGTATTCAGGCCTATTTTTTCTGTGTAGGATAGCTCAGATGATCCTACATTTTCTATAGCAACCACTGTTTGTAACAGTAATACATTCCCAAATCTCAGAAATTCCGACCTAATATAAACCAGACAATATCAGCAAAAGCCAACAGAAACCCCTCCCTCTCTCCACTTCAATTGCTACCAAATGTGCATGGTTTATCTGAAGGGACATGGGGCATCTCTGCATCTCCCCGTGTGAGTAGTGCTTGTGTGAGAAAATATGAAATGCTGGCAGCTACATCACTTTAATAGGGAAAGCACATTAGTAACTGCAAAGCAGCTTGTCTGTGTTTAAACCTTGTCTTCACTCCCTTCTTGGTGCTTACAGCTTCCTTTGCTCAGGCACACTCCCTGTTAGATTAAGCATGAGAAATTGCAGAAGCTGGCCAGTAACTCAATGAATTGGAAAGCATTCTATGTGACAAGTCATGTTACCCTTTTTTCTCTGTAACCAACCTGAGGCACTCTTCAAAACATTACAGCTGGTATTGTGCCTACTTAAGGACTGATCTAAATTTCTTAGGAAGCACTGGCAAGGATTCCATCAACTGACACTGGACTAAACCCCTCCTGCTCAAAAGGTGACTTCTGTGCATCACAGGATTTAGACACACCCCAAGTGTTAAAGGGATGTGTGCAGAACTTTCAGCTGGCTAAAACAGAGAGGTGCCATGTAGAAGGCAAGTCTATAACAGGGTAGATGAATGAGTTTCCCCATCTTCAGAAAAAAAAAATCCCTATAAAGAAATGTGGGTTTTATTCACTGTGTGTTAAGAAGCTCTTAAGGGTATTTTACTCTCTCACTGGCTTTTTGTCTCCTGGAAATACTCCTCTCTATACTTGGTCAAAGGGGACTCTGTTCTAAAGAGACTTCAGTTCTGGGGAAAAAAATAGCATGCTGAGTGGGAGAAGTGAAGGACAACAGCAAATATTATGCAGAAAAAAAAATTTAAATGATGGTTATAGTTGTAAGGGAAACTAGTCAAAAAGTACTTTACAATTTCCAGGACCTATGCCTGTTCTAGAGCTCAGGTTTAGACAAATTTGAGTTGACAGCAAGACATTGTCAAACCCACATTTTTTCCATAGAAAATGAGTTCTCAGGACCCTGCATCTGCACTGACTGACTCATTTTCTGTAAGCCTTACACATCTCAAAACTGATGGATTCTGGACAGACCTGCTGGGAGTCCAGCCCTGAAGTCACAGGCACGGGACAACTATTCCCATGTTTTCACCCAATTCTTCAGCCATGCTTCACAGCAGGAAGCAGCAGAGGGGCAGAGCCAGGATTCCAGCTGGATGTGCCACCAAATGCTGCTACAGGGCCACCCAGCTGTGGTGGCTTCCCCCACAGTACACAGCTTGCAGTTTCTGCCACCTCAGAGACACAAATTTTGCAGGACTGTCCAGCTCTGGGGCAACTTGCTTAGGCTCCACACTTCACTTTTGGGGCAAATCTCAGGACAGCCAGTTTTCTCAAGGTAAGTATCAAGTGCTTTCAAGGTTACTGGCCCTGGATAATCCAGACAGAATGCCTCAGCTTTTGTGGTCCTTACTTTGGAAAGGTTTAGTTCGATGCAGAAACAACTGGGCAACTTTTGTGAACATGAGGAGTGTTTTAGTTTCCACCAACTGTCTTTTGGCATTTTTACATATAAGGAAATTAATTTGCCTGAAAGACCTTTAGCTTTAGTTCCTATCTTCCTTCATGGGCCAGGTATTCGCAAGTTAAAGCTTTACCTATAGTCCTTGTCAGCTGATGGATCCCAAACAAAAACTAGGTGCAACTAATTTAAGATCTATTCCATTAGTTCTAGTACAATTGTTTAGTCTTTTACTTACGTATTGGACTGCATTTATATTAAATTTCCTTCATTTCATGAAATGAATTCATGAGACATCTACTGCTCCCAAGATTTAATTAAGACCTGATCAGATAAGCCGGTTCTACCTTCCACACAAATATAACTACAGACCAGCAACCTAATTTATGAATATAAATGCCTCTTCCTACCAAAATATGTGCTATCTAACAGGTCTCTGAAAGCCAGTTAATAAATATGCCATGAGATGCTATCTCCACTTTACACATACAAGTTTGTGACAGTACTCTTGTGTGTTAGTAGCAAAGCCATAAAAGCAAAGCATCGGAAAGTTTATACATATATGAAATGCTTTGCCAGGAACAGATGGGAAAATGGAATCAGAAGGAAAGTTTTCAGTAATAACAAAATACTTAAAGGAAGAAAAAGGTGAAATATCAAATCATTTTTTCAAAAAAAAAAAATTTGTTCCTGCGCAAAATGTGGTATGTATTGTAACTAATAATTTCAAAGTGCAGAAACCTGTTGTTTCTCCAAATTTAATTTCTGATGCTTTTTCCTTATTTTTAGTTCACACCAAAAGCCATTATGAACTTTCCAAAGGGTGAAACCTTAACTTCTGTCTCAGTGTGATATTCCATTCTTTGAATAAATCCTAACACAAAACTTCCATAGGCTATAATGTTATTAATGAAGTTATTGTAGCACCATCTTGGTTTTTCACAACACAGAGATATTCTCTAACTAAACAAAGATGGATGAAAAATACTAGAAGCCTTCAAAGCAGCACTGCTTTACTAAAGTGACTAGGACACCCCACCATTGCACAACTATTTTCCATAGTATACAACAAAAAACTTGCAATGATCCTGATAGATATTGTGTGGCTAGAAGCCCCTTGTCGCAAAAAGCCTAAGTTTGTTCTTACTTTATTTTTAAAATAAATCGGTTTAGTTCTTTAAAAACTAAAAACACCAAAAAGTAAAACAAAAAAAAAAGATAAAACTAAAAAAGTAAAATTATTCCTCTCAATTTTTTAAAATTAATTTTTGTTCATCAATGTTCCTTTTTTCAGGATTACATAAACCAGAATCCATAATATAGCCACAGCTATTCCTCAGTCTCTGCAACTCAGTGGAGAGCACAGAGTGGAAACATGAAATACCTCAGTGCTGAGACTGAGGACACACCCCACATACAAGTAGTTTAAAAACTGCTTTAACAGCACTACTGGAAGTATTTGCCTGCCCCCTAACAGTATACAGCTGAGAAGTAGTGAACAGTGCAGAATATCTCAGAAGATTCAATCTAGCCTATTTTTTTTGTGTGTGTGTAAAGCACCTAGAGAATCTAATCCATTGTCTTTCCACTGCAAAAATAAATTTAATTGGTAGCTTTTCTGCCATACCTAAACCCTCACAGTTCTACACTTCAATTTATAACTTTGACAAGATATTTTAGTCTTCCCTTGTTATCACTGGTTTGAAACCTCTAGAACAGAAAGAGTAGTTCCAGGTCTGCCATTCTTAAACTATCAAACTAGCTAAACCATCAGCTAGTGGTACAGCTTAGTAGTTTGACAGATTTCCAGTGTACACAGTAGTTACACACAAGAAGAGATTTAAATTCAGCTTTGTAATATATGGGCTATAATAATGATAGGCCATAATGCACTCATCAGTTTCTATCTAAGTAAGAAAAAAAAAGTCTGAGAAAAGCCTGATGTGGTTTTGTTTGAGAATGTAGATACATATGCAAAGTGCATACCTATATGCAAAATGCACCATTAGCCCTGGTGCCTGAAAGTTGTGGCTTATTCTGTGTACTATCTTAGAAAATGGGCAGTCTGAACAAGAAAGTCTGTTTATTTCTTTAAGTAAATAAATAGGAAAACAGCGGCTTGACCTCAGAGCAACTGAGCTGTAATATACAGTCATCTACAGAAAGTTAGTGAACCTGGTAAATGTTTGGTTGCTAAGAGGATGGACATAAAAAATTGAACTATATGGACAAAATGAAATAAAAAAGCTTTTACTTTTAATGGAATACCCTTTTGTCAATTATATAAGCAAGGTCAGCATGTAATGGGATAAAATCCTAGATACACAGGAAAGAATAAAATTTTTTACCATCAGGATAACACTTATGTACTACAATTTAGCAAAATTGAATGACTGCTTAAAGTCTAATTCCAGTCTTCTTAGGGTGTAGCCACTACTGACTTCATCCCACAGAATTTGGCTTCTAAAGGAATTCTTCCTTAATACACACCTGCTTTTCTGTGTGAGATTGCAGTGACATACTGCAGATGCTACTACAGCATTAGCCATGGACTGTGGAACTGCACTGGGATCACAGTTTTCTCTGTTGCAGGTTACTCAGGACATAACTTTTTCTCTTGCATATGCCAGGTATTTGCTGCTATTCATGTAGTGATTGCCATTCAGATATTGAGGTAAATTACCTGACTCAGTGGTAAAATTTAGTTAGTCTTTTTCCAAAACAAAACAAAAACCAAGAAAGAAAAGTTAAAAAAAAACCAAAAAGCAAACACACCCCTGGATACCTTTTTTATGCTCTTTTCTATTTATGAAGGTCTTATTCTGCTCCAGCACTATTACAGTTCATTGTACTGTTTGCCATCTCTAAAATAAGTGTCTAAACCTTTCTGTTTAGATAATCACAAGAAAGATAATGTTTTTGGTGTTGTTTGTAAAGTTAGAATGATTGGTTTGAGGTTGAAATGTTTTATATCCTCTATCATTTATATTTTCTTGACCTTAAACAAAAAATCCCCCTGTTTCATCTAGGTAACTTCAAAGAGTAAAAGAGGAACCTCATCCCATTTACAAAGTTTAACCTCCTGGCTTTAAAATAACATGGAATAGTTTCTTGGGATTTGTTACAAGCACGATGCACAAAGGCACGTTAATTATCTGATCTAAGTTTACATTTACTTTATCTTCTTTTTGTGTAGATTGTAGCATATTAATTTCATGCTACCTTCTTAAAAATGGTTATTAGAGGAACAATTGGCCTTCAAACCAGCTCAAGGCAGCTTTACACTGGACACGTGCCTCAACAGCACAGCACTGGCCACCACACTCAAATGAAAGAAAGATGAGCCCAACAACAAAGAAGAAAGAAATCAATTTATACAATATTGGAGGTTTCTTTGTCTGTAATTCCTAATATGTGTGTGCAGTAATTTTCCAAGGAGAAAATTTTTTACTGAGTACAAATGTTGTTGATTTTCAGTAAGATCTTTGTGCACGGCTCCCTGGGGTGTTTTGCAAATTATTCATTTCAGTGTCAGTAAAAATCCTTGTACCTTTTCTGTTAGCCTAAATAACAAATTTTGTTTAAAGAGGTAATGGGCTTAATAGAAACTTAAAATGATCATACTTGTACTCCCAGTGTCCAGACATTGCAGTAGCAAGTGCAGAAGGTAAGTGGCCTTGTCAGCAGGTTTTCAGGTATTAGTCTACCTCTGAGAAAAATTATTGCATTGCAGGACACTAGAGACAGCTGTGAATGTTTTCCTTCATATGAGGTAAGGACAACTGAGGAAAATGGATGAGATTTTTCTTCATTTCTGTCAAATTCCATACACAGAGAAAACATTTCATTTCTGAACAGGGTATGAAGCAACCTGACTAAAATAAACAAGTATAGCTTAAAAAAAAAATCAGGTATGAGATGGCAAGGACTGCTGCCAGCATCTATAAGAAATGATTCCATAGAGTGGGATAAGGTACATCTGAAATGACAGGACAAGATAAATATAGCTGTGTTACCAAGTTCCACTGACTCACAGAATATGAAATCTAAGAGTAATGTTTTCTTCTGCTGCAGTTGGTCTAAAACAAGGCCTTCTATGATCAAATATTTAGAGGAAAAGGCTAGGAAAAACGTATAATTCTACTTGTGAATAAGTCACTTGTTTTTCAACCTTGGTGATCTCAATTAAAATTCCTGCCTTATGAATGAGGTAATTGTTTTAACTTTCATGACCAAAATACCAAACCTCTACCTTAAGATTTCTAAGGCAAGAAACACTTATTTCAGGGTTAATGGAAAATACACACAAAAACAAGTACCCTCACACATCAGGAGGGCAGCAGATTCCTTCTAGGGATCCTTGGTGTGCTGTGGTGTATATAGGTGCTCCCACATGAAAACAGTGTTTTTGTGGTAGCTGGACTTCCTGTTCTGACAATACCAAATATTTTGCACATTTTCAACAAAGATGCACATCCAAATGCCAACAGCTGTGACCTGGAACTTTGCAGCTCAAAAGCAGTCCTTAAGCACAAAATCTACTTTTGGGGTGGTGAACCACCTTGGCTAAAAGCTTGCTGTTTGTGATGCCTTAAGCTCTAGCTTTCATATTTTCCAGATTTTGTATTACATTAGTATGCAACTCTGAACTTCATATAAACTGCTAGCAAGTTCTCTTCACAGTTTACTTAGACAAAATCATTTTCCAGCCTGAGAACCAAGGACACTGTTGCAGCTTCAGGCCCAAAAAGTATAAACAGGGAATTGAGGAGAGCAATCTGTGAGCATGGGACTTCATAGCCTGAAGCTGTAATTGGACAATTAACCCCAATATGTAAATAGACAAAACTTACAGAAGTGTGAAGTCTCGTGACTCAGGGTCCATCTTGGGTGGAGCCATGGCTGGGCTCTTGTACTGCCCAAGGTGTACCCTTTGAAGGCCTTTAAATAAATCCCTACTTTATTCCTTTAACACTGTCAAGTTCCTAACACCACTTCTGCTCCAGGCAGCCTCTCCAGGCATCAGCAGTGCAGTAGAATTCACATTCTGCTTGCCTACGCTACCTCCACATGTAAAGAGCTTGTGAGGAGGAAAAAGTCTGATAACTAATTATAGAAGCATTTTGGTCTTGCAACAATTGTATTGTCTATTTTAAAGATTACACCAGAAATTTCTGTGAAAATGAACTGAAGTTTCAGCTCTCAAGGAATTTCTAGGTGGAATGGAATTTCCACAGCTCTTGGAATTCCAGACTTAGGCAGGGAGTTCAGAAAACTGAAAAGGTGACTAAATTGAGGTAAATACCTACAAAGATAAAAGTCTGAGACAACAAAAAGCACAATAAAATCTACTGCAAAACATCCTGGAGGCAGAGTTCGATTTGTGGTGCAATATCACATGTTTCCTGTAAAGGCAGCAAAACCAGAGGGGTCTGCAAGAGATCCCAGAATGGATGAGGTTGCAAGGGACCAATGTCCCAGGCCCATCCTCAATCACACAGCACAGGGTTGTGTCCAGACAATTCTGGTGTATCTCCAGTGAGGAAGACTCCACAATCCCTCTGGGCAACCTGTTCCAGTGCTCTGTCACCCACAAAATAAAGCTCTTCCTCATCTTCAGATGGCACTTTCTGTGCATCAGTTTCTGTCTGCAACATGAGAATCTTCTAACAAACAGCCCCACACCAGCCTCAGACTAGCAACAACTAAACAGAAAGAGATGCTACAAATTAAGGCCCTTTTCTATAGTAATTTAAGAAATAGCTCAATCCCTATTTATTCCAAACTTGAGGATGATTTGCTTTGTACAAGAGTTGCTTTGAAGTCTGGGGAGTGTGTGAACAAGCTGTTTGAAGCAGCACAATGATTAGAGGGGACAGCTCACATCTGGGGAAGAAATTACAAGGATCTGCAGAGAAATCCTTCCATGAGCAGTGGAGCTAACTGCATCTGGTTTCCACTGGACTTCTTGTTGATTAACTTTTAACTGAATGTGTGAGGTCACCCTAACTATCCAGTAGGTATTAGATGGAAAACATAAATCTTCTTCTGTTGCTTCATGTTTGAAAATTGGTAATTCACACGGGAAAGAAGCTTTAGTTGAGGAGGGGATTCTCTAATGTCTGGAACAGAAAACACTCCAAAAGCTGCTTTTTTCAAACAGCTAAGCATCCATGACATACTATTCTGTGTTGGCTTTCTTATTTTTCACCCTTTCCAGTGGACATATTAAAAAGAGATTTGCTTTCCAGGAGAGGTATTTTAATTACTTATTAGGAATTTAATGTGATTAAGAACTTTATTCACAAATACGTCTGATTGAAAATAGAAGAAAGGTAAAGATGTTTTCATAAATTTCATTTCCTTAGGAAATTAGGATTCAAATAAATCAGACATCCAGAGAGGTGGAAACAACCTGGGGGACTGGGTAAACTAGGAATTCATAGTACTTTCCCTGTTGATTAGTGAATCTTATTCACCATTCCTCACAGTGGAAGAACAAATGTCCTGGGAAAACCCTAGTACTTCTGTGATTACCAGACCTTCATCTATTCCCGGAGGAGCCTGTGATCCATGCAAAGAAAGGAGGGAATATTACTGCTGTTTTACACACAGGCAAACCTAATGCTGTTGCACTTTATGATATTGATTTCTCTGCATGTTCAGGGACATGTAGCTGAATCTCAGAGTTTGGATTTCCACATTGCTATTCTAAGGCCTTGAGCACTGACCAGCTCCAACATTTTCAGCATCTCTTTGAAGGGGAAGAAAGGATAAGTTATTACCCCCAGATAAAGGCTGTACAGACATCACAATACTTATGCTCCTGGACATACTTAGGGATACACAAACTCTTCCATATGAGTAATCTCAGTGGGAAAGGAGAGTGGTCTATGAAGCAGGACATGGTATCTGGCAGGCTGCCAGCAAACCCAGCACGAACCCACTGATTCTGGATGTCATTTATAAAAGGGAATTTTGGCTGCCTCATTAGGTTCCAGATTTTTCTCATTATGGAGTGCAACAAAATAGAGAGACTAGGCAAAGTCACCGCTACAGAGAATCAGGAATATTGGGTGACAGATAAAGTGCAGACACTCTTTGCATGCTTGAAACAGTGGTCCACTACATTGACAATGACAAGGAAAAACCATGGAAGGAAAAATTTGCTATATTCACATTTTAATTTATGGAACTGTCCACAAAATTAACTTAAGGTTTTACTATGGGCATATTCCAAAGAGTAGTAATTTTTTTTTGTTTTTGTTTTTTAATACATGGCAACTACTGGGATCTATTTCAGAGAATGAGTTGGTTTTGAGATAAACTGAGAGCATGCTCCTAACTTCTCCAATTCTCTTCAAGTAAAAACCCTTTTTAGCACTGATTCCTGGCCACATAGCATTTCCTTTATGCTTGGGTTTGGTTTTTTGGTCCAATTTACAAATGATTTTGTTTCTTTTAAAATGAGTACAAGTGATAAATCTACTATGAAACTACAAAGCCTACTGAAAGGATTGCATTTATTTAACAGGGACCCAAATTAGACCCTACTTGGCTACCAGGCAAAATGTACTTTACTATTTACACTAGAGAATACAAATAAAAAACAACTAACTACTAGAAAAAAGAGAAGTTTCCTGTCCTGCCTTTAACACAGTCAGAGAATGTGTAAACAGACAAGAAAAAGGAAGGTGTTACCCTATTCAGAATGGAAAAAGGGTGGAATTAACTCAGGGTGTCTCCACTAATTATCTGCTTCAAAAATGATGTAGCCCTAGGAACTTTCCAAGGTATAAGCTCTAGAAAAAGCAGTAATTCATTAGCCAGCCTCATAAGCTGGAACCAGTAATAAGCTGGAACCAAAAACCTCTAAATTTAAAGATTGATTTTGTTGCTTCTCTCTTTTTATCACTTAACTGCATTACAAGAACCTATTTGTAAGCAAACATGCCCTAAAAATTTACAGTGGCCTCAATGGCTCCTAAATACTCTATCCCAGCACGGAACACCCCAAAGGCAACAGGCAGCTGGACACTGAGTGCTTCCACCCTTCAAATGCTGTTCATCCTGCCTTTAAGGCACAGGGAAGAAGAAAAAGTAACTTGGTAATTCTCCTCAAAGCTTAACAGGCAGCTTTGGAGATTACAGACAATACTGGATGCCTGCTTGGACCTACCCACTGGGTGACGGTGAGGAAACATTCCACTAATCACAAGTACAATCCAACTGCATGGAAGCACTGCAGTCCCTCACCTTCACTCATGGGGGGTAAGCTGCTTTCCAAGGCACTGAGCAAGAGCAAAAGCAGTCTTTTGTTTCCCAGGGCTGCTGTTGTGATCAAAAGCAAGAAACTTATTATTACAACATAATATCAAATCTGTGGAGCACTTGCACAGATTCAATAGCAAGAGCTCTAAATAGCATAGGTAACAAGGAACACTTATTGCAGCCCTGATCATATTGTAATTTCTACTCAATGTTTCCTCATTGAAAAAGGGCTTTATTGGTCCCAGTTCTAGGCAGAATGAATGGTGTTGTTTTTAAAAAATATGATTTCTATGAGGAGATAGCACATTCAAATACTACCTCCAGGTCCTTAAATGCATTACTCAGTAAGGGGAAAAAGTGAAATCAGGCAGTTGGCCCTATAAGGGCCACCAGTGGAGACTGCAGAGCAGAAATTAAGAAAATCCCTTATCTGCTTTTCCCATTTCTGAAGTCACATTGGCCATTTTCCATCACATTAGTAACAGCAAGAGGTGATGTCATTTTGCACTGCCTCCACCCTATGCTAGTCCTCAGGGAGGATGCTCTGCCACTGGGAATTCACATCAGTTTTAGAAGCTGCCAAATCCCAAGAACTAAACCCCACAAATTTCTGTTTTTATCTCTTTTGAGTCTGGAAGAGGAGAAAGATTTAGATGCCTTCAGTATTTAAGGATGCCTTTCCATGCAGTCTGCCAAAATTTCCCTAAGGATTCCCTCCTCTCTGACACAAATAACTTCCATAGGTCCAGAAGGAAGTTGATGCACATTTTCTGTCTGTTCCACACAATCCTTGCAACAACTGCTGCTTTTCAGTGGAAACAAAAGGGTAGTAGGTATCACTTACTAAAATAGACAGGGAAATCCCAGAGCCCATCTTCAACAAGCACTTTACACAAAGCTGATCATGCTCTCTGGAAGCTGTATAAGAAAATAAATATGTACAAAACAATGGGCTGAGCATGTGATCCTCTTTCCATACTTCTGCTTTTACACATTTTAGACAAAATTCCAGAAAATACCCATGGGAATCACAGTCTTGAATCTTTTCTACCTTCCTATGATAGTATATCGGTTTTGAGTCTGCTTTTATGCAGTTTTAGAGGATCCTAAAAGAAATTGCAATCAAATGATGCCACTATGGAATGTGGAGACAATACAGTGACAGCTGGTCCAGGTTTAAGTGTATCAAGTGACTTGGCATACTTATTTAAATTCTCTAATGGAAGTTATTTCTCTGTAGTCATACCTAGAATATTTTATTTCTGTAAGTGATGTGTTCTGGGACAGAATTTTGCATGAAGGCATCAATTTTTATGCCTGACTGGAACTGCTGGCTGTCCTTTTTAAATATCATCTCATTCCTGCCTCAGGACAAGTGCCACCTACTGACAGCAAGAGCTGCTTCTACTTGCTTAACTAAATTCATCAAGAATTTTAACCATGGTTCCTGTTATTTCAGCCAGCTTTGCTTCAAGTCTAAATGGTGAACAGAGGCCTCAAAGCTGAAGGAATATTTGAAAAATCTGGAATGGTACATGCTTGAGTCCATTTAAAACCTGCCAGTTCAAGATGCTGATGACTGATGAAGAATTCCCCAACAGCACCATCACCAGTCACTCTACCAACCTTTTCGGGGGGGGGGGGGGGAGCAATCCAACAAAAATATTCATACTCTGTGGATTATCAAGTATTTAATTCAAAAGGCAAATCAGAAACAAATCAAAAGAGCCAAAAATCAGTAGAAATGCATGTCTAAACCTGAACAAAGACACAAAGCTCTCTGTAAAGGAGTCTGAGTATTACAGGAATAATAAAAGTACCACTGCATAGTAAAAAGTCAGCTGCATTACTTCATGTAAAGCGTTCTAGAAAAAAATTGCTATCAATTATGCCTCTCCCCTACATACAAGCTTCATAAATGAAGTATAGGGTTTTAAGAGATACTTTCTCTTTCTTTTGTCAGGTCTGGAGTCATTAAACAGAGATTAGCTGGATAAATAGAGGAAGTGATTTTTAAACTGTTTGCAAACTTAATGTGAAGAGCCCAGCCTTGCAAATTATCACGTCTAATCAGAGATGCATGCTTCACTGCTCCAGTAATTGTACTAGTATTAGTCAAATTCTTGTTGTCTCCTCATTAGCCATGAAAAGGAGACTCAAGATGTACTTCATTAGAGTATCCTGAATATAAATTTTTAGTGTAAGGAGGAAGAGATGTGTTACATACTGCACTTTAGATAGAGAGAAACAATATTAAGAACATAAAACATATTGAATCATTCTGCTTTTTGACTGAATGTATGTCTTTAACAACCAATTCCCTCTTTTGTCTTTTCATTTTTTACTGTCTTGATCCCTTCTTTCATTTGTGGTGAAACTGTAGCACTTGAAAATGTAATTTACAACCAGTGTCATAGAAATATATTAAGAAATGTGCTGTATTATGCAGCCATTCCCATAGCCAGAAGAACACAGCTTAATCACGAGCTGTCTTTAGTAGAGACTTTTAGTAAATTCTTGACTACTGGATAGGTGATCTAACTTACATTAAATGTAGATCAAATCAAAAGGTTTGTTCCTTTGATCAGCAAAGCATTTAAGTACATGCTCATGCCCTTCTTTATTTAGTAATGCCCTTAAGTATATGACACTAAATCAGGAGAATTTAAACACATGCCTAATATGTGAAGCATGTGCTTAAGGGAATTGGGGTTTAAAACATCCAGCTTGAATAGAATTTCCAAACAGGTCTATTAGAAGGCTAAAAGCAAAAACATTCCCAAGAATTTCAGTAGAAGGAGCAGCAAGGCAAATTTCCACATTTGTTTTTTCACAGCTATTTTTTTTGGTGCAAATCCCAGTCTGAAATATTTGTATTACTCAACAACAGTTAAGGGTAGCTGAAAAGGAACTAGGCAGGTCATCAAAATGCTACCAGTAGATGTCTTCTACCTCTCTGCTTCATGACAATTAAAATGAACCAGAAAGCAAATAACATGCAAAAATGTACCCTTTCACCCCTGGAACCACAGCACTAGATCACCAGGAGGTCAGATTTGTGGAAACTAGAACTTAAGACAAATATGGTGTAGCATTTATTTTTGTGGAACACTAGGAATGAGGAGTGTAAACAATTCCAAAGGGGAGGTACATCCATAATGCATTGTCCAGCAACTCTGTGTACTGCAAGAAAGTGAACTGGATTTCTAGGCCTGAGGTTTGCTCCCCAAGTTGTCTCTTGTCAGAACACAGCAATATTCTCACCCAGCTTCAGCTCTATCTCTCAATAAAATACTAAAACACTCTATTCATTATTATTTACTATAATTATACAGCATGCAGGAGCTCATCATGGAAAGAGTGATGCTTTCTTGGTCAAAGTATCCTCCACAAAAAAAAAGAAAAAAATCTAAATACTTTCAGGTGCCTCTTTGAACAATATTAAAACACTTCAGAAACCTTTCATTCAGAGTTAATTAACATAAAAAACAGTCTCCACAATACAGCACAGCCCTAAAGTGGTTTGTGGAATTTAATTAGGCTAACCTTCTTTTCACTACATTGGTACCACTCTGTAAGAAGTGGAAATCATTATTAAATCCTTTGGTGTTCACCGTAATAACATTAAACATGACGAACTCTTTTAGTAGTAAAGTGTATGTAGTACATAATTCCATAATTTTGCATTAACTTGAAATTAATTTATGAAATATACTATTTGTCACCATACACTGAACACTTACAAAATTCCTCCTCATCATAGTATTAGGATAATAAGATGATATTGAAGATCCCATCCAACCCAAAATATTCTGTGATATGATTGTGTGAATAGTTCAGTAATTTGTAATTTTGGAAGGAGGAGGCATGTCAGTGCAGCAAAAAGAGAATCAAAGCAAGGTCAAGTCCAGTCAGTGTAACTGTTGGTACTGGATCCCCAAGAGATCTGTGATACAGAGGTTTCTTTGGTCTAACCCTTGTTGAAAAACCCTGAAGGAAAAAGATTTTTAGCAGTTTTTTTGATTTCTCAGGAATTTGAAATAAATCCAGAACTTTTGTATTTTTTTGTAAAGAAAGAGTTTACTGTCAGAAAACTTCACCTGCTCATCAACTGCACCATTGTGTGAAAAATACAGCACAGACCTTGAAACTCAGAAAAAAAAGAGAAAAAAAAGGCAAATACAAAGCACAAGTGCTTGTCAAGTGACATATCTTGTCACTAGAAATGGTTAAATGATTAAGTATAAGATGATATCAGACACCAAACATATACAAACATCTTCAGTGAATGATACTAATGGAAAACAGTTTTGTCTTTCCACAGATGATTTGTTTTCATCACTGGACAATGCAAAATCTTTTATTAAAAATTCACAAAGGATGCATTTGGAATTCTTTTATCTGTCTAAAGTATTTCTAAGGTGCCAATCACTATATTATCTCAACACATTAAGAGAATATCTGGATGTTACTAAATACAAAAAGAGATTCCAAAAGAATTCACGATGAAAACACCTTATCCAGCTACTCACAGCTTCTCACAGCAGCTCTGAGGATGTGCCTTTGGCCAAGTGTGGACACAAGCAGCACTTCACCCCATGTGCAGAGCCCAGAAGCTGATGAGAACACTTTTACTCCCACAGCCTACAGCACTGAATTCCTTCTGAAATTATGGATATTACAGCTTAGGGACTACACTATAGCTGACATAAACTGTGTGTGAGAGTGAAGCAACAGCACATATAAGCATATGCTGTGAGTGGGAATGAATTTTAGCATGTGTTTACACACTTGGCTGAACCACGCCCCTCACCACTTGGGCAGATCTTCAGTGGATTTTACATCAGCATTGCCTCAGCAGCTGCCTCTCCCTTAAATTGGTACAAGTGATGTATGCCCCATAATTCTGGGTGTTGAGAAGTATTTCCCACTGTATATGAATAATACTTCACATATATTTTACTCTGTATAATTATTTTCCCAATATACTAGGTTTATGTAAAAAATGGTTATTTAAACAATTTCTTCTAGCCTTATATTTAAAACTGTACTTTGGTCTTAAAAAGATATTAAGCTAACTCACATAAAAGAAGACTCTTCTTTGGAAAAAGTCAAGGATCCTTTGCCTCACCTATTTCCTTCCATGATTTAATGATGAATAAAATAGACCAGAAGGATCAGAGCTGCAGACCTTGCATAATAAATACCTTCCTCTTTTATATTATTGATAATGTTAATTTGTTCTGTTCAGGGCAAATCTGGGAGAGAACCCCTGAAGGGGTTCCTCTAGAAAGCAGACTCACTTGGCCCCTTCTACAACCAGTTTGGGAAAAAATACCTCCTTGGAGAAAAGTAGAAAAAAATGTTTATTAAACAATAAAACCTGAACAATATTAAACAATAAAGCCTCTTGCCACTCCAAAAGAGAGACAAACTCAGAAAAGTCCCCTCCCTGGATTGCAGCTTGGCTCACTTAGTCTCCTATCAGTCCCTCCAGTGCTGGAAGTGTCGCTGCCCAGGCCCAGCCCGCTGGGCCATGAGCTGCCGGCGCTCTGCTGGGGTTCAGTCCAGAGCAGGTTTAAACATGTCCAAAGAAAAGGGAAAAAAAAAATCCCAGCAGTCCAGGAACTTCTTTGACTCAGCTAGCTCAAACTAACTAAAAGCAATGGAGAGCTCTGTCCCACTGTCTGTCCACCCGCAGACAACACAGTCCAGGAGCAGCAATGTGGAGGAGTGAGTGCCGCTTCTGAAAACAAACTCTGTGCTTCTTCTCTCCCCCCTTTGCTCTCAGAACAAGGCTTAAAGGTGCAAAACTTATTATTCAGCATAAACAGAACAGAGAGTTGAATACACAAGCATCATATAGCCAACCCAGGACACCCTGTAAAGAAGAATCAGCCATGATCCTGTGGTACAGCCTGCACTAAGCTTCCTATTTAAAATGTATATTCAGCTATTTAGTAACACACAAAGAATTCAGTTCATTTGCTCTCAAATCATAACTTTTTTTTTAATGCAGAAAAACTTTAATCATGTATATATTAATACCCAAATGACTTATGATTAAGAAGTCTCCTCAGATCCAGTGTTTAAAGTTGAAACTTGACTGAATTCCATTTATGTTCCACGTCAGTGATAATTCACCGCGTTGTGCAAAGAAAGAAACAACAGTTTGTAAGAATGATATTATTTTCCTTTTATATTTGGTATTACAAGTGTGTTCCTGGTCATGCTGGAGAGCTCTTCCTCATTCTGCATTTTTCTGTGTGTTTCCCTCACTGGTACTGGAATTTACCCATCAGAATTGGAGAGGAACAAATTTAAATTAGCCTGTCTCATTACAAGAGCTGTCAGGGTCCTTTTGTGAACTGCCACAGTCCAGCACTGGCCTAATTCCAGCACTGCTTTAATGCTTTTTCTCCTGCTAACTCTGCTCTTTTTCTTAATCTTACTCTCCATTTGTTGACATGCTGTTTTCGGCCTCATTTTCCTTTCCCCAATATACATAGTTTTTATATCCTTCCTCTCTCCCTCTATCCTTCTCTTTCCTCAATCCGGTATCTAGCCTTCAAAACTCAAACGCTTGCCCTTCTTATTTTTCTTTTCCCTTCAAGTTTTCCCCTTTTGATGAAGACCCCTCTTGTCTTCCAATAATCATTTTGAAAAGAATTCCCAGCAAATTTCCTCTCTGTACAAACTGAGACATTGTCAAAAGAGACCATTTTTACCACAACTCAAAACACACTTCTGCTGATACTACAACATCACTCAACTCAAGGTCATAAAATGTAGCTTATATATTTTACCAGCCTAGTGATTTCAAGTGTTTATTCTCAACATATGTGAGCCTGAATTAAAATTTCCAGCACATGCCAGAAGTCACAGGTATTGCTCCAAACAAATTACTACTGAAATGACTTCATGACACTGCCATTGCAGGAAAAGTATCCTAGGTATTCTATTGAAGGCTGAGCCAAGCACCATTCAGAGACCTACACACACTATTTATGCACTCTATAAAGTTTCTGTCACCCCTAAGTGTTCTTTTATTTTTTAATGAACTATCCCTATGTAGATGTCTTTGGACTGCATTTGTTGGACAAAAGTATCCCAAGAAGTTTTAGTAAAGTATACAGGGTTAGATTCTTATAGAACAAATGGTGTAGAATGTCTGATATTTCTGGAACAAACAAAGCTTGGTACTAATAGAAGGCTCAGTAGAAAAATACCATATTGCTTGCTTGAAAACTTTACTATTGTATAATGTGGGAATAAAAGAATACAGACTATTTAGGACTTTTTTTTTTTAAAGACTCCTTGAAAGTGTTCTCAGCAATTGGCTGCAATTTAAAACATCCTTTTTTGTGTGGAATTGCATGCAGAGAAAAAAGCTAAAAGTCAATTAACTACACTCTGAAATTGGACCAGGTAACATTCATGCCACAGTCTCTCTACGTAACACAGAACTCTTGTGAAAATGAACAAAACAGGAAGCTTCCCAAAATTATTATATCAAATTCTTGGCTGGAGTAAATGAGCACAGCTCTTTTGTGTTTTGAAAGTGGGAGGAATTTATATGGCTAAATTGTTATTTAATCGCTGATTAATAACAAGAAGCATGTCTCAGTAATAAGATTTTTTACTCCTGTCTAATATGCCCCTGCAGGTTTTAGCTCTGCCTTCAAAAGCAGATGTTACCCAGCCATTTCCTAGAGCTTCTACCTCTCTTCCATGTTCAGAAGCAGCAGCCTCCCAACCCAACACAATGTATTTTAGCTGGAGCCATTTATTTCCCTAGAAAAAAAAGCACTTAAATGTTTCCCACACCAATAAAATATCACAAGGAACTCCTTTCCTCCTTTTCCCCATCACACAGCAGAGGGACTGGGCTCTGTATTAGCCCAGTGGTCAGAGCCTGGTGCTAATAGTGCCAAGGTTGAGAGTGACCCAGGCAGGCCATTCACTTAAGAGTTGGAGTCAATGAGCCTTGTGGATCCCTTTCAATTCAGGATATTTGGGGTGATTCTGTGGTTTTCTCTACTCAAGCATCAGTTCCTCTTCTCCGAGGTCAAGGAGGCACTTGCAAGGCTATGCTCCTGTGCAAGACTGGCTTAGTCTCCAGAGCAATGCAGTGCTTCAGCAAACTGACTCAGGGCTATTTGTGCCCAGGACATGAATCCCACAGCAGACTGTGCCCCACACCTGCCCTGCTAGAGAAGCTTGCCTGGGAATTTGCAGTTACTTCTGGCAAGGTAAATGCTCCTGCCAGTAAGTCTGCATGGTGTAACTCTGTAAGCACAGACTGCTCCTTGCTCTCAACAACCTATGGATGATTCTTACAGACCTCTTTTACTGTGTCTAAGCTTCTTTGGTGCTACATATACTAATCGTTAGCAGCATTTTCAGGTAATCTCCACTTATATGTTCCCAACTAGACCAAAAGGAAACTTCACAGGTTGTTAGCTGAAAATCACCTGAAAATGTAAATGGGTTGCTTTCAGTGGCAGGGAGGTGCGGCAGGGGGACATTAGTAGGGGTTTGGTAGTGGTCTTGGTTCACCTTCTAATAATAAACTAACTCAAATAGTGTTTGAGTTAGTACTGAGATTAGCCATGAAGCTGGAGTAGCTGGTGAGTAACAAAGATCAATGCAAGTCACTTTGATGCTGTAAATTCACATCTTTTAAAGAACTGTGATGAAACCAAGGGCATAGAACTACTTGCAGTTCTCTCATCCAAAACCAGCACAAAACCTTGTGGATGCTACACAGGTCACCTCATGGTGGCTCTTAGAGGTGGGAATCAAACTGAAAGAGAAGCATCACCCACATCTACAAAGTTCATGGCAAGTCTACTGTGCCTCTATGACACAATGAGCAGAATATCAACCTCTTCCATGAGAAAAGCCTTCTTCTAAAGGCTGGGGTTGATTCACAGAATCTGGTATTGCCTTACTGCAGAGAAGGCTGGCTATGCCCTTCCCTTAAATATGCCTGTTGCATCAAAGGCTATTAAATAATGATTTTATCTAACTTTTTAAAGCCGCTTCTGAGGATGAAACCAAGAGTTTACTGCATTTTTCAAAATAATT
Organism: Chloebia gouldiae; assembly: GCA_003676055.1. Taxonomy (NCBI): domain Eukaryota; kingdom Metazoa; phylum Chordata; class Aves; order Passeriformes; family Passeridae; genus Chloebia; species Chloebia gouldiae. Next base: position 9,067,239 of record QUSF01000014.1, on the reverse strand, counting down.
TGTTTAAGTGAATATTGAAACCCTGAGTAGCTTCAAGGAAATTGTCTTGAAAGGAAGACATTTTATTTGTTGTTTTGCTCTCACATAAGGATCTCAATACACCTCTTGTGAACTAAGCCAAATTTTAGATGTGATTGTGTTTTTTCACAATTAAAAACAAAAAAAACCCTCACTTCGCACACCCTCATCACCTTCCGGACAAATTCCAGCTCCCTCTCATGCTACTGTTACAGAGAAGCTACTCACTTAAAAATGCAGGCATTTGAACAGTGGTTTTGATGATAACTTGTGCATTCAAATAACTCTTTGTTTACAAACATATATAACCATACTTACAGAAATCTGTTAAGGACAATACACAATCAACACTGAAAGCATTAGAGAAAAAATTCTGGGTCCAAATTGGCCTTTCTTGGATGTGTAGGAGAGGGTCAGACAGAAATTGCCAGAGCAGCTCTGGCCAGCATATTTCTCCTCTGTGATTACTCCTGTTTCATGAAGGGAGGGAGCTACACAAACCAAGTACTAGGCCTCACTAAGGAAAGCAAGGAACAATCTGGAATCAGTACAAGCCAACAGCTTGGGAAAATATAGGAAAAATTTTTAGAATTTTAATTTTTAGAATTTTAATCCAAATGAACCAACTAAACTAACCAACAACAACAACAAAAAACCCCCCAAAAAAAACAAAAACAAAAAAACCCACCCAGAACAAAAAGAAACAAACCAAAGAGTTAGAAAGAACTTTTCAGAGTCCCCTGCTTACCTGAGTTCTGAAGTTATGAACAGCTGGTTTAGCCTTTTCCCTGCTTTTATAACCTCTTCTACCTGCTCAACACAGGTGTTCAGCATTCCCTTTTCAACCTGCTCAGCACAGGTGTTCATCATTCCCATTTCAGCACAGGTGTGAATCCTTACACAAGGCTCAAACAAGGAACTTGTGTGAGGGAAGGTTTATTAGCTCCAGGAGAGCTCTCCATTTCTTTCTAGCAGGTCTTTCTTTGCATTTAAGCAGTTGCAATATACCTCAGAGAACCTGATTCAGCAGGTAAATTGTTTAGACTAGAACCCTAGTTCTGAACTTGTGAGACAAATGACATGGAGGAAATGAAAATAACCTTCATAATCTCACAGAAGTGTTGAAATTACTGACAGATCCTTTCTAATTTTTCAAACAAGAAACACCAAACTATCTCCCCCTAAAAGAGCAGTTCTTTCTTTGCAGCCACTATTATGCACTTGCAGGATAATAGCATTACTAATCCAAACACTGGGCTGGATGCCACAGAAAGGACTAAGAAAAACGACTCAGTGAAAATCATGTCAGTTTGTTTAGGTTGCACCTTCCTAACCCCTTCTCACTGCTGAGGATTTCCCAGCCCCTGGATCTGTTGATTCTTTTTACCCTCTGCTATCCCCTGCCCTACCTGTCTTGGTGGCAGTGTCACACAGCCCCACCTGCCATACTGGCCTTTCCTTCTAAAGCTGCATGCTTCTCTCCCCACTCTGCAGCTAGCCTGAGCAGCACTCTAGGAATATTCTCCAGCATATAATAAATAATGGGTAAAAAATAAGAATCTTAAAATCATTAAACCCTCAGCTTAGTTATTTAGATTAGGTATTTTTGAACAGGGAAGAGAAGACAAAGGAAGATGTTTCATTAATTTTGTTGCAGGTTTTTTCCTTCCAGTACAATGCTTTGAACAAATTATTTTACACAGGGAAAAAAAAAACACCAAAAACAAAACAAACCCAAAAGAAAACATAACAACCCTACAGTAAAATTATGAGCAATACCATTCTTTCTAATCATATAAATTATTGCCAGCTGACTGATGAATCCACTCTGGGCAACATGACACAGTTTAGGACCTTAAGGATTACAGTAGTCCAGATGCTGTCATCTTAATTGGAAAAGCACAGTATTGCCAACTGTCCATGTTAGAAAATGGAAGATTGCATTATTATTATTTTTCCTTCACATTCCCCGGCTTTCTTTTCCTCTAAACAGCCAAGAACTAATAGATCTTTTGTATAGTTTTCTTTATTGAAGTATTTTTATCAGCTTATAAAGGCAGCATTTTTGAGAAAAACATAAATCCCATTGCACGAGAGCTCAGCATTTCCATTCCCTACACTCTCATTTTCCTATCAAGAAGGGGAAGATGGAGGAAAACCTTTTCAAACATCAAGTTCACCTCAAGAAAGTGCCCGAGCTTAAGCTCTAGGTCAATAACACCATAATTTCATCATATGCAGTAGGTCACAACCAGTAATTACAGTGAGAGAAGGGAAGTGGGATAAGTTGTTATGGTAATCATCCACAAGTCATGAACTTCCTTGCCTGACTTCTCTTGTCCTCCTCTAAGCTGTGTGCTAGAACAACAGTTTAGAGCACTTCTAAACTTTTTATGCAGTTAACTCATACCACTGTGAAAAAATATAATTATCTATTTAAGGCACACAGGGACTTTCAGATCTGACAAGGCCCTGAGCTAAATTGGCAAGGCTCAGGGTAATGCCCTAGCCATTGTTTCTTTTATCTGTCCTTGGGATTTAAGTATGGACTTAAATCACACAGTGTCTGAATTTCCCATCTGCAAAAAGCCCCCTCAGAATGCAGACTATGTGTCACCAGGTTAGCTCCTTTTGTGGGTGGGGAAGGTACAGTCACAATGCTTAGTTGCATAATGTAAAATAATTCCAGTTGCATTTATGCATGTGAAGCAGCTGGTGAAAACCTTCTTTAGGTCTGTCCTTCCTCAAAGGATCCAGAAATACTCCTTTGTGACGTGGCCAGTTTGGGAAGGAAGAGGGAGGAGGAAGAAGAGGCTTGAGCCAATCTTTTGATGCAGGCAGTGATTTAAGGGAGATTGTTCACATGCAGTTCAAACGCAGTTCTCTTCTGCACAATTGCTAAACAGAACAACACATTCCTACTGCTGGGGTGTGCTTATAATCCTTCTAGGACAAGCTTTGAGGATGGGAGTTTCAGAAACATCCAAGGGAGTTAAGGACAAACCTCTTTGATGTCTTAGTGGGATTTCTGCTCCTAAATTCCCTAGATATTGTGAAAAACCCTTTTGCTTTATATTTTTGACTCCTTTTAGAATATGTGGAAGAAAGGTTGCTTCTAGTACATTTTATTGAGAGATCAGAATCATCTCACAGTACTTCCTAAAGGATAAATCTGTCAGTGGCAACTGCCTTATTCCAGTAAATTGAATTGTACAGGTTTCTTTGTAGAGAAGGTGGTAAGAGTAGGGACAAATAGTGAGATGCTCTGGGGTGGTGGGATCTTTATGGACTGATGAGATATTACATTTGAAAGGAAAAAAAGGAGACAAAGCTCTCAGTGCTGGAGGCACTCTGGAGCTCTACCTGTAGGGTAAAATGAGTGGAAAATATATATGGAAATAATAAAAAAATGGTGCTAAAGCAATTAAAAAAATATATGAGATATTAGAGGGCAGAAAAAAGCTTATTTTAAACAGCATAAAATTACATAAATAGCACAGCATGAAAAAAACAAATTAACAAGTCCAAGATGTAACACTGTGAATTTGTTCCAGGAGTCATAACACCAGTTTACTCATGCCTACTGCAACCTTCATGTCTGATTTTGTATTACAGTTTTTATGGTTTGTATGTAATGTATGACCATGCAGGTACAATAAGTCACTAAGTCACTCTTTCTAACCTTTCAAATTCTCAGCTCCTCATCTCAACAGCAGACACAGAGTAGAACTGAAAAAGAGAGAAAGATTGTTTAAGGGGTGGAATGGTTTTCATATATGTAATGACTACAGCTCTTCAATCTGGAAGAAAGACAGCTGAGTGGGTGTATGATAGAGATGTTTAGAACATGAGTGGAATGAAGACAGTAAATACAGAATCAGTATTCATTGTTTTTTTTCCAAAACAAAGACTACAGTTCATCAAATGAAACTAGCAGGTAGACATTTTAGAAGAAAAGCTATTACTGTGCTTTGCAGCATAATTGTGGAAGTCTTAACAGGGCATTAGAGGAGCTAAAATTTACATTTGTTCAACAACTGATAAACTCATAGAAGAAAAATCCACAAAGGGCTATTGAATGGGAAAGTAATAAATTGAATTTCAGGAAGCCTGAATTGCAAATTGCTGAAGGCTGATTTCGTGGGAGACACTTGTAAATCCCATCTAGTCCTGGCTCATATTGTTTCTCAGCATGGCTCCTCTCAGGTCTGAGGTTGACTCAAGTGGCTCAGCCTACAGAGTCATTTGACCCTCCAGAGTCAGCAGTGATGGGTTCTATTTGTTCTATTTTGCTGACTGGAGAGGAAGTCTTTGGCTCTGGTGCAGTCCTGCCTTCAGCTCAACCCAGTGCTGTGGCCCATCCTTCCTGTGGTCGTGGTCCCACTGGTCTGCAGCCAGGTTGCTGAGCTGCTCCAGTCACACATGAAACACAAACAGAGGCGCTGAGACTTGACAGAAACGCTGTCTGTGTACAGGAGCCTGCTTTGGGCTAGAAGGATGAGCAATTAAGCCACAGAACCAAGTGTCTGCATAGAAAACATTTTTAAAATATGAATAAAAGAAGATGAATATTATAGATGATTATGCTCTATTCCTCTTCTTACTGAGAGACTTCAAACTGAGTAAACTCTACTATTTTTTAATATTTCCATAAGTGGAAATGTACCTTATGTTATTCAAGCTTTCATGGTTTTTTTTTCCTTTAATCCTTCTCACCCCTCCAACATGTGATAAAAAAAAAAAGTGGGGGTGTTCTAATTAACCTTTTGCTTAATCAGTGAAAACATAATATTTCACCCCTGCTGACACTACAAGATTGGGCAGAAAGGTCACTGGGTGACCGTGCTGAACACAAGGAGTCAGTGTGAGGTGGAATGGGGGACAAATGGGAGAAAGATGAATTTGTGATAACACAATCAGTTCAGTGTGACTGTTTGGCTAGGAGGTACATCCAGAGCCACTGTCTATCCTACAGCCAAACAATTTCCCCTTTTTTTGCTGTACTCTGTTGCCAGCTAAATCTTACTACAGTATGTTGGTTCCCTTCACAAGATGTCTGACATCTGCGAATGCATTAAAGATGCCAGCTTGATTTTCTGTGAATATGAAAAGCCACAATAAATCCAACAATTTGTACCTTTGCTTGATGAATGCTGTACAACTACACAGGTTTCCTTCACTTTATTATAAAATACCATAAGGGAAACTAAAAAAAAAAAAAATCAGAGCTTCTTTGTACCAATTTAAAATAAACCCCACAACTTTAATTTGTGGGGTAGATGATAGGTAGATAATTATGAATCAGAGGTCACACATTTGTTTTGTCATGAGCTGGAATAGAAAATATCCTAATTAAAACTTGTAGTAGAAAGCTTTTTGCAAGTTTTCAAAGTTCAGTAGGCTTGGGATTTTATGAAGTGCTTAATAATGAAAAAATTCTACGGAGAATTTAAAGGCAAGGAAGAAGAAACATGACATTTCTTAATTAGTCTGTAGCCTGTTTCCCCATTGGGCAACCACGCCTCTCAGAGCATTTTAAGTAAAGCAATCTGCAAGCAGCTGCTTCTGCGACAGACACGTCTTTGCATATTCTCTGGATGGGTGTTTGATTTGGCATTTCAAAACCAGTCACACTCAAGACAAGGAGGGAGAAATGACCCAACAGTATTAAACCATATCAATACCCAGAATACCCAGCAGATATTTGCATTTTATTACAGCAGTAAGCATAACCAAATAGCTTTTGATTCATCTGCAGTGTTTGTTAAGACCTTTACCACCTACCGAGAGATGAATATTTGAAGCTTTTACTATTTTTTTCAAAGTTGAGCTGTACAAACCTTTTCACCTGGACAAACACACCTAGAGAAATATAGAAAATATAGATCCTCTCTATTTACATTCAAAAAAGAAAGGAGAGATATGGAAAACATGAAAAAATGGTAAAAAATGGAAACTCAGAGAATCAAGAATCAAAAAACTGTATGTTTAGGGGATGGGGAAGACAAAAGTCTAAAAGGGCAAATGAAAAGGAAATATCTTCAATGTTATTTTCTTGAAGCATATTATTATTATTTTATTTTCTGTTTCCTTTTATCTCTTCTACCCATCATCTCTGGATCACAAATTACTGCAAAAGGCAATCAAAACACATCTGGCTTTGTTAAATCTTACTTAGACCATTCCAAGTGAAAACTCAGCCACTTTTCATTACCAAAGTGAGATCTCTGACTAAATCCTCTTGAACTCAGTATCATTTATCTTTCAAACTTTTATTTCCTCATTTCCTTTTTCTTACTAACTTCTGTTTTTCTTATACATTCTTATTTTCCCTTCCTTTTCTTTCTTCATGTTCACCCTGTAAACATAAAGTAGAAATGGCAAAAGGATAATCTGGAGCAATCGCCATTAAAGGGACATTAAAGCTGTTAATTAATTCACTGGCAGTGGCACCAACAGCCATGGCAGACACTTACAAACAGCACGACGCCCGTGCCACTGTGATGGTTCTCAGTTACTGATGGCAATCCAGTCAGGATTTTTCCATCTGATGGCTGAGTCCAGAGGATCACAAAATCAGCAAAATGGTTTGAGTGGGAATCAGAGAGTGGCGAGATGACCTTACAGATCATCTAACTGAAACCCCCCACCACGGGCAGGGACACCTTCCACTAGTCCAGGTTGCTCAGGGCCACATCCAGCTTTGCCGTGAACACTGACAGGCATAGGGCAACCTAAACTTCTCCAGGCAGCCTGATCCAGTGCCTCACCACCCTCACAGTAAAGATTTTCTTCCTAGTACCTAATCTAAATCTACACCCTTTCAGTTTGGAGCCATTACACTTTGTCCTGTCACTTTGTCAAAAGTACCTGTCCAGGCTCCCTGTAGGATTCCTTTAGGCACTCAAAGGTGTCAGAAGCTCTGCTGGAACCTTCTGTTCTCCAGGCTGAACAGCCACAACTCAGCCTGTCTCCATAGGAGAGGATAAATAAAAACTTTAGCATATAAAGAGCTCAGAGCTTAGAGCCTTTTAAGTTTTCTTACACCTGAGAGCGGGTCTCCAGCTCCTGTAAAATGGATGCTTTAGTGAATTCCATACATTGTTTAGGAGATGCATGGAGGAAGAAATCTGTGGTACAGGAAGTCTTATTACTTCTACAATAAACTGGAATGATGACATATATTCTTCAATGCCATCTGCTGGCACTTTATTTAATAGTGAATTTTTCAAAAATACCTACATTTAACATGCTTTAAAAAAAGAGGAGTCTGAAGTTTCATATTGCTTAGATTTCAATGCCTGGCCTAGGAGAAACATGAATCTGGATTGCTCATGACCATTGTTTCACTTCTCCCTGCTATCTTACAATCTATAAGAATATTTCATGGATTTTTAGAGTGGCAAGAATGATTGAACTATTTAAAGGGACTATTTAATATCTAACTATTTTCAAAATCTTAATTCTATTAGCTATTTCATACAATAACAATACAGAATAATTTTTTTAACTGGTAAGGAAAGTGTTTGAGATAATCAATTTACAGGGGATTTCCTAAATCTATATAAAAATATATAATCTCTATCTATATATAAAAATAATGAGACCACTATTAATTACAACTAATGTGATTTTTATTCAATGCTTCACCCACAGCCATTATCTGGAGGTTTTCCTTGCCCTTTCCTGACTCTGTAGGTTCAGAGCACAGAGCAAACACTGACGTTACAAAGCAGAGATATATTTATAACAGGACCAACAGCTGAAAAATCAGAAGACTTATAAGAAGCTTAATGTGCAAAAGAGCTTGATGCTGGGGTGAAAGGGAGGGCACTGGGACAACCAGTGCTTCTCAGCTCTGCCTGGTCTCCTTTTAACATAATGACAAATGATCCTCAATGATTTCTACATTATGAACTCCTGATTACACTTAAATTATTTTGAAAGCTTAGATTTATGTTAAATTAACACTTTCTTATGATTTCTAGAATAAGGCTGTCCAGTGCTGTCACAGACTGTAAAGGAGCTTTTTGCAGTATTCAGGGTCAGTCTTGAGTCCAAATTCTGTAAGAAATTTATCAAGAACTTATACAATTAAGATTGTTTTCATACTTCTTCCATTTGAGAGGAGCAGCAAGGTGGTTACTTGATTTTATTGGCATTTATTGTATTCACCCTTTAGTGTACTGTTTTAATTATTCCAGGACCAACATAATTCAGAAGACCTTCAATGTAATCAGACTATAAATCAATGCAAATTGTTAACCTATTTATATTTTAAATTTTATGGAAACACTTCAAATGCCACATATCAAATTCTGCATTCACTAACTGTCCCTGCAGAGTTAATCCAGGAGGAAAAAGTGGCCCCATGTCACAAGGGACACAACCAGACTAAAATTACTTAAATAGTACAAGAAGATTGGAATGGTTTGTGACATGCAGCATGTCATTCCCCATTGTCTTGCACCTTTTGTAGTCATTTATATCAATACATTTATACCAATGTCTGTAAATGGCACACACATACATGATTGTATTCCCAGGAAACCCAAAGATACCAGACCCCATTTTTACAGATAATGCACAAAGAAATGGACTACAATTTATACCCTGTTATTCATCCATGAAAGACTAATTTAAGGTTTTGATCCACACAATATTCATATCCTTTTAAATTATGTGAAAGCTACTCCTTTTTAATAATGGTGCCTCTTACCCACATTAATACAGAAAAAAATCACTTGCATTTAAAAAAATTCTATTTGCTCTTTCTGTGCAATGACTTCCTTAATTTTGTGGAGATTCATTGACTCTTTAATTTCTGAATTCAGTATGAAACAAATGGATAAATCTTTTCAGAAAATAGGCAGGTTAAGAAGCCATAGATGTTCTGTAAGCCAAAATGTAGAGGCAATCATTCAGCTCCAAAAAGAAAGACACAAACAAAAAAAGGGAATAAATTTGAAGATAAAGTCAAATGCTTATCAGCCTACCTATGACCCTATTCTTATTACATTTTAGAAGCTCAACTCCCCCAGTTGAAATAATTAAAAAAAATAAAACCAATCAGAAAAGGTCTATATTTCATGAATGCATTGAATATATTTTCTGTGCTCTCACCAGTGACATCTGCAGAAGTTAAGTTACTGAGTTTCAGAAGAAAGAGCATGGGCACTTGTTTGGAAAGACTGACATTTATACACAAAGGTTTGTGTAGTGGGAAAATGATCAAGTTTTGGTACAGTTTTCAGTGCTGTCAGTTTTTTCCCAGCTATACCTAATCCAAACTGTGGTATAGGTATTAATTAAAAAAATGAGGACTGGAAAATTGTTGATCTTGTTTTCTGATAAGGTCAAAATTAAATCAATCATATTTCAAACTACTGGAAAATGAACTTATTTTTAGCAACCTCTAATTTAAAAACTTTTGCAACTATTCTGGGCATGAAGCTTTCAAGAAGGAGAAAGAAGTGTTGTATCCTGTCCTAAGGGTAGCCATAGAAAATGAACCAGAGGTGACAAGTCTCCCAACAGAACCAGGAAGAGAAAGTACCAGATGTGGCCAGAGGTAGAAACACTGTATGATCTGGCACAGTGCTATATCATCAACAATTTGGCACAACTATATCTTGTTCTGTCAAACACTCCTTGTGATGGCAAGTGAATTGTTCCCCTAGAATTTAAAGCAGGGAAAGTGAAGGGGAAAAGGAAGTAACATTCCTCATGACTAAAGTGATAAACCTATATACTCTAAAAACACAAATACTGAAATCTGGTCTTTGTATAAATCCATTGGATTTAATTCAAGGACAAATTCAGGGTGAACATTGCTACCTAGCCTCAAATCAGAATAAAGATTTTTAAACAGAGAATGCACAACAGCCTCATTTCTTTTCATGAAGCTACACAGATTTACATGCACCTATCATTTATTCCCTTCTCTTGATTAGAAACTATCTTTTTTATGTCAATCCAAACTCACTTGTGTTTTGCAGTTCAGGAGATAAACTAAAATATGTGCACTGATTTTCATGCAAAGATGAAAAAATAAAAACTGTAAGACTCTAAATGCAGAGAAAACATCAGGGAAAGTAAAACCAATTGAGTAATTATGTAAAAAAATAGGCTGAGGCATTAGGATAGGAGAAAGAGCATACCTTCCTTCTGTGCCAGGCTTCACCTTCTCAGGAGACAGAATTCCTTGTAAATGCATACTCCCTTTTTCCTTTTTTTTAACACTGAAAATTTAATGTCCATGACATAAACAGCTGGAAATAAGAGTCTCTAACTTAAAAAAGCTGCTCTGAAATGCATCTTTCACAAAAAGCTTTATGTTTTGGTTTTGATCAAAACTATCAGTATTTTTATCAAGCCAGTAAAGTATTTTGAACTCTCCCATTCTTTCTGTTGACAAACAAAAGAAATATGACGTTACAAGCAAATGAGGAAAAAGCAATAGGCTTTTCCTTTGTGAGAATTGAAAAAAAAATAAATCACTCAGAGGCAAAGATAAAAAGTGTTTATGTTAGCAGTCAGAGAATCTCTTGAACTAAATGACAAGGAGAACCCTGCCCAGAGGGATTATTCTGTTGAGAACACTGGAACCACGCATCAGAGAAAAAAAAATACTCCTGTTTCAAAATCAGGAAAGGGATAGGGACTATTTCCAAAAGTACCTACTATGGGCATTAAGTCCTTTCTCACTAACATCAATCAAAACTTCCAGCCGGATAAAGTTTTTCAGCCTTCTAAAATGGAAACTGTAATACTCAGAATAGTCTGTGAAATCTGTAGGGGAAAAACATCCCAAAAAGAAATCAAGACTGAGGGAAGGCTTTTGAAGAACCACAATATAGAGGGCTCTAGGATTACTAATTGGATTTCAAAATCTCCATTAATTTGATCTAACACCGTGAAAAGTGACAAAAGTTAGTACAGTAGTAGAAGTAGAACCTTAATAGTAGTGGAAGTAGTACCTTAATATTGTGATATTGCAATAAAAATCACTATCCTAGAAGGAAGCACTGCATCTCTATGGCATCATAGACTTGCAAAAAGAAAACAGCTTTCAAAGTTTTCAAATTAATCAAGATATTGTTGAATGAATATTAGGAAAAATGAATCCAAACAGCAGGATTTCCTAGCCTGTAAGACAATCCCTTAAGAGAAGTAAAGGAATCTATTATGATTTTATAATTTAGGAAGGATAGGACAAAGTGCTGGAAGACATCCTGTAGTGAACAATATAACATTTGCCAGTGAGTTGCACAAGATGACCTAATTTGCCTTTTGCATAAGGTGGTGATTTAGCCAGATGCTCTAATTAAAAATATTCATCTGAGGGTGACTGATTACTAAGCAGAACTACAAATTTTTGGGAAAATCTGTCCCATGAACAGTCTCATTTTTAAAAAGAAAAGTGAGCCCAGTGAGTGGAGTCAAGAAATCAAAGTCACTGGAGATATTATAAGCCAGGAGGAAAAAAAAAAAAACAGAAACACAACAATTAGTTGTTACTTTTTTCTTTTCTTGAAAAGGCTTCAAATTTCTTTCCAGTGTCCCAGTTAAGGGAAGGATTTGGGATCTGTTCTTGCCCGTAGGTGTCTGCTCTCTGTTATACTTGACGACTAATTGGAAATTATTGTCTAGAGGAGATAAAAACCTTTTCTTCATGAACTATAGGGGAGGGGTAGTACAATTAACACTATAATATATATAGCCTACCTCAGCATCCTTATATCGTGAGGTCCTATAGGTGATGCATGGATCTCTCTCTTATATATTATATTTGAGAGCCATTAGTAAGAGTAGGCATGCACTCTGTGCCACAGGTACCCAAACTATTTTGAGCTATACTACTGCACTGACATGAAGTTTCTAGCAAAAATGTATATCACTGCTCTAAAAAACGCAGCTTGGATGTGTCATGCAGCCTTCTCTAAATGCACCATTTCACAGGCTGAATTTTTTTATGCTATTTTTAAATCTGAAACACAAAAGTTGGTTTGCTCAAATCAGATGTTTGAGTTTTCAGTCAGGAGCACACACTTCCATCACCTGCCCAGCAAAGCCTGGATTCATTTAATTTTCAAGCATTTTTGATCTCTTAACTCCATTTCTCCAAGCAGAAAGCTCAGAGTATTTAGATGAAGTCATGTATTTGAAGCAAAGGATAGAAGGGTCTTTGAATTGATTTGTCTTTATCATTTTCTACTGTTTAATTAAGAGGGGCTACTTCCAGAGATTACCTGCAGGTACATTTTCCACATAGCAAACATTATTATATGGAGAGAGAGTGCAACAAACACAGTGTTGTGATTTAACCCCAGCCAGCAACTCAGCTCCAGGCAGCTGTTCAATCACTCCTCCCCCTTGGTGGGAGGGAGGCAATCAGAAGGGCAAAAGTGAGAAAATCTGTGTTGAAATAAAGACAGTTTAATAGGGAAAGCAGAGCAAGGAATTTATTCTCCACTTTCCTTGGGCAGGCAGGTGTTCAGCCATCCGCAGGAGAGCAGGGAAGGCAAATGCCAGCACTCTGAGCCTTCCCCCTTCTTCCCACAGCTTTATATGCTGAGCACCATGTCAGATGGTCTGGGCTATCCCTTAGGTCAGTCGGGGCCAGCTGTCCTGACCTTGTCCCCTCCCAACTCCTTGTGCACTCCCAGCCTCTGCCCCTGTGGGTGAGGAGCAGGAAACGCCCTTGGCTCTGTTTAATGCTGCTCAGCAGTAGGGAAAACATCCCTGAATTATCAGAACACCTTCATACCCAAAACACAGCCCGTGCCAGCTACTAGAAGAGAATTAAGCACCCCAGCTAAACCCAGCACCATGCCAGGGCACAGGACAGGGCTGTCACCTGGGCCGTGTGGGGACAGTGCACTGGGTGAGAGCTCTTCTGAACTAGCCAAGCCTGCTAACTGAGCCAGACTGCCAGGGGAAGGCTGTGGGTTTGGAGGGTGATGTTCAGCAAGACAAGTGTCGAATTCTTCAAGCAGCTGAGAGAGATATCACTAGAAATAATTTGATGGAATTGATAAAGGGGAAATTTCAATGTAATATTTTGATGCTCTCATCAGTGTCACCACGACTGGTGAGACTTGTTCAAGTGTGTAATAATCATCCAGCAAAACAGATGAAGTTTTGTCACAAGAAAAATGGAAGGATAATTTGACACATCATTCAGAAGTATACTTTCTGAAGGAGTTCTGTACCAGCATCTAGATAGGACAAACCAGCTCTCTTCTAGGTCTGGGGGCAAGTTCTTATCAGTATGTCTTCTCTGAAATTAGGAGAGCAATCCTACCTTACATCTGACAACTTGACATTGAATTTCTGTGAAGCTTAATGTCTCCCTACAAAACACCTCCACTGAAGTCTCATAGGGATTTTGACTCTGCAATAATGTGACATGAAAATTTCCAAACTGATAATAGAAAAAGCAAATATATAATAGGAATAAGTGATTATTTCTTGCTAAAATATCTCTATGACACTGCAAGAGACCTGATGCCTATGATAATTCCACGCCAGCAGTGGAAGGAAGAACACAATCTGTTACTTTATGGATGAGGATGCACATTTAAAAAAATGTTAAAACATTCCTTGTTTTAAATGTAAAGCAGTTTTCAGGAAAAAAAATGCTAATTCTCATTTCAAGTATTTAATCAGTGAGCTGCACTTTTTTCTTTTTAAGAGAACAGACAGCTCTGCAAAAGCCGTTGATATTAGGATACTCAATACAGGGCAATTATAGTCTACAGCAAGGGCAGTCCTGGAACTTCCATAAAAATCTTCTGCCCCTTTTCCACTGGTCATAGATCACATTTTCCAGGCTCAGAGATCAGAAGCTTCATAAGTGAGTAATCCTTAAAGAGTTTGCCTTCATCTTTTGCAACCTGCAGGGAAAGGTTTTCTCTGAGATCCGAAAGCTCACTGATGGTAAACGGTTCAGGTGAGACCATTTTCTCCAGCAGTTTCATCCTCACTGAAGTTAAACCCACTGCACTGAGTACTCGGTTGCTGTTTGAAGGGGAGAGGAAGAAAGAAAAAGAATAAAACCCAGTCTTTCTCCAGCTCAATCCAAATGCCTTTTCTGTAGACCTCAGAAACTGATTGCAATTTCAGTCAAAGGAGCTTATCTTGTGGGGGCTACCATTTTCTCACAAAGCCCCCTGGCCAAGGACTTGTGTACAAAATGCACCCCAGGAGGATTAAATCTGAGTGGGAGGCTCATTTCTCTCTGTCACTTGGTTTGCTCCAGCTTGGGAGGGAGTAGTATGTTATCAGCAAGGGCAGGACCCATGCTCTTAAACCCTTGCTTCGGCTAGAGTGTGAGAAGTGAGACACAAGACTGGAACACTCACCTTTTCCCTGCCTAGGCTTGACAGCTCAGTCCAATGTTTCAGCCATGGCATTTCATCAAAGCTCCCACATTCCCTACAACTCCAAACACACACACACAACCATCCGGAGATGTGGAAATATTTAGGAAATAACAGCAGTGTGCTGACAAATATTCATGGTGAAGGATGCTGTCATAGCAGCAAAGGCCTTCCTAAATCCACGCAAATGGTTTCCATTAGCAAGATTTGGTAATGCTTGCTTACAGGAGGCAAAATTTCCACTTATGAAAGACAAAGGAAAAAAACTGAGATCATGGTTAGACTATTACAATCTATTTATGTATTTGGGTGAATTGCATTTGCATCACTATGTTTCCTCTTGTCTATGGAAGAAAGGAGATTGACATCTGCCAGTCTTTCCATTGTAGTTTTCTAACAGCAGGGCTTGTGGAATAAAATCTGTTTATTGGCCACTCATTTATCACCTCAACTAGAAATATTACTGATGAATGGTACTCATATTGCAGCAGTGGATTAAAGATTTCCCTTAGAAGGGATGTCTGAATGTGGACTTTTCCCCAACACTGAGCTTTCTGGAGCAGCTCCCAGTCAGGAGCTGCACGTGGCTCACTTGTATGGAAGGATGGAACACCTCGGTCAGAGCCACAGGAGGCATTTTCACCCTGCTGCACATGGGAGAGGCAGGACAGGGAGCTGGAGCACGTATCCTAACTGACAGACCAAATATATGAATTTCAACTGCTTCCTTTCCTAGACCCCTGCAGACAGATCTTAAAGGACAGCTTGGTACAGATTTAAACAGCTCTTTAAAATAAGAAGAAAATAAGGATCCAGGACACTTGTTTGGATGGACAATGGGTGTGAGGCTGTGCAGTTGTTCCTTTACAATGTATGTTCAGGTATTTTAATGTATGCCCTCCCACAGCTAGGGGAGACAACCCCTTGATTTTTGTTTCATTGTAAACACAACAAATAACATTTTTTGTCATTCATTAACTCTCTGATATTTTCTTAATTTAATCTCTTCCACTTTCAATTATGAAAGCCTTTGAGATTTGAGTTGTTAGTCAGGCATGGGGGTGCTTCATTTAAGGGCTTTTTGCAATGGTTTAATTAGCAATCAGAGGCTTGTCTGCTTTGCTCAGAGACACTGTCAGAAGTAATAGTGCTCCTTTGATATTAAATTTGGAGAAGTAGATTTCTGCTGATATTTGATGAACTGGGATAATACTGATTATTTTTCCCTTCTCTATTCTCAACACCACTACCATAAATATGTCCATTTTCTAGTTGTCATCCAGGCAGGTATTCCTTCTCTAACCTTGGATAAACAGAACTTGAAATCTTCCTTACTTAAACAGCAAAATTATTAAATTCTTGAGATGAAGAACAACCATTTGGTCTGATAATACAATTCTGGAGGAGACAGTCACAGTCAGGTCTGTATAAAAAATATGTTGCAAACTTACATGACAGTGAGCAGAGGCACTTTGTATAGCCTCACAGAATCAATTGGTTGCTTATAGGCTTGAGATCACCTGCACATGACAATTAACTGCACAGGCAGCTTCTGCCTCGATTTCCAAACAAATTATGAACCTGATACACTTTAAAGTGCCTTTCTCTCAGTTGGAAAAAAAATTTTTTCTTATGTAATGACTTTTCCATTTTGAATCCTTAATTTTAATAAATAAAGCCCTCCCCTTGTGGAAGAATAGGCATCAGAATTCACAGTATATCCACAGAGTAGATGCAGTTGCTTTATTTTAATGCATTTGGTGTTATCAAGGGAGAGCTGGCAGTATAGATCTCAATTGAATACTGTAGATTTTAATACAGGTTACATTTTGAATTTTAAACAAGACTGTGCATACTATGAAATTGTAATTCATCAAGCTACCTAATTAATGCTTAGAGATAGCTGAAAAATAAGTGCTAGTTTATTTCTTGCAGTAATTTTGACATTCAGAATTATTTTCTGTAGTGGGCTTTTTAGCACAAAGGTATAATATTAAAAGATGTTAAGAAATGTTTTAAGACAATTCCAGAAAGATATAAATGAGATGTTTTGAATTACCTCATTGCAACATTTAGTTTCTATATTTTCATCAGAAATCTAACTGAATTTTTCTCATAGAAAACTCTATCTTATTCACTGCTGTGAAAACTGACTAAAATATTTTAAACTATGTTATTTCTGGTTATTTAAAGTTTATACGGGCTACAGATGCTGTGAAATATCAGATAGAGAGCAGATAAAAATGTATAATCCAAATGATATAGCTTTAAGGCCTTTTTTCCATGTACTACTAAAGCTGTTAAAAACTGCTTTACTTCACTGGAAGTGGAGCCTCTGGGATAGCGCAGTGTTCTGTGCCTAAGTGGCCCGGAGGGAATTGTCACTGGGATTTTAGATGGAGTTAAGATAGCTTAAGGCCATTATAGGTCACTTTCCTAGCTGGGCCAGGATGCTTTCAATGTCTGGAGCATCATGTGGGCTATACCAGGTACTGCACCAGCCCTCCCTTGCCTTGGCTGCTCTGGCTGGAGAAGGGATGAGAGGGGAAATGAGGCGCTGGACTGGCTCCCTTCCTTACATCTTTGCAGCTGGGCAGGAGACACTGGCTGGAGTATCAGTTATTTCCCTGAGGACAGGTTGCTGAAGAGGGGGGTAAATGAAGGGTGGAATACCTACAAAATACCTACCAGACACTCAGCTTCAGGACATAAGAATGCTCCTAGTGAAATCTGAATTACTCTGAGGATGCCAGCTGAGCATCCATGTTCCTTTGGTCTGGGCAGCTGTAGGAAGCTCAATTGATGGATCGAAAAGACATTATCAGAGCAAGAGTAGAAGACAGTGATAGTGATTAAAACCACAGTGATCCACATTGTACCTCATATTTTAGATGGGGTGAACAAAGTCACAAAGTTTAAGAATCTTTGATCTATAAAAACAGAAAAAAGTTTTAAGGTAGCACTATAGAATTCCACAGGAACAACCGTCTCAGACCTGGGAGAAATACAAGTAACCTAAAAGGCACTGGTCATGATTATATTTATTACTGCAGTTGAGTCTTTGGGCTTAAAAGAGTGGCAATAATGATCAGTTACTGATTTATATACCAAAAACATGCTGACAAAGATAAAAAAAAGGTATTTTTAATATATAAAAATATTATATATTTATTGCCTATTGTATGAAGCCTCAGCATTATGTAGAAGTATTTTTAAAACAAATTATGCTGATAGAATTGCAGAAGAGGTTAATATAAATAGCTCTTCTAATGAAAGCAAAGTGAATATCTGGGCATCTGAGCTAGATTATGGCTGGCTACTGTGTGTGCATGTGTGAATGTGTGTGACTAAAACGACCAGTTTCCCCTGCAGAATGCACCACTGGGGAGAGAATGATACAGGGAATGGCTTACGGTCTATGTGTCTGATGGTAAAAATCAATGACTTGCCTTATTGAAAGCTGCCCTCAGGGGCAAAAAGCAGTGAATAGCTTATTAGTTTGTGTGTGCATGCTGGCAGATGATAAAGCAGCATTGAAATCAGTCATAGACCATAATAAAGTACCCATCCCCATCTTAAAGCCAGTGTGTACTTCTGTCTCAGGGGAGAATGCCTCCATTAACCCAAACTGTGCAGTAACTCATCTTTAACCACAGAACAAATATGCACTAGAAGAGGAACCAATAACAATTTCTTATGGTTACTGATGCAAAAAATATAGCAGATAAATTACTGATGTGTAGGGCAAGATTTTTTTTTTGGTGTAATATTCCATAATTCTGTTTTACTGCTATTTAGAATGGTGTGGAAGAGTCCCACTGTGGATCTGGCCTGATACCAAATATATTTTACTCATTTCCAAAATAAAAGAGGAAAACATACAGTGACTCAACAAAGAGTAGATGCAAGGGACAGAATGTTCTGACCTTTTTATCCTGTCAGTGAACTCTGCTTCAGAGTGTATTCAAATCACCCACTCAGATACATAAACCCACATACAACTATGTTGTCACTGAAGTATTTATTGACCTTAAGATGTTGTCATCCTAGGCATGATATGCACTGTTTGGAATACATCTCATTAATGCCAATAATGCCTTCAGCACACATAAGACTCATTAAACATGAAGGTTTCCCTTAAGAACACTAGGGTAGATCTGGCCTAAGAAGTAGAGGTGATGATTTCTCCTGGTTGCAAGGTGAAAGTACCAACTTCTGTAAGTATTTTCATACTTTAATTATGTCCTAAGAGATGCTGAGGGCATCTAGGCTTGCAGTCATGGATATAAAAAACTAGTATGAAGTATGTCTTTTTTAAAGGACTTGGCAGTGCAAAAATGCAGTTTTTGCCTTGAAATGTGTCACAGTGATGTCTGTGTGGGGCAGAATAATTCCCTTAGCTGGAGTAACTGATGTGTAGTTTTTATTAAAGAGACGGATAGACATATGTACATTCACACACAGATCTGATAACATTATGATAGTTCTGGCAATCCCTGAAGGATTGCCTCTGGAAACCACAGGCAGAAATCCTGTCATCATATTGTTATATAGAAAGGTGCTAATGGCTTCCATAATGGAGCTTGGAATGAAATGCTTCGGGAAAGAGTTCAGCATGGAGCATGGCACCCAGAGAGCCAGCAGGACTCGCACCAATTAACCACATGTTCCTGTCTTAGACATTTCTGAACTTCCCTCTGTAGCAGCTGCTGAAGAGTGATAGGGCTATCTTTGCAACACTGCTTATCCCAAAGGAGCCTTGCAGCAGGGAGTTCCTCAGGTGTAAAGTCAAGGAAAAAAAGGGGGAAAGTCTGACTAAGCAGCTGGGTTCTGTTGAGATTTGTACCTTGGAAAGAAGTGGTGGAAGGATTGGTGAATAGGATAGAGACAGCCAAGTAGAGAAATCTACAGCTAGAAGTTTCCCCCTCTTCTTAAGGAAGCAGTCCTTACCCTCTGGAAGAGGAAAACATAATCTTCTTAGATTTAGAATTATTTTTCACACTTCATCACAGTGTAACATACTACTCCCTTTCTACTGAGGCAGATGAATATAGCTTTACTGACTCTACAGAGTAATTCAAAAGAAAAACAAGAAACAAACAATAAATCCCCATCAACTTGATACAAATATTTGTTAGTTTGACAGCTATACACATACCATACTGCAAAGTACTGGCCAAGAGACAGAGCACTTGTGCTCTTCTCTTACTTCGTCTTTTTCAGAAAAAGTCATGTGTAATATTAGGTTGTAAACATTTTCAGTCACTAATCTCTTCATTCACTCATATAAGGCATTATTTTGAGGGTGGTCTATGTATGGGAGCCTGGACAAGCCAGTCCTTGTGTGGCATTTTCCCACCAACTGTGTAGGGCAAAAGCACCTACAGCAGTAGCATAGTGAACTGATTGTGAAGAAGGATTGTGAGATGGCAAAATCTTTGGTAATATGGAGAACATATGTATCTAAGACAGATTAATATTGGCATGCTTTATGTGATATATTATAGAAAATGTGTTTGAAATTTGTCAACATTGCACTGGTCCATAACAGATCAATCTTTTCTTTATCATTACATTTTGGGCTTTCAACACAATCATGAAAGAAATAACACAGAGAATACTCATGCCAACAGAAATGAAAGAACGGGAATTGCACTTGGAAAGGGAAGTGGGTCTTTCTCTAAAGAAGACTGTCTTTTATCTCCTCACAGGCCATATGCTGAGGAGGGCAAGCTATTCCCCAAATAAACATGCAGGAAGGAAAAGCAGATACAAAGATGAAAATGAATCCATTATTACTGCTAACTTTTTAGAGCGGAAAGACAGCCCTCCTTGTACAGGGTTCCTCTAGTTCTTCAGGAGATACAGATTAGTTTTGGACTCATTGCACTGCACAGAGAAGCAAAATGCCTGTGCTGCCAGTATGGACAATTTCCCAGATGTTTTCTCCCATCCAAGAGTAACTTGCAATCAAGGCCAGTCACTGTACACTTGATTATTATACTTCCTCCTCAAAAAGCACACACTAGTAACTTTATCTGCTGGGTACCTCAGTCTCTCCTAACTTAATTCTCTCAAAAAGAAAAGGACAACTGAAGCCTTATCTGAGGACTGATCCAAAACCTGCTGCATTCTATGTCTGTATTCAGGTTAGTGTTTTGGATGTGACAAGGCTTGTCCTTCTAAAACAAATCCTCCATTTTTCCCCATTTACTGGGCTTTGGTTCGCATTTGGAGAGCACTGGATTCTGTTTAAATGAAACTAAATGGGAAATGCACTCCAGGAGCATCCCTATGCATGCCAGCTCATGGTAGGAGGTCAGTCCATGAAACTAGACTAGAACTTCAGTAACCCTTCATTCCCAAGCACCCACCCTGTAGGTGCCAGGTCCTTAGCAGCCACTCTTCCAAGCTTCAGATGCACTTCTGTTGTGCTGCCCTCCTTGTGAATAAAGATATAGCTAAAATATTCCCTTCTGGACAGCTGACACATGCACAGCCTGAAAAATTGAAAAGAACCTTGCACAAACAAAGGGGAAAATTGGGCAGCATTTTAAGTCATGACACAGATTATCAGCCAAAATGGGAAAGTATGTTTTTTCTTCTGTAATTTGACCTTTCTTCAGGAGCTGCAATTTTACACACAGAAAAGAAAATAAATGCAAAAATTACTGAATTGCTGTGGTCAGTAACTTTTTTTTTTTTTTTGTGCTTTCCTGGGAACCTTATAATAAGACTATCCTGATTCCCCAAGGAGGTAAATTTGATATTTCTCCAGTGAGAATCCAGAGCCCTTCTGGATACTAATCCACTTCACAAAGTCATTACGAATAATTTAGCATAAAAGCAGCCTTTTTCCTCACAAGACAAAGCACAGAGACTGAAGCATTTGTAGAACTGTGTGAAAAACATACTGTAGCTGCCTTGGCTCCATTTGGATGGAGTATAAACAAAGATTTTGGCTGCAAATCCTGTCAGTCTCTCAGTCTTATTTAGGACAAATATTCAGGAAAAACAATGATAATATAATTTGGCTTGCCTTTTTTTTTTTCTTTTTTTTTTTCTTTCATAGTGCTAAGTCAGTGCATAATTACTGGAAAGAATTTCTGACTGAATTTTAGATGAGCATTTTGATAAAATATAATATTGGAAACAATCTTTATCAAACATTCATGTGTAGTGTGAGAGATAAAAACAGGAATCCATAATTCATATGGCAGAATGTATTACCAAGTGTGAATAAGAGGCTGAATTTAAATGAGGGGGTCTGAACAATATTTTCTGTGAGGCATCTGCTTTAATCATTTACATTATTCACTAGGTTTTCCAGAACTGTAAATCTTAAATATATATTTGTGTTAGTGAGAATGTGTATGTAAATACACACATATATGCACACATACACAAAGCATTATACACAGCCACACATTAGCACATATTCACAGAGACACAGAAATGTGTTTGTATACAGAGGCACAACAGCTTAGGGCCTGTTTACAAATCCTTCTACATGAACGAGAAGACTCCTATTGGCAATGACGGATTTTGGGATCAAAACCTCAGCACCTTGGTTTCTCACCTCACCCTGAGTTTGCAGTGATATGAATCAGATTAAGGTTAAAGGAAAGGTAAGTCTTTATTTAACTTAAAATAATGGAAAAATTTACTTATTTGACACACATTACAGGAAGAGGAAAAAACTACAGAAAAACCCAGCCCTGAGAAGAAATCCTTGAGACCTTTCTGTCAAATGTTATATCCAACTGACCCCCTCACCCAAGTTTTCAGTACTGGCTCTCTACTTCGGGGTGTAATGCCTTGAGTAACTGTGCAGGGCTTCATCGAAGTCTGCTCAGGGGCCCACCCAGCCCCAAGGCTTCCTTTAAAGATTTCTTTCTGAGTTAAGATTTCACCTTAATTCAGGTGGAAGGAAATTTAATCCTCCTCCCAGTGGTTGTCTCTGCTTAGTTTATATTTATATGTTAATTCTTGCCAAGGTTGCAAAAGGAGTCACCTAATGATTGCTGGGTGCTTCACTAAGCACCAGACAGATTTTTGGTCCTCATGATTAACCAGGCCCTCTTCTCATTGTGCTTTCAAATACCAGAGGGCCTTTTTTTTATGTAAATGTCTCTATTGCTTATTGCATTAAGCAATACTTAATGCTTTCATACAGGTATGCTTTATGTATATAGCAATTACTGTCTCAGTTTCCACTTGTGTGAAGGCAAGTGAGGCTGATAAGGATTTTGAGAGCCTGCTGCTCCCCACCCCTCTTCTGGAGGGACACCAAGATAGTCTGTCTTTTCCCAGCTATGGTTACTGTGTACAGATCAGCCCTCTTACTGAGAATTCCTTTTCAGAGACTTCCTTAGGACAGTGTAGAACCAAAGGAAGATTCATGATGGCAAATAACAAAAGACAAAGGCCAGCAGTAACCCAGACTCAGAGTCTGATGCTCACATATTCATTCTGACATTATATCCCACATAAGGAGGATCCGCTGTGCCAGCTTCTGTGTAACTATGTCATCTGCATAACTAATCCTTTTATTTCCATGTCCCAGTTTAGTGCCTGGTAAAGCAATGGCACAAAGCAGTAGCTGTCACTTTGTTTCAAGAGAAGGGCAGGGAACTAGAAATGGCTGAGTTCTACTGCACCTCTTCTGACAGGGCACAGGGATTGCCTGTTTAAAGAAATCTGCCACTGCTCCTTCTATTACTGTTCATTTGTTACAAACAGCCCACTTTTTTTTTTTTTTTCCCTTTTGGAACTCTGTGCCTTTCACTTCTCACTCCCTTCTATTTCATAATGTGTTTCTTGATTCTAGCAGATCTGTTTGTCAGGTTCAGGGAGAGCTGGTATTCTTGCACAGGAGGTTGTCTTACTCTGGTATCTATGTCTTCAATAATTGTTGCTTTCTTAGAGGGTAACAGTGAAAAAGTGGTAGAAGAAAAATACTAAAACACTACAAATCTCTCTTAATACAGCATTCACTGAGTTATATAGGGCATATTAAAAATATCACATTTTTAAATTATGTACAACAGATGAGTCGATGAAGAATCGTGCATGAGATCCAGGCACTCTGAAGACCAATGAAAAGGAATTTCACCACTTTTTATGAAGCCGAGACCAAGTGATTAAAATGATTGTGTCCTATCATTTTAATTCTTTTTCCTCTAAGCTTTATTTAATGGTGCCCTCTTCCTCTGCTTAACCAAAATGATGAATTAATCCAGTTTCTCCCCTGTGGGGCAGAAGAAAAGCAATATTCACACATCCAATTCTGCCTATACTTTATTCACAAGGCACACTACATTTACCCATTTTTTCCCTCCTTGATTGTTTTATACTGTTATCCTGAGGAATAGACACAGATCATAGAATTTGTGACTGTGAGACATTCTGATAAGACAAGAAATCAGATGCAGTGCAAAACTGTGCAATGGAATTTGGAACAAAGCACTGCTGAGAGGATGGGCAAGAGGGACAGACACATATTTCTAGATGATAAAGAGGGGCTGGCTTGCCCAGGATGTGTACTCTTGAAGCAGTTACACAGCCTAACAGGTCTGTGACCTTTAGCTGGTCACTTGGGAGTCCTGACACTGCCCTAGAATGAGCTGGGAACTCGGGCTCGGCTGTGCCCCAGCCAACCCATAGAGTGTTTGTGAGGGTATCCTCAAAGCCCAGTGCCCTGACCATACCCAGCTCTTGAGAGTTCTTGTGTTTCCTGGCTGGAAATTCAGGAAGTGTAACCCAGGGCCTTTGAACAATGCTCCAGGGATGGGATGGACCATTATCCCAAAGTGCCCCTGGTGAAGGTTGCCTGAATCTACCCACAGGGCATTGTGGCATAACCCTCAACACCAGGCCTCACAAAAAGTCCTGCCACTCCAAAGCACACTGTATCTTCTCCATGGCTCTGTGGCACAGGCAGAACATGTATCCTTTCCACACACCTGATCCTCACATCAGCATCTAGATCTGCCCTCAGCTTCTCCTGTCCAAGGGATAGGAGACAGTTTGGAGGTGGGAGCTGGTGTAGGTGCTTATCTTCAACATCATGCATTGCTCCTAAGAAGACATTTTGAAAGGCTTTTCTGAAGCAGCACTTTCATTCACAGATTAACTTGATTTGGAGTCTTAGATGAAAAAAGTTTTGTATCAGAGTTAGAGAGTAAAATTGAAAATAAGGCAGTCACTCCTACTTAAATTTGGATATATTCCTGCCTCAGGAGTGAGCAACAACTGTAGATACTTGCTGTAGAGTTGATACATTATCCCAAAAGAGGAAGGCAGGGATCCAGTATTTTCACTAATAATTGCAGGGAAGAAAATTCTGGTTTACAAATGTGGCTATGGGCCTTCTCCACCCAAAGAACGGCCACCAGCCCAAAGCAAGTTTTTGATGGCCAGGCTCATGCACAGTTTAGGCAGGCTCTGTTGTACATCTGTGTCTGCTGAGGCTGATGACAGACTTCACTCCAGTAAGAGTTGCTCTTTAGTGCTGTGTACTTGGCCAATGGGCCCCTCCATCAGTGATTCTCTGCTCCACTTAATGACCATGATGACTCCAGTGGATGGAAATAGGCCATCTCAGAAGATGCCAACCTTTCTTGAGTCTGAGTGACACCTGGCTGCTCTGAGCTGGAAGTCTTGATTAAGCCTCTTTTAGTGTATCTTCTCTGAGTAATATTTCCCTATCGATCTTGGATAAACCTTAGTGACAAATAAGGAGTAATGCAGGATGTCAGTGAGTTTTCTGGGTTATTCTGCTCACAAAAAGGGAAAGATTAGAAATGCGGTTATGCATTGAACCAAATCTTTGTTAGAGGAATGCGGGTAGGGTAAGAGACCTCTGTATTTGGGTCCAAACTGCAGGATCATCCATTATCCAGACTCTTGGCACAGGGCAAAATATTTTCACTTGATGAAGCCTTTGTCATGGTAATTGATTACTATATTGTCACATCTTTTCATTGAATCACATCTTTTCAGACACTGCCAAGGTCTGGGTTGACTGCAGCAGGGTCATGGAAGTTAACATTCAGGGAGAGAATAGATTGTGACAGTAGCACAGGGCACCCATATGTTTCTGAAAAACATCTGTTTGAGTGCCCTTTTCAGGAGGCTAAAACAGTGCAGAAAATGAAGGCTAGAAGTGGGCAGGGACTTTTAGATGGCACAGAGCATGTATTGGGCAGATCAGGTAAAGGCAAATACCAGAAGGGCCTTGCTCAGAGAGCTTAAAGAACAGCCTCTGAATGTTTTGAAGGTTTGTCTCACCATGTGATATCTACATATGATTCATTTTGGGTAGGTAGGTGTCCTAAAAGTCTGAAGCGTGAATTTGCAATGTGCAGCTCAGGCAATACCACTACTGGAGATCCCCATCCAGTGGGGGTTTTCATCAAAACCATTAGCACTAAATGATGACCTGAAAACTTGAGATAGCCAGCAGACCTCTTTCACTTTTTGACATGTCACTTTTACCTTGGAGATGAGAGGTTGTTTGAGGCCAGTAAGAAAGTCCTCCTTTCATACTTCAAGGCTCAGTAGGCAACATGAAAATAAAGAAAATGAACAATGCCTTCATAGGTTGACCAAGAAAACAAAGGAGATGCCCTTAAATGTATTTCCCAGCCTTAACAGTAGCACCTTAAAAGGAAGCAATTTTAATGTTTAGAGCAATTGAAAAACGACCCAGAACAACTGAATCCATAGCAGCAAAGATTAAAGAAAGTGCATAACACCTTTTTTGTATGGTCAATTTCTCCTTAAGGAAGATAACTCAAGCCTATGTATACATTCATGAAAGAGCAGATTTAGATGAAATATTGAGCTGCAACTTGAACAAGAGCAATGTTAAAAGGTAGTTTTCTAATAAAGATTCCATCCACATAAATAATGGCTTACTGCAGCCTAATAAACCTACCCCTCCTACATAATTATGTAGGAAGTGTAATACTGTGTTGCCCTGGTCCAACAGTCTCCTCCCCGTCACACACTCACACACAAATTCCATTTGTAATTAACAGGAAAATACTCTGTATTAGTTTTCTTTGCACTTTACAGAATAACAGAGAGATTAATTAAGAGGTCTGTATTTCTATTTCAAGGTTCAAGTACTTTCATTGAGCACATTGTGCTTTCAAAATCTGTAGTGTCAGCAGAATTCCTTACTTCAAAACACAGACATTTCTCTTCCTTAAGTTTTACTTTTATATATGCATTAAATGATTGTGAGTAGGTAGGAGGCCCAAATCACACTGTTATGTATCTAAGCTGTGCTGTAGATGTGTGCAACACAAACATAGAAAAAAAAGTTTTCAATTATGCTTATGACTCACTGCTGTCTTTAAATATAGCCTTTCATTAGCAAACCATCCAAATGAATAGAGAAACTCTGTTTTCCCCTCTAATTATTATCTTCTGTAACATATTTTTTCTGCTTTTTCTTTTTTTCCAGTGGCTGAACCATCCCATGGAGTCGACTATTTATGTAGCTGTTAATCCTAAAAAATATTTACTTTTCTGACTAATTTCTGTACAGGAGTACAGCCCCTAGGTGTGTGAGTTTGGACAACAGGGACGGTGATATAAACCACTCGGTCCTGTTCAGCAGAAATCTTTGAGTTTTGCTCACTAAGTTTACATCTCTCCTTAAACATGAACAGAGATTTAAATGACCACCCTGAAGAGGAGTCTTGGTGTCTGCAAATGAATATACAAAAATCAGGATACAGTAAAGTTGTACTCTCTTCCACTTGTGCCCAGAAAAACACTTTTCTGCTGCCGTGCCTAACTCTAGCTCTGTGAAACGGGAAGGGATTTCTCTGGAATGAGAGAAATGTTATCTCATGAGAGAACTGGATGGAGATCTGGGGCTAGACTTCTGCTTGTTTAGTTCCTAAGCAGCTGAGTAATTTCAGTAACTCCCATGGAGATCTGCAGCCATCAAGAACACTCACTCACTAATAAGGCACTGCCAATCAGGCATTAAGGGGCAATGCTTTTCTGTGGACCCTTGTAACCAAGAATATAAGCTCAAGGTCAGAGTTAAAATGAAGAAAGGAAGGGAACAATTTTCCTGCAAGGCAAGGGCCAAGGATCTGCACTTTGAAGTTGCAGTAATTCTTTTATGAAGACTTTATTGTTGACACCAAACACACAAAGTTCTTGTGACTGAGAAAAACACTATCATTAAAACAAGAGGAGTTCCAGAGGCAGCTGATCATTCTGGGATGTGCTTGCAAGGGCACAATTTTTGTCCATCAGGGTTAGCTAAGGTTTACTTTATATGATCTTGCATAATGTTTAATATATAGTAATCACAAAGAAAAAGACTAAGCAGCAAATAATAGCTAACAGACCTAGATCCAACAATTTACTTTCTAATATGTCACTGAAAAGTTCTTGAGAAACAAGGTATGTTTGTATTTTTGAAATAGATTTTAGTGAAGTGTAATAAATTCAATATAAACTGCAAAGAGAGTTGTAGCTGATCTGCAGCATATAAAAACATCTGGGACCAGAATCTGAGATGACTTCACTACCTATTCCCTTTCATTTCATGACCACAAATAGCCTTGCCTAAAGACTAAGAAAAGGAATGGGATTGACATATATTAGAAAATATGTTCTAAATATGTTTTAAAGGCCTAAGGCAAATGAGTGTATAATAAAATATTCACAGACTTCTCCACATTAGTGAATGTACTGGAATACACTGATTAACAGATCATAACACCATTGTTTTAGACAAAGCCTGGATGGTAAAGACAACCCAAAAGCCTAGAAAATGCAGTGGATGTCATTTCCAATAATCTGGAATGCAGCTAAAAAGTTTTGAGCATTTTTAAATTTCTCTACGCCATAAAATTAAAAGACAAGCACTACATCAAAGCAAATATAAGAATCACAGAAATGAGGCATTGTGAAAGAAAAGTCTTGCCTCTTTGCCAGCAGCAGTCACAACACTGACAGGTTCCACTCTTGCTCAGCCCCTGGGCTGCATCACTGCTCTCAGTCTCAGGCGGACTTGAGCACTCACAGGTGATACATTTCAGTCAGACAGCCCAACCCAGAGAGGAGAATAGCAAAATAAGGCAACCAAGATAGAAATACAAATATTTTTTTTGAAGGATGGATAGATTTTTGTGTGAAATAAGACCTCTTTTTTTTTTTTTTTCTGGAATATTTGTTGAAATAATTTGCAATGCTAAATAATTTTTGAAACAAAAAAAAATGGTAGCATTTTTATCTGATATTCATTGGAAAATCTTGATTATTCTATCAAGAAGTATTCTGTTTGAAGCTTACTTGCACTGCCTGAGAAAGATCCCAATGAGATAATATTCTGCAGGCCTTTTTCCAGTTTCCAGTTGTCTTCTCAAAAATCAGAGAGCCACTTGGCAGTGCTTGCCCTCATTATTGAGAGAGGGAGTTGAAAAGCATTGTCATGAAAACATTATTTTTAAAAATTGGGAATAAATATTCCCACTGTTCATGTTGATTGACTTTAGATAAACATATTGAGATAAGACTGTATGCCTACACCAAAGAACTTAAACAACATATATAATTATTCATGATAATTTAATTAGCTCTTTGTTTCCCCTTGATTCATCACTGAACTGTAAGACATTTTGTCATGAATCTGCAGAGAATGAAAAAAAAAATCAGAAATGTAGTGAAGCATGTATTTCAGAAAGTAATGAAAATTTTACACTTTCTAAGTAGTCTTTAACAGCCTGTCATCCAAGGGAAAATCCCCACGGGTCTTCTAATCCCAAACAATATTTTTGGAAAATCCTGTCATCTCTTCCTACTACAGCCTTCTATAATTGAGACTGAGAACAGGATTCAGTTAATCTTTGGGTCTACCTAAGTATTTATCACCCTTCAAGTCTGCCTTTCAAGGTGCCTATCTAAAGCTCACTGTTTTTTGAAGAGTAGACTGCTAAATCATGCTGTGCTGAAGATTTCTTTATGCAAACAAGATCTGTGTTAAAAACTGAAAAAAAACCCAGAAACCAGAACTATTTATTCCAAGCAAGGGAAACTCCATCTGCCTTTAATCAGTACATGGACAACAAAGAGCCAGTGCAGATTCTCAGACATATGCTTCTGCACAGATGTGTAAGCCAGAGACTGTGGGTGTGTAAGACACAGGCTAATACATATCCCTGTGCAGAAATTTATTCCCATGCCCCTCATAAATGACAGACACATGCAGAATTGCCCTTCCTCACTAGATTGTGTCCACAGGTTTGCACAGCCATTAGATTTTTTTTTAAGACAAGAGTTATTCTGGGGTATCTCATAAAACAAACAAAAAAAATTAGAAAATAGTTTCATATTCTTTTATTTTAGGATGACTGAGGGAAAAAATTATCTTTTAAAAAGCCACTGACAGTGACAATAGTTATGAGGTTAACCTCTACTAACATGACCTCAAACTGAGAAACCTTTTCATCACCAGCTCAGATAGTAGAAAACAAAAATCATTATATATCAGGTAGTTGCTCAGAAATCCAAGAGGGCATGAATAAAGAGTCTTGATTTATTTCTTAGTGAATAAATATGGATTCACAATATGCAAATGCTTCTCATGCCATCAAAAGTCACTAAATCAGCTGTGATCAAGGCTGATTAAGAATCATAAAGGATATTCATCTTTTTTCCTCATCTAAAAAAAACTACTCTCTACAGCATAGGGCAGAACTTAAAGGATGATGGTGGCTTTTTTATACGTTCATAGAGTTCAACAAAATGTGGGCCTGCACCTGAGGCTGTAGTGTCTGGCATCTGTCTCACAGCTGCTTTTGTACTTCAGTAAAACTTTGTAAATATATGTGTCTTAAACCATATCTGGGTGGAGCTCACATTTAACCAAACCTTGTTCCTGAAACAGATTTAATATGAGAGAAGGAAACTTTTTGTTTCCTGCAGCAGTGTCAGACTTGCCAGGCCCACACTCTCTGTTCATCATCACCTGGTGGGGTAATGAAACACAATCAGCCATGAAACCCTTGCAGAGAACTCCCTACTCCTTCTCCCTTTCCCTCAGCCCTCAGGAACTCTGCTCCCTCAGGAACATCCCTGGTTTGCTCTGTGGCTCTAGAATAATTTAGTTATAGTACTAACCTCTAACAGTATGAATGCTGTTCTGCAGAATTCCACAAAATGAATTTATTTTTAAACCATGTGTTTTAATTGTTATATTCAGCACATTTTTTAATGGGCAGTGTGGACAAGAGAGCAATGGTTTCCTTTATACTTATTTTAAAACTTTGGTGCTACAGGATGTAGGAAAATAGCATAATTTGTTGGTTTGTTTTTTTTTTTTTTCTAGGAGGAATGGGAAAGGGAACAGATCACTCAGTTTACTTCTGCTGTATCCTAAGGGACTATTCCTAGTATATCTGCACAGTGCTCAATTAACATATTTCATGTTTTAGGAGGCATAAAGTTCCACCTCATGGGATGCATGGCCCTAATAAGCCCAGTGAGATGTGGCCAGACTTGTCATGTTAGTGGGCTTTCAGAAAACAGTGCTAAATTCATTGGTTTTTTCCTCCATAAACCTGATTCAAGCTCAGGTCTCAAGCTGAGAGGCTGGTGAATTAACCTAATGTGCCCACTTGACTTTCTCCTAAGTATCATGATAGATTTCTTTTAATCTGCTGCAGAAAATAAATTGCTGAAGAAAGAAAATAAAGATTTGTACTCTTTAAAGACTAATCACTTTCAGGCACTGTATGGCAAACAGCAAGATTCAGAATGAATCCTTTTACTGCATTACTCATGACAGCTTACAACCCAGACTATTAAACATTCATCAATAAAAATTTAACATCCCATCTTCCCTTTGATATCCTCAACTGCTCCCTACATAAGACAACAAGAAGGCTTTCCACAGCTCAGTGTGATGGCAGGACATCAAAGCAGCCTCCACAGCCAGCCTGCTTCGAACAGTGCCTTGTATTTAGAAAGTAGAGTTGTCACATGGGAGGGGAAAAAGCAATGCAGGAGATTCTCTCTGGTTTGAATACATATAATCCCTCCCAAGGGGTGCATTATGGCCATGTTGTGGCTAAGCAGCAAGTTGCAATTCACTTTTCTTCGTATAAGGATATGACAGACCACACAAAAGCAAAAAGAAGAGCTGGATATTTTCTTTTGTTAAGCAATGAACACTGCATGCCAGACTTTAACTGCAGAAAAAAAAAAAAGAACAGGCTTTTGCTTAAAAAATTATCAGGTTTTATTTTATCCTGGATTGACGAATTTGTTGTACCCACTGTTTGCTAGAGAAGTGAAGATTGTAAACAAATAAATCTCTTTGCTTTTCTGCCACCTTCAGAAGATTTGTGCTTGCCATTGAAAAGCCAAGAAAGGAATTTTCAATGGGCAAATTCAGTTCAGTTGAGCAACTTCCATTTTTAGCTACTTAACAGAAAAGAGATGGAAAATTAGACTCTGAAATAAACCTCTTCTAACCACTGCTGGGCCTCAGTTGTACTTACTGTGCTGAACCTGCCTCAAATCCCATTGTAAGAGTTCTGTGATGCAGGTAGGTTTTGGATCAGATGCTAAACTGAGCAGCCTTAGGGTTGACATGCTTTGACTTGTTCCATCTGCCTTTCTCCTGCTCCTACATCCTAATGCTGCTCATTTTTGCTGCTTGCTGTCCACCTGCAATGGCCTGGGGTTTCAGCAATGCTCCTGGCCAAAGCCTGCCTGTTTCAGGAAGAATGAAGGGCCAGAAGCTTGGGAATAAATCCCACACTGTACATTGTTTGTTACCTTGTTCAGTCAGAGCTTTGCAGTGAGGAGGGATGTAAAAGGGGAAAAGGAAAGAAAGCAAAGGTAAGAACATAAGGCTCTCATGGTGGTAGTAATTTTTGAATCATTTGATTGGAAACTTCCAGTAGGTCAGCATAGATTTTGATAGCATGTTACAGTATCAGCTGACAAATACTTTGCTAACATGAATTTATGTTAGCAAAGGACATGGAAAGAAGAGCAAGTATTATCCACAATTATGTCTAATTAACCTGGTTTTGCTTAGTCTGTAGTGACCTGTTTAGCAGGTGGAGTGCTGCTAAGAAATATCAGAAAAGGCATGTTCCCTGTTGGCCTCTCTATCATCCTGCATTATCATGAGAGAACCAAAGTTGTTCAGATTGCACATGGATTGCAATCACACCTGCTACAACTGTTTGCTGTGGCCTTCTTAGCTTTAGTTTGTCTCACCCAAAATCCTTTGTGGTCTGCCCAATTATAGAGCTAAAATATTTGCAGAATAAGCTAATTTTAAAAATGCAAGAGGGGTGATACGTGCGGGGCTTTTTTCTGTTCTTACATTTAAAATAAATTCTCAGTATTTTAAAATTTTCTATATGAATAGCAGCAGCAACCAATATATTTTACTGAGACAAAAAAGTGTCTGTCATAAAGTCACAAGTATTTTATGGAAGAGTTAGTGGTCTAAAAGTGGAAATTATTACATTTTCCTATTTTGTTTCCTCCTTTTAAAAAGCAGATTTTGTTGTTTAGTTTGGGTTTTCTTTTCAGTTTGGAAATGATTCTGTATTCAGCAACCTTGGATCTGTCTGTAATCTGCTTAAGGGCTGTCTATTGACTTGCAAGCTCTAGCAGTGAAATAAAATGGGGTGAGAGAATGAAATTATCTGGATGAGACAAGAGATTTCATTTGATTCTGAGTCAAGAAGAACCAGGGAAGGTAAATCACACCTCTTTATATTGCTTCAAAGATGTAAAATCATGTCAATACCACCAGGGCAGCCACTGTGCTGAAATCCTACAATAGCAGTGCCATCAGTAGTGCAACCATTGGCTATTTCAAAATGGCACAGTGCCTTGTATGTCTCAGACCACACTGCAATTTTTGTTCCAATGCCAGTTCATTCTATGCTAGGTTTGCCTTTGCAATGAACAGATGTCACAGAAGCAGTAATGAAATCATAAAATGGCTTGGATTGGAAAGGACCCTAACGATGATGTAGTTCCAACATCCCTGCCATGAGCAGAGAGCCTTCCACTAGACCAGGCTGTTCAGAGCCCCATCCAGCCTGGCCTTGGACATTTCCAGGAATGAAGCAGCTACAACTTCTCTGGACAATCTGTTCCAGTGCCTCACCACCCTCACAGGGCAGAGTTCCTTCCTATTCTCTAATCTAATCTAACCTAACCTAGAACTACTCTCAGTTTAAAACCATGCCCCCTTGTATTGTCACTATATGCTCTTGTAAATACTCTCCCTCAGTCTTTCTTGTAGGCTCCATTTGGGTACTGGAAGGCCACAATTAGGTCATCCAGAAGCCTTCTCTTCTCCAGACTGAACAATCCAAATTCTCTGAGCTTTTTCTCAAAGGAGAGGTGCTCAATCCCTCAAATTATCTTGGTGCCTCCTCTGGACTCACTCCAACAGGTCCATGTCCTTCCTGTGCTGGGGACCCCCAACACTGCAGGTGGGGTCTCACCAGAGTGGAGCAGAGGGACAGAGTCCCCTCCCTTGTCCTGCTGCCCATGGGGCTCTGGATGCAGCCCAGGACACATTTGACTTTCTGGGCTGTGAGTGCACGTTGCTGGCTCATGTTCAGCCTCTCATCCCCCAACACCCTCAAGTCCTCCTCAGCAGGGCTGCTCTGGATCTGTTCATCCCCCTGGATTGATACTGGGGGTGGCCCCAAACCCTGAACTTGGTCTTGTTAAACCACATGAGTTTCCCAAGGGCCCAATTCTTGAGTTTATCCAGGTCTCTCTGGATGATGGCCTGTCTTTCAGGTGTGGCAAAAGCACCACTCAGCTTGGCGTCATCTGAAAATTTGCTGAGGGCACTCGAAGGCTCTGTCTGTGTCATTACTGAAGGTATTAAATAACACTGGTCCCAGTAAAGAACCCTGCATTACTGAGAATTACTTGTTTTCTGAAAATTTTGGACATTTCCTAGAATTTGTTGTGTTTTCATGAAAGTGATATGACTAAGCATACATTCCCTTCTGAGATCCATTTAAAGAGAAATTTAAGCAGGTAGGACATGATTCACCCAAATGTGGTTTGCAGGATAGTGAGAATAGCACCTCTCCTTTCTCAGTAGTTCCATATGAAGTTTAAAGTCAGCATCCTTCGAAACAGTCACTTTCTTTGCTCTTTCACCTAGTTTCCATTACATTCCTGAGCAAACACAGTGCAAATACACACTATGATTTTTTGGTTCTCCAAATATGCTAATACCCTCTGCTTATGGGGGTGTGGTATGCAGGTTCAAGTCATGTGGATTTGATTAGTGAAACTTAATTGACTGAAAATTCTATGATAAACATGCATATTAAAAATTACTTTCATTCTTTACTACTAAAACTGGTGCAGAAGGCATTTCTAATTTTAAACAAGACATATTCTTAATATAAAAATCACATGACATGCAGAATAAAGCTTTGCTGCAGGGCAGAACTGCATCTGTTACCTCAAATATGTAAGCTGTGACTATCATTTTAAAAGCAAAATTATCTTGCTTTAATACCTGTGCATACAATTTTCATTGTCCTTAAGTAGATTCCAAACAACACGTCCTAACTGCAAAGCAATTTGAGGAAATTCTCAGCACTTTGGTTAAAATTTACACCTGTGCAGAGACACTGCAGAGACCATCTTGTCATTCAAGTCCCACTCACATTCAGTGAATCTTGCCTCTACTCATTTTCTAAAAGATGATGAAAGGGGAAGGTTCTCAGCATGTCAGAAAAGCAGGCACATTTTTTGTAATAGTGGGCATTCAGTGTTTTCAAGTGGCTGAGGTAGGTGTTTTGCACAGCAGTGAAAGAATTCTCTTGTTTAAAACCATGTCCAGTTATAATTCTACGTGGAAGCAATTTTAGCTCGAAATTTGTAGAATGTTCTAAAATTCACACAATCTTTTCAGATGTAAGAATCAGGAGAAATATATTGTACCAGTACCATTAGTAATTTTAAGCTTAAGTGGCGTGAGGGTGTTAACAGCAATATGACAACAGTGAAACTGTAAGCTGTAACTGTATAAATGCACGAGTCAGTCAAAACTGACTTTGACATTTGTGTAGTAGAAGCAGAATATAAAAATAACTCATGACAGTAGCATAATAAAAACATCATTGATACCAACACAGCTGGTGGATTTCACCACAGTGAAAGAATTCTACAGGCAACAGGGGGAAAGGAAGCATGTCAATAACTGGACCTCCTTTTCCTGCTGGTAAAAGAAATTTAGGGTCAAGCAGTCTCTCTAACATCAACCATCTATCTATACCTGAATGTTTTGGTGAAAAACTCCTGTGCATAGAACAAATGCTCTTGTAAACTTCTCTACTCTTGCATACTGCAAATCTGAACTAAAAAGAAAATGCAAAGTATAGAATTTTTCCACTCAACCACTTTGTTCTAACAACTGACAATCAAAAACACATTAGCTGCTGTCAGTCACCATCACAATTATATAATATTGATATCTGTATAGCAAGAATTTAATCGACATATCAACTCATTTCACGTATGTAAACACACAGAAGCTGATTCAGTAACGACAACCCTTCCTATGCTAGAGATTTTCAAATAACTCAATTTTTACTCCTCCAGCTTTCACTGCAATATATTATGAATGCGAGAATCAAAAATAACTGAAATAGTATCTTCAGTCTATAGACAGTGAAGGAAAAGCACAAGTTGTGGGATAAAATAAGTATCACAATGAGACTGCCTGCCGGGGCAAAGGACCAGGGAGTTCAGGGCTGACACCTAAACCATTGCAGTGAAGTCAGTGTGGACCAACAGCCCTGAGGAAATGCAGCTCCCCCAAAGAATGCCTCCCTCAGATAACTCTGAAGCTGGAACTCCTGAGACACGGCCCTCCCTAAGATAACAGAGGTTTTGTTTAATTACAGCAGTGGGCTCACAAAGCCGTGCTTGCAGGAAGAGTTGGTTTAAAACTGGTCTGCCCAGGAGTAATCACCGGAATGTCCAACAACCCATAACTTATCCTGGATTACAGCTGACCACCAGAGTGATACCAACAGCACCAGTGCAGAGTCCTGAGCCAGCTCTGCATTCCTCAGAGTTTGAATATTTCTGCGTGCTCCTTTCAGTCTGACACAAACTACTTGAGTTTCAATCTGTTAAGCAGTTGCAGCACAGTTGCTTAACCCTGTATTTGAGCTCATCGTTCATTGACAACCTTCGCCTGCCAGGGTGAATTTGGCACAAAATGTGCTGGTCCAGGGATTTCTCACCACTCCCACTGTTCAAATACAGACTTTTCACACTGAAGCACTTGGCTGGTGTTGAGCTCTAGACTGCCACGAGTGCCACTGCACTTACTGGGTGCAAACGTGCCAGTGAGGGAGAAATTCTGAAAACAGGAATGAAGACCTAGCGGGCCTCAAACACAAAATATCTGACCAGCGTATGTTAATACACAATGAGCTGTCAGCAACAAAAGTGGGCAATATGATGTTGAACTTTTCATTTTAGTGCATTTATTTCCTTTAGTGCAAAACATTTCTTTTGAAGGAACTGCCGGTAAACCACTGTTTTGATATTTTACAAATATAACCAGGGCCCTGTAATAAAACCACGAATCCTTTGGCTGTGAATGTTGTCCATTATTTGTTGAAACTATTTGTTGAAACTTCCCCATACAGCTGGAAGTGGGAAGACAAAAAGTGCATAAATAATGACATTAAGGCAGAAAATCACAGAGTCACAGCTCTATATCTAGGGTGACACTGGTCTTAGAGATACACCATCAACAGAACACAGCCCACAGGCCAGAGCTTAAAATGAGAACTAGAAACACAAGTTGGTCACACTTCATGTTACAAATCCATTTGAAATGGTTTATAGAAGGTTAATATGTGGTTAATAGATTTTTAACACATATTGTAAGCACTTGTAGCTTTTTTGGTGATACATGGTTGCAGATGTTCAATGTACATCAGTAGAAAGTGATGAAGATGGTTATGAGTCACATTTGACCCTCCTATAAACAACCCATAATTATTTATTAAAACACCCACTAATCTTTTATGAACTTTTCACACACTATATATGGATTTCTTGGCTCCAGTGCTGACCAGCTGTCATTTCTCAGAATATTCAACTTCCACAATTATAAAACAAAGATGACAAAATCTGAAGTTATGGACCTTATAGAAATACTAACTAAAGTTAAGGTTCTGTGGCATGAGTTGTACAGGTCAGTTTGAGCTACACAGTTCATGACTCCTCCTTAAAACAATTCAGTATGTTTATTTGTCACAGAAGAGTTCCACTATACTTAAGTTTTTGTGAAATAAATTCACAATCCTGGTTTTGGCTCACTGCCTTATTTGGTATAAAGTATCCACACAACAGTCTGTACCAATCCAGAACTAAGAAAAATTATATCTCCTTTATGTATATGGAACTGGGGCATACAAAGAAAAAGGACCTGGGAGATCTTTGCCTTCACCTGCAGACCACACTTTGTATACTCTGAGAAAAATGCCTGGGCTCATTTTTAAGATAAGGAATGCAGAGTACAATCCAGTGCTCCAGTTTCCCAGCACTATGGGATATAGTTGTGCTTTTACAGCAGGATCTCCTGTCACTACTTATGAATATCAGACTTTTATCTAAATAAAATCATCAAAAAATTATGGGCTGAGGACACCTGGGATATATATAATCTCATTCTCTTTGTGTGGGATTTTTGTAGGTCTGCCAATCCCAACTCAAAATAATAAAAAATGTGAGCCAGGCCTCAATTTTTTTTTTACTTCATTTTTTCTTTTTGAACTACCTTATTACTTTTTATCAATGAATAATCTCATTTTCCAAGCTTTCCAATTACATCTTCTAAGTATAGGAGTTAGAACCTCACTTTGCAAGTTTTTAAATGAAAGCTAAATTACTTCCAGCCTCAAGACTTGCTAGAAAACAAAAGGATGTAGAAATACTGCATTTTTTACCATTTCTGAACATACAATTTCCCTCACAGTTTAACTAGACATTCTGTCCAGCAGGTAAATTTGAATTATGCCCAACTCCAAGGAAATCCAGGGACCACACATTACAGATTTTCTTGAGCCAAAGAAAGTTAATGTAATTTCTACAGGTTCCTGTATGCCATCAAGATCCATCCTAGCATTTTCATAATTTTTATTTTTGTTTCTAAGAAGATCCAAGAGGAATACAAAAAAGGAAAATTAGCTGTAATATTTTTAATTCAAATTAACTGATTTTGATTGAAAGACTGGGCAAAGTTTCAGTGGTGAAATGTGTGTTTTATACAATCCAGACTGCTTTGCCCTTTCCTTCACATAATGCTAATGAGTAACAGAGTAACTTGAAAATCTGAGCAGTGAGGTGTGCTATCGTTTGGGTTAGTCTATTCCAGTTTTAAGAAGGATTACGGATTGGGAACTATGGCTCTGCTGAGGTGTGGAGCTGCATTAATGGTTTTATATGTAATACTAAATCACTAGACCTGTTCTGCCATTCTTAAGTATCAGACTGCATTTGATTCCCTTCTCAAACAATTAGACCAAGAATATACAGTGCAGCAGAATAGAAAAGAGCAAAGGGGGTTCATCAGGTGTTAAGCAAGAAAATGCCTGTATACTCTGCCTATGCCATGTAAACAGCCTGCTTTTGCAAGCCATGCAAGAAGGAAAGCAAGGCTGAGTAGATTTTTTTACATCTTTATGAGCCCAACAATATTTTCATCTCTTGCCTTTGGAGGAAAGTAGTTAACACAATTGTTTGGAATAATTTTGCATGGAGATGCTATATTAAAAATGTATAATATTCCAGAGTATCTCTTCAAAGATGACAGTGATTCTGACTTTGGAACAGGAAGGCTGCACTTAACTCTTCGAGAACAGTTATTCTCCAGTAGCTAAACTGGTATGCTTCCTCATGTAAACATGGAAACTAATGGATTCTCTTCAGATGATTAATCCTATTTATGCTTCTTTTATCCAAGGGAACAGTTTCTTTCTCAACTAAAATTGATCTGAGTCCATGCTTCTGTCAAAAAGGATGGTCTCCTCTCATTCTTTGCATATGCCTGCTACTTTTCTCTTGTAAACATTTGTGTTTTTATGATTGCCCAGGGATTCAAAGGAAAGAAGAAAATTAATCCAAGTCTGAAAAGGGATATTTTTCATCAGGATCAATATGTGATCTTCCTATGCACAAAGCTCTCTAAGATGCATGCTGGCAGAATAAAAGATACTGCAAGTGCAATAAAAGTGAGGATATCCCATTTGGTATCTGTGTCAATTTGTGTCAGTTGAAAGTAAAAAGGAAAGTTCACCTCGGCATAATTTCTCTTTTTTTCTTTTCTTAAGATGTGTCTTTCTTTTGAAATTATAACATAAAACATTATCAAAATTATAAAACATAAAAATAATAAACCAATTTATATAGGAGTAGAGTATTCAGGTGACTTTTTCTTTTTTTTTCCCCCATGAGTAAAAACTTTTTGCTACCAAGATGAATTTTTATAAAACGCAAAGTTTGATTTATATATTAGGTCAAAAATACAGGTCATTTAATGTTGGAAGACAAATGATGACAGCTGGGTTACATAATGCCAATAACTTAATTTAGCAAGGGACACTTACTGGGTGACTGGCTGCTGTCAGGGCTTCATAGTCTGTCAGCTAAATACAACTTGAGGTGCCATGCCTGGAAAATTGTGTCAGGCAGGGAACATTCATAGCACTTTACTTCAGGCTCCTAACTCAGGGGAGGAAGTAAGAAATTATTATCTGGATCCTGTATATGCACTAGAGGGACAGTAGCCTCTCTGGAGTTCAAGTCAAAGTTAATGAGGGTACTGTAAATGACCAGAGAATTATCTCGTTTTTATTTGTGACTCTACAGAGCAAAACTTGACTTAAAGGGAAAAAAAAACCCTTGACTTTATCATGTTAATAAAAAGAATGAAAGATGTATCTTAGACCTCATTGGAGTGAGTTATATAGTCCCAGGTTTCACACTTGATTTGTTTGAAGAGACTGGGTGGAAATGCAATAAGATAGAGAGAGTGAAACTCGTAAATCATAGGAATTAAGGATAAGGAGGAGAAGCTTTGCTTTTCAATTCCACAAGCTCTGTAAAGGAAAATGGAATTTCCAGAAATCCAAGCCAAATCACCTTTGAACAAAGTAATCATTTTGTCAAGAAAGATTCTTCCTTAGTCTTCAACACATGTCTCTCTATCAAAAGAAGACCACCAAGAGCACTGTATCAGCATTTTCTGGCTTCTTGATATTGTTCTAGATCATCAGGAATCTTGAGGTTACAATCATGAAAGTTGTTGTTACTTTATATTTTTTGCCTTGTGTTTTTATTAGCTGAGAGATGGAAAAGGCTTTTATCCTTTGATTATAGAGTGTGAAGGTGTATTCTATGTACATAAATCTCTATGATCCTTTAACATTTAAACAGGAAAGACATCGGACAAATGTTGAAGTATTCTTGAAATAATCTCATAAATATACTCCAATATTGAGACCTAAACTCATATGAAGACCTGATCATTGATTTCTTCACAGTCTGATTTACATCATTTTACAAAACGTTCATTTTGCTGTTATGAACAGTAGCCTAGTACATGTGACAGCATTTTCTAAGTGTTAATTTTTAAAATACTTTTAGTGTAATGCATAAAAGGGAGGCTGTGTTTCTTTCCATCAGCAATGTGTTTCAGGGATCTTTCAGACTCCATGTAGTGATAAGGAGGTTGACCTGAAAGCCCTGAGCAAGCATGGACTCACACAGAATTCACATCCATTCCCATGTGCTGACTACATCTTCACAATCGACCTTGTAGTGATACAGCATGATAACCAGGAGCTCAGACTTTCTTTCCTGCTCTGCAGAGAATGCACTTAAACTTTCTTTTCTCTTGCATTACACCAGTTCCACACCAAGACCTACCCCAAAAACTTCAGATATAAATTTACATTTAATGCATGTGCAGCTAAAAAAAGGAAAGTCATGGGTGCCAGCAGCATACAACCAGTTGCCTCAGGCCACTAGAGGCTACTGTAGGCTAGTAATAATACTAATTTTCCAGACTATTCTGCCATATATTATTTTAAAAGAGAGGACATGGGAACAGGGAATAACACACTTAATATAATGAAATAATTTGAAAAAAAAAATTAAATACATCTCTAAAGATCATTTTTACCTGCTCCGAAAGATTTCTGCCAAGAGTCTGAACAGTGGCATTAATTAAAAACAGAAATTGTTTTTTACTACATGAATTAATCAGTCTTTGAATTATGCTACATTCAAAGTCTTAGAGTAAAATTTAGAACTTCTCTTTCTTAACCCTCAAAACCTCACAAATCATCCTGTTTTGTTCTCAAACAAGTTTCTAAACAAACACAGTAGGAACAAGTCACTGTTGCCGTAGGCTTTGGTGAATCCTTTAAACCAAGGAAAATTATATTAGATTTGGATTAGAACCCCTCCTATCTACTTTATATTCTCTCTCATTTTCACAAATATCACAGAGACTCAGACCTATGTGTTCTCTATTTGCTTTATAATTTTTTTGCTCCCTTTTCCTTCAAAAGCAATAGCACGCCTTTTTAGTTACAAGGAAAAAGTGTATCTACATGAAGCAAACTTACCTGGACCCAGAGAACTTTTGTGCATTTCTAGTACCCAATGGCACCAGCAGTCATTTCTGAGAGCTCAACAGTTTTTTTTACAGCAAAAAAGTGAGAAAACACATCCGACACTTTGCAAGGTTTATATTCTTATCCAGGCTAAGATTTCGGGCATTTGACAAGTGAATAAAAAGCATGATATAAAAGTCATCATTAGCAGCATTATGTAGAACTTTTTATGAACATATTTAACATTAGCTCCCAAGGGAGAATTTTAAAATGAGAGATGAGCTAATGCAAAGGGAATTTAAAGGGCACAAGGCAAAAAAAGGGATTAAGAACTCTAAAGCTAAAGAATTAAGACCAAATTGTTGCTGCAGAAGTACTTATTTCTCAATTCTTAAAGAATTTGCACAGATTCACTTACTAAAACAGTTCTAGAACATTAACCATAGTCTGTGTATTTTAAATGCTGACATTAGTGGTCACTCCAAACCCCTGTTTTCTCCCCACATTCTGTTTGCACAGTAGCCAGCACAACAGAGAGCTGGTTGTGGCTGGGCCTTCCAACACTAGCAGCATGCAAGTGAATAATTCAGGGAAGATGAGAGTGCAAGGACACTAGTACAGGGAAAGCTGATTGATGTTTTGCAAACTCTTAAGTCACTGGTCCAACTGACAGCAGTAACCAGATTTTATTTGTAATATTTTTAAAAACTATCTGCTCTCAGTTAGCTGCTGTTCAGAAGTTTCCAATTACACTGTCTGAAGCAAGTGTATTTTCCCACCAAGATGGTTTTATCTTATCTTGTTTTAACCCCTGTTTTCCAAATAGGCTGTGAAGATAGCACTGCCAAAATAATCATGATAGTGTACTCTAATGTATAGGGGTTATCAACATTATAATATGGATCAGAAGAGAAACTGGACCACAACTTGTGTGGGGATTTATCACCAGCTGGGTCTGTTAGCAATGACACTTCTCACTCCTGGCAAATTCCTGCTGGCGCAGGGCACTGCAGACCTCAGCCTGGCCTGCAGCCCATGTCCTGCTCTGCTGCAGCAGGCACTGCCTTGCTGCCCACTTTGGGCTGCAGCAGGGGCAGGTGCAGAGGTGGACACTGTGCTGCTGGCAGCTTTCGTCTGGAGAAGGTCCAGAGAGAGCTGAGCTGCTCAGAATCCAAATGGAAAATCAGAACAGACATTAGAGGTGCAGGAGGCTCTAAACAAAGGCTATCTCTGAATCTAAGTCAAGTTTTGAGTTACACATGCTCTGATTAGGACAATAATGAGTTGTCAGTCTCCAGGGCAAGAAAAGTAACCCTGGATTTTTGGATCCAGTAACTGGCTTTGAGTCACTCATGAAGAGTAATTTTAGGATGCTTCAAGAACACTGAGGGCCATAATGTCTGTTCCTGTGAATAAAAAATATCAAAGGAAAAGGAGATGTATGACATTTTCCTAGTAATAAGTTTGGCTTTAAAACATCATTAACATAAATTACTGAAACAAATTTCATATGGGCTTTCTAATCATTGACACTACCTCAGAGCAAAGAAACAAACATAATGTTAATATCTCTCATTCTCAGGATATAATACTGGTAGTTTGCAACTCTTCTGGGCTCCCACTCCTGAAGTTTTTGGTAAGCTATGCTGGGCTGGGCTAGCCAGATAATATCTTACTGCCAGTGCAGTTTTACACTGTGTAATACACTTTTAGAATTCTATTACCAAGTAGACTGTCATTATTTTACACCAGAGTCTTCTGGAATAGGTAGAATTAGTAGCCTGTTTCCTTTTAAGCTAAGTTAATGACAAAGAAATATACTAACACAGTGAGACAGAATTATATGGGCATCAAGTGTGTAAGAAGAGTCAGGGTCAGAACTTGAACTACTGAAATGTCTGTCCTGTGCCTAAAACAAGGCATGCTGATGGAAGAAGCATTTTGAAAATTCTATTTTCCTTGTCCTGAATTAGTAAAACTATCCATGAAAGTTACTGTTATGCAGCAACACTCAGTCACAGACTAGAGAAGAATGGATTTTTCTGTCTCCATTTGTGACCAAGTTTAAGGTTTGCATTTTTTTTTCATTCTAAGTTATTCTGTTCTGCTCTGTGAAGAGTTTAGTAGGTCACTCATTACAATTAATCTATTTAAAAGGGCATATACAATAGTCTGTGCTTTCTTGTGTGTTTCAGATAAAAAACTTCTCAGTAAAAGTTGTATTTTTAATGCAAACTTATTCTTGTACAACTCAATTGTAATAGAGATAAGACATTTCTCCACAAGAAAAGGAGGGGCCTGTCCAGTAGGAGAAAAGAAAAAGACATTTTCTTAAACAATAAAAATAAAGTATCTGGAAGGATTAAACCATCCAGAGAAACTCTCCACTCAAATAAAAAGTTTTTCTTCTGGAAGTTATTTTGTTAAATTTAAAGACAGATTATACTGTCTCAAGTATTCTTGTTGCTATTGTTTTAAACACCAACTTCAAAGAGTATTAAATGTAAGGTGGGTCTTTTGCTTTCACTTACTGAACATAAACTGTTCCTGGAAACTAGCAAGGAGATTGGGCTGAAGAGAAATGTAATTTAACATTACAGTGTAGTCCAGCATGAAACTGGAGGGCTTCTGTTTTGCTCATACAGCTTACAGAGAAAATAATTCTATTATGTGGCTCCTTTTTCCTTCATGCAAAACGTACCAAACAAGAGAATGACAGAAGCATTTCAGAGTACTCA
Organism: Chloebia gouldiae; assembly: GCA_003676055.1. Taxonomy (NCBI): domain Eukaryota; kingdom Metazoa; phylum Chordata; class Aves; order Passeriformes; family Passeridae; genus Chloebia; species Chloebia gouldiae. The sequence continues at coordinate 9,022,410 of QUSF01000014.1, read as the reverse complement.
TTCACTCCATAGCTCCTCTGGCAAGGTACTCTAGCACTAACATCACTTTCTAATGCAGCTGATAGCACACAATGAACATCTCACTGTCCTCAGTGAGCCCAAGCATGTGCTGAAACCCTTTGACAAAGATGGACAAACTTAAGCATAAGCCTAACTAATTATTCAAGTTTGGAAAGACTCAAATGTAATCTGCTATGGCTCCCTGAAGGCTAATTTGTACTAAATTTGAGAGAGAACATGCATATTATAAATAGAAAACAGACCTAACTCAAAAATGTGGTGATAGTTTAGCCTTTGGGGTGTTGTGTCAAAATAGGGTAATTATAATAGGCAAAACTGGAGAACTGCTGATGAAATTAATTTCTCTTTCTTGTTGAATTTCAGTCTCAGAATATGATACCCTAGTTCTTGCTAGAACATATGCCTGTGGTAAGGAAATTATCAGTGTTGGCACTGGAGTTTTCAATTGATGATCACATAAAGGATGGTAGTAATAACTCTGATTTCATGCATCTTAATAACCAAATCTCATAGACTGTTATAATGATTCATTCTAAGATCTCAATAGGGAGGAAAAAATCGAAGTAAAACACCTTAATCATAAGTCATTCAAATGACAAATATGAAACAGATTCAAAATGTTATATCCACTTCTTTTTGGTGTTATTTGAACAGTCTTCTCATCTGGAGAGGTTCCTGGTACAGTGGCTGCAACTGTGTATGTAAACCATGGACACATTAATAACTATAAATGCATTAAGAGCAGCTCATATTTTAAGAGGTGTCAAAATGAGTTTGAGCAACTCAGTATTCACCAAAAGGGTGTTTCTCAAAACCACTAAGTTTTTAAAATGCAGATGGATAATTATAACCCGTTTATAGGCAGTCATACTAATACAGTTAAAATTTAGAATATATTTATGCACACATGATTATCTGAAAACGTGATTGAACTGAGTTTTAGTGATAAGAACTAAATATTTACATTTTGAAATGATTTCATTTTCACCCATATGTGTGTAACTTTAAGCAGCTATTTCAAGAAATTTTATCCATCATTTACAAAGCCCACCACACTCTTTGATGACTCTTTAATCCCTGAAAGGAGCAAGGAGTAAAGCTTTCAACTACAAAATACAATGAAAGGAAAATAAAGAATCTGTAAAATTCTATCCCCATTCTAAAGACATGAGAGAAACAATCCTGCTAAGAAGCTGGCTGCCAATTCACTCTGGTTTTTCAGTGTTATTTCCCTCTACCCTCTTGCAACTGGTTTTCAGACTTGCCTGCTGCTAATTTTGGTCTCACTGCTATCAGTTCGTGATTTTAACCTTGCTGCTACATTTGCAATGAAAACAATGGCAAAATCCAACTTTAGGGAAGATCTTCACATGGTATTAATGATCTATCACCTTTAAAAGTCAGTACTTCTCACCATGCAAGTGCTAACTATGTATATCCCCACAGCTAATCTTTAGGATCTGAAAGGATAAAAGCAAACCAGGCTAAGAAACAACCTATCTGTTATAACTTTCACTGACCATGTTTTCATTAATTCTAAAGAAAAAATATTAATAAAATGCAATGTACCAGAATGGCATTAGAGAGAATTGCAGTGGCATCAGTGTTTTTTGTTTTCATTAAAATCAGAGGAATGAAGAAACTAAAACTTGTTCAGTATAGCCGCTTGGTTAAGTCAAAATTCATTGAGAGGCAAAGAATTTAAAATAATGTACTGCTGTAGCAGAAAAATCACATATTAATGATTTAAACCAACCCCTTGTTAACAGTGATACTTATTTACATACTTGATGAACATAAAAGCACCACTTGTAACTTGCATGAACACACACTCTGTATCATTAAATTTCAGAGACAGTTTTTAATCTAACAAAGAGAGAAACTTTAATCTCAGTTGGCTGTGTTCAGCCCAGGGCAGGAGGAGCACTTCACAATTAATTCTCTTGGCCCAGACACAGATGCCTGGAAAATAGATTAAATAGGTCTGCTAAAACATTATTTGCCCTTATTAATGTTGAAGTCCTATATTTCATATTCTCTAATCACCAATATTTCCCACAGACTAAATTAGATGATTGAAGTTCTTATATACCCTTAAATATCTCATCTTCCTAGTTCTTTAAACTAATTTTACTTCCTCAGACCAAACCTGTCCCTCTCATCACTGAGAAATTCACCATGCAAAAATTTCTCCTACTGTAAAAACTTTGTTTACTTAGTCAGTAGTCAAGAATATATTTTATGACTTCCTGATTTCCTTCAAATAACAATAAATAATGAATGTCCATATTCCTTTTTGAAATATCATTATTGTTTATATAATATTTTTAATCTAATTTTTGAGAACTACTGTTTTTTTTCAGTCAATTTGTTCTGTCTTTTTTTCCATCATTTGTCCCCAACAATCACATTGCTTAGCCCCGATTCACTTGATCTGTGGCTTTTAAAATATTTTAATTGTTTATAATTGATTTTCATGTCTTACTTATCATTAAAGTTTTCTTCTATATATTGATCTCAAACCTCTGTTCTTCACTAACTTTCTGCCTTAGTTCAAGGATTGCTTTACAAAAGGTCTTTTCTGGAACTGATGGCCTTATTTCTTAAAAAAAAGCTTTAGCTATTTTTTGTTTTGCTTCCTTTGGAATGCAAATTCCTTCCTTGATAATTTTCAAGTTACTTAGTGTTTTGTTGATGGGTGGATTTGGTCTTTGGGACAGTCTTCCAGAACGTGGGAAGTCTATGGTTTGCATAGATAGCTTAGAAAAAGTAGTGTGTCAGAAAAGTTACAAAGACCCCTGGGGGATGGAACGAAGTCCAACAGCAAGACATGAGCTAGAGCAGTTCTGATGCTCATTTAAAATACTTTGGGGTGCCAAGTGACTCTGGTACAGCTTGGATATCAGAAATTACATGTATGATTGACAGGTATAGTTTCTACCATCCCCCCAGCTGTGCTGCGTGCAGTTGATGCCCTTTTTCCAAGGAATGTGAAGAACACAATTCTCTAAATTGAAGATGATATCTCTATTCTATCTATCGTCTCTGGGTAAAGCATAATTTTCAGGTATTATTATTTAAGATCATTCAGTGAATACTTAGTCTAAATATTGTTTTCAAAATCTTCACATGTTCTGTATGAGATTCAGAACTGGGACATAGTCTCTGTTTCTTAATTGAAAGGTCCCCACTGTCTGCTTTCACTCAGAACTTGTTCTATTTGTCACAAAAAAAATTTATTGCTTTACTAAAGGTGATTTTGGATGCTGGACTGATACAGCTGTTTGTGAAACCTATCTTTTAGAAAATCCATGAGGACACAGGCTGAAAAAATTCCACAGCTGAATTCATGAAGGCAAATATACAATTTTTTTCCCTGACTATTTCTGTACCACTTATTAATAATCCCTCTTACTGAATAATCACAAGAAGTTAATACAGAACACCTTTTTCTCTCTAGCTACCCCACTCTAATGCCTCTTATTCTAGGGTTTATTTTTCAAAGCTTTTATGAAAAAGGAAATCTGTGACAAGTAGTATTTTCCAAAAAGAGTAGTTGTTGCATACCCAAAGTAGTTGCAGGCAGCAACATTCAAACACACTGTGGCTGTAATGTCCACTTGATTTCTACACCTTTCCTCAAGGATTCAGTCTGCATGGCAAATGAGCACAGGTTCTTGTGTTTTCATTTCACTTGTAATGATAATCAAGAGGCAAAGGGCAAGGACTAACCTATCACAAGTGATATGATTGTTGTATAATTACTGAGTTTCTAATAAACAGACTTCAAATTTACTCTAGTGAAATAAAAAAGAATGATTTCAATAAACAAACATAAAAATGTTATTGACTGGTATAAAAGGAGCATATTCTGTCAGCTTCACACTTGACTGATGCATTCCACAGTGAAATGAACATAACAAGTCTTTTGTTTTCTTTGTGCCTGTCATTTTACAGCTTTGACAAGTAGACATTGTTTAAGGAAAGAAGTGTAAATATTAAGAGGTATGGTTTAGCTATCAAGGCTGGAAAATCAGATTGACTAAAACAGGATGCAATCACAGACACTACCTTGCATGCTGGCTGCACTCTAGGTCTTTGAAATGGCAATGGGTGCTCTGATTAAAGGTGTCACTTGTTCACTGAGAAAAATCATTCCTGTGAACACAAGGGCTACCCAGAGAGAGGCATAAGAATGTCCCTCTCTGTGCACTGCATGTGCAGTGCAGCAGAGGCAGTAAACTGAGAGCCAGCAGGGCCCACACAAAGGGAGATTTTACAAGTGGGAGAATGAGTGAGGGAGCAGTTACACAACCTGGATTTGCATATAGGCCCCAAAAGAAGTGAGAGAGACTGGAAAATAGCTCTCACAGAAGGAAACCCAGCATAGCCAGAAGCTAAAAGAACTCTTTTATTGCACAGTGTTGGAATGGAAAGACAATGCGAAATCTCAAAGTTGCATGGGGGCAACCACATGGAGATTTAATAACACTAAAGAGGAAAAAAAGTGGGTAAAAAAGCAGTAGGATACCCAGTGGTAGCCATGTGGGCTACAGGAAAACACTTCTGGACTGCTGGAGCAGCCTGTTCAGCAGCAGCTCCTTACAGCCCTGGGGGAGATGCTTGTCATGTGTCACTGCTTGACACTGCAGCCTGTCAGACACGAGGACACGTGTGCCTCCCTCTCTCTCCAGGCTTTTCCGGGACTCGAGCATGGCTGTTCCCTCCAGCCTGGAGCAGCTGGAATATTGATCTGACTGGGGCATGGCCACAGCGGGGTCAGGCCTGTGCCTCACTATGCCCTTTGCACATACCTGTGCAGAAGGGGTACAGCCGTGCGTACGTCAGGCTCAAGGGGATGAAATAAATTCCTTCTCATACATTTATTTTATTTTGTGTTGAAATGCCCCCTGCCCTATCATAAGCCAGTCAGATGCGCTGATACCAAAGAGATGGGAAGACACCAAATTATTCAGTGGCACCAGCACTGTAGCCAAGTGTAACCATTAACTATTCTCAGCTGCTCTTCGCTTCACCATTAAGAACTTTTTTTGAACCCTACTTTCATAAAAATATGATGAGATGATGTTCATTTTTAATTCCTGTGGACAAAGCAAATAGGTCACACATTTTTTATCTTCTGCATATTTTGTTACTGTTTTAATGTCATTCCACAATGTAGTAATGTCACAAAATGCTTTATTACTGCTACTATAGCCAAGAAAGATGTGGAAAATCTTTGGTATTTCATACTGAAACAGTTATACTTTTTCCAGGCTCAAGGGGTTTGTTGTTTTGTTTTCTCTAATTAGTTCAGCATTTTCCTTAGTAATAAGTTTAACTTGTATTATAAAGTAAAATTAACATTAAAATATTTAATGTCAAATTGCAATTTTCTGGTAACTTTTATTTTCCTGAAAATTTGTAATTTTTTTCCAAATTGAAACGTTAAAATGGCGCTATTTCTTGTAGAATTAAACTGATATTTTGGTTAGCTTTACAGTTCCATTTATTGAAGAATGCCACAGTAACTTAATGGTACAGTCACTGACATACAGGAGTGACATCCACCTGAATGTGAGTTTTGTGCCACTCCCTGCAAAGCGTGCTGGCTGTTTCAGCTCATGCATATATCCGTAATTTTAACTTTGCAATTCCCTGGTCTGAATTCATGTGAAATGCCAGGGTTAGGTCTGCACCTGTAGCAAGGGAGGAGGAAAGTGACACCTGGTTCATGCCTCTAACTTGGATTTTGGAATGAGAGTGAACAGCTGGTAAACCTACTGGCTTTTCTTAATATGGCACCATCAAGGCTTTCTAAAAATGGGTTATGATGTGTGGGTCAGGATTTTTTTTTCTCTATTTCTATCACCAAATTGCTTTTGTACAGATTTCCATATTCTAGACTGTGTTAATTATGCATTATGTAGTTTCTGTGAACAATTCCTGGTAGCTCAACCACTGTTCATTTTGACTTGACATATGGGTCACAAGCATCCTTGATTAAATAACCATGTCAGTAAGCATCATCTACTCAGAATAAATATGATTCTGAATTAGGAATTCACCCTCCATCTTCTGTGATACTTTTTTTTAAACTGTAGAAACAATAGAAGCACTTGTTCCAGAAAGTGAATATTGGGAAATCCTTGAAAATTTAAGTTTCCAATACTGAAACAAGCAAGAAGCCAAGAAAAACAATGAAGTATTCCTAACACCCTGTGTTCATACCGTTGACATGCTTATAAGCATTTGTCTAGAGTTCAGAATTCTAATTTTTGTTGCATACAAATAATGTCAGATTCTGAGTGGGTTTTCCTATATGAGAAAAAGATTTAGGAACAAAAATGTTGGAATAATGAAAATATCTGATACGTAAAAAACATTAAATAGTTTGTCATAGATTTTTATACGACATGCTGAATTTTGAAAAATTTGGGATGATTACTGATCGCTTTTAGATTTTTGACTTTTTTTTCCTTGTAAAGAGTTTCTAATAGCTCATTCTCCTTGGATATCTTATCAGAGCCTTTATTTGATTTTTACTACAAATAACGAGGTCCTAGAGCTACGTGATAAAAGAATGACATAAATAAATATGTATGTCACGCAAGACAAAAAAAGAGAGATATGATAGAGCAGCCTTCAAGCCGAGAATGATGGCGCTGCGTACATGAATGATGCTGGGCTTGGTGAGGCACAAAGGTAAGAGCAGCCCTCCCCTCGCTGCATGGAACGATGACTGGAATTGACCCTGATCCAAGATTAGCAGTCAGGCGTGTCATTGGAAACTTTTACATAACCATATGACAGATGTCACAGAGCATACACGGGATGAATGCATCCTTAGAGTCAGGATAAGCCGCACTTAAAACTGATGTGCAGTCCTTATGCTTCCTGGGATTAAATGAGACGAGTTGCAGGGCGTGCTCGGTCATTGCAGCGTGCATTTGAACACATTCTCTGATCTTCTCCTTTCAAGCAATTTAGTGCTGGTGCTCTTACTCTATGTACTTTCAACTGGGGGAAAACCAGCTGAAAGGTTTTCGAGATTATAACTTTTTTTTTTTATTATTGATTTACTTTGATTGCTTTTGCCACAGAACACAAATGTATCAGGGAATCAGTCACCTGCAATAAAATATTGCCATCTCCAGGAAGCAGTAATTCTGCACTTGCAAGGCTTCCCACCTTGCATTCTAAAAAAAAAAAAAAAAACAAAAAAAAATCTGATAAATTAGTCACCTTAAAAAGTAATTACATAGGCAAGATCCCAGAATTATGTTCTATATAATAAGAAATGCTTGAAAATCTTTTACAAATTATGATTGTTTTATAATTTATGCAAAATTACAATATGTTCAAAACACACTCCAAATATAAAATTTTTGGATGTGATTAGGATTATTGTAGACTTAATTTCAAGGTAGAATTTGAAGCTCTCTCTTGCTTTTATCTCTGTAAATATCAAACTGATCAAGAACTTCAAAATTAAATAGTCTGTTGTTTGGCTAGTGATTTAACCTGCATTACCACTCAGACTTCTTGCTGGAGAAATCTTTTGTCTTTCACAGTAGGAACAAATAAGAACAGACAGTGAAAACACAGCAGCAGAGAACTGGCTGCTTGTAGAAGTAGTGCTTTAAAAACTACAGAAGGTGTGCACATGAAGTTTAAGACTTGTCTTAGTCTACTACTATTTCATATCATATTAGTCTGAGGTTTTTAAATTGAATGTTGCATTTCACAAAGGAATTGTGGACTTTTCAACTTTACAAGAAAAATGAGACTTGATTTACTTATGCCATTTAAACAGCTCAAAATATAAAGTGTTAACAAAAATTTCCATGTTTGTATCCCATGTAGACTCTTTCCCACATCTAGTAATAAACATATAATAGTAAGAACAAATGGAGAATTGTAAGGAGACCGATTCTTGTACAAAACAGGAATTTTCTATTTTAAATTCATGGATTTATGCCAGTGCAAAACTAATTTCTCAAGGACTGCATCAGCTCAACCACCAACTTGGCAAATGAAATTGTAATCATATAATAAGGCCATAAACAAAGTTTTGTGATATACCCTGAGCATAACAATTAGAATTTCTTCTCTGGAAACAAAATATTTAATTTTTTTCTGCTATTTCTTTTGGCAAAGGAGATGTGACATGTAATATGCAGTACAAGAACGAGCTAAGCTTCTCTGAACCAGCTGAATCAGCCGTGCTGACCAAATCAGGGAACAGAAAACTTGGAGTGCTGATAACTGCAACTTTGATGGCCCAGGAAGGAAGGAAGGAGAGGGAATCCCTTATGAAGTCTTATAAAGTCTCATGTACCTTATAAAGGTACATGTGAATGAAAAGAAAGCACTTTGGAAGCAGCATCTACCTTTCCATCCCCACAACCTCATCACAAGTTAGGAAGCAGATGTCTCTGCAGGAGCCTCCACTGAACAAACAAGTGAACATCTATAGACTGTTTTATATTTCTAAATCACTTACTTGTTTGATAGTACTGACTGCTCCCTTAGATTAAAGTTCTTGGATGAGAACTTCAATTACAAGGGGAACAAAATGTAAGCAGAAACTTGAGATGCCTATTAAACTAGTTAAGTATAATGTAACATTACAGACCATAAAAGCATCAACTATCCAGGAGCTTGGAGCTCTCTCATTGCCACTACCCCATGCTTACATGTTCCCTGTCACACAGCAGGAGACAGTCTGAACCGTTGCACAGGTCCCCAAAAGCAGCCTTATTTCAGGCAATCCTGTATTTGGCAAATGAGGCTTGTGGGCTGTAACAATATCTAAAGCCTTAAATGCCCTTGAGAAACATAGAAGAGAGACTATATTCTTGTGAATCTGATATTACATATGAGTGAGCAATTAGAAATCTAAAGGAGTTCTGCTATCTGCTTCAGTGGAGCTGGATTTCAGCAAGACCCTACAAACATAAATCTCACAAACTGTAATATTCCCAGGCCATATGCTCTCCCTCTGTGCAGACACTCATGGTGGAGGCAAAATAACACTGAAGAGCTCTTTGTTCTTTACCAAACATAGGCACATCCCTCCCTGTGAGTCTTCCCCAACAAGGGGGGAAGAAATCAGTGTTGTGGATGTGGCCTTATATATATAATCCCTCAGTGCTTTGGTGATCAGAGACCCATCAAGCTCTGATCCTCCTGGGCCGTGGTACTCCCTCGAGCTGATGTCACTGCTGCCACAGGAGCTGCATGGCATCCCTTGTGCCTTTGCAGACTTTTGTCTTGTACTGCAGGGAACCATGCAAGGCCACGCAAACAGCTGAAAGAAGCTTCTTTTGGACTCTGCCTTAGGAAACAGTTATTCAGTGAGAACATGAGTTCTCCTCATTTCACTGTAACTTTGCCTCCCAAAGGAGACAAGGGCCTCATAAGGAAGGTCTCTGTGATCTTGAGAGAGAAAGGATAATTTTAATGTACTAATCTAAATGCCAAAAACCACAGGGGTAGATTTGCTTCCTTATCCATCAAGCTAAAGATTAGATGAGATGAACTTGCCTTTGCATCGCTTACATATTTTAAGGCACTTACCCCTCAGCCTTCATCTGGATTACAGTTCCCAACAGAGTGTTGTGAAACTACTCATATGAAATACTTTATAGAATTGACAATTTTGTATTGTCAGGTATGAAACCTTTATTTAGGTTCTACCTTTTATTAAACTCTAGGGTTCTCCTGTTGTCCCTAATGACATTATACTGCATTAAAATTAAGCCAAAGCTTTTTACTGGGAGCTGTGCTATTCCTCATTACTTGGTAGTGCTAATGTTTAAATTCTAAGTCCTCTTACTGCTGATTAAACCTCCAAAGACTACAGGAAAATTTCTGCTTCACTGCTAGAAAAGAAGAAATCCAGCACAGTTTGTACCAAAGAGATCACTTGAAGAATGTACGTAAGGTTACTGCATTAATGAATAAAGCAAAGCATTATCATTTTTAATAGGAATTAAACAGCTAGAGGGAGAAGTAGGGCAATGCTGTGATCAGTGCAAAGAAAAACAATCTAACCATTTTAATTAACTGTATTTTAATAGCTTTAGTTATAATTGAATAATTTAAATACCAAGGGAAATAGTTAAATCTCCTAAAAGCCTTCTTTTTATTTACATTTTAAATACAGTTCATAGAGAAGGGGTGGCACTGTGAAGGCTTAAAATAAATGGGTGGGGAAAACCTTACTAATTTCTGCAGCTGCTGGACCAACAGGAAATATTTACGGGATCTTAGTCATTGCTCTCTGCAGGAGCTCCTGTCCAAACCCTAATATATTTTCTGCTTTTCTCTCCACTTTCTCAAAATATTACACAGTCCCTGGTGCTTCTACCCTTGACTCTTATAACCATAAAATGCACAGAAAGATAAATGTGAAGCAAGGATCATCTAATCCAATTTTTTTAAGTAGGCATTGGTGAAGAGGATCACTGCAGAAAATAAAACTGTTGGTCAATGAGGAGTTTCACTTAGATTTAGAAAGAAAGATATTTAGACAGAATAAACTGACACACACATTTGTCTTATATAAAAAACCCAATACCAGTCATAAACAGAGCCCTTCCCTGTGATACTTTTTGTGTTGCCTGTAAGGATGATCATTGACTTCCATGCTGGTTTTCAGTGTCAATCTGCTGTGAGGCTCGTCCTTCCTCTCACGCAGACTTTACGTTTTCATGGCTGCACTGACTCTGTTCCAGTACAGCAGTTCCAGGGAGAGGGGCAGGATTCCAGCCCTGTCTGTCACTCCATCAAGTCTCTGAGATGTATCCTGCACTGAGCCCACTGTCCTGCCTGCCACAGCACCCCAAACACCAAACATGCCTCTGCAGGGTAGACACAGTCGATCTCTCTAGGACACAATCTTTTGGCACCCAGCAAATTTTACAGTTTAGAGACTTTCCCAGCTGGAGGAAATATTTCTATGTTTGAATAACACAAAACAGAGTTTCCTTCCAGTAGTATCTCTACACAACTTTTTAAAATGGTGTAAACTTTTCATGCCCAAAGTATCCCATGGTGAAGCCTCTCTGCCATGCATCACCTTCTGCTGTTTTGGCCCTGCCATTACTTGAGGCCAATTTGTTCTTCTCTTAGAAGTTACACTAAAGGATAATTTTCCAATCACTTCTGCTTGCTGGTCAGGATTTAATAGACCTCTGTCATATTCTCCCTCACTGGTTTATTTTCCAAAATGAAGGAGCCTAGTCTATTTAATATTGTTTTGTAAACATATTCCAAACCTTTCATGTGCCCTTTCACACACCTCTACCTCTCTAAATCTCCTAAAACCTTTTCAAAACCAGAGAAACTGTAAATGAAAACAGTATTCCATTCACACATTTCTACCTTCAGCAAAAGAATATTTCTGGTTTTCTTCCTCTGTTTCTCTTTTTTAAGATCTTAAGTAAAATGTGGAACATATTATGGACGTACAGCATTTCACAAAGGATAGAGGCAAAAGCGTCAGTAATTCTGATACCTGGAAATAATTAATGTAAATGCATAAATTAAAATAACTGTATACACTTCATGAAAATACATAAACCCAAACAGAACTAAGGGACAGCTCTTACTAATTTTTTTTTTACCATGTGTTAATAATGACAATATTAACTGAATTAAAATTTCATCAGAATAATGTGGTTTTAAATGGAAAGCAAACCTGTGCAAATTCCAGACACACATACAGACTGAAGACAAGACTATCTCCGCATTTGGATCTTTAAGAAAATACATGCTTATGGTACTGAGGCATATGGAAATGAAAAGTCAGCAGGAATCCTGGGGGCCAAGGTTTTTAAAAAATATAAGCCATGTATCTCAATGAGATCATGACATTCTACCAACTACATTCTGTATATAAAGACACAGCCAGAAGTTTTAATAGGGATACCTGACGCACTATTTTCTAGATCAAAATTGTTCAATCTCTTTTCCTTCCCTCAAGCTTCTTTGGATGTCTATCAACATACTTGTTAGGGATCTGATCTAATCCCCAATGACACATCTTGTGTGGGTGGCACTCATTAGAATATGCTCTCCAATAAATGATCTGCTGAGGTTATGACAAAATAAATGCGTATTTTCATTATCAGTCGCTTACTCCCTGCCACTTCAAATGCACATCCTCCCAGGTATGGCTTCAATCCAAACTGACATCTGAATTACAGTCAAGCGTGATGCCAGATTTTAGCTGATAACATGAAAGTGCACATGTAAAAGTGGAAGACAGACATAGCTATTTATGATACAGGAACAGCCTCAGAGGTGAGAGCAACTAAAAGAGAATAGTACAATTAATTACTTAACTGGAGAGTTTGCAAGAAAAAGACAAGAAGAGAAAAATAATAAAGAATAAATAGCAGCAGTTTGAAAAGCCTAGCTATGAACATTTTAAAGAGTCCCACCTATCAGTGCAAACAATAAACAGAAATAGAGTGGTAAGAGCTAACTGACTTCATTATTGGATTGTCCAGCAATCTGTTAGCAATATGTACACCTGCTTTCATGCAAACCCTACATATGTCTTTCTGAAGCTTGTCAGAAGCCAGAAAAGTGATGCAAAGAAAGGATTATCAGGGTGTGTGTTTGTAGATCTGTGGTTACCATTAGTAGGGAAAGCTGGACATGCTGAAAATAACTATATGATTCTTTTTGACATGAAACTAAAAGTAATGAAAGAATGTTTACAGTATGACTCCTTCTCATAAGGCAGAAAATTTATGATCTAAGCTGTATGACAGATGTCAAGAAAACTGATGTGTGGTTTAGGAAGATGCTTTTAATGACATGCTTGCAGCAGTTGGAAACTAACTGTCAGACAAGTAGCAATTCTTTTTACTGCAGACCAGCCCAAGGAAATGGAAGTTCTGCCTTGGAAAATACTGAGGGGAGAAAGATTTGCCTTAACTCCAGCAAAATACTTTCCTAACATGAGAGAAAAATTTTTAGAGTTAAAGTTTTCATCTTTATCATCTTCAGTGTTCAGGGTGCAGTGATACATGTTAAATTATCAGTCAAAAGCTTTGGACCATGGTATTTTACTCTTCAGTGATAGCCATGCCCTGCCACCATGCTTCAAATTCCACAGTGAGTGGATACTAGATCCTCCAATTTAGAAACCTAGGCATTGGGAGACTAAAGGACTTGCCAAGGTCATACACCAGTTGTGCCCAGTCTCTGAGTCTCATTCAATGCCCTAATTACAAGAACTTTGTTTCCCTTTGTAGCAAAACAGGATATTTACCTGGCATGCTGTTGTGTTTGAGGTAAAAAGTCCCACAGGGTTTCTTACAAAGTAGGCTGAAAATATGGCAGGGAAGAAAGCAGAGGAGAAGGGGGTTTGCACTCAGTTCCTTCATGACCAGAGGAGCTACTAAGGCACTTAACAGAGTAAAACTAAGTAGAACTATGGGAGTCTCTAGAGAATATTCACAACAGGGCAGTAGTTGGACCATATGAATCTCTGATGCAGCATGAGAGCTGAGATCTTCAGATTTTAGCTTCTCTATTTTAATAACTCTATATACCAGGGTAAACAGACTAGAATTCTCGACCCTTAGTTAATTCTGCAAATCCATGTTTTTCTCCCTGTTCCAGATGCAGTTGGTGTTTTACTTGGCTTCCTTTCCTACCTGATAATTTAATGCTACAGAACAATCTTAAAGAGATGGCAGCACTTCCAAGACAGCAACTTCCCCAGAAAGGATGGCAGTAACACACAATCCTTGGAAATTGAAACAATTATTTAAATCTATTGTTATCTTTAAAAGAAAACCAGTGCATGATTTCTGTAGACCCTTTTGCATCAGGTTTATTCTCAAGTCTCTTCTCACCTAATATTTCAGGATCTTTACTTTTCTTCATAAGGCAAAGTTTCCCTTCCTTTCTCACAACATATTTTTTATTTCTTAGCAGACGCTGGACAGTACAGATCAACTCCCTCTTATGATGATCTCTGCACAAGCTCTCCAATAAAGACAATTAAGCAGATCTTGAGAGTTAAAAGTTGTTCAAGGTAAGCAACCAATGAAAATCAGCAGTGAAAGAAATATGACTTGAAATATTTCAATTTAACAAGAAGTTAAAAATACAGTTGCTAGAAATAGGTAGTCAGTAGGTCTGTAAACCTGGAGTGCAGATTTCTCCTCATATCTTCTTTTTTTCTCTCTTTTAGATTTTTTTTTAAAGAGGACACATAATGGTAATGCATTTTTTACAGAGTATCTTTTCTTCATTGTATTTTTTTTCTTTATTTACTTTAGCTTGGAGGAAGTAAATAAATACTCTATTCTTAAATCTGCATTTTAATGGCAATCTCTGTATCACAAATGAGTCTCTGATCATAGCTATGATCTATTATTATATACCACTGAAAGTTCATTATTTCAATGTGTAAAACATGGATTAAAATGTGACAGAAAGCAACTACAAAGTAACAAATCAAGTTAAAGTGGACTAAATATTAGCGTAAACAGCATAAATAAATTCTTTGAAAATTAAAACCTACTCTCTTAGCTTTGGGGTTTATTTTAGTTCATAATTTTTGTGCAGTGAACATTTCTTTTGGGGTAAAATCCATTTCCTAATAAGTTTACATAATGTGTATTTGCAGTCAGGAGATGATAATACAGAATGACTTTTACCATTTAAAAAATGGAGTACTACTAGCCAGCTATCATATGAGATGTAAAATTTTCTTGACCACAGGCAAAATATCTCATTTACAGATTGCAGTAAGTGGAGGGTGCGTCCTGTGGTCACAGTACAAGATGCAAGTTATAGAGTTCAAGGTTATATTCCAAGCTGTGTCATACCATTCACAGGTGAAAATAAATAAGTCACAAGCTCATATGTTTAAGGATTAGTATTGATTACCATTATAAACTGGAATTTTCTGGACCATAACATGAGAAGTAGATATTGCATATTTTAAATAGGTCTCTCATATTTACCTGGCAATTACTTGATGCTACATTTTTATGAAAAAGGTAAATATGTCTGGGATATGTTAGTTTTAGTCTTTCTAGAACTGAGGAAGTATAAATTCCCTTGTGTGAAGTATAAAGCACAGGGAGAAATTACTCTTTGCTTTGCTGCATCAACCATGTTCAAGAAAGCATGAAGAAAGTATGCAAAAGATATGCAGAAAGGTTTTAGCGTGACTGGGAAGTGACATGAAAATAGCCTTCCCAGGAAGTTGAAGAGAACCGAGATTGTTTCTTTATTTGGATATTAATGTACTTATAATTATGGTCCATCAAAAATATCAACTTGATCAAGAGCTGAGCTTTCAATGCTTTGGTTCACAGCTGGTATAAGAACAAAGAGCAGCAAACTAGACAGAAAAGTTTGGACAGAAAGTAGTTTCAGCCACTAGAGAAATGAGGATTTCTAATGCAGAAAAAAGCTGGTTTTAAGATGGAGTTTGATGGGGGTTTTTGCTGCTGCTGTTTTAGCATCAGAGTGGATTTGATGACCCAGAAATTCTGTTCCTGCCAATGATGTAATTTCTCTGTAAAATCACCTCAAGTCCTGAAATCAGGCTAATGTGCTATTTCCTCTGAGTAAAACAGTCACAATCATTTGAGAGGTTTTCAGATCCTTCAGTGTTGACTACTATTTTACTTTCCTACCTCATTAAATCAAAAACCAGGTTTGCAATAACTCAGCAATACAGAAAACTGGTTGCACTATTTATTAGGCACTTTATTTAATTCAGAGGGATTTCCTAATTCTGAATGATCTACCAATACGCAGATATTCACTAAACTCATTATGGTAGTGTAAGTATTTTCCTAAATTGATATTTAATAAGGTTAAGGAAAATTTGTAACGTAATATGGAGTTTGCTTTGTCAGTACTTCATCACCTTGCGCAGATATACATGAGATATAATTTCTAGAATACTCATTATTTCACAACGTCACTACTAATAGTCAAAATTTTACTCTCGAATAGGTTTGTAAGGATTTTGCCAAATATAAAAATGACTGAAGTCAATAGGAAGATTCCAAAACTCCATAAGATTCAGAATAATACAAGGAAGAGCTTTTATTAATGCTGGTTTTCTTTTTTTTTTTTTTTAACCATGAGCAGAGGTTTATTAACATAAGTTCCATTACGCTAGCTGATATACTGAGACAAGAAACAGTGATACGTGTTTTTAAGAGTGATTATTATTTGATGGAATTGTTCTACATTGTTTATGTTAAGCTTTCAGTTGAATCTTGCAGATTTAATTTATGGAAAAATGCCTACAGTGTTTGACAGATGCAATAAAATCAAAATGAAATAATTAACTTGTAATGAGAATAATAGGTCTAAGGACAAAGACATGAAAAGAACACCAAAGTGATTCAAGGTGGGGGAGCAGGGAAAGCAGTAGGCTCCATATAATTAGAGATTTCAAAAGATGACTGAAGAGTGGACTCATTGCAAAGGCTTTCTAAAAGCAAAGAAAAGGGATTAGAGTCAGGTAGAATAGGGAGGTTCTAGTATTTAGTTGGCTAAATGTCAAAAAACCTGACCACAGGTGAAGATTTACCTCTGGAAAAAACTATTATAGGCAAAAAAGACACATTTGATAGGTTCAAATGAAGACAGGAAGTCTTTCTTGAACAAGTACAGGTTAAAATAAATGAATTACTTAGCTGACTACGTCAAAACATGTAAAGCACAATGTTCTGTGAAACACAAAAGTTGAAATTCTAAAGTAATACTAGAAGGGAGCACGGTAATCACTTGTGTAAAACAGGTATTGTGCCAATCAGATAACTGACAGATTAAGGTGCTAATAAATTAGTCTATGACCTGCCCAATTGGTGTGCCTGTTTAAATGTAGGACTGCCCTTTTAGCAGGATCTGGGCATTAAGTTGCATAACTCTGTAATGTTTCTCCCACATCACAAACAGACCTCTGCCTGTTTGATAGCAGCAGTAAACTCAAATAGGAGGTGAACTGCTGATGCAGTCAGCATGGCAGATATTTTAGTTTCTTCACAATAACCTCAAGGCAGAGCTTGAAGACAATGTAGTGGAATTTGTTAAATAATACAAAATGACAGGGAGGCTACCATCACACTGCAATTGTACCCTACGGTTCTTAAGAGGCACGAGGCAGAACCAAATGCCTCCCTGACCCCTGTGGGCACGATTATTTTGTAATAACCATGCCCACACCCTGCAGCTGCTGTTTGCCTTATAAAATATATATCACTGTCCTGTGGTGAAGAAAGAAATTGTCATTCTTTACTAATTAAAAACACAAAAGGTGGCAGTTAAGCTCGTAATTAACAGATCTAGTAGACCTAACATTTAAAAAGACTACTGTCCAGTAAAGTCTACTGGCCCTTCTACCTCAGATGGTTCTGAGACATCAGTATCTGTTATGTCCTAGAAACACATGAGATTAATCTTAGTCTGGCTTTCTAAAGCTAGGCCCTGTGGCTTTCCAGGGTGCTCTATGGTTCTTTTCAATAAAAGGCCCCTTTACACCTTAGAAAGAAATAAAAAAAAAAAAATAAAATACTTGTTTTATTGTATCTTTAAAGAATGGAAGGATAAATCGTTATGGTGCAAGAATAAAAAATATAGTCATCATAGGCAAGAGAGACAAAATGCTCCCAAGTGCTTCCTGGCTTTCATAAGTAGATTCTGTCCCCTGGAAACATTGCCATTTCCTTACTGTTTTACAAAGTTCATGAACAAGGACCAGATAGCAAGTTGCAGGCAACTGCAAGCATTCTTAGGCAATCAATAGCTTACACCTGGGCTTTGCAAGGAGGAGCCACCTCCTGTACATCAGTGGCTTAGTAACTTCTGTTGTTTGCATGGCTCCTCTTGACCCTTCTGTCTGCTTATTCAATTTGTAAAAAGTATTCTGTTAGATGCTGTTTTCCTCCTGAGCCTGCTGTATCAAGTGGGCTTCTTATACCCAGTAAACGGAAGTGAGGTCACAGCTCTGGGATCATGATGTCTGTGCTACACAGGATAAAGTAGAAGACAGACTGAATCCAAAAAACCTTTCCAAAATCATCTAGAAACACATAATAGCAATGTGAATATATACATGAAGCAGTAAGAAGGGGAGCAGGAGAGATGTCTTTTTTTTACCACAAAGTAGATGTCTTGTCTCAAAACAAGTATTTGAGATGCAATTCTTAGTGTGGCAAAAAAAGACCTGACATAACAAGAGCTGTGTAAACAGAGTTGCTTGAGGGTGTCCTTGCTATTGCTAGCATATGGTGGCCCCCTATTTAATATAAAACAATTAAGCTCACAGAATTGATACAAATCTGTTGCCCTCAATAAATTCTTACTTCTGTAAGACTGAATTATGTCATTGCCCATTTGGGAAGACCCAGACTCAGCCAGCTGAAGCTATTTGTACAGGTAACCTGTACAAACACCACAGTCAAACAATGCCAAAGCACAATAGGAGCTAACAGGACTACTTTCTAATGCTGCTCTTCAAAATTCCCTTCATCAAATCATAATAAAGCTTCTCTGCTACTACAGTTCATTACAAACTATACAACCTCTCTTTGTAGTCTGAGAGCTGCTTTTAATTAATCAGATTTAATCTTTCAAATGAATACCAAGTTTTCCCCCTCCTCAGCCTTTCTTGTAGTTTCTTAGATAACTTACAGTCTCTAATGGAGCACTGCATACAGAGCAGCTTTCTCCCTAATCAAGTTTTTGAAAATCACACCAGACACCTTTTAGACCTAAATAAAAAGAACAACAACTTTGCCTGATGGAAAGACCACTCAATCTTATAACAACCTAGCTCAATGATTCATGACAAATCAGGGTCACCATAGGAAAACTTGTGACTACCCCAGCTTTTAAGAGGACAATTGCCTGGGAACCCTTTACTCCCTAATAGAAGCAAGAGTTGAGAAAGAGATTCTTTGCTTAATAGTGCTAATGGGCTAACTCAAACATACACCTTATCTGCCCATGTATAGCAGCTCAAAGGAAAATATGAAAGCATTTTCTGCAAAGTTTGAAGGTAATAAAGAGAGAAAAAAAGCAATAAAAGGAATTTTGGTTTCTTTTTTAAACTCTTGTTTTCCCCTGCTCTCCCTCACAAAACATCTAAGCCCTAATAGGAACCAATTTGACCCCTCTGAGCACCTCCCTTTTACAGAGAGCTGAGGAACTATTTAATTCTTGACAGCTGGGTCAGCCCAGAGACTGGAAATCCCTGTGCTTAGGGATGCAGCTGTGGACTTCCCCCCAGTCAGGGGGAGCGTTAACTCTTTCCAGAACCTGCTCCAGCAAAATCCATGCACAGTATGTGCTTGTAAAGCTAGACTGAGCTGTGCACATGATGAAATGCTGAAGTTCTTCGTAAATACTCTGTTAAGGAAGTATTTCTTCAATCTATATCACTGGAAATCTTCCTCAAAAAAAGTGTCTCACATTTTTTCTCCCTCAAAGTTAACATTTTCTGAGACACTGGTTTACACTATTTTGCACTCAGATGGTATTTAGCTGAAATCCAGCTATGCTGATTAATAATTTAGTCAAATATGTAATACTAAAGTCTCTGTACTACTCACATTTGGAGAAGATACTATTTAAATCCATAAAACTCAGAGGAGTTAATGACAAAGTGATATTGAATCAAATTAGCAACCTAGGGGCTAAATTTGCCTAGATCCATTGCTCCATTAAACTTTCTAACTGTGTGAGGTTACGTGACAATTAAGCAATCTAGCCTATTTAATGTTATGAAAAACAAAATCCAATTGTGAAGCCAGCAGCTGAGCTGAGGTGTTTAAAGGAGAGCTGAGGTGTTTGAAGGAGAGCTGTCTCATTTACTCATTTGGTCATGGCACAAGTGCAATAGGAGGAATGCCTCTCCCTCTTCACATCTTCCTGTGTGCCCAGGCTGGCTGCAAAGACCCCAAGAGCATTTTTCCTCCATGTATGTACTTCCCACAGTGCTGATCCAGGGCAATCTCTGCCTGTGTTCATTCCCATGGGCTCTCTGGGCCATTTGGAGGCTGGATAACGAGCCAGAGCACACAGATATGGTGGCCACAGCCCACTACATTCATTAGCCGTGCTGCAGGAACCACACTGAGCCACGGGGCCCACTTCTATCACTGGCACAGTGGCAGAACCTGCTCTCATTATGAGCAGGAAGCTGTAGATTGAGATGTTGCCATTTACTGCATCCAGACAAAACTCCTGTGCCTGTATGCAGTTGTGGCTGAGACTGGTAGATGAAGGAATAGGTATGCAATGGGTATTTTGTAGATACATTTATTTCATGTATAATTAAAATACAGCGTATGTCAAATCAGCACCTGTTAATCAAATTATTGATATTTTAACTGTATCTATAGCCAACAACTGCAAGCTGCTCTGCCTGAGTATCACTTCAATATCATGTATGCTGTGCATGAAGTTCATGAAAAAGGCTTAACAAAAGGCCATCAAATCCTCTTTCTCTGGAGCACTAGCACCCATTTATATGGCCCTTTTCATAAATGTATCAACTTCTGATAAGGCTTATTAGACATCTAATCAGATTCATTCCATCTACATGGCTATTCCAAGACCTCTCCCTTACATAGTAAAAGGCTCAGGAATTTTCCAACCTATTTTAATTCACAGCAAGTTTAATTTAGCTCCTTTGTCTCCATGAAGTTTATTCCTATGAATTCATTATATAATGTAATCTTGTTACCTCTAATGGGAAAGAATAGACTAAACCCAAGCCTTTCTAAAAAAGTGTCCAAATCTATATTTTTAATCATTGTGTTGACACTTGGCTTTGAAAAAAATACACACACAAAAAGAGTTCCCACAGTTTTTAAGGTTAACACAACCCAGCCTCATGGGCGGCCAACTATAGCTACTTGTCTGTGTCAAAGTCATCTGAAATTTGAAGTTACCAAGACATTCTTGCTAAAAATAATCACATGTATATAGGCCTTTTCTGGAAAACTTCATCTTTCACTGGTAAAGGCAGCAGTGAGACATTGTTCAGGAAATGGCCAATTAATCAAATATTTGAGAAAAAAAAATAAATCAGCTCTCAGCCACAATGAAAACTTGTGTTATTTAGAAACATGCAGGGGTATCTCACTAACAGACGGCAGAAACCCTGCTGTGCCATACCTGCCTTGGAGCTAGAGGATCTGCCACTAGTTCATTAGTATCTTTTTCTGTTCATTAATACTGGTAAAACAGAGCAGATCACAATAGCCAGACTGTCTTTTACTGTTCTAAAAAATATCAATGGTTAGCCCTTTCCTAAAGGCCCTCCAGTTAGGCTGGTGGTAGGCTCATGAGAAGAAATGCTCTTGTGATTGTGGTACTCGCCATGAGACAAAGCAGAGTACAGGAAGCTTTTATTCAGATTATTGGGTATATTACCCAATAGTCATCCATTTGCATGATGATGGAGAAATGAGAGGTCTGTGGAAAGCAATTCCACAGCATATGCTGGAAAATTGTTGTCTGATACTGTGCATCTAACATGAAGTTACAGATTTATGCTTCAGGTGGACTGTGTTTTACCTCTGAATCTCTTTCTCTTGGGAGGGGGTAAAAATGGAATTGGATTTATATCCCTGTGTTTTCTGAACCAGGCACTGCCTAATAATATAGGAGTCCAGGTACAGAATGACATTAAAGGCTGTAAGTATTTGATGTTAATCAATGGATGGCTGTCTCAGTGGGAGTTTGCTCATTTCTGCCTTAAGAGAGCTAAATTGCTACATCTAGCTATGCTGGGCAGTATTGAAACAAGTAGTCAATACTTTTTCCCCCCAGAATCAATATATAAAAAAGTAACTCAATGGAACTGACCTGAGAAATGTGCTAGAAGGAAGAAAACAAGAAGCAGTCCACCTTGTGCACTATACCCCACGCTGGTTAACCAGACAGAAACATACACACACCTGTAAGAGCATACAGTATTTCACAGAGATGCTGCCTGGCCTAGAACTGGCTATGTAAACTCCACAACAGTAAGATTGAAGATTAAAAGCAGAGAAGACAAATATTTCCCCTTGCATTGGCACCTGATACGGAAAAGCACTTAATCATTTGCTTAAGTCTCCCCCAGTTCAGCCAAACTGTTAAGTTTAAGTGCTAGAAAGTCGATAGGATGTAAGCACGTTTAACTGCATTGCTGAAAGGGGCAGTTTGCAGCTCAGGATGTGGAAGATGTGACATGGAACAGTGTTTCCTGCCTTGGCCTTTGCCCAGTGCCAGATCCAGCTGTCATGGGTGGCAGCTGAAACCCTTTCCATCCTAATCTGAGAGAATGGTAAAGATGTTACAAGTTACTCCCCCTGAGCCTGGGAACCTTCCCGTGTCTCTAAAGGACTACAATGTCTCCAGTGGAAAGGAGGGAACAGGTGCAAGCTCCTAAGAGACATGAGTAAGTACATTTCTGACCCAAGGTGGAAGAGTGCCTTGTTGAGCTTTTTTACTGCTGCTGATCCTCACCATTAATCCAATATTTGGGAGCACTGGAAGGCACTCCACACTGTTTTGATGGGAGAATAAATGACAGCCTTCCTAGCACAGTCTGGTGCCTTCCCATGAAGCAGCTGAAGCACAAATGAATTCAACAGACTGAATAACCAAAGACAGGGATAATGTGCAGTGACATGGCAACACTGAAAGCATGCAGTGAGGGTGTGTGCCTGTGTGCCTGTGCCTGTGTGTTTGTGTGTAGGAGGAGAGCTGCACCTGTGCCTCAGTCCCAACATCTGCTTTATTAAAGGGTAATACGTGCTCTTTACAAAAACAATTTTGTTACATGATTTGTGAAACATAAGTCCCAGGAGTGTTTTAGAGGAAGAATAGAGATACTCGGCTCTGATTTCTTGATCAAAAAGTAAACATGAGATACAAAAAAAAATATGAAGTATTATATTCAAGAAGTAATATTTTTCTTCATGTATCAGCTTAATAATAATTCCATTCATTTTTCATGGTCTCAAAAGAAGCAATTAAATTTGCTGTATCACAGGACCCTACAAATTAGGAAGGAAATGTAGGGTTGTCATGATGTGCTTTTAAAATCACATCCACTATGTGCTGGTAAAAGCTCTCTTCATACAAACGGAGAGGTAAGACCAAAGTGTACTGCAAGAGGCAGCATCCTGGAAATGAAGAGCACCTCAGTCCTTCTGTCTGCCTGGATTGTTGTGGTACGTGTCAGAGATCTTTACTGACAGCTACAACTTGGGGTCAGATTTTCACCGAAACTGATTTTACCTTTTTTTTTTTTTCCTGTAGTTTTTTTTCTAATATAATAGACAAAATAATAGCTTCCTGAAATATTTTTTCCCCTTTAGGCTTATCAATTATGAAAAGTGTGGGTGCATGGAGCAAATACATTTGAGTTATTGCTGTTTCTTTCTGAAAGTGGTGAATCTCTATTGAGCAGTATATGCAAGCAACCCTTTACCTGAACCAACAATCCAAAAATAAGCTCAAGACTCCCAGGAACAGAAATATGTCTCCTCAAAACCTTCAAGGATTATTTTGGGTGCTAATACTTTCAGGCATTATGTCCTGGGAGAAAAGCAGTCTCTGGGCATAAACCATTACAATTCTGACAAGAAGCAGCAACAGAAAGAGCCTCACAAGTTGCCCATGGCAGCTGAAAAGAGATGAGTGTTATTGGATGTGACAGAAAGTGGTGGGGAGCTGGTTGCTAACCAGGTGTACATAGGCTGGAAATAGATAATTAAAAACACTGTAAGCCTGAAGTGGTGGATCAAAGGAACAGCTAAATTTTTTTTCAACTTTTTCTTGAATAGAGGGGACAGTTTTTCCACTGTGACAAAAGTAAATCCAAAATTATTTTTATCACTGGCTCCAGATCATTAATTCTATTGACAGTCTAGTTTGATTATCTTTGTTACATGAGTCTTATACAGCTTTTTCAATTCAGCATTAGTTCAATTTTAGAAACATATTTTGATAATTTAAAAAGCAAAATTGTCCCTTCATATTCAAACTTGCATATAACTACTTCATTCAGAGAAAAAGTTTTAATACCTTTTAATGAACAAAGTTTGGCTTTCTTTAGCTTGGGGAGAAATTCTAAGTAATAAATAAATTTAAAAAGCTGCATCGATAAATCCAGCCATTACTCAAAAGCTGTGGCGACATCAGGTTTATGGTGATTTGTGAAGATTTTGCAGAAAATTATGGAAAATGGGTGTGTAACAGGACATACAGCCCAGCTTTGTACCAGTCTGACACATAGCTCTCTCAACTGAGAGCTGAGTTGAAAAACGAAGCTACTTTGCTTCAGTTTCATTCCCACAGTAGGAAAAGGAGAACCCAGTATTTAACACAAACTGACATTTCCACTGCTGATGCCTTGTAATGTGTTAACATTTGATCAGTATTCCAGTGTCTAGAAATGTGGTCACTAATACTTCTTTCATACTTCTAGAGACCTCTACAAGAATCAATTTTTTAAAAAATCTACAGCTAACTGGGAAATAAGTCTTTTTCATATGCCTCAGGGCATATAATTGATAATACTTACCCCAAATGGCACTTATTGCAGAAAAATGTAACCAGCTGCACAGCAATGAAAAATCATGGTAAGTCTTTCTTTTACATACCAGTGCAGCCAGAAACATAACCTGGAAGGTCCCATTGGCCATTAAAAACTGTTCTGACTGTAGTGAGGTCATGTTAGGTCAGAACAGATGCATATATTACTGACATTTGTATTGTAAGTAGACATTAACTTGAAATCAGATGGCTATAACCCACTGGAGATTAAAAATGAGTCTGTGCTCTGTACAGCTGGAAAGGAGAATGCAGAAAACTGGTACACAGAGCTGCAGCTCCCATCCAAGAGGTACTGGTTACAATAGTCAAAAACCAAAAAAACAATAAAAGCAACACCAACCTGGAGACACAAAAAGTCCACTATCCTGCTTCTAGAAAAGCATTGGAAAGACAAGTAAAACAACCCACTAAACTTAATGGCATTTTCCTTTGTCTACACACCTCACAATCACTACTGGTAATTTCCTCCGTTTCAAAAAGATGTCCTGGCACCACTGGGAAGGCTTCAACTAATTTGAGTGCAAATATACTCAGCTGAGAAAATTTTCATACAAAATGATTATATAGTCATAATATCATTAAAGGAGATTAAGTAATCGTTAATAAAGTTAAATTAATCATAGTTAATTTATTAAAGTATATGAACGATTTTTTTTCAGCATGGCACCTTCATTTGAAAAGCAACTTGGTCTAGGTATGTAGGAGTGAGGAATGGGGAAATTAAAGCAGAGAAATGTATTGAAGGAAGATGCTAAAGCCTGAGAAGTAAATGCCACTAAAATTTGTGGGATTAAATGTTTCAAAAACAAAGCATCATGTAAATCCAAGAGGATGTTCCCAGACTACAGGTAAGAATGATATAATTTTGGGAGCAGCAAGGATAAACATAGGATATTGCTCAAGCTACATCTCACATGTTGCAGTGCACCTGTCATCAGACTGAATCTATTTACTCCTTGAGCATTTAATAATAACTGGAAACTTTCCAAAACCAAAAGCAATGTGAGTATAATAATATATTGATTTTAGTGTTTTATAATGCCCCAATTGGTTTCATTTTCTTGAAAAAAGAAACACAGATTTAATATCCTAATTCAGCCAAAAATAGAAGCAACCATTTAATTAATTAAAGTTCATGTCACTCAATTAAATTATGAATTTAGAAACCAGCAGACCATTTTTATAGTCTTACAAAGCTATCAGAAATACTTGCTGTAGGCTGAAATGTTTGCAATTTTTGGGTTAGGTTGTTTTGTTGATTATTTTTTAACTAAGAAATCCATTTTGGTAATACAAATAAAAAAAACCTAAAAAACCCCAAACTTTTAAAATGACAGCTTCTGAAAAGAAAAAGTCATGAAACTGGCTTAGAAGTATTAACAGCACACTAGTTCTGTAAAATCCACAGAAGGTTTAATTTATTAATATCTCCAAGAGATATATCTCATTTTTCACTCAGGCTAGTAACCCTTCCCACATTTCAATTATAGTGTTTATCTATTCCAGTTTCCCCTTTTTGAGTATAAAACATGTCTATAGAAAACAGTGGTGGAAAAGGAGCTATATTTATGTAATACCTGACAATTACATCTAAATTACAAGGCATCAATGTCCTTCATTGATTCAAAGTCTTTAGCACGAGCAGGAAGTTTGTGGTGTGTGTGCAGCATAGTGTGAGCTGCCTACATCAGTGGTTTGGGCCAGAGCAGCAGTAGAGTTTTCAAGTCAATATCATGTTATTTCTGTTCTCAGAGTGTTTTGGTGTTCATAAATTAGAATCCAGTGGGAGAAAGCTAATCTGAAAGATCTGTCACAGGTGCACATCAAATGTGCACCAACACCTTTGGGAATATATAGGTCTGAACCATTTCATCCTTCCTAAAGTTTCAGACTTCATGGATAACTGGGGTGTTCACTCCAGGAGACCAGACTAAATTTAGACTAGAGGAAAACACCACAGTGAGTTAGGGAAGACATAAAGGCTTTAGTAGCAACTGTTTAGATCTACTGCCAAACTCCTATTGTGCCTAATTACCTGCTAACATACTAACAGCCTAAAACTCCGTTGCTTTAATTTAGGGCCATTGCTTCTCATTCTAGATAGTAAAACAAATTACTCTCTGAGTAAAACATTCTCTTTCTCTTTTAAAATAACATTTACATACCAGAACACCGTCTTCAACAGGCATCACAGCCTAATCCTGCACTCTTTCAAGACTTTTCTCCTGGTTTTCGTCTGGAGCTGTTCTAAGTACTCCACCCATTCCCAGAGTTGTGGTGCCAGCCTTTACTGGCACAGTGGGAAAGGCAAGGCTTATTTAATGTATTTTATGAGATATGCTTTTCTCTTACTTTCCAGTACAGGATCTGCATTTTTCCAGTAAAGGAAATGGACATAATGCTGATTCTTACTCACTTAGAGGCATCCTTTTGTACAAAACTGCCCAACAAGTAGCTGTTCTCTAGTGCAAGTCTGTAAAGCTGATTATTGCTGTCTAAGCACACAGCCTCACGCAGAGTGGCCTTCAGAATTTGCCAGCAGAACTCTGTGAAATCTTCATTTTCTATTTTATGAGAAATTTTGCTTAGAGTCCCTATAATCATTTTATTAGTACTTCATTTCATAGAAAATGTTGTCATATACAGACTTTAGAAATAGAAGACAAGTACTTGTGTTGAAATACTCGATAAATTTCCCTCTTGTTTTAACTTGACAAAATTATGTGTCTTATTCTAAACATAACTGATTGAAACACTCATTTCAAAGTGAAATGTGCTTTTTGAAGAGCCTAAATGGAATACTTTTATTAGGACTTTTCCAGCTTTTAAAGAAATAGCATCAAAGTTGATGTGCTTCAGCAAAATGTTTAAATGAGTTGACATTTTCATATACAAAAATGTACTACATCAGAAAATTTTTGACCAGCTACTTTCTGTGTGATGTCATGGATAATTTCATTATGGATATTGATTTGGGAAAACATTATGCATTAAGAAAAACCTCAAAGGTTGGTAATCAAGAGGGATTGGCTATGTAAAACATGGAGAATAGCATTTCCAACTGAGATGAGTCTGCATTTCACATAAACAGATTAGAGAGTTTAGAGATGGTACAAACTGGCCAGTTGTTAAATAATGTGATAATAGGCTATGAATTATCAGTGTCTAAAAAATGGGAAAATGTCACTGAAACTGCTCTTCACTGAAGACTGTACAGAATAAACTTTTTTGGACAAAGTTAAAAAAACAGAACACAAATATCTCAAGGTGTTATTAAATAATGTGAATAAAATTGTAATAAAACTCCATGGAAAATTTGAACTTTTTTTTCACCCTAAACCCTTGCTCTGCATTTAATTTTCATAAAACACATTGAAGATAGATAAATTCATCCTGATTACTTATAGTTTAAAAATCTCAACAAACACTGCAACAGGGCCTGGATATTACTCCAAGACCTGCAAGTGCTCTCCATATGAAGCAGAAATATGGCAGCAGCTAAATGATGTCTGGATGCTATTCTACTCCAAGAGCAGTGAGTTCCAATTTCTTTCTTGGTGTTAAGGTAATTCTGATCTGGGGCTTTAAGATGAACCTCTGTTAATCATTCTTTTGGGTTCTGTGTAGTAATAGAGTATCCAAAAAATTGTAAGCAGAATTCATTCATCTCACTCTCAAAGCATGACACAAAGATCACAGATTGCGAAACTTTAAACTACATAAGCAACCTTCTGTTTATTACATGAATAAAAAATAAAAGAGTTTGACTTCCCTTTTTTATGTTTTGTGATAACTACTCTGATAATTTAACCCACTCCTTTTAAAAACAATGATTATGATGATACATGTTAATTAATGTGTATATACAGTTGGCAGAGAGTTAGTTAGCATCATCCATAGGTGCTGGGCATTTTTCTTGAGCAGATGGTAATTGTGCACATACTCTGAAGCTGAAGCAGTAACCCAGAACACACAGCACAGAATGAAACATAACTGAATTATTTTCCCTGTATTTCTCTTTCCACTCTCAGTGACTAAAAACCTGGAATCACCTTCTCCCCTTTAAACTTCCTATCCACTTTCCTTTCCATTTGTCTTACTCTTTCTCAAACACTAAACTGAGCCCTAGATCATGGATTTCACCTGAGATTTGCCTGCCATTACCTGTGCCCTGCTTGCTGGCTATGTATCTTCTGTATATGTCATCAACTTATTTTACAAGTGAGAGCTGTGTCCCTCAGCTTCTCTCACTGCAGTGCCTAGCACCATCAGACCCCACTCTCTATCAGCAACTGTGAAAATCTTTAAATCAAGCTGTAGCTCCAGTACAATTTTTGGAAGGCAAAGCTGCTGCTGTGTGTTAAGTGATGAAACACAGCAAAGTTCTACCCCTTTGGTATTAGATTTTTTTGTTGTTCTTTAGCTAGCTTACTATGCATGCACTATGGGTCTGCTTCTCAGTTATGATAATATTACTTTGACAGAATGAAAGCTCTAAAAGTAAATGTAGAAAATTCCCTCAAAATCCACTTTCTACAGTGAGCCCTCATCCTGCAGCCTCTGCACAGCATCAAAAAGGCTAAGGGGTTTTACAGAAGCTCTGGTTCCAGATACCAAATATGGGCAAAACCGGGACTCAAGAAATTTCAACCCATGGACTCTGTATTATTTCAGGTAATCCAATGAAGGTATACAAAGAAAATATGCATTTCATCAAGCTTCAATCGTCAGCACAAATGTAATCCCTCCACTGAGAAATTTCTACAAACTGGAAGTTAGCAGAAACTTTGAAATATTGGTACTTGTTTCATATTTGGTCAGGGATAACAGAAAATAAATTCACACACAGAAATCACAAGACCCCACCTATGCCAATACATAGGTGTTTTAAAGTCCTGTCTATTCTCCTCCCACTCTGTGAGCTGTAATAATTGAGATCCAGGTAACAGGGTCTAAATAAAAAATCTTGATTGTCCTAGTGTGTTCTAGTGGATGAAAAAAGCCATCTGCTAAAATAGATTATTAAAAATATCGGCTTAAAAATATCAATTTGAAATGGGATTACACATTTTTATTTTTTCAGTGACAGCTGAATGTGGCAGTTTGTGGAATGTATGATTTTCCTCTTCCAGATTCCTCCCACTAAGTAGAGGAGGTTGTCCACCTTTATTGGTAGCATTTGATCTACAGCAATTCACTGTCCTTCAGCAGCATGAAAAGCCTCTAATCAGCTGGTAGTGTGGACCCCAGCTGGAGAATGCTGTACACAGTAGTGAACATGGTACCTGCTCAGAATGAAAATGTACTGCTCTAATTGCTTAAAGCTATAGGCACCACTCCTTAAATGTTAGTCAGTTTGGATTTGATCTTTTGGAAAACGGGGTTCTGAGAATTTGCAGCTCTTGGAAGGTGGCAGTGTTTACAAGAAGATGATTAAAATGATCCAAATTTGCATGCAACAGTGCTGTCCCCCCACCCCCATACTATTCTTTTGAATAATTCATGAAAATAAAAAATAAACACCTCTGTATAACACCCTGTTTGTCTGACAAAGAAAAGAGCAGAAGATGTAAAGCATGCAACCATTTCTTGGTATAATTTTAGCACAACAGTTGTTGGCAGTCTCCCACAAACATCTCTTCCCAGGCAGAAATTAGTCACCAGGAAATACACAGACATGACTGTTTACCAGTAAGGACAGGACCCAAGACATCCCCTCCATAAATGTAGTGTATGACAATACTTTTGCCTGAAGATGTCTTCACAAATGCATTTAGCAGATCTATCAGATGTGATACTTGACACAGTAATTCCTCAAGGCATTGTACAGAAGAATTAATCAACTGTATGCAGAAAGAAAGATACAGACAGCAACTATAAAAAGAAGGCACACACATGCAATTCTTACATTTTGAGGCTTTTAGCAACTGCAATGAATGTAGCCAGACAAAAAAATTTCCTCAAAAAATGCACCCAGGAAACCAGCAAAGGTAAGTGAAGCTGTGCAGCAGCCAGCCGAGAACAGCCAGCCCATGGTCAGAAATGAGGATTTGCATTTATGTAGCTGGCAAAATGAAAAAAAAGCTAGAACAAAGATAGCCCCAAACCCACCAGCTGTGATTAGACCACAGCCATGCAGGTGAGGAAGCAGGGAAGAAAGGGGAAAGACCCATTCAGTAAATTTAATTCAGACATGAGGCGGTGCTGTGGGGAGCTGGGGGCTGGCCACAACCCTCTGGCCCAAGTCATGTCAAAGCTGGTGAGGATGTGATGAAACCCAAAGGAGAAAAACACCCATCCATACCATGTACTAGGCCTACCCCATATAAATACTGATACCTGCTTGTGAAAATAGAGAGCAAATAAACCAGAGTAATTTTCTATGTGGAGAGAAAATAACTATACAAAATGTTTCCTTTTCTGCAAAGAAGAAGAGAAAGAAACAGATGTGACAGGGAAACCTGTCCTTTCAACATCTTCCTTATCCATGCCAGCTCTACCTTGACCCATTTCCTGAATGGTGCTCCAGAATCCCCCAGAACAGATCTTTGGGCTGCATATCTGGCTCATAAGCTCATCTGTGTTCCTAACTGTAAAGCTTTTTTCCTCAGGAAACTTTCAATACATCAGTATTTTTTTTTAAGCTGTGCTCTAAAGCATTATTTATTGATTCATTCAAAGTATGTACAGCAAATAATGGAACAACATGAAGGACTATAAATATTTTTCCTTTACCAAATGCTTGATCTTTCAAGCATTATTAACCACTTTTCATTACAGCTACTCCCACCTTTGGCTAGAAGAAACATCTGCATATTGTGAGAGACCACAAAGCCCTGTTAGCATTCACAGATATTTGCAGTGCAGCGCTGGGAAAATACTCAGCCTCCTTTCTCCCTTTTCGTCACCAGGGCAGGGTTGGGAACTTTAATTTTTTTCTAGAACACTGGAACCAGGCTAGCAGTACTCCACCCAAATAATAGCTTTCCCATCATTTCCCTTGAAACTTCAGGTATTTTCTAGATTACTGATTTTCTAGATTTGCTATTACTGTGAGGGAGATTTTCCCAATATTCTGTTGTTTTTGACTCTCTACATGGGGAAAATGTTAGGAAGGTAAACTTAGGTACATGAGAGAGGGAGTATTTTTTTCATTCTTTAGTCTCTTCATGCTCACATTTCCCATGATGGCCATGAATCAGTCAGAGGAACCTACCATGAAATGTACAAGTAGGGACATTAGTGAAAATGTCTTTGACTTAAAAGCAACATAGACAAATGCCTAGCAGGGAAGTTCTTGTTCTCTTTTTTATTTTCTTTAGTCTTCTTTTTTAATAATGATCCATAAATTCATGTTTGTCTTTAGAATACAGATAAACCCTAAGAAGAATGACACAACACATATTTTAAATAACTACTGTAATAATCAATGTCATGGGTTCTCCAAGGTTGAGAGCAAATTAACCAATCACCCTCCACTTTAATCAACTCTTAGGTGATTAGGGCAAATGATTTGTAAGGCAGCATGAACAACACATATCAGCTTGTTGAGTTTTTGCTGACTCAAGAAGCCTTCTGTGTTTGCATAATAGATCTAATAAAGATTGAGAACTACAGCTGTGGAAGCCTGCCCGATATGAAATATTCTATGGAGGATGTTATGCTCTTTCTACTGCTGCCATACAAATAAGTGAAGTTGTATTTTTTTTTTTTTTACACATATGGCCAATTACTGGTTTCTACTTCACAGTGCAGCTTTTAAAAAAACTAATAAAAAACACAGGCTGCTCTATTTAAATACCTAATATGACTAATCAAGAAATTCTGTTGAATGTCATTATGCTTCTTCCTCAGATAGAGTTCTCCCAAACATCTTAAACGCCCTCCTGAGGAACAAAAACCCCACTCCTGGATATGAAGTGTCAGGACCTTACCTGGTGACATAGAGAGATTAGAGAGATGAAAGATGCTTGGTGATTCTCTAACCAGTAAGTGGTTTTACTATATGCAGCATATTTTCCTGAGAACTTAAGTGTCAGTGTATGCCATATTGTCTCCACATGCAAGATGGGATGTGGGGGAGAGCTGTGTCTTAGAATCCTGACAATATAAAAGCATGAAGTCTAGGATGCAGTCCAAATTAGCCAGAAACCTACCATGCTGAACACGTGCAGACTCAGGTGCTTCTCCCCAAGAAAGATGCAGTTGTTCAGGGTTCCTGAGGATTCATCCAAAAAAGACTAAAATTACTAACAACAAGAATTTTCTGGGCACTTTCTCTGGTGAGAATATGTGCAGATAAATCAAATAATTATAGAACTGAATATAGATATTTTAAATACCCGAAGCTACTTGTATCAATGCAGTGCCTCAGGTACATACACTCAGTTCCTCCTGCCTGAAGGGACAGTTACATGCTGAAATGTGAGAAACACAACTGGCCCTTTTGCTAAAGCCATCTTTTCTCTCCTGGCTTATTACGCCTCATGTTCCACTGAGTCTCAGCAGGATTTTTTGGTCTCTTCTTGCCTTAGATATATTCTCACAGTCATAATCTTGTATAAATCAACAGCTAAGTGCTGGACATTCCAATCTCTGGTCCACTTGAGGATATAGGAATCTCTGCTACTTTCACAGGCTGCTGTCACTCTGGGGCTCGGTGAGAAATACAGCCTGACAATGTGAGATCATCATGGGGCAGTATCTGTCTGAATTTTCAGACAGTCTCAGGAGAGTCAATCGCTGTAGCTTCTGAAGCTAGACAAGAAACTTTCAGGCCCTGAAGCTGACTAAATCCTTAAGAAGAAGAAAGTGCATTGGGCACTCTGAGGCAGATTTAATAGACACTCCTTCCTACAGCTGACCCAGAAGACCTTCAGGAAGTTTCTACTGCTTAATGTCCAGCCAAACTTTGCATGTGTAGTGGCAGTTAATGTTTTTTTGACAAAACCGACTTTAGTACCTTGTCAGTAGCTTGCAGCCTCTATGGCAGATACAATATACAGCTCAGATTAGCACCCACAGAAATCAATGAAGGCTCCAAATAGTAGAAAATTAATGAAGGGCTGATATACAATTTTTCAGTGAAGAAATAATTTTTACTCTGTATCCAAGCACCCAAAACATGTTTTGAAAAGTAAATTGAGGTTCCAAAAGGTATGATACTTTAAGAACCAAAACTAAAGATACGCTGTGCAATGTTACAAGGACAATATTGCTTTTTTTATCAGGAACTGAAAATCTAAATAAAAAAATTAAAATGCAAGCCACTATATAAAACTATCAATTGAAAAACATCTGCCTTTTCACACAATAAAACAAAGACATTCCTTTAAAAGTCGCTTTTTAAAAAAACGTGTATTTATTTGCAGATTTGCATGTATTTATGTTCAGAAGGACTTGTTCTCAGCCTTAATCAGATCAACATGCTTGTAAATGTGTATATTTTTCATAAACTTGGGTGGGCTACTAATCTGTGTAGCCCTAATAAAAAGGGCTCTGTGGCAATTAGCTCTAACCCACCCCCATATATAAGCACTATTACACACTGGCAGCAAATTATTGGGACAAGTCATTAGAGTTATAATAACGAAATCTGGAATATATTGAATGTCTGGTTTCATAAACACAATCCAGTACACCCTAGGAAATTAAAGGAAATATTATCCAAAGAAAAATAATCAGTCTTTATTTCTATTATAATACCTTTATTTTTTTCAAATGTTTTCTCATTTTGTCATATAAGACATTTTAAATCAAGCTGTGAAATGAGAAATATTAAGTTTTTATTTCAATAAACTTTATTCTGAAGAACTTGAAAAACAATCCACTTGCAAGTACCAGAACAAGCCTGAAAGCAGCTGGTGCAATGAAATAGCATTGATTCACAGAGGTCTTCAGACTGCTCATGTGAACAGGCTGTTGTATTTTCATACGATCTTCAGAGTGGTCTACTACTTGTCACGAGAACCCAACCAGACCTACTTCCCATTTCTCCTGCAAATCCTTGCACACAGAGGTAGGAGAGCCATGGTAGGAGGATTTGTGGTCAGGCCACTGCTTTGGCGCTTGGCAACGGCACCACTGACTTCCATCCCCAGCTGGCCTCTCAAGGAGCAAGGCCACAGTCAGCCTGGACTGGGGGGGTCACCAGCAGGGCAAAATCAAGAGTGGACTGAGATGCCTTTAGGCTGTAGGAAGAATATCAAAGGAATAATGCTCAAGGCACTTGGGAGTGACCCAGAGGAAAGGAAGAGCCTACATATCAGCATGAGAAATTACTCATCAGCAGAGTAATCCCCCACAGGGCTCTCAGGGTTAATCAATTTATACTTTATGTAAATCACAGATGAACCTGTCGCCTGTTTGCTGGCACCTTGGTCTTTAGCAGTCTGTCTGCTACTGGATTATTTTAACATTCTAGTGAGTCTTGTGACCCCATAAAATCACGGCAGTGCTCTCAGTTTCAAACCACACCTGAGCTCAGGAGCACTGCAGAAGCTTGAAGGAATGAACATTCCAGCCTGTAGTTGTCTTGTATACACAGACACTGCTCATTTGTTTTAGCTCTGCTAACAGTGACCTGTATGAAAGCACCAGATTTCATGCAACCAGCCTGTGCAGGTACAGAGAAGTACCAGTATCTTTTGAAATACATCTCTAAACCAAAAAAATTATCACCATAATTTTGGTGCTTATTTACTGTATTTTGAATTAAAGCAATGTATCAATTTGTATCAAGCCATTTGCTTTATTCCTACTTATAAGCTGTATTTCCTAGTTACTTGAATTTCTCATTATTTGAACTATCCTGAAAATAGGAAATACCGATCTTAGTGAATAGTCTTGATAATGGAGTTCAACTCTGTAGCTAGACAGAGAGTATAACTTGCTCTACATACAAACTTGCCACTGACTCCCAGTTATCTTCAGAAGCTTCATTAATAAAGTGAGGCCACTAGCCATGGCTCAACACCTGACCACGAAAGGCTGGCCTTTGATCCCAGTAGAGGAACTTTATTCTTTCATTGAGGATTGCCAAGTGTTGGCTTCTGTCCTGACGATGTGTCACTCACCAGAGAAGTTTGCTGGTTTTGTTTGTTCTTGGTACCTGCTCACATATGTAAAAGTAAGCATGTGCCTGTTCTCTGCAGGCCTTGAAACCTATTTTATCTGCCACAAGAAAGAAACATTCAGCCCTTATAAAGTAATTGCATTTTTTTATGTAAAATGCTTTTAATTGCATAAGACTTTTTAAACATTACCATACATAATGGAAATTAGCCAGAAGTCTTTTTTTCTGAGACTTAAGAAATAAAGGTCAACCATTTCCTTTATTTCTGGTCTTTGACACATACACTTTAAAACATGGCCAAAAAACTGCACATCTGGCACCTTTGTTCTTACTGTATTAATCTGTTCCCATCCAGTATGAAACCTGACTTAATGAATCACTGGTGCTGGATAAGATCCTCAGGGAAGTTTTGAATTTACTGTGCTGTGTTTTATATTGATGGCATGGTGCTGCAGAACTAAAACAGACACCTGCCCTGGCTCAAAGGCATGTCTTTCACATGATTCAGCTAATAAAGTTATATGAATAGGAATTTATTACTGAATTTTAGGAACACTAAAGTCACTGTTTATATAGTCCAAGGCTGGTCTGGTCCTTAAGATGCTACAGCATATTATGTTGCAGTGTTCTGACAAATAAACTGAGCTGGCTCTGATATGACCATATTAGCATACTGGTCCAGTAATACATAACACCCTGATCTACCTTTTTCTAAGCTAATACAGAAGCTAAAACTATTTTAATGGAAAATTACTCTAATCAATACTCTAATACTCTAAC
Source organism: Chloebia gouldiae (assembly GCA_003676055.1). Taxonomy (NCBI): domain Eukaryota; kingdom Metazoa; phylum Chordata; class Aves; order Passeriformes; family Passeridae; genus Chloebia; species Chloebia gouldiae. The sequence goes on along the minus strand of QUSF01000014.1, from coordinate 8,985,917 downwards.
CACAGAATCAGACTTTACTCCCTGTTCTCATGGACAATCCCTTTTCTGTCCAACAGAATACAGAGAGGTACTCAATGCAAGCAGATTTCTAGATAATGATACCAATTCAAATATATTTTATTAGCATTTCCCCACATAATTTAGTCAATGGGTTTGTGAAGCCAAAGTTGAAAGATACTACAATTTTAGAGGGAAAGCAAAAAAGTCTGGAAGATATATAAACTGGCTTAATGTAAGTGAAAACAATATGCAAAACTCTCTAAAATCTGCTGCTTTTACAGCTCCAAATCAGTGTCCATTGAAATTACTGCTTCCTGTGTCAGTCCTTCTTTGCTGAAGACTTTCAAGGCACTTACCCATTCTTGCCACACTTCAAGATCTCCCAAATCATTCTTGTAGTTACTAACTTAGGAGAGACGATTAGCAACCTCTTGTCACTAATCTATGTTTGTCTTAACAACTCAACACCATTTCTAGTCTTTATTACAGACTATAAATGGAAAATTAATGAGAGCTGTTCAAATTGCCTCACTGAAATTAACTAAAAAATGAAAATATTTACAGTGCAAGAACCATAGACTGGTGCTGTACAAATATGGTTATGAAACAAGTCAAGCTATTCAGGCTCACTTAGCCTCCAGTAATAGACAAGACTGAAAGCATCAACATATTAGCTTCAGAGAAAAAGGGCCCAGAGAGGATCTGACAAAGGCTGGAAGATGAAGTTTAAGAAATAAACCTCTATTTAGAAAAAAAAATACTGATACAATTTTAAAATCTTGGTTACTTCTCTATTATATTTATTACAAGAGAACAATTTACACTTTCTCATATTTACTGATTATTTTCCCAGGGTTTTTTGTGGTTTTTTTTTTTTCCTTTTTTATTCCCTGTACACATGTATGATGCATGACTGCCATAGTGTCACACAATACAACAATAACAAAAATGCCCCAATAAACAATTGAAATTTATCACACTAATTAAAATACTTATTCTAAATTATTTTTTCAAAGTCTAACCTTCCCTCTTTCTCTCATTCTTTTTTGCTTTTTTTATCATGATAACAGGGTATGTAAGTCAGAATATCAATGTGAGCCATGCCTTCAGTACAGATAACAATTATGTTTCTTACTCCCTTTAAACTCATATCCTGTCTAGTAAAGAAAACTATAGCTATATACAGAAACTCCAACATTTAGTTTGCTAATACCCCTGATGACTTTGTCAATTAGTCTCCATGCTGGTAGGATGATCTTATGTTACTAAACTTAAGCAGGAAGGGACTTCAGAGGCAAGCAACCAGCAACCAAAGCAGTCAAGACATCCAGTCCCAGTTAAAAGCCACCAAAGTATCCCAACTCCTTTACAATGCTAGGATAACTGCTTCAGAAGAGTCTTTTTAATTTCTAAAACATATGATGGTCAGTTCTGTTTGTATTAGTATTCTCTCTAAAGACAAATAGTCCCTTTTCGAGGCTTTCCTTCTAGCAGAAAGAAAATTATATTAGGCTGAATAAGTAAAGGTGTTTTTTTCCTTCTCTTGTGGAACAGTATGTAAGTTTCCTTGTTCATTCCAGTCAACTTTTTCTGTTCCACCTTGGAATCATCTTTCTTTCCTAAGAGACCAATGTGATTATCATCCCAAAAGAAATCTTCAACACTGTCAGTGTTGCCTATATGAATAATTTTTTAGACACATACTCAGAACACAACTTTTCCACAGCTGTGTTCACATAACTGTGTTCACATAATAAGTGATTCATAACTCTACTGTGATCAGCTAAGAAGCCTAGAATTTTTCCTTCCCATTGTTTCCATTTGTATTGCTTCTAGATTGTAATATGAACTGCTGCTTCACAATTTGAACAATTAATGCCACCTGTACAGAAAATAATCCAGTTCTCTTGTGACATTCTTAACCTTATGCTTCTAGGAATCTCTTATCCACTTCTCAAGTGTCACTAGCATGTGTCTATTTTCTGTGTCCGGGTCATTAAAAAAAATTAATATTAGTCCTAAGAGCAGACTTAAGAGTCCTTGAGGACTTAACTGACTGTAGCCTTCCTTCCCCTTTCAGCATAACCCTCAGTCTCTTGTTTTTAGCCAGTGCCTTATCCACTTCACAGTCCTTGCTCTAATCTCATCTCACCTGCCTTCACCAATAATTTCCCAGGTGGCACCAAATGATGTACTGAAGGCCAGAAGGATTAGAATATTTCCCTTGTCTTCGAACAAGCTATTAGACAAATCTGGGAAACAAGAGTTGAATTTAGATAAAAATCCCAGTTATAAATAGGCCCTGCACCAAAGGGAATATCGGGAAAGGAAACACTAATGTCAGGGAGAAAAAAAAATAGACATAAGGATGCTGCTGGCCTTTGAACAAAATAGGTGCCATTTAGAATTTCTTGGAATGACTTTGAAAAGAAGGAGTACAGTAAGAAAGTTGGCTCCTAAATGAATTTTTTTTTTCAGGATAAGTGAAGAGGATTTTGAGGTGTGGAGAAATAATCTGAGAGAGAAATTTCCCATGAACAGGCCTGGGTGATTGTGCTGCAGAGTCTGATGACAAGTGAGAGTTGAGTCACTTGAGTTTCAGGCAGCAGCACTGGCCTTTCTCGATGCATGGATCACTAATAGTGATGAAGTAATTATCCATGTGTGTGACATGGTTATACTACTAAATTAAGCTAATTGAGGTGCCTCTTCTCTCCTTTGCTCCTCAGCTCCTGAGTCTTCCAAGTGTATCCAACAAATCTTCTGATAGAAGCACGGCCTCACAGACTATGCCATGCACACATAGAGCGTCTGCATGGTTTGCATCCCGGATAACTCATTCATGCAACTTAGCCACCGTTTTTCCTTGCCACTGATTTATTCACATAAGTATTGGAGAAATTACCCTTGGTTTTCAGTGTGGACTTCTTGATCTCATGTTTTAGATTAAAAGTCATTAAATTATCAGAGCAAATTCTTACACGTGTATATGCCATTGCTGAATGGATAAGTTGTCAAGTATGACATCAATTGCTACATCACAGGCTTTAAAATTGAATTTTGAAAAAAAAAAACAAAACCCAAAAACCAAAAGCAACCAAAAATTGAATTGACACTTTTGTTGCTGTACATTTCAGTCAACATTTTAAATGCAAAATAAAATTTAAATTTAAATTCTCTTTGAAAAGTAACAGGTTATTTTAAAATTGGACTCAGTCCATGTCAAATCCACACAAAACTGACTCGGCTACATACTCAAGTTTAAAAAGAAATACAGCTTGTTTTTAGCCACTAAGAGTGCTTTTTTCTTTTCAAATACCAGGTTCAAATGATTAATATGAAAATAAAGCTTTTCCTATCAGCTTGTGCAGACAGTAGAGCAGTATAAGATATTACAACTGTAAATAATACGAATTCATGTATCCTTCATGCTATAAGTAGGAACTTCATTTAAGACCTCAGTAAATTGGCATGGCAGGGGTAGCAGGAAGGCACTCAAGGAAGGAATCCTAAGGACCAGCCCAGTAACACAGAGTGGCCCCAACCTTTTTTGCTGGCCTCAAAAATGAAATAACAGATGTCAAGATCCTTTGTTGTAGTCCTGTTGTGGCCTGCCTATAGATGGGGATATTTGAATTTCATTTCCCTGCCTGCACTAAGAGTGTCTTTGAAAGCCTGATGACATTGGCTTTGTGTAGGTGAGGTGGATTTCCTCTATAGTTCGTGTTGGCACAGTAGCACTTGAAATGCAAAACACAAACATTTTCTTAACAGCATTAAATGTCTTCACTATTCAAAGGCATGGAAACAGGCCAGAAACTGTTCAGATTACCAGTGAACCTTTCAAGCTAGCTTTACAAAAGTGGGTATTATAACATGTGAGAATGTACAGAGAAAAGTGATGACTCTGTTGACTGTAGGAACAAAGGCAGCAACAGTATAGATAGTTTATAGTGCCTAATCCCTATAATCTGAAAGGTGAGAAAGGATCAAGAGGAATGTATTAACTGAACTATATCTGATTTTAAGGTTGTGGTTGCTGCTGAGAGATAATCAAGCACACATTTTAGAACAGTGTGTAAAATGGAAACTAATAATTTCATACCTGACATTGGAATTACTTATTCCAGAAAAAAAAAATGTATCAGATGCTGCCTAAACAAAAAATAGTGCATAGACAGGGAACATAGGGTTCTCCTGCATTGTTCAAAAGACAACCACTATTATGTTACATAAAATAACATTTTAAAAAAATGAGCCTCAATGGACTGAAGAGCCTTTCTTCAATTCAACATTTCTGATGTTCTTCATAATGTGCCTTTTTTTAAAATTACCCCCTCAATTAACTCATAATTGCTGTCCATGCCATATGAATTATGCAGCATTTGATGTAAATTCAGATTCCCTGGCACTGAACAAATCTAAGGGCATTTCAGAACTTGGTGTAATTACAAAAGTAATCCCTTTAGACTGAGAAAGAAAATGAATATCATCTTTTTTCGTCCTAGTTGGTTTGTATGGTACTCCTGTGCTAAATTCCCCCTGGGCTGCCATGAAAGTGCATGGATTTGGTCTGGCTGAGATGCAATTCATTTTCTCCACTGCAGCCCTCACAGAGCTGTACTCCACTGGTGGCTAGAAAGGTGTTTCTAAGACACAGTGCTTTGGCCCCTGCTGAGCAGGGCTGGCACAGCATCAATCTCCAAGAGTTACCCCTTACCAATAGGCTGGGGGTGGGCAGGATCTGGGGAGGAGACAAAGCCAGGAGAGCTGACCCAAAATGACAAAATGCAACAAAAGCTAGGACAAAGAAGGAGGTGAGGAGCATTTGTTTTTACATTTATTTTCCAGAGCAACCACTACACCTACTGAAACTCTGCTTCCTGGAAAGGGGTTGTACACTGCCTGCTGATGGGAAGTAGAGAATAAATCTTTGGTTTTCCTTTGCTTCTGCTGAGGAGGGGAGTGACAGAGAGGCTTGATGTATGCCTGGCATCCAGACAAGGTCAGCCCACCACAGTGCAATAGCAAGGAAGATCCAAAACTGGGGTAAATCAGTGCAGGTCAGGAGAAATTAAGAGATCTAGCCCAGCTGACACCAGTGATCCATGTGGCTGCAATTTCTCCTCAAATTTATCCTTGATCAGTTCTTCACTGAAACTCTAACTGAACTAGAGTCTGAGTGGAATATATCACTGGGGAAAAAAAAAGCAAAACAAGTCTTGCAATGTACTATGCTCTGAATTATTCAACTGTTGAAAGAGTCAAAGATTTATCCAAAATAAGAGAAACAGGGACAGTAAATCGGTGCATTTAAATATATGGCAACTTGTAGAGCAGTGGACAAAAGAGTAAGACAAGAAGCAATGGGGAAAAACTGATGCATAGGAAATTCCACCAGAATATGAGAAAGAACTTTACTGTGCACTAGAACTGATTGTACAGAGAGGGTGTGAAGTCAAACTCTCTGGGTGAAATCCTGTGCAATCTGTTCTAGGATGACCTCACCTGAGCAGAGAGGTTGGGGCAAATGACCCATGGTACTCCCGACTTTCTACTTCAATCTCTGTAATTTTATGAATATTTTTCTAACCTGTTATGTTTGTTTCTGGAATCAGGCTTATAAGAGAATAAATAAAATATTCTAGGAGAGAGTCTGGATTCTAAGTGACTTCTAATGCTCTTGGAAACTAACAGACTCTCAACAAATGTAAAAAATACAATAAGGTTTGTGTGCATCAAAATTTTTCAGTGTACCTAGCAGAGAAAAAAAATATTTCTGAAAATGTTCTTAGGCTGGGAATATACCTGATTAGCAAAAATCCAAATGTTTACTATATTGGCCAGACATAAAAAAACTCAGCATACTGATAGCCTTGATATTAAGGTGATTGGTGAGAATTTTCACTAAATACAAGATGAGAGAAAGCAAACTAACTAAGACAAGGCTCTCAAGGTTGACTTCCATATGCATTTCTTAGCTAATGTGCTATTTTCATTTGATAGAAGCACACCTGCCTCTCTAAATCTGCAGACAGGGGTGGGGTGTGTTGTCAGGGTTGAGGAGATCCTAGTGAAGCAGTGACAAGAAATGCTTGGAGGAGCTGAAAAAGCAGGAATAGAGAGAGAAGACAAAAAGCAAGGATGGGAGACAAGCTATCAAGAAGATACTATGACTGGTGGCACAGTGGATTGCACACCAAATCAACAGTTCTTAAAGCCTACAGATTTTCAGTCTGAATTTTTGCCAGCTCAAGGGAATTTGAGCTAATGCGAGATTTCTCATTTAAACAAATTTGACACTCAGCTTGACTAAACTCAACCTTGAGCTTTCATGATTAATTTTTCTTCAATACCAGGAGACATAAAATGGCAAGACAGCACTGAAAAGGGTTTTGGCCAGAAAACCTTAAATACAGACATGCCTAAAGAGTCAGGTGAATGAAAGTCTAATAAGAATCTCTCCAAATATGTTTTTCTCTTATAACACTACCATCAACACATATAAATACAATTCCATTTTATAACTCCTCTAACCTGACCAAAGCTCAGATTCAGTTATACAATGACATTCTTGTCTTCTTTATCTCTTTAACAAAGATGCGCTGTAACCTGTGCAATTACAAGAAAGAATTTTTGAAATATACAAGCACACCAATACAACTGTGATTTTTCTGCAGTTTTGTTATTGTGTTTGCTGCCCCTGATCACTCTAAGAAACTTTCGAAGCTGCACAAGTAGGAGTGAGGATGGCTACAAGCCATGAAGTCACATCCTGCTATTGACCCTGCTGTCAGGGTTGTTTATGCCACCCTTCTGATGGATTACCTGAGTTTATCATGATTGTTGCAAGGAATGTATGAAATAAAAAAGTGTGACTATTCCTCCTTTACAGAAGAAAGGTGAAAAGCAAGAAAGATTATGTGATTTTCCTGAGACAACTTAAAATAAAAAAAAGTATGCAAATCATGGATACTTAATTCAGCATGGCTAAACTTAGGCTTTCTCCTCCATAACAGGAGATAAGTAAAACTTTGCCTCTAATTTTTAACCTGTCAACCGCATTAATTTATCTTAGAGTGTGGGGGGGAAACAATCCAGATCCTTTCTCAGTATACTGTAAACACAGAACTTTTTTGCCGAAATAAAGAGCTGAAGAATCAAACTGAATAGATACTAAGTTCCACACAATATTAAAATAATTGCTACCACGATTCCTCACTTTTAGTATTTTTGGCTTCTGGTGGTATTTCCTGACTGTCATAAAGGGAATCATTAATATTATCCCTGCCTTGCTGCCTCTTTGTCTCCCCCTCCCCCTCCTTTTCTCTATATGGAGACAAGCGCCGTAGTCTCTACTGAAAACTGAAGTATAACCATCTAATTGTTAATCAGCCAGTAGAAAGTGGCTGATAAAGCAAAATGCCATGATGACTTCTACTTGAGAGTGTAAAAGATTAGGTAAAATTGATCTTTGATGTACTCATACCATAATTTTTCTTTCTGGATACTCAGAGTCCTAAACCCACATTCTTAAAATCAGATGTCCTTCCTTTTTAACAAGCATTATTACAAATCTGAAGTCAATTGATGGCTTGCATTGACTTGAACAGGACAACAGTTAAATGATGTACCCAAGGTCATACAGAAAGTCTGTATGACGATGAGGAAGATTTTATTAGCTTTGTACATTAACATTTTTTCTCTCTGGCTATGACAGCTGTAAAATTTATTGTCATTTCCCTAGGTAGTGCCCTGTATTGCTAGCCTGAAATCATCTGAAGCAAAATTATTTGCTTTCAGAGGTTTTTTAAGTATCCTAAAAAGATTACAGAGTCTGACTGTATTTTAAGACACTTGGAAATAAAGTTGCATTGCTACTGAAACAAAATTCAAGAGTAATTATGTTTCTGTCTAAATATTTGTCAGTAAAGCTTTTTATTCTGCCTCCCCTTCAAAGTCTGCTACATTCAAAATAGTTAGTCACACTACAGAGCACAGAAATTCCTTTCTGAACATTAGCCATCCAATCCAGCTTTTTTTAGAAGCCACCAAGAAAACGGTGACCCCTTCCACACACATATAATACAGACAGTCACTCATGCATTAACAGCCATAAACCCCCAAAGGTCGTTTCCATGACAACCCCAGGGTCCTTAATGACCCTGACAGTTCAATGATTTTGTTTTGTTTGAGAGTGAAGGAATAATAAGTCTTCTCCCATCACCCCCTACCCCCTCTGCTGCACTGATATGCTGTTCATTATCTGATCCCAGGCTCAGCCCTGGAGACAGAGCGGCAGCCAGCTCTGAAAGACAAGAGCCTCGCTGCAGACAAAGAGCATCGAAGGAGCTGAGCGTGCTCAGCATACTGCAGCAGCACCAGCCTCATTAATTCCATCACTAGCCCAATGAGTTTAAGCAAGTGCCAGGGGTATTACAATAGTTTGTAGCAATATGTTGCATAAGTGAGCCCCAAATCACTGTACAGTTATTTAGAAAGTACATTTTGCATACCACTAGCAGGACTGTTTCTGTTAATGATGTGTGCCAGAAACACAATAAGACATTGCAGCTAGTCTGCAGCAAGACCTATAATTTTAATGACATGATGAATAAGGCAATTAATGTACTTCAATCTATTTCCCATATGTATCATATTTAACTTCAGAGAACTAAAGAGATATCCAAGAGAAAGAAGTGTAATAATGCATCACTAAATGGGTAGGCTACTCCTAATTCTTTAAGTGCATGTTTCTTAGTACGGCTCTGCAGCTGAACCTTCTATTCTTTAATTAGAAATCAGCTACAGGCATATGCAGACTTCCATTCCCAATGTTACATGGAGTCTTCATTAAATGCTATAGAAATTGGCTTGTTGATCCAATGTCTTTCTTTATGAAATTCCACTAAAAGCTGCTTCCATTGTTTACATGAAACTGTATCCATTCATTTGATCCCAGCCCAGCATTGCCTCGTCATGACCATGGTCTTACTAGTGCCATATTAAACCAGCTCTTTGGTGACCTATTTTATGGATGGATGAATCTAAATTGCCTTCATTTTCCTTCACTTCATAGATTAACTATGCATTGAACATAAATGGTATAAATTACAGCTTCCAAAAGGTTTCTCTAACTAGAATCAATGGCCATTGGCCTCACAGCTTTCAGAGTCGCTGCAAGTTGCAACTCTGTGGGGAGACCACAGAGTTCCTCCTACTTCCTTCCTCCTCCTCCTTTTCTTACTCACAGAGACCTCAAGGCAGTATCCTGGGACTAAAGCACTCCGTACAGCAGAAAGGTCCATGTCTTTACAGGTAGATATGCTACTGTTAGAGTAGTTTTGTACCTGTAACATAAGAGGTGGCCCAACCTTTCTAATGAGAGTGAGAAGCCTTTAATGTGCTTTAGATCAAATTATAACAATTTTGCTGGATTCAACTTTACTGTATAACATTCAATCCTTTGATCTAGAGAAATGCTTAACTTCAAATGGCTTTAGAAGAAACATGCTATGGCACAGTCCCCTCAGGGTACCTGCATCCTTAGAACATAGGCCCTATAATGAAGCTATCTAGAACTGTCCCTAACTTTTTACTTCAATTCCCTGGAATTTATTAGAAATATATATATGTTAGACAAATGAATACTCCCAGAGAAACTGTCTCCCTCAGCACTGGAACTCAATAAGCATCTTGAATTTTTGTTGCTATTTGTATGTTACATTCAGTCATTATTTGGAGAAAAGTTAATCAGTATTCTCTGGGATAAAAAAAAAATCAAAATTTTTGCTTTATTCTGAAAAGTAAAATCTGATATTAATCAAAGTATTTACAGAGGAAGTCGGAGATAGGACTGGAGCACAGGTACTAGACCCTTCTGCTCCTTCCTAGCACTCAATTTCCACTCCCTCAAATATAATGATACGCCTTTTAATATTGCCTACACTCTGTTTATTCCTCTTCACTGCAACCTAAAGCAAGGTCACTGGAAAGTCAGAGACAACACAGCAAGTCCAAGTTTCATGCAGGAAAGAAGAGAGATTTAAAGAAAAATTTTAGCATCTTGCTTCTACAGTTAATCGTTCCCAGCAGCATGTCTTGATTGTACACTACAAAGGTAATCCAAACTATCAGTTACAGCCACACTACAACCTGTGTGCTCCCCAAACATGACATTTCCTCCTGCATGCCATCCATGTTTCTCTCCATGACAGCAGAGTTTCCCAGGTTCTGCAGAGCTTCCCCACAGAGTGCTATACACGCCTTCCTAGGCAAGCCCTTTGCTCTCAGTTTCATTACCATGTTCTATGCATACCCCAGAAGCAGTCTTGGTCTGATAGCAATTAAATATGCCCAGAGGCCTGGATTCTCTCTTCGAGTGCACATGCAGCTCTCATTAATGTTAATGTTGGCTGTGCACCTTATCACAAGGAGAAGCAGGGAGATCCATAAAAGTACCTAACCTGGGGAAAATCTGGCTGGGAAGCAAAATGATGTTGTGTGTATGCACATAGGATGTAGTTCTCCATTTCAATGTAGTTTTCATAAACAGTGGAAAGTCTTCCAGCCCACAAGGCAAAGAAATTAAGCACCTAATGTGTCAGGATTCTTATGCAGCCTTCAAATATAATCACACTGTTTCTGCCCTGTTAACAGTACAACACAGTCAGCTATGAAACACAATGTGTAGTTCTGTAGAAATTGTGAGATTTTTTTTATTATTTTTGTGACAACCAGAGACACTTAGAAAGCCCAAATGGGATTAGGATCTTACTGAAGTCTCTCCTCAGAAAATGTATAATGTGTCTCTTCCCTAGTAAGTTTAGACATAAAACAGGTAAGAGACAAAAGAAGTGGTTATCTCCATTTCACACGCTAGCAGAAGAGGCATAAAGATGAAGTTACTTTCCCAAGTTTACAGCAACAGGAAGCAGAAAGAGACAGCAAATTTCCTGAAATCTATCTCAACCCTTTCACTACATCAACATCTTTCCCCAAATCTGAAAGCTTCATCTCCCATCTCATTCACTTCAACAGTTCATGAAACAAAAATGCATCCCACAGGATTTTTTGTGGGGTTCCCTTTCTCTTACATTTCATCTTGTTAGAGGCATGTAACACATAGTAAAAGACAACACTTCAAATTCCTTTTCCAGCAGGAAAAAAAAGACTCTCGGAGGACCAGGTTCTACTACCTTTAAGAGAGATACTCCACCTAGAAAGTGAAAAATTGACCCAATATACAAGATGTCCCCCCAGATTTTACTTCTGTTTATAATCCCAATTTTCCAGAGACAATTTAAAAAGTTGTTATTGTATACAGTTATGTACTAAAGTAGCATGGTACAGAAAGAAGAGAAGAAAAAAATGTCGTTTAAAGCGAATGAACATACAGGATTTGGGAGCAGATCATCCCGATTCCCATCACACAGCATGTACACAGCAACCAGGGCATCAGGTCCAGCCAGCAAGAGTGACATGAAAGAGAGGTCCCTCTTGATCAACCTGATCTCCTTCTGTGACCAGAGAGTGGGGGGAATGGAGTTACACCCAGCTCGTGTCTGGTCACCACTGTTGCTCCCCAAGGCTCAGTATTGGTGCCAGTGCTGTTTAATATCTATATCTGTGACCTGGACGAGGGGACTGAGTTTGCAGACAACAGTGAGTTGGGTGGGAATGTTGGTCTGACTCTCTGCAATGAACAGAAAGGAGGTATTAGTCTTGTCTTCCATGTAACAGTGATAGAAAGAACTTAGCCTCACATTGTGCTGGGGAGGCTTAGATTGGATATTCTGAAAGGGCTGCCAAGAATTGGAACAGCCTGCCCAGGGAAATGGTGGTGTCACCCTCCCCAGAGATATTTAAAAGATGTGTACATGTTTCACTTAGAGACACCGTTTAGTGGTGGACTTTAAAGGGTGAGGTTTAGGGTTGGACTTGAGGATCTGAAAGGTATTTCCCAACTCTAATGATTCTATGATTCTCTGAGGCACATCTGAATATTCATGAGGCGAGCCTTTCCCAAGAGAACATTAGTAATGAGGGGAAAAACTTTGGCAATTCAGTGTCTGCACACCATGAGTCATCCCTTCCAACACCACAGCTGTTAAGTACAATTTTGTTAATTTATTTGGAAAACTTATAATTTCAAGTTTTCACATATATACTGACTTGTGAAATAAAATTGCCATGAAGTAAAGATTTTAATGACTAGAACAAGTCACTTCAACTGAGCTTCTATAAAGTGTGTCCTAAATGTCTGAGGTGATACAAAACGTACTTAGGATTACAAAACATTTTAAGACGGCCATATGGACCGTGTACAAGTAAGGATAAGTGTAAGGGAGTGTTAGCTAAGCATAGATAGATAATTATTTACATTAATGTAATATCTCTCTTGTATATATAAAATAAGTATGTGTTGAAAGAGAAATTTCTTGAATTAGGGTAATTTAAGAGCCATTTGAAACTCAGAAATATGCATTACCTTTTTTTTTCCCCCCAATGGCACTGCTCATAGCTATAATTTCCATGGCAATGAAAAGAAAGGCATCTGAAATGAAAGTGTTAAGAATAACAAAATTTTTCCATTTCACTGTTAGGAGGAGGACAATAACTGCTAAAGTTCAGAAACAGCAGACCTGAAAAAACATTATTTTTTCACCTGCTTTGCTAAAATGTAATCTGTGGCAATTTGCCCAAGCCTCCTAAGGTTGAATCAGAAGATACTACTGTTATTCCTCCCAGTACTTGTTGTTTGTGCTAGTCTGGGCACAGTTTGATGCCAAAAAACAGGTTTCTACTGCCAAGAGGACAGGTATTTAATGCTGGAATAAAATACACTGAACCACAGTAACCTCCAGCTTTAATGCTCTATTCCCTTATATTTGAACCATCATGAAACTTGGACATATATTGTATCTTTTTTACCAGCTAAAGTTGTTTTACATTATTTGTAGAATCATTAAGTTATGGATTATTTCTTCCGGTTCTGCAGTTAATTACAAACAAGTATTCTTTTGCCCATACAAAAGAATTATTCACAATCAAATCCTAGAGCTCATGCACAGTACAGAAAGAAAGTACCAATGGAGGAATAATGTGCTGAGCAAAGATAAAGCAGAAGGTGCTATGTGCTGCAAATTCCAGGAATCTGCTTTACCAAACCCATCTTGGCATTCTGGAGGACAGGTTTTTAGAGGTTCTAGGTGCTGTTTTCAAAGGATGTAAGCATATGTATGTCTGCTTTATGCAAAGCTCAATAGCTGAATTGCATGAAAAACCCCAGTTGAAGGCAAAGCATTCTCAAGGTGACACAGATAAGTCAATAATGTGTTAGAATTTCCAATTCTCCTCTGTATAAAACAAATTGTTTTGAGACCTTTACTTTCTTCTGAGTCTGACACAATAAGATGCTGACCTGCTGTCTTAAAACAGTTTATGGAAAGCATAAGACCTTATCTAAAACCATGGAAGTTTCTCAGATGTAAGGGATCATGCTTGGTACAGACATCTCTCCCTAAGCATCACCAGCCTTGAGTGTACACTGCAGCAGCCATGAGGAGTAACCTGTTACAGACACAGCTGCTCTGACACCCACTGACTAACCAGAACACAGGGACTCAGCTCTGGTTTGGCTTTGTCAAACCAGAGCCAGAAACACTAATAAGGATTTTGCAATTGGTTTCAGCAAGAATAGTTTCTCAATGTGTGAACACTTGTAAGTTTTTCTGATCGAGCTATCTGTGGCTATCTTACTGATTCATCCACAGAGAAGTAATTTAGATTTTCATCTTTCTACATCAGGCAAGGAAAACTACATATTTTATGCATTTATTTTTTTCCATTTTCTAGCTGATATTTATTTTGGGCTGCTTCTTTTGAGAGCAATAATGGTAACCCTACGTGTCAATAAATATTAGTTAAGTAACAAAACACCAAGAGGTGAGTTCTAAAAAGCAAATGTTTCAAAAAGTAATTGCTTTCAATTTTTGAGCTTTATGTGACAGAAATTTTTGAGAACTTGCCACACAGAATTAATTTGAACTCAACAAACCTTTCCTTCATTTGCAAGCAGTTGTAAGACAGCAGTCATGGCAGAACAACACTGGAATTAAGAGGCAGATAGCAAGCTGAAGGAGCACTAACAATCTGACTAAATCTGACTTAGATGCAGAATCTTCTCTATTGAATATTTTTTTTTTATTTTCTTCTCACCCTGGTGCTCCACAGCACAACTGAATCTTTTTGTCTCTTATTGTGTTTGCTGAACATGTGTGCTAATATATCTCATCTTTTAAAACAGGGCATTCAGGATTTCAGATAATATGATCAACCTTTTTAGATTTTTTTAAATAAAATGCATAAAAACATACCTTCTAGTATGAGTCTATGAAGAGTCTATGCCTACATTTATTTCTGTATCTATTCATCCATATGTTCCCATTGGAACATTAATTTCAGTAGAAAACATTTTGGCTAAAAGAGTCTCAGATTAGTCACCTATTCTGCCATACCAGCACTAAATTTACTGTTTCCATTAGCCCATGAATGGTGCAATGCCCTGTTACCAATTGCCATCCTGAGTGTGTTTTGTAAGCAAGGCCACGCTACACTTGTGGACCAAATGGTGTATGCCAAATGATTATGCAGGCCTTGAGGCACTCTGAGTGTACAAACATTTACACTACAACAGATCTTTGGCCAAGTGGCCAAGTAATTGATTACAGGGCTATGAATGTCACTGGATTTTATTTATAAAAATCCCATGATATTATCTCTACTTCATGCAGAATTAGTACTGGCAGTTTTTAAAAGCAGGATACTCTTAGGTGAATACAGAAGCAAGCAGCCCTTGAAGAAAGTAGTTGAGAACAAATAGGAGCAGGTCTCACCCTGACTACCACTTTTTCTGAACCCTATATATCTGACAATTAGGCAAATGCATTATGAAGGTTCCCTGTTTTGCTATAAGTGAACATGAGGAGGTCTTTCCTATAGAGACTATTATACCAAAACAACAACAACACTGACCTATGTTAAAAAAAAAAAAACAACCAAACCAAAAGACAAAATAATAAAATGCATCAGAAATATTTTAAAATAAAATCAGTTGAATTCTAGCTTCAAACACAGACATTAAATAGAAAAAGTCTAATGCTGGACAAGAGACAAATTATTACAGGAAATATTTTTTCAGTTTAAATTGCTTTTCCCATCAAATCTTAATTATTTTGAAAGGTAAGGAAAAATTCTGTGGAAAATCAGGAGATATAGTGATAGTCAGCTGTACCACATTAAAAATCAGAGGCGCCATTTTTATCTTTAGAGGTGGCATTCTTAGACACACACACGATAATAAGGAGCCATGCAGAAGCACATTGGCCTTTAGTTTTAACATCTGCAAAACACAAAGTCTCCGACCCATAAAATCATATGGACAGTTAACTTTGCACACTGTGTTAAGCCTCTTGACAGAGCATCTCATTCAAAAATGCACATAAGAGCACATTCAAGAGTGCTTCTCTGGAGCTGAATTTGCTGTACTGATTTCTTCTCAGTTTAAATATTTTTTTCCTTTTCTTTTGCTGCTAAAATCGAAGAAAAGAATGAGTGAGTGCACCCTAATTTGATTCCCTGCATCAGACACAAAGGATAAACTCACCTCAAGTGACTGATAGACAAAAGCAAGCTGTAGTTTAGAGACAATGATTTTAACTATTCCCCTTGTTTTAAAATGACTATCTGTCTAAAAGCTATGCCTTTGCAGAGCTGATGAAGAATGTGCTGCATCCACAGTGTTTGTCACAAATCTGCTCAGTGTGTTGCTCTCAGAAGTACTAACACATGCACTCTAAATGTGGTTTACAGACACTGTTCCCCACATGCTAGGTGATTACAGGTCCTCCTCCTAATTTACTCAAATTTCTGTATTGTTGGTGTAGTTTCCTTTCAAGCATCACCTCTGGCAGAGATAAACAATTCTGCGAGCAAGTGCAGGGAACTGTGAGCATCACCACATCCACAATGACAGCAATGGGCCAGGAAGCCCATTCCAGAGCTCTGAGCTCACCATGTGGCACCATGGCACTGGCTGCCTCCAAACCCAGATACAGTCATAATAAAAAATGATGCATTGTTGAGAGTAAGTAAACAGTATGCAAACCTGGACTCCTACAGCTCTTGCTGTATTTGTAAATGGTTTGTAAATGGAGAGAGTGAAAAACTGAACAGGTAACAATTCTGTGCCTCAGTTTTGATTGTTCCCTCAAACTTCTGAGGAAAACCACCCAAGAAGGAAAAAGTTCTGGCTCTAAGATCCAAAACTGTTTTCTAGAACATCGATACTAAACATGCTACTGATCCAGAAGTTGCAATCCAAAATGCAACACATGAATTGAACTCTGTGATATAATTAGAAAAGAATTAGAAAGATATGTGGTATGCAATATTTACATTAGGATTGCATCCAGAATTAAACACTGTTCAAGTACTCTGTGACTGTTGGGAGCAATGCCAAGCTGCTTCCTGGCAAGTCAACAGACCCAAGGAATACAAAGGTGGTTTGGGGTTTGCTTTGCTTCCTTTGAAGTTCTGCCCTGCACAAAGGTTAGTCAG
Organism: Chloebia gouldiae; assembly: GCA_003676055.1. Lineage (NCBI taxonomy): Eukaryota > Metazoa > Chordata > Aves > Passeriformes > Passeridae > Chloebia > Chloebia gouldiae. The sequence continues at coordinate 8,969,297 of QUSF01000014.1, read as the reverse complement.
ACTACACTGAAGGTCTCAGAACAGCTAATATGGTTTTCTTTGTGCAGGATCTGTAATTGAAAAGCATTTTGAGCAGCAGGAGGGTAACCATGCAGTTCTGAGAGAAAAGTAGTGCATTTCCTCTGTCACAAACAAGAAACAAATCACTTTTAGTAGTAAGAAGCCAGCAGCAGCATCTCTAGAACACATGTGGAACAGAGCTGCCACTGTTAGACATGAAAAAGACTTATTGATCTGCTAGTCCAGCTACCTGCAAATTTAAGACTGCACTCTACAGGATGTCTACTATTTATTTTTTATACTGGTTTCAGAAGACCACATATTGGTGATCCCACCACTTTCCTGTTAGGTTTTATCCCAATTTTCACATAACTCTCTGTCAAGGGGAGATGAAAAGGGTGAGGTTGTTTGTTATCCTACACTTGTTCTGAGTTCCTTAGACTACATCTGGGTGTCACTCTAATTTTTTTGTGCTTACCTACCTAGATAAAGTTTCCTTTTCATCTTTCTTTACCCAGATTTGATATTACATCAGAAACCAGCAGTCCTCTGAGTGCTTACTCTAGTCAAATGACCACCACTAGACGTTTTATGGTTGCCCTTTTCAGCTTGTTAATTTCTTTCTTTCCAAACTCTGTGGGCAGCATAATTTTAGCAATGAGCTGTTGAGGATGACAGGCACAGCAAATAAGAGTAATCCAGGAGTGTAAGGACCTTATTAATAAACTAGTAGAAGCACGTAAATGCACAGTGTCACAGCTTAAAATGAAAACAGGGACAAACATGTTGGTTTCTTGGAACCTTTGAAATTGTTTCATGTCAAAAGTGCCCAAGGCTAACCAGATTGATAAAGGACCAATGTGTCGGGTCTTATTTAGTGGAAGAACCCAATTAATTATTATACAGAATTAGATGCCATTTAGCGTTGCTTATATTACTGATGACTCGCTAATTTGGCTGGCTCTGATGTAATTACAATTAATTTACGTCCTTAATCCTAATGCTCTAACCTGGCTTTGATTTAATCAGGCGATGTGGAGGTATCACAATCAAAGCAGCACTGAGGAGCTTACTGCTAAAAAGAGATAATTATACCTTACAAAACATATCCTTCCTACCACTTGCATGTCTTGAAATACTGAATTAGAACAGTGAAATTTTCAGTCGGAAAATCTCTAATGGCAAAGTTCAGAGAAAATCTGAGACCACTGCCCAAACTTCTTCTTTTCTTTCTCTCAGAACATGTAAGTACAGTTTTATTTGGTTGCAACCTACAGATCTTCAGATAAGCTCAAAGAAAAGCAAATCTTCATGCCATGCCATCAAGACACAAGAGGTGACAGTAAAGCCTGTAAGATCTGGAAGAACACATCAGTGCAAATGAAAATAACAGCAACCCAGGGCTCAGCTTCAGCTTGCCTTGCTGGGAAGTCAAAGCAAGTGAAACTAGCAATCCCTTTCTCCTGGGGATGCTGGTCTTCTGACCCATTATGCATCCCTAAATGCCAGTTCCCCTTGACCCTTCCACACTATCACAGCTTAGAGATAGCTGTGGCCTCTATCTTATCTCAGAAAGCATAGGATTACTTTATAAGGAGTCCTAAAGGTGGGGAGAGACAAAGAGGTCTCTCTGAGACATTTCTGCAGCTGTTAGAGAGGGCACTTGCCATTGGTTTGTCCTCTGGTGCCAGGGAGAAAAGCAGTTTTGAGGACTCCATCTTCAGATGCTTTCTAAGAAACTATATGTAAGGCAAGCCTGGACCCACAGAATTTTGCTGTGGATTTTCTTACCTTGCTTCCTGATTTCCCCTTAGGTTGTACATCTGTCCCCAGACCCTTACAATAAATGTGGCCTCTGCCTTATGTTCTCCTTTTAAACTTCTGTTTTGAACAGGTCCGAGAAATTTAATTTCCTGATTATTGTATGTCTACAAAGCTAAACTATTAATCCATAAGTCGTTAAGTTAATTTTATTAATTCTTGAGGAAATATTTTAGCTACTCATTCAGTCTTTAGCACATAAGTTAAATGTGCTCCACTATGAAAAGCTTCTTTGCTGCTGCAGAATTGAAAGGCACAGAAAGTCTCTCTCTGTTCTCTGTCTTGGAGGCCAGCCTGACAAAAAAGACCTCAGTTGAAAAAAGACTGCCATAGTAGAATGCACACAGGGGCAATGCAAATCTAGTTATTCTTTCGCAAACAGCACATCTTTCAGCCCAGAATAGCACATGTTAGTGAGGTTATCATAACATTGGAAGTTAAGACAGTTAACTTAAGGCTGGAAGTTAAGGCTGGAATGCAAGAAACTGTTCGGTGTGGGGAATTTAATTTCAGTTATCCTGGTTATCTTGCTTTGCAGACATTAAAATGCTTCTTTTTCTTATAACCTTGCTACTCTGTGGAACTGTAGTACAGTTCAAAAACACTGAGCTTACCATTACTGATGGCAGCCAAAGGAACTGCTGCACCTTACTGTCTTGTGTTTTGTTAACTAAAAGCAGGACATTTTTATGAGAAAGAACATTAACTATGATACATTCTAACTACACGCAGGGAGAAAGATTAGCTTTACAGGACCCAGAACTTCCCATCTCTCCTTTTAGCAGTTCATAGCAAACAACCTGTGCCTAGATGTAATGGGAAGAGAACAGGATTCACTCCTCATTTTCTCTCCCCTTGTCTTGCTCATATCATTGTATTCAGGCTCTTGCACACTCAAGTCATCCCAGCTCAGTATAGCACTTAATCTTATCAAATATATGCTTAAGTCCCACTGAAGTCCCTGAGAGTTAAGCATACGTTTGTATGCTTTGTTGCAAAGCAGACTGTTGTCAGAAACTGCCTGTGTACTCTTCATGGCTTCAGATTATTGCAAGCACTTTCATTAGTCAGTCTCTAAGACAAGCCTGCTTTTATCAAGTTGTCAGATTTTGCACAGAGGGAAGAGAGGGTATTTGTGAGAGGGAAGGAGAGCTGTTCTATTCCCTGTGCATGCAAACATCTCCCCAACAGCTGACAGAACTGCAGATGTGTTGTTTTGAGATGCCTGCTCTCTCTACAGCAGGCATGCTCCAGAGGAGATAATGGCTGCCATCCCACCGAGAGTGCTGTTATATGATCCTCTTTCAGTTATTTGAAATATGGACTTCACTCAGAGGATTCTAGGAATAGCTGCTCCAGCTGTTCTGGAGAGATAGAAAGCTGTCACAGGAGACATTGTTAGACTCTGCTAAAATCAGCGGCTGCACTAAAGATCTCACATAAACTCCTTAATGGTTTGTACCATTCAGTCAGGAGTCAAGGAGAAGTGAAATGTGGTCTGTGACTATAAGGCAGTTTGTATTCCATGCATCAAGGCTATGCTTGGATTTGGCAGACAGAATAGGAAAGATGCTAAACGGATCCTTTTATCAAGTGTCTGAGCAGTTACTTGATCTAAGAGGTTTGTATACCTGCAACCAGCAATGTAAATGTCTGAGACAAATTACAAGGCAGCAGTAGTGTTACAGTGAAGGATGAAAGTGCACACAGAAAGGCAAACAAGCAAAGCATTACAACAGCCACTTAATGGCAAACACATTTATTAACATCAAGCGTGATGTTTGTAGGTTTTCCCTGCCACAACCAGCTGCAGGTGCCAGCTACTTAAAAAGATGAAACAGTGCAGTGAATAAAATTGAGGGATTTTTCTTTTTTTTTTTTTTCAATGTAGCCTGCCTGCATTCTTGGCAGAGGAAGCAGGCTCCTAGCTCTGCCTTCGAAGGAACAAAAGGCATGCTGGCACTCAGCAAGCAACTTGATTTCACAAGGCCTCCTGGGAAGGCTGTACGGGAGCATGGCTCTGTGTCTGGCAGCTGCATCCTTGAATAAAAAGAGGAGGAGGAAAAGGGCAGGAAGGAAAGAGCACACAAGGTCTCCATACCACACATGAGAAGCTTTTACACACAATCAGACATCCTTGCCCCAAAGTATTCAATAAAAGAAGTGTTCAAGGTGAACCACTATACTTACTGCACACCACAGCAGCACATTTCACAGGCTACTGTTCCTTTATTAGAAACATTTCTCAAAGGTTCCATTGGTACTCATAGATTGTTAGGGGTTTGGGGTTTTTTTAAGCATAGGAAATACAGGGAAGTAGAAGAACTAAATAAAAATTTGAAAATTCAAGGTACTTTATAAAGCAAAAATAACATTCTTTCCTTTTACTTTTTGATTTTACTCAAGAGAAATAAGTAGTCAAAATGCAAGTGGGAAACTGTCCTACTGCAGCAGAGTACATCAGTTTCTTTCAGTTTAAGGTATTGACTCAAAATAGGTATTTTAATCATGCCAGTGGTATGACATGGACAGAAAACAGCTACAAAAATTAATGCATGACTCAGTGGAAATTCAGACAGAAATAGAGATGCTCATTAGTACTGGATTATATCTGAAACATGAGTGAGATAAACCTGCCATATCTATGATACTGATTCTCATTGAGACCTTAAGCTGGGTAAGCAAGGTACAAGTAAAGGATTGCTCACATCAGAACCTTAAAAATATTATAAAGTTCAATGTAGTTAGGACACCTTTCTTAAAAGGCAAAGTCAAGGTTCTTCTGTAGTTCAAAGTCTTAGAAAATTCTAGACAAACTAGAAAAAGAAGAGGGCAAAGTTAGTATTACCGTGAGACACAATAATACTGATGTCTCAGTACATTTCCAGGATTGGTCTTTTCATTTAACTCCAGTGTATTTAGACTCATGCAGAGAATTAAATTAATCATGATAGAATGGAAATCAGGACAAGTTTCCTTAAGGGCATATTGACATTTTATCTCTCTTGTTCATTGACACAGATGTAAACAGGAGCTGCAAAAGAGTGAGAATCTCTTCTCTTGCCTATTTCACATTTGTAAATCAAAGTAGGGCTTAATCTAATACTCTAGTTCTTTCAGCTGGAAAGAATGAGGGAGGGCATTCACTCCCTGAAAGTAAACTTCTGGCAGTGAGGCCAAAGAAAAAGAAATATTCAGTTCTTTAAGGACGATGGTGTTTCTAATAAAAATAAACATCTGGTTATCTGAAACCACTGTCAGAGAAAGTGTTTATTTTAAATATTAGCTGTACCTGGTGGATCAGATTAATTCTTCCTCCTACCCTGAATACTTTTTTAAATCATAAGTAATTCTACTGACTGCAGAAGTCATAAGCAAGATTGTTGTGGTTGCAAATTTTAGACAACAGAGCCTTTAAAGAAAAAACCCTAAGCAAACAAACCAAAAACCCTACAACCCAAGCCAACCTTCATCATGACCTGTTACTTGCATGCCAAATTCTTGCTAATTAGGAAGTGTTTTCTGTGTCAAACAAATTTGCTCCTATATTGCAAATGTTTCTGGGAGTTATGATAATTATGTACTTCAAACAAAACTCTGTTGGATAGTCCACAATGGTCACCTCATTCCTATGTTGGCCGATCACCTTGGGTCAGTAGTTTAAGTAGCTTACTCTCAGCAGAATCAAGTAATCCTCTCTGATCATCCACTTTATATCTTAGTAGTGTTTCCTTATTCACCTTTAGTCCAGTTGATCTGAATAGTGGGGAATTTGATTCTCTTAACCTGTTTTAATGTTGTTTCTCTGAGTTTGCATGCAGTATCTTATTGCAGCACCCTACTCCAGCTTGTGTGCCACCAGTGGTCCACTCTTCTGTCCCTCTTGGCAGGCCATGCACAGCACAATCTACAGCTTTGGAGCCAGGCTCCTTCTCACAGACAAACTGAACAACCTCCTTTTTTAATATAGGATCCACAGCAATTGGCATATTTGTTTCTAATCAACTTTTTAAATGGCACCATTCAGCTGTGCTTAACCACATTACTTAATTTGCAGTCTGTTTTGCTATCGATTTCTTATACCCTCTACAGATATAGGACATGACTCAATACAGCATTTTCTTTACCTAACACATTTATCTGCCAGCCAAAAAGCTGAGAAATTTAGTAAATATGTTTGTAAATTTTGGATTACAGCTCTCTTATAAATTAGTTGATAAGGCTATTTACTGAAAATATGAAGAAATATACACATAGTATTTTCCAAAAAATCTCAGAAATAAAAATTAACATAAGGTACCAGAAAAATTAGCTTTGGTTAAAAAAAAAAAAAGCCAAAACCAACTAACATATTTTCCTTAAAGCAGACCTTAGCTCTATGTCCAAATGCCTCTTATTTTCTATTCAGATCAGAGGATTTTTACAGTTCATTTTTTTGTGCGAAGAATGTTAATTTTTGATGACCTGTGAACAAAAGGAAGATACATCTGGAAAGCTGAAGAAGTGGGAAATACTATATTTCCACCTAATTATTAGTTAGAGGACAGAAAGAATTATGGATTTCTCCAGTGGGGAAAGAAGAAACCGGAAAGAGCACAGAATGCTTTTAGATATTTATCAGTTGAACCCCTGATAAAAGCATGAAAAGAGGTTTCTACTGTGCAATGTTTCTACTCTTTCCAAAGTATGTTTGAAGTGGACCTCACAAGTGGTACACAGGGTTTTCAGCTCCATCAATTCCCAACATCTGATATTAAGCAGTTACATGGGAACCTCATTTTACACTGAAATCTGAGCACATTTCTGTCTCTCTTTGCAAGGAGGGACACCAAAAATGTGGCTTGACTATTCAAACCTGAGAGCTCAAATAGCAAAATCAAATTAAAAAAAAAAAAACACTTAATGGTAACAATCTTGTAAAGATAGTCCAAAAAATTTGCACAGGTTGCTTCATATTTGAATGCCTGTTTTTCTCAAAATTGAACTTTTTAAAGTAAATTCTAGAAGAATAATTCTTACTTATACTGCAACAGTAATCAGTGCTTCTTGATTTAAAATATTTTTTTTTCCAAAATGTAGCTTAGTTTAATGAATTTAAACTGCTTGTTAACTCATTACCCACAAGTCATTGAGAACTCAAGGACTGGTAAAAAAAAGCCCCTATACATTTGGTAGAAAATATGCACATTCATACAGTAAGAGTTTAAATAGTCATTTAGCATGTGCATTCTACCCATTCTGACTGTAGTGCTTAGTGCATGATTTCCATATTCCCACTTTAGACAAGTAGAAAGTCTTAATCTGAACAAAATAGAGACTCCAAATCAAAACAGGCCGTTATCAAACTCTACATTTCATCAAAATTTATATAAACACCCTTTGGTTAAGAAAAAATGTGATATGACTTATTAACCTCTTCAAAGAAAGACACAACACAAATTTCATAGGAGCCGCTTGCTCACATCACTGAAAAGAAAAGCTGAGCAAACAAAACCTTTGCCTATAACTAAGCTGTAGTTAAATATGTTTGGTTTAGAATTCACTTCTGTGCGAACTTCAGCCAAGTTGCTCAGTTTAAAGGGAATGATGGCTGTGAATGATGTTAATATTTTCACAAAAGATGAAATTTGAAAGAGCCAATATGGAAACCTGCTCTTATGAACAATTATATTCAATCAGGGGATTGTGTGTGCAGTCAATACAATTCAAATTGCAAATATAAGCAATGAATAGCAAGCACTCAAAGGACCACTGACAGAAAACACATTGTCAGCAGTTCACTGCCTGAAATATCTTAACAACAAACATTTGCTGAGTAATTGCAATCAACAAATTTGTTGAAACACATCCAGTTGACAGACAATTTATCAACAGGAAAAAGAAAGAGAAATGAGTGAAAAATCTTTGTAGTTCTTTCATTAATATTTGTGGTCCAACATCACAGATTTGGAATTCAGAGAATTACCACTGGCCCTCCTGCCTCTGCTGTGATACTGCTACTTCTAATGCTATTTATAGCATAGTTACAAGTTACACACATACAGGTAAATAGCCTGAGTCTTCAGATAAGACTTCATACTGTTATATTATCACATACAACACTTGCTTTATTTGGTTATTCTCAGACTGTGTATGTACTTTAAAAAGAGTAATTGGATCAGGTGAAACACTGGAGAGGGAGACTGCTCTTTTCCTGGAAACAAACAGTGTACTTGGAAAGCCAAAACAGTCTGTGAGAGGTGGCACAGAAAAAAGCACAGGATCATTACAAAGCACAGGGATCCTGATGCTCACATGCAGAAGCAGAGAGTTTGCTGGAAGTCCCAAGGAGCAGATAGTGATGCATCAGAGGGCAGCAGTTTCCAGGGGTAATTGGAATGTGTGTTGCCTTTCATAAAGTCACCATGGTGTATCCACAGAAGCATTTTAATAGCTCAAAAGTGCACTTTTTAAAAGCAAATTTTTCAAATTTTCACTATTTCATACTATGCCTTGACTCACATCACAAAACTCTTCTGGAACAAAAACTCTGGAATCCTTCTGAGTGAAATTACATTGAAAATAGTTTTACAGAAGCAAACCTTGTGTGCTTTGGGCACATCAAATCTGATGGGCATTCAGTCTTGAAAGATATGTGGGTGGATGTCACTGTCTCACCATCAAATATTTCACTCTACGGAAACACCCGTGTTGCCCTACAGTACCTGTTAACATAGATGTACCTTGAGGTGATGGAAACCAAGCCAGGAAGTAAAGACACATATACACAGTCTTGATGGGATTACGATAGAAACCCTGTATTCTGTCTCACATGCCCATTTCAAGGTTTTCTTGGTGTTAAGTAGCCCCTTTTAAAGTATAATAAAATTTGGGCTTTTTTGAATTTACAAGCTTTTTGTGTTATCATAAAACAAAAATGTACAGTCAGATTTCAAGGTTTACTTGATACCATTTGGTCATCTGAATGTTATTCTTTGAGTGCACTTGCAATTTGGAAAGCAATTGCAACTGGAAATAATGTCCCACTCAAACATTAGTAACAACAATGTTAATATTTCCTACTGACTGGAAAATGAGAAACATAACTCCCTATATGTAAAAAAGGCAAATAAGCGAGACCCAGGGAACTACAGCCCAGTCAGTGTCACCTCAGTGCCTGGAAAAATCATGGTGCATGTCACAGTTTCCCCCTGGAAACTGTGCTAAGGCATATGTAAAGTAAGGAGGTCATTGATGAAAGTCAGCATGGCTTCATTAAGAGCAAATAGTGCCTGACAAATTTTTTGGCTTTTTATGACTGGGTTACAGTCATGGTGGATGACAGGAGAGTGACTGATATGTACCTGGACTTGTGCAAGGAATTTGGCAGTAAACTACATGACATCCTTATCTCTACATTGGAGAGACATGGACTTGATGGATGGACCACTCAAGAGATAAGGAATTGGCTGGATGGCCACAGCCAGAGTGAGGAACCTTGAGTACAACACCAGGCTGAGTGGTGCAGCTGGCACACCTGAAGGATGGAACACCTTCCAGAGGCACCCTGGCTGACATGGGCCCATGCAAACCTTATGAGTTCAAGGAGCCCAAGTGCAAGGTCCTGCTCCTGGGCTGGAGCACTCCCAAGCACAGGCTGGGCACTGCGAGAAGCCCCGCTGAGGAGGACTTGGAGTACTGCTGGATGAGAGGCTGGAAATGTTTTCACTTGCAGCCCAGAAAGCCAACCATATCCTGGGCAGCATCAAAAGCCATGTGGCCAGCATGTTGAGGGAAGAGATTCCTCTCCTCTGCTTCACTCATGAGATCCTACCTGGAGCACGGCACCAGCTCTGGGGTTCCCAGAGAAGCATACACACCTGTGGGAGTGAGTCCAGAGGTCACAAGGATGATCAGGGGGTTGCAGTATCTCTCCCCTATGAAGACAGACAGAGAGTTTAGGCTACTCAGATCTGGAAAGAGAAAGCTCCAGGAAGTTCTTATAGCATCCTTCTAGTACTAAAGGGGGCCTACAGGAAGGCTGAAAAGGAACTTTTGGCAAGGCAAGGTAGTGACAGGAAAAGGGGGAATGCTTTTAAACTGGCAGAGGACATGTTTAGATTAGATATTGTGAAGAAAATCTTCATCACGAGGCTGGTGAGACATCAGAACAGGTTGCCCAGAGAAGCTGCAGATGCCCCATCCCCAGAAGTGTTCAAGGGCAGATTGGAAGATGACACTGCCCAAAACAGGAGAGTTGGAAATAGATGGTTATGAATGTCCCTTGTGACCCAAACCATTCCGTGACAATTGGTGTGGGAGCAGCATTCTAGCTCTTTTGCCATGCCAAGGCTGGTGTTTGTGCTTGCCCCTACCTATTTGCAGGTGCCTTCCTGGTCATACGCATACACCAGTAGATGACAAGCCGACTTATTTGGTCCATCATTTCAAAGGTATTCCCAACATTAAGCCATGCAGAGTAAGCAGCATGCCATAGGGAAATAATAAAAGGGGATTAAAATATTTTTTTACATATTAATGTATAAACTAAATTCCCATAGACTTAATTCATTGCAGTACACAGAAGTGGTTTGTTTTTTTTTTGTTTTTTTTTTTACTTCCAAAATAGAGAATATTTATGTAGAAGAGACTAGGTATGCTTGGGAACAAGCAACGAGTATAAATAAAACTAAAGAAATCAGAGAAGACTTGGCATAAATAAGCCAATTACATAGACTCTTGAACTGAAATCTTTAATAATGCATAAAGTAAAACACAGACATGAAGCAGAGCTAATGCTTGCAAATGAGCAGGTCTACGATGCAGAAACATTTTCCCAAAGCAAGGTTAACATAAAGAGTACAGTATCTAAAAAGATCTCTCAAAAATCCACCCCAAACCAAATCATGAAGTGAAAAAAAAAATTAATAAGATAAAGATATATAAAGAAGAAAATCTATTCAAATTGCATTTAGAAAAATTTCAGCTGAAAAGAAGCTGAAGCCTAGTGGAGACCAATATATCATAATAAACCCTCTGTAAATAAATTATCATGTTTCCTCACAGACCCCTTTGTCAGCCCATTCTCTCTATTGTAATCCAGCTAATTTCATTCAGTCACTAGGTATGCATGTGGTTAGTTCAGCTCACCAGGCATCCTGGGGACAGCTCCACTGTTCACATTTCCTCCTAAATCTGAGTTGCCATAAGATGCTGGAACAAAAGCCCTAAGCACTAAAAATCACTCTACAATTGCAGGAAAGCTGAAATGGTGTAAATTCCTTCACACTAATATAGAAATGAAATTGAGTAGAAGACTGCAATTAGATGGCAAAGGGCAGCTAGAAATCTCTCAATTCCACCCTAGTGCTCCTCCTAAGGCTACAGAGAGGTACAGAGATTCCATGTGGATTGCATATGGACAGGCATGGAGATGCTGCAAGGACACATCATCCATGAGCCACATCTTGGTGGCTGCTTTGCACAGCACCGTGCAAGGAGACCTCTTCACACACTGGTAGCCTCCTAAATTCATCAAGGTGTCACATGCTTGCTGAGAACCATGACTCAAAGAATAAAATACAGAAACTGAATTATGCCACAGTTTCTGGGAAGTAAATATGTTTTCCTCTTGTCTCATATTACTTTACTTTCACAGTGATGCGAACACTGGAAGAAAGGAAGTTGATACCCTTTGTATGGTGACAGTTCTGTGACCATCTTCCCTGGCCATTAGTAAATGGTTGAGCTTATTGGCAATATTTAAAATTTATTACATAGAATTTCTTGCTTCACTAAATGTTTTAAAATACCATAAAAGAGCATCTTTTAAATACTAGTTAATATGTTTGGGCATAAAATTTAGTTCCATCAAACCCAAAATCCCACTCAAATACTTCAAATTTTTCCCACATAATGCATTACCTTTGATAAAAAATAACCTTGGACATATCAAAAAGAGTATTTCATTAATTTCAAGGTATTTAACCATAGTTTCAAGTATTCCAAAGTTCTGAAACACTTTAGAAAATTCCTCCGACTTTTTAGTTGAGGATTTTAGTTGAAAATTTGAACTCTACTCACATTTTCTCCTATTTTCCCACATGAAACCGTATTTGGTCAGAAAATGTGCCAAAGCCTTGAGCAGAACATTACATATTCTATTACATCAAGGGGTAATTATTTTGTGACTAGTTTAATATCTCACTTCAGGTCACACATGCAAAAGCTGTCGTCGTTTTACATATTTTACCTTTTGCTTTATTCATGAATAAGGAAGTAGGATATTATAGGATCTGACCTGTTGGTCAAACTTCCAATAGCAATTGCAAGCAATTATGGGAAGGTGAAATGTCACTGTGCACTGAACCCCTCCTTGTTACTCCATCTACAGGCTGGGGAGAAACCATCTTTGTTTTATAATGTAGTCTGAGAGAATTCCCACCTTAAACAAGAAAAAAAACATTGTAAAAATTTGAATTATCTCTACACTAGATTTTTACTGCTTGAAGAATATTCAAAAAATTATGTTATGCTTCCTAGGTGTATTTACATCCCATAATTTTTGTCATGTGACTCACTTTAACCTGATGCATGCATACCAAAAATACAGGACAGATTACTATTTTAAAATATGGATCATACTGCTTATTTAATGATATAAACACTGGTAAAGTTTTGGCTAATCTGAAAAAAAGTCATTGATGCTGTCTGAGAACACCAATTTCAATCTGCAAGTTTTACTAAAATTCAGCCCAAAACTGAGGCACAAAGGTAATTACATATTACCAGTTACAAAGTCATGCACAGATTTTTCAAGTTTATTTTAATCTTCACACTATAAACTGACAGGAATGTCAACATTATTAACTATCTTTATTTTTAAATATTGATTATTGCCTAATAATTATCAATTATTTGTTTCTATTTGTAATAAAATAAGTTTACTGATTTCTTTACAAATATAAATAATAAGAAATGTAAAATAATCTACTGTGATATAAGATAATAAATGTCTCTTCAGGGATCCATGAATCCCTCCAGCAAAATTAATTACCCAATAACTGCAATTAAATTAACTCAAATATCAGCACCATAGAACTAATCAGCCCACAGAAAATAACTGAAACAGCTATCTACCTGTAAGGTCCATCCTCTAGGATGCATCCTGCAGGCTTTTTCTACAGACTGATGCATGACTAGATAGAAAAAAATCAGGCCATTTGGTACCAATGGGGCAGTCAGGTATGGAGAGTCAGATCTCTTCACAAAAAACATCCTTACAACTCCCTCTAGCACTTCTTCATGGCAAAGATGATCCAAATTGGACATCTGTGGGGATTGAGGTTGCAACTGCAAGGCACTGGAAGGACAAAAATTCCTTTTGTAATAGGAATTTTAGTGTCTTAGGGCTCTTAATATCATAACCAAATCTTCAATCACATGTTTTACAATCATCAGTTTAAAAATTACCTTCATGGGGATCTTGATACCTACTAATACCTGAAGCAGATCCAGGATCAGAAAGGTGAACATGCTCTAATGTCCTGTGCTGGAGTTATTTTCTGACCAAAAGCAGCACCACAAAAGTCCTGAGGTGAGTGGCAGGAACCAAAGTGATGGCAAGGCCAAAAGCTGTCACCATTCCTCACTATTATCTGATGGATTAATACCTTAACTTATGGGACAAGAATTAGAGAAATACGACAAAGAATTCACGAGGACAAAAAATAATTCTAAACTAAAAAATACATAAAAGTTACAAAAGAGACATTCAGAAACAATGAAGGTTTTGAGGGGTAAGATAAGGAGAAGAAAAAGATGTGTCAGGAAGGGAGAGAATATAAGAGAGAAGAGTAAGTGAAATGACAGAGAGAATTTAAGAATTGTGCTGGGTGTGAAAAGTCATAAAAAAAAAATCCAGTGTCAAGCCAAGACACGTAGCAGAGATGTAACCATTCTTATCTGTACTTGAGGGCATGAAATAATTCCTTTTTTAATTTTGCCTTTTTAATCCTGTCAATTGGAGCTGTCACTATGGATGTAATAGCAAGTATCCCAATCACATTATCAAAGACTTCACTGACACTCCTTGAAATAGCATTAATATCTGCTCACTGTGGGTACTACATTTAAATGTTCATGTGCAGTGCTGTAGCTCCCCCTTAGTCAGGTATCAAGCTAATATTTCATGCTCTGCTTGTAAAATTATTAACAGCTGGCCTAATGTTAGATCACTGGAGTGTGGTTTGCTAGAACAAGACACTGCCAATAAGACTATTTCCTACTCTATCAAGTTATTACTGATTCTGTATTTCCAAATATCAAAATTGGCCTTTAAGCCCAAAGCAGGATTTAACTTTCCAAGAGTAACAGGCCTGAACTAAGATGGCAGGCTTAAATTTTGGGGAAAGATGAATTTAAAATCCCGAGTTCACAATTTCCACAAATGTTCTCAAAAAAACCTCAGGCTCAGTAAATCCAGGTAGAAATGTCAGGTAAAATAGAAATATAGAAATATTGAAATAGAGTGGATGAATTTGTGATGATCCCCACAAGATCCAATGTTTCACCATCTTGGTTAATACTGTTTCATCACCACCCTCAGAGACTTACTCTCACTCACTTTGGAATACAAAAGGGACCGGGAGAGGAAAATTTAAATACTACAAAGTCTCATACAGCAATACAGTAAATATTAAGTTCATGGACAGCCACATAAGAGAAAATGAAATCACGTGATATGCTGAGCTCAAGCAGGTATATAGAAAAGAGTAATTTTATACCTTAAAGCAGTGGGCTATTTTAAAATGTTACAAGTTGCCTCTAAAAATGCAGATGATTAATTCTGAATGACCTGTGGACTCCTATCTGCTTAAAGGATGTAATATCTAATTGGTTCACTGGATAGCAGGCAATTCAGAGGGGATTCATTATATTTTCAGTATATATTAGAAATATAGTAAAAGAGATAACAAATTTACTGCTTACATAAAATATTTCTCTAGGTAAATGATAAAGGGAAAGATAAAATGTCACTCAGAAGCAAATTAAAGAAGTATATAGGAAGAGAAAAAATAATATCTACTGAATTAATTTGGAAAATAGTATTATTCAGTCATTACTATTTTTGTGATTGTGGTATCATTAGAAATTTAATACAACATCATTAAAATTTGGTGTGTGCTGATAGTTTTCTGTAGGAGCCTAAATGGATGAAGTGCTTGTGACCTTCAATCTGGGTAAGGACTCCCTCCTTGGGAAGTGTAAATCTCAGTGTATGCTTATACATGCAGTGAGATTGGAGTGATCTTTTCTGTGGTCAAGTAATGTTCTTCAACAGGCAGAAGGCAGTGTAGTGCTTAAACCCTTCTTTTCTTGAAAATGCACTGAATTAAAAATCTCCTTCATTACTTACAAAGGAACAGGACTCTGGTATTAAGGGACTGATATCTTACACATTACAGAGCCAGAAGAAGCACCAGCAACAAACGCAAGGAATAAAGCCTATGAGGTGCAACTCTCATGGACCACTTCAGCTGGGGAGGTGCACAAGTTAATCTGACAAGAAACATCATCTGACAGTGAATGATTTTGCATTCATTTACTAATTTGTAATGCACATTTCAAGTTGATTGGCATAACTTCTAGTCAGGAAACTCAGTCACTTGCTCAATGTAGTACTACCATAGTATTTTAAAAAGCTTGGGTTAACACCCTGCTCTAGATAAATCTAGAATTCCCTTAAAAATAACAGAAACATTAAAAAAAACCCAAATATAAAATTAAAAATCTAGGGATTTAGCTATATAGAAGATTAAACACTTTCAGATCTTGAGAGCCTGCTCTGGGGAAAAAAGCCTCTAGATGTTGTGAATTATATCATAATTCTGAGAGATAGTAAAATTTCATATTTACACACAGACTAAGAAACAGTCATGCTGAAAGTAGTATAGCTGCTTTTCTAATAACATATTAATTTTGTTTCATTCATATTTAGCAAAGCTTTTCTGCTTGGGCTAACATCCTTAATTTTGCAAAAACTACCATGGAAACTTATGAGGTCAGGATCTCACCTCTTCTCCAAGAGATCTTCACCTCTTCTCCAAAGTACTTATTAATACTGAAATGTTGCACAACAAATTAAGAACTGACTGAGAAAGGCATTTGCCATCTGCTCTGTTGCACAAATTACTTCTGTTTTTCATACACATCTACCACACACTTTCAGCTATTTCTAACAAGGCAGAGATCAAGACAGAAATGTGGGGATTTTGTATTGGCTGAGTTCAGGGGATGCTCAGGAGCTGCACCAAAATCCTTCATGTCTCTGCCCCCTGCTTTCCCCCCACTGCCTCATGTTCTGCACTCCTCTCCATTCCTAGACTCTGGCAACTCACCCTGAGCTCATTTCTTGGTTTTCTATGGAGGACAGAAACCATTATCATATAAATATTTAAATTGCCTTAGAGCAATGAAGTAGCGCTTGGAGGTAGCTATGATGATGAAAGCTGCTAAGTGGGTGCTACCAACTACTTTTTATCATCACACAGGCCAGGAAGGACCTAGGTCTGCTGACCAGATAATAAGCTATCTGTTCCCCCACATTTCTCACTCTTTATTAAATTTTCACCAATTAAAAAAATTAGTAAGGCAGTTACTAATTGACTGAGTGCAACTTTCCAAGTTATGAAGTGATATCTTTTTTTGCATTGTTCAGCCAATTGCAAAACATGTAAAACATGCACGTAAGAGGGGAATTAGTCTTTTAAAAGAGCCAATGACTGCACTGGCTCCTTTAAAAGACTAATTCCCCTCTTGTGTGGGAGATGATCATTCTCTGGACATGGGAGAACACAAGCTGCAGAGCTCTGATTTGGTGACATGTTAGACTACAACTTGTGCACTGCCAGCAGGTGCAGGACAGCTAAGTACATTAACTTTTGGCAGGAGATCTCTACAAACACCATCCTGCTAGTGATGCCACTGAAACAACGTTACATCAGTTTTTAAAATTTCTGTTTAGAGATGCTGAAAATCAGTCCCATGTTGTTTTCAGCTTTTTTTCTTCTACAAGTTAAAACATTCACTCTGCTAAGGATGTTTGGATCCATATAAACACAGTTTTGTTGTATTATTGAATAAGGGAGGCAGTGTTAACTGTAAGCATAGTGTGTCTATAACATTGTCCAAAAGGCACGAGTTAGCACCTGGGCCCAGATCCAAGACACAGACTGAAGCAAAGAGACTCCAGAAATTATATGATTATGCATCCAAGAAATTTGAACAATATGCTTCTGATATTTTGTATTCAATGCTTTAAATGTGAGGTGATAACATTCTTCAAGACCAAAAATCAAAGGACTTTTTTTCTGCCAAATGAGTTAACCTTGCTGTACATGTAAGGAAAGGTTTTGCAGCCCATGAATCCAAGCACACAAAATAGACTGAGAATACCACCATCAGCACAGATGCAAACATTAATAAAGGTAATTGTGTCAAAGGGATTTGCTTGATGTTTAACTTCATAGCTCTTGCAAATCTATTGTGAAACAAAATACTTGAATGTGTGTTTATTACTTATAGAAAGAATTTAATTTGATTATACAGTCCAACATTGTCGTTGTTCTCATCTCTAACAGGATCACCTATATTAATTTACACAATAATCTGAAATTAAAAAAGCAGAGATCTCTCTTAGAGGGAGTAGGCAGAGTTCTCCGTCAGGCAACAGATTTAATAAGAATCTGAAGAGAGAAATCACACAAAAACAAAATATCACTTGTTGGGTATAAATGTTAATTATCCTTCCCATAGCCCTGCTACACAATGTCCTTACTGAACATAATAATCAATGTATTCTCTGTAGAAAACCATAGAAAATCCTTCATAATCATGGATCAAGGTTTTATAGTAATATTTGGCCAATATAGTAGTATTGGCCAAGATTTTGAAAAAATGTATTATCTTCTTATATATATTTTTAACTGAATTTTGTTGTTGCTCTATTTCTGTGTCATTCTTTCAAGCAGCTAACAGCAATATAATATTTGTTCTTATGGCAAACAGGGTTCACACTGACTAGAAAGATGTTTCATGACGTGATGGAAATATTTTCATACATGTTCATCTCTAACAGCTTCAGAAACCATTAGCATAACAAAGATATAGAGCAGAACTTAAACTATTCAAGGATGGAAAGAGCAATTAAAAAATTAGGATATTCAATAAAGGAACACATTTAAACTTTCCCAGTGATTTCTCTGGGAAATCTTTTCAATTTTCTAGAATAAAGGACATGCCAAATCCAGAATTTACCTGTATAACTAATATTTTGGAAGTCCATTGCCTAGTTCTCATTAAGGCAATGATAACTTACTGACTTTTTTCCAAATGGAATTTCTTTACTTTGAGGTTCCAGGTCATGTCATTTTAAAGTGTTTTGTTTTGGTTTTCCTGTTATTTTTTAGTTATGAGTATGACAGAGCCAAATAGATAAGTAGGTATTCTCTATCAGCAGAGCTGTCCCAGTTTAATTTTTTCATAAATGTAAAAATCTCCTCCCATCCTGAACAGAACACTACAAGGAGGAAAATTCCTTTATTCTTTAGGACTAAATTAACACTGCAATTCAGCAATATTTCTTCTCCTCACATTGACTGCATCTATAGAATGCGGTTTCTACATATTTCCAAAAAGATCCCCAGAGGACTGGCACTTGAAGCTTATGGCTAGAGATTGAACAATGAAACAGGTCAGCTTGTCCTAAGAAATCAGGTCATTCAGCTGCATTTCTTGTTATCATTTTGACAACAGGGGATGGGGGAACAGACGCAGTTGTAAGCCAGCTCTTTGGGAGAGCCACTTACAGAGCACAGGGAAACAGCAACACTTCTACTGTGAAACCAAAGTTCATATTTAATACATGGTCCAGTTACTATGGGTGCTGGTATCTCCTTTTTTAAAATGTATTTATGAGGAGAGCAAAACTTAAAAGTAATTTCAGATTCATGATCCTATATCTTGTTGCTTTTGTTTGGGGTTTTTTTGTTTGTTTTTCTGGAGGCAATGCACCACTGTTCACTATGGAGGACATTTTATTGCTGTGGATGTTTGCAAGAACAAATTGAACAATCACAAATTAAACAGTGACATATTTCTTTAGAGAATTTTAGCCTGTGATAAGATGCTCAAAGCTTGAAATGGAAATTTGTTCAGTATCTATACACTTAAAAATATATATACATACCCCTATGGCTACAGAATTTCCTTTGCTTAGTTATAAACTGTGGGGGACATGCAAGATTTTCTCCGTGTACACTCACAGATAATTCTGACTTTGTCCATAAGGTGACAGAAGCTCTCCTGAGATGGGGTAGTTCTGATATATTTTGTCAGTCTCCATGCACAGGTAGCCAGAAATGAAGACACGGCTCCCAACTACAGCCCTCCATCAATGTAAGCAACCAGTGTGGAGAATGAATTGGAAGGATACTGAAGAGAATTGCAGGGATGCCTGATGGCTGCAATTCCTCTGTGGACACCAAGAGAGCAGGCAGCCTGGAAGTGAACTTTTGATCTCCTGATAAGTAGAAATAGATGGAAATTGGAGAGCTTTTCAATTTGTTTGACTTTTTTTCTACTATCTTGAAAAGCTTAATTCATCTGTCCTGAGTGTATCTTGAAAAAAAAATTTTGACTGAAACATCATTACTTGTTGGAACCTGTAATTTAATTTCTGCAGACAAGGAGCTTATGTACATGCACATAAATTTATATACATCCATACAGTCATTTTCCAATGTTTTTTTTAGTATCATCCCTTTCTCTTGAAATAGTTAAGCTCATTTTATACTCAGAAAATGGGAAGAGTAGCAGTTCATGTAATTGTAAATAAGAGAGAAGGTAGGTCTGTTTGATATGCTTTTCAATTAAATGCAATCAATATCTGAAAGTATTTCCAAATCCCTAAACTAGCCAATAGAACAGAACATAATCATATGATACAACCAACACACCTATTCTGATTCTTAACTTACACCAACTTAACCACAAACAAGTCTAAGTGAGAACTGGGAAGTTATGAAAATTTCATCAGGAAATTGGCCTAGACACTGCAGATTTTGCAAAAGGAACAAAAACAAGAAGCACAAGAAAGCAGGACCAAGTGTGGTGTGAAGATCACCCCATAGCTGGTACCCAGCTCAAAGCCAGAAAATACTAGGCAGGTGAAGATCAAAACACACGTGATGTGAGCAGCAAAGCCTGTACATTTATATGTAGGTAGATGGGCTGGGTAGGCGGCCAGGAAGCTAAACTCAGCTGAAGAGTGTGGTGCTGTGCTTGCTCTATTAAGAGAGGAGTAGCTGAGGCTGCTTGCTTCCTACTCTCTGGACAGCCAGGCTGCCCTGTATTGCTCTGTGACCAGCAATGTGCAGTACTTTACTGCCACTCCACTCACAAATCTTCCTGAATAAAGAAAACCAAATTAACAATTGGTGCATTAAGTCAGATGTCTCCATTAAGGGTCACATACATTTTGCCAGAAGGTCTTGGAAGGAAAAGCCACAATTTTATTTGCAGTTTTTGTTTTTGTTTTTATTTCTTTTTTTAAAGAATGGCCATATTTATAAAAAGAAATATTTCACTTCAGTTTAAGTAAATTAATCTTAATATGAAAGACCCTGTAGTAGTTTCTGCTGAGGTACTGACCTAAACCTTTACTAGAACAACATAGATGATTATCAGAACATTTAACCTGATTTTTCTCTCTCTTAATTTTGCCAACCAACATTTTGTGCTGGTGTTTAAATAATAGGCTGCATTAAAAAAAAAAAAAGTTGTTTTTGTCTGTTCACAGATGAACTTAAAATTGGAAAAAACAAGCCAAATTCTAACTTGGAGAGAATATAAAGTAAGTCTGCTTTAATAGTTAGCCTTTGACTGTAATGCCAGGCCCTGGGATGTTTGCAATCTTTAGGCTGCCACCTCAAAATATGAAATTATACTTAGTTTGTCACCTATAATATGAAATTATGCTTAGCTACATCTCTGGAAAATATTTTTTCTCTCTGCTTCCCAAAGATGCAGAATCTATTGAAAATACACACTTCATCTACATCTGTACTACTCTGATGCACCACTTCCTTTGATAGTAACTTGTTCTATATTACACCGACCATCAGGCATTCAACACATATGTTGTTCATGAGGCACTATATTCAAGAGAATAAGAAGCAGTTGTACCATTATAACTCAGTTGGCATTCAGCAGTTACAATTGCATTCATTTCAACAAGCTTGTCTTTTAAAAATCTATTCTCCTCTATTCCTCTGGGAATTCAATATAACCATTGCTAGGTGCATACAGTATACAAAACACCCTTCAACTTAACTGTGAAATTCTAAACCCTACTCATAATAAAAAGAGGTGCAGAAAAACATCTGCAGGACCAAGTCTTCTTAACATCAGAAACACCCTGGTCAGAACATTTGGAAGATGTATTATCTAGATAAGCATTAACAGAAAGGCCTATCGGGAAAATTTCACCCAAACTACCACATTTTATTAAACACAGGGGAAATTTTAAAGTCACCCCATTATTCTGATGGCTTTAGTGAGCCTGTTTTCTCTGGCTCAAATGTAACATGAAAGAGATCTGGCTTAACCCTAGCACTAAATAACGTGGAGAACTGCCTTAATGTCAGAGACAGACTGAAAGAAATATTTTCATCTTGGCAGACTTTACAGAATCAGGAGTAGTGTCTTTTGATCAATGTCAGCCTAAATGCCAGCTGGTTGGCTAGCACTTGAAGATTGAGCTCCACATTAGACATATTTTAAACTCGCCCACACTTGCTGCTTATTTAAAAGCCAGGGATCCTTCATGGAATTTTGGAATTGTGAAGTCTGTGACATCTGGACCAGTGAACATTAAAAAAACTGTCCTAGGCATGCAGAATAGTTTGCAAGTGGAGAGAAAGAAAACAACGCTCTCCAGACAGATATATTCACTCAGGATCTAAAAGAGATAATGATCACTGTTTGAGTGCAAAACAATAATGTGAAAAATATAAACAGCAAAAGAATTTGAGATGACACTGATATTTTAAAGTGAGGAAAATGTGGTGTTAACAACCACGGTTTTAAATTATTGCACCCTAATTTTAAAACATCATTTCTATTGAAATATAAATGGGCACAAGAATATGGAGATTTCTCTAACTGATAAACAGTTTATACTCTCCTCTTATCCATGCTTATTCTTGATCAACTAGGAAGACTGACAGACTATCTTTCAATGTGTCAAGCTAATTTCTGTACTGAATTGATTTAAGCTAAGCTACACCTGCTCAAAAGATACTGTCCAATCTTCTTCTGCATTCCTCTAGAATAAAAATTTTTAAACACAACTTCAGTCCACTATTTCCGTTTTATCCAAGTTGTAAATATTTTCTATGTTTTTTTTAATCTTCCTTCCTAACTCATTGCTCTTTCTTTGAAACAGCAGTTGCATACTTTGGGGCAGCATTTAAAATATATCAAAAATATGGTCCCAAGTGCTCATATGCTTGTTCAGCCATCAATGCCAGGAACTGTTGAGACTATTTTGGATGCTCCATACAAAACACAAGCCTATTGCTACAGACTTGTTTTCCTTAGTTCATCCTTTTTATGGATTACAGATTCCTCATATATTCAGAAGGTTTAAAAAGGTTTCAGGTTGAAAAATCTCTATAAATTGCTAAGGACAGTGCACAACTCTATGGATTACTTTTTGTTGGACATAATTTTTAACTTTCAGAGCACTCATACATCGTTGATAGTCATCTGTGGTTTCAGTGACTATTAGAATATACTTCAAGGAAATTCATACTGTGGAGCTTAAAATTTGTTCCTGTCAGCTCAAGAGCTTTTCTGCATTATTTCTTGCTTATTATTCATAAAGAATTTAAGATCGCGAAACCCAAGTTTTTGTCTGCTGTTTCAATGAATTATAATGCAACATTACTGTTTCATTCCCTCTCTGCCAATAAATCTCCTAGAAAACTTGTGCAGAGTCTGTGTTGTTGAAGTCAAGTAATGGTTAGAAGGAAAGAACTGTAACTGCAGTAGCAGTACAGATGCTTAATTCTGAGCAGGTATTTGATTATAGCTTAGAGATGATGCAAAGCTTTGTTCTTACTTCAAAATTATGCCAGGAATCAGGATAGGATATTATATAATTTGTTTTAAAGGAAAGAAATTTTAAATAACAAAAAAACTCCTATGAACAACTACACTGATAGCAGAAGAATGTATGCTCTTATCACACAGTCTAAATCTAAAAATCTATTTTAAGAAAAGCCTATCAAAAATCTCTCTTCTAAGTCATCCTAGATTATTTGAAATTACCTCTCATTCAGCCTGCTGATCAAAATTAATTAAATATACTAGATAGGAGTGAAACTGTAATAAGGAGAGTTTTGAAATAATGTTCCATGTGTTTAAAAAGTGTTAACACACTGATGGGCCAAAGTTTCCCTATGGTCCACGTTGCCCTAATAAAAATCTGGATAAAGGCTGACAGTCAGGTCTCTCTCTGCTTAGGTAATTTTGCTTAAGCTGAATTAACTGAGACCAATGATCAAAAATGTGAAAATATCAAGAACCTGCTGGGTCATTTGCCTCACAGTTGCAGAGAGGAATTCCACACCCAGGAGGAATCATCCCCCAGCTGTCTAGAGACATAATATTTCCACAAGTACTCTCCCTGAAGGTAACGCCAGGATATGCTGGAAAACCTCTGGAAGAGCAATCCACCCTTTGGCAACACTTATCCTAAACATCATTCTCAAGGGAGACATGGATATGTTTTACTGCAAAGCCAGCCTGGGATCCATTTATCATACACTGTGAGAAAACAGAGAGGCAGGACCAAAATTTATAGCATACCACCCATGCAGACACACAATCCACCTAGGAAGAACACTTCAGAAACAGAGAACAATCCAAGCCCGTTGGTATTTTCACAAAAGTACTGTGGTAACAGCTTGGAGAGGAAAAGGGCTTTTTATGGTGAAGGTGAGCAAGGATGGTGCCTATTTAAGGCAATATGAGCACGTGCACTTAACAGTCCATGCACAATGCTTAAAATATGTCATCCCAATTACAAGAATATTTGGATAAATCATTCTTAGTGAACATCCCTACAGCTCTCCTACCTTAGCTTATTATTGTAAGTATAAAATAAAAGTAGATTTACTTTAAGTGAAATAGATTTAGTATTACATTAAAGTGTATTAAATCAGCTTTAGAAAAACCACATTTTTCCTTTAACATCATGGGTAGATTGCAGGTTAAAAGAGGAAAAAAGTTTTAAAAATGTGAAATACATTAACAACCCATACTTCAGCTTACTGATGAATATGATCTGGTCCAGACCACAACAGTTCTTATCAGAAATTTGAAATGCATCTTTGCCTAATATCATACAAATTCCCTTTGAATGCAAAATTATTTTAATCAGAAGAAAGTCAGTTTAGTATAGATTGATTTCCTGATAGTGGACTTAGTAGCTGAGTATTTATTTATTTCTCCTTCATGACTATTTGTTAAAGAAAGAGAAAAACTAATATCTAGTCAAGTATAATATTTGCATACATGTTTAATCATTTTTTTCCCCCTATAAATTTTACCAAGTACACCTTGGGCTAGTTGCAAACTGTGTCAGAGAGAGAAGAAGACTATTCTCCCCAACCCTGTTTCTTCTCTATCACCCACTTCAATCTTGGACCTGCAGGCCCAATTGGTAGGGGCAATTTGTTTCCTTCTCCATCAGGAGTGCTAAGCTTGCTGAAGGGTGGAAAGCAGGCTTGCAATGAGAACACACTTGCTCTAATTCCACTTTTACAGAAATGACAAACTAGTTGTGCTGAAATTGTAGAGATTATAAACATTGTGTTCTATATGTGCCATCAGATTTCAAGCAGATGGCCCAGTTTATTCAGCAGATGTCCGGGTAGCATGATCTATTCCAGTGTTTGGCTACAAATAAACTGACAAGGTTGACCAACTCTAAAGGAATTCATGAAAACTTCTCATGTTCAGAATAGTTCTCAACAGGAATATTTATATGTTACTAGCTTTCCCATGTGAAAACATACATATATATATTTATATACTGCCTCCATTCATGATCTCATAGCTTTTTAGACATATATTAGCTTTCCTCTTCTAGAACAAAGTGCCATCATCTTTGAAAATCTCAGCTGCAAAATGTAGGAGTGAAAATTATGCTATGAATTTTTTATGATCACATCCTATTTGGTGTAAAGTTCAAAGGTCTATAAATATTCAAGGATATGTAGGATTCTGTAGAATGTATTTCTTGGTTATATTCAGATCTGATAGAAAAACATTTGTGGCATGAACTAGAAACAACTTTCAAAATGTGTTGTATTAATTCCCTGCTCATAATGGTAGATAAGAACAAGGGCCAAGAACTTTTCAAGTCTGTATACTTATAACTTTTACTTTTGAATAAAATCCTTTGTAGGACTGCTAGCAGATGAATATTTTCTTTTAATGACTGAGCTGAGAACTACAAAAGAACAGACATTGCCAGTAACCAGGAGCTAAGCATACAAACAGAATGGAAAGAGAACTTCAGAACCAAGTCAGCAGAGCTCTGCTGACAGCAAATTTTCTACCATGTAAACATCTGGTCAGTCATCTAAAAATTTCTTCCAGTAGCAGAAGTAGCATCTGAAGAAGGAACTATTTATTTCAACAAGATTAGGAGAAATGGTGGTTATATTTTCATAATCATAACAACAACAGTAATTAAAAGCCATTTCCTAAGTATTTTAGAACTTCTTTAATTCTAAGAATCTAAAGCTTGGGAATGTTTTGATACTCGACCTTTTTGTGCATGCATTTGATTTTGCCAACTTCCTTATATGGCTGTATTTTAGAGTTTGATATAAACACAAAAAATTTAGTTCAGCCTCTGATGTAACAATTACAGTTTGTAAATAACTTAGTTTTACAGCATTTATAAATAATGGCATTGGATGCAGCTAGAATATAAATGCAAATATTTTAGAGAAACTATATTTAAATTTTTTTTAAATTAAGCATATTCTTAAGTTTGTCAATGAACTGTTCCTTATAGCTGTCATACACTTCACTTGCGGAGGAATTAGAGCTTAGGGAATAGGAAATGGGAATCCTTACAATATAAAATACTTGCAATACAACTTTATAGGTTATTGCATGTGTGGATCACTCATCCCCAAAGAAACTTGAAAACAGAATTGAGCAAATAGATATAATGGCCACACCTTCAAATGCGTTACAGGTTTACAAGAATCCCACACAAAACTGAGAAATTACCCTCCTGACAACTGATAATAGTTATAATAAAATACATATGCAAAATTCTCTGCAGTCTAAATAACACCCAAAATTCCAGATATTTTACTCTGATGAAACCTCACTAAACCCTGTTTCAGGGCCATTCTAATGCAGGCAGATTACTTCTGGGCTCATACTTGTGTTTCTGCAAGATTTGTGCTGTGATTTCATACAAACCTGGGCTTCTGCACTGTCTTGCATTGCACAATGAGCACACACTAAAGCAATTTTACAGGCAAGTCAACCAAGTACCTATGGATTAACAGGCACTTAAGCAATGAGGAACAATTTATATGCAAATTGTTTTTGATCAGAGACTCTTAACTGCAGCTCAGGTGAAAGTGATGTGAATCCCTTTTTTGAATCCAGAACTCTCTGCCTTATGCTTTTCAGATCTACCTGCAGTGCACAGCAAAGCAACAACATAGTGTCATAAAAACCAGAAAACTATTTTGCAGTAGAGAAATACTGCAGTGAGCTTGAAAGTGAATCAAGTTAAAAAAAAAAAAAAGAAAGAAAGAAGAAGAAAAAGAAGTAAAAACAAGTGAGAAGCATAAGTCTGGGAAAGCTGCTGCAAAGCAAAACAACACGAGTGAATTACAGTTTGCTAAAGTAGCTTAAAGTAGCTTTAAAGAAGCAAAAGTCTGTCAGTGAGAGAGCATTTCCCTATGACTCTGATCGTCAAGTTTAAAGCTCTAAGGCTGTCACCAAAAGGAACACAAGTTGTTACACCACAGGGACATTTTTAACTCGAGTTACATTACAGTCTTGCTTTTCAGTTACAAGGTGTTTCATTCTGTTTCACAGAGAATCATTTTTACTTACCAGAGTATTTTTGTAGAGCTTGCTAGTTTGACTTGTGATCAGACTTTTAGCCATGAGCTACAGTCTCAGGTCTCATCCTTGACTCCTCGCTTTAAATTAACTCCTTAATTGCCACTGTACTCAAGTCAAAGCACCTTGGAGGGTACAAATGCTCTGTCTGAAAATGCCTTAACTCATCATTGCAAGAAGAGAAAGATCTCCGGCATGCCCTAAGTAACATTCCTGTGCCGTTTTTAACTTTCAGCACAGAATTATGTGAATCTTCCTGCCTGTCATGGAACAGACCATATCAGGACACAACATATTTTGTCCCCTCTTGAGAAGTACTTGGAGGATGTCACTATTGTTAAGGCCTAAGCCTGAAGTGAGGTAGCCCCAGCAGGAAAATTAAAATAAAATAAAATAAAATAAAATAAAATAATAAAATAAAATAAATATAAACATAGCTAATGATTTGCACAGTCACGTTTTGAACACTTGCTATTTGAAGAATTCCGTTCCATCTGATCTTTCAAGCAAGCTGTGAAGTCCAGCTTTGCAGCCATTCCCACTTCACCAGTATCATACCACAGGCAGGGAGTTCTCCTTTCAGCCCGTGGGAGTTCTCAGTTTCACTGGGATAACATGATGGCTTGTGTTGTCCTCAAGGTCCTGAGGTGTCTAAAAGGACAGACAGGAGTCTAGAGGGATTTACCAGCAACCTGACAATCAGTGATTTTGGTAGAGGTCAGACTACTAGATGGTTCTGAAAATCCCAGTTCAAGCCTGTTTCCAGCTGTAGGCACCTAAATCGCTTTAAAATAGGATTGCATGAGAGTCACAATAAGGTCATTTAAGGAGATAAAGTAAGCTTTAAGTGGCATATGGCTATAAAGACAACAAAAGCAGCTGTGAAATGATAACAGCTTTGGACATGAACTACAATAGTTAGGATGCTTTTAAACTGCCCTTTTAGATAAGATAGAGATTAATAAAACAACAGCAATAAACACCATCGAAAAGTCCTCTTCTAAGTAGAAATCTGTGACCAGAATTTAAAAAGTCACAACAATTAACTTTTTCTTCAAAAGAACTAGTTGCACACTATTTTTCTTTTATTTTGATGTTACTAAAGAAATTGTTTGGATTGAATTTTAAAGTAAGCATCAAATCATGAGTTGGACAAAGAAATTGTGCTGATGAAGTTGTAATCTATGTTCAGGAAAAACAGCTCTGGTTATCCAATAGTTCTCAGAGTCAGTAAAGTCTTTGGGTTCTACAAAAAATATACAGTGAAGTTTGGACAAAACCTGGGGTTCCAGAGTACTTCCCACCATCTCCAGGAGCCATTCCTCAGCTTTTCCTCTTGGAATGATGACTCCTACTACTGTTCAAGAATTCCCTTCCCTACCTTCCCTAACTCAGCAACCTTTTCTCTCCACATACTCTGGGCTCCTAGGCAAGCAGGGAGAGGGAATACTTAGAGCAGAACTGGCTCTCATGCAGAGGAGGGGTGAGATGGAGGAGTGGGCAGGACAAACCTGAAGGTGTAAGGGACAAAGGAGACACAAGTGATGGCACAGGGATCCTCCCCTGCCCAGCAACTACTGCTACCACACATCTAGTCCACCTAGAAGCAGTGAGAGCAGAGCAGCTGCCTGAGTTGGGTAGTCCTTCAGGCCTGTTTTCAAAGCAAAGACAGGGTTGACAGCCTGATGTTCTAGGCAAGAGACTAATTTTCCATTCTTAAAATATCACTGAGACAAAGAGCTACTTGAGGAAAATGGTACAAGCAATAATCCTGAAATAAATGAAAGTGAAATTCAGCATTTTAGCAATTAATTACAGTATGGTCAGCAACAACTGACAACACATCATGCTACTAAATTATTGTAAGAGATCATTCTATGTATGCTGTCATATTTTCATTGCCTGCTTATTTCCTGGAATTTTTCCATGAGATAGGGAGTATTGTAACTGCTACTGAGACTCAGAGCAGGCAAGTGACTTACATCAGATGACAAGGGACTGGTGCAGCTAACCCAGAAGTGGAAGCCATGGAATCTCATACCACCACAAAACAAGGTATCTGTTCTCTGCTTCCCATCACAGTGCTCTCACATTGGCCTCTGCTGACCTGGTATTAGGGCCTGAGCAAAACAAAGCAACTCACCAACAAAAGTCATCTAGTCATTCTTTGCTTCCAGAATTTATACATAAATATCCTGTTTGTTAACCTTCACTGAGCTGAGCTCTACATTCTACCAAAGGCAGAAACTTGACCCAAGGAACATTTCTGTGTCAGCTGGCTTCACTTTAGTCAGAATTGTGATGGCCATGTAATGAAGAGTCACATAAAATGAATGCATTTTAAACTCCAACAGTGCTACAATGAGAGGAAGCACACTAACATAAATCCTTGCAATTCTGAGGGGTTTCTATTTCACCTACTATCACATGACTCTAGATTTGTGATGTAACTATTTTAGAATGCCTTTTTTTCTCCCTCAACACTGTAGTTTTGCAGATTTAAAAGTCTAGGGTTTTGTCCTAACAATTCAGCAATTTTAAACTTCTCAGATTTGCCCTAGCAAACACTACAGTTTTGAAGCTCTAAACTTTCAGGTGAATAAAAATCAATCCCAGTTTGGAAATAAAATTTAGGAAAACGTCTTTTAACCTCTGAGGCTTACATAAGCAGCTTTTACTAGAGGTTTCACCTAATCCAGGAGCAAACAAATTCCATCCATTTACTTCATTTATGTACCAGAAACTGCTTTCAGCTGCTTTCACTGTCCCTACTGCTACATTTATGTACATTTAGCTTTTCCTTGTGTTTACATGAAATTCCTAATTATTTTTCCATGAAGTTTAAATTCCCTTCTTCACCACCATGGAAGGTCTGAGATTTTGATAATGCAACAAACTTGGAGGAGAAACCCCCAAAGTTCAGAAAAATGGCCTTTCTGGTCTTACCAGCTGCAACTAATGAACCCTTCCTCCATTGCTGATCATTGCTGCTCTGTTCTGCCCATACTGCTGTTTGTACAGTTACATTGCAAAGTAGAAATGATTTATTTATTTAAGGCCAAAGACACCCTTTATTTTTGTAGAGGGCTGAGGTTTTTGCTTAGTTGCTTTTCTAAAACCAGAAACCTTTTAGTTGACTGGTTTGCAGTCTAATCTCAAAAGCTGTTGTAGCAGTGCAATTGAAAAGGCAATGAACTCCTGCACTGAAATGAATGTCTGGGGGCAGAGAGAGGTGGGAATGTCTAATCTGGCTTCCTTCCCAGAATTGACATGACACAAATATGTTGTTTTCAGTGAAGCAAAATGCGGAGCCTCTAGGTAAATATTCGCATTTATTTTGGGTAGAAGGGTAATTTCTAGTCAGGCTAAGTGTCTACTGAAGTGTGTAATAATTAACAGAAGACTTATAAAGATAGAAAAGTTAAACTTTTTTTTCTCATAAAATACTGCTCTTACCAGTCATCAGATTGATTTGAAACAAACTTTAAGGAATAATAAGTTTATCAGAGAGGTTACAAATCCTAGTTCTTCACAGGATTTAGAAAACTAGAGCATTTTGCAAAAATCCAGATCTATAGTAGTTTTAATTTCAAGATAAATATTTAAGACTGAATTTTTAAACATTTTGACAACTCAAAAACATGGGTTTGGAAGTTATTTTGAAATAAATTATGTTTTGAGATTTTTTTCATCCCACATGCCTGATCTACAGAATTGAAAAATAATGCCACAGATGAATAGTAAGAATCATTATTATTGTTGTTATAAAGTATACACAGTGTAGCCTCCAGATAAGCAACCCAATTTGGATAATCTTATTGAGAGAAGTTACAACTTATTCTTCCTACATAAAAACCTGAAAACAATAACCAGGCAAACAAACACTCTAAGACTCATTTAGCATTTCTCATCGAACTACTCCAAACAGTGCACAAACAACTACAGAAATCTGAATAAAGATGGCATCATTTTTATCAGATAATCAAATAATTAATAATGATTTGTAATTTTGGTTCTGTAAATGTACTCTTAATTATATTTTCCCACTAAATACTTCTGGTACAAGTGTAGAACAAAACATCAAATACCACAAAGGCTACAGCTCCAAGTGGAGTCTTTAATGATTCAGTAACATCTTGACACAACTACCTGAAATGCAATATTATCAAAATACAAAAATTCAGGGGTTACCCTGCCTTCTCTATGCAGTCTACAGGTATCTTGTAATCACTTGATTTGAAAGAAGCCCCAATCTAATGACACATTCAACTCACTGAAGCTAAAGTGCTCCAATCCATTAAGCTTGTTCTAAAATGCAAGGCAATTATTAATAATTGTTGTTGTTTTTGTTGTAAAAAAATTCCTTTCATTTGGCTGGTATGTAATGACAATGCACTATGCCACTTCCATTTCTATTTCTTTTACTTCACTTACCTGAATCTGTCAGGATCCATAGAATTCAAAAGAGGCTTTGTTTTTAAACAGGCCTGCTTCTCCCCCACTCGTATCTGCTATCAATTTCTAACAAAAATAATACTTAAATGAAAAGTTATTAAATAAAAGAATAAATATATCTTCCTTTATGATATTTTTGTATCTCTAATACCTAAACTATTGGAGAGTTCAAACATCAATTGCTTTTCTTAAAAAACTCTTCATGAAGTTCATATAAAACCCAGCTCCACTGAAACAAATGATAACAGGGCACAATTTACCTCTAAAGACCATTTTTCACACAATCTAACTCATTTGTTTTGTATTTAGTCCACTTGCTTCTGTGCTCAAGTATTTAGATTTTACACATAAAACAAACTCTTTTTAATTTAATTATTTTCAAAAACCTGTTTTATTATATTTTTACCTCTGGGGATGTTTTCTTTTTTCATTATCTGGCTGGTAATGAGTCCAGCATTAGGTTGGAAATTTCTTCCCCTGAAACCTGGCCGTATCATGTTTGCTCTACGTTTCTTGGTTGTAATGGGAATCAGATCATCGGTAATTACATGATCAAATATATTAGCCAGAAACACGTCTTTTCATCAAATGTCATATCAAACATTAAAATCATAGTTTAAATTCCAAAAATTTGCAACATTTCCCCTGAGTGATTGAACTCTTCTGCTCACACTTTCAAACCACACTTTTTTAGGAGTTCTTTAATGGCAGATGCATACAGAAAAATAGTATCTTAAAAAGCTGAATCAAAGATCCCCTCTGAACAGGAGTTTCCAAACCCTGCTCATGGAACCACATCAATCATAGAATCATTGGAAAAGATCTCCAAGATCACCGAGTTGAGCCTTTCTGAAAATTTACTTTAATTGCTAGAGGAATGGCTGGTTGAGCATTTAAGCTCATGAAATGTTGCAGTGCAGAGAGCCATGTGCTGGTGGATGTGCACACTTGCAGGGTATGAACTTCAGCTGGGGCATTTCCTGGGATCACCTGCCTCTCTAGGTTTCCTGAGCCCACCTGGAAGCCTTTCCTTTATTTGGAGAACTTTAAGAGTCTCTGTCTTTTCTGGCTCACAAATTTTAGGACGTCTAAAAAATTATTTATCTTAGAGATTCTTATTCCTCTTTCAGATTAAATTTCAAAGCAGACATGGGCATTAAAAATTAACAATGGATCACTAGCAGACATAGGCAGTATGGACACATAAACATTCCTATAGAAAACAAAGTTAAAATCTTTATAATGTGGGCTTATTGATGTTTCAGTCAAGATCTCTTATTACACATCTATCTGTGCATCTGATATTGCTCATGAAAATTTGGCATCCGTGTCATGATGGTCTAGCTGCCATTACCTTCACTGAAAATAGCTGTGGACTATGCTGAGGGGAAAAAAGAGAAGTTGTCTGGATGAGAAAAAAATAAACGTTTTATATTCTAAGCTAGCTAATTTTAATATATAGTTAAACAACCAATTCTCTTTAAATGGATTTCCTTCATTATCTATTTCTGGCAAATCAAAAAAGAGAAATAAAAAGGTGGAGATGCCATAACCAGGAGTGCTCGGGCTCTGCCGTGAGTGAGGAAATACAGAAGTCCTGAAAACCAGATAAAGGGAGTCAAGCCAACATGTTTTTATGCCTGTCAGCCAAGTATTTATGCATTTTCCACCTAAGGTGATGAATCTATAACCTCAAAGTGTAGTACAGTGTAACCATATTCTATTTCCATACAACAACATCTTTGAACCTAGGCTGAACTCTGTTCAGGAGTTTTCTACAGAGAAAAGAAACTCCATTTGCATCGATCCTCCTAGCAGCTATTCTCTTCAGAGCAATGGGTTGTGCATTCTGGGTAGGCCTAGAGACACAACTTTTTTCCTACATGGTATTTACATAAACAGAATGAGCTGTAAATTTCCAAGACCACAAATGATTTTTTAATGAACTTGTCTTCAAAACACAGTTTTTACAGGTAGCAATGCTTCCAATAATTCCACATCAGCTGTTTATGAGAATATTTTATATTGAAATATGACAATTTGAAGTGATTTCCCCTATATAGTTAATAACAGACACATAATGCTGACAATGACAATTTTTTTCATGTGAAACCAGCTGGCTCCTGACTTATATCTACAGCAATGACTGAAATCGAACCAACACAAATCATTGGTTTCAACTATAATTATATTAATAGCAAAACATTCAATTTATATAAATAATTTTAATTTGATTTTTATTTGTACATTTTAATAACTTTTCCAAAAGAAAAGCTGGTTCTTTTTGAGTATAATTTGATATTTTCCTCTGCTGCCTTTATTTTACTTATTTCCTCTGTGGTCTGTATTTAACTCAAGGGTTTTACCTGATAACTTTGTGTTTACTTTATTTCTAATACTGAGCTATATTAGACAAATTAGCTTAGAAAATACATAAGACAATAACTTTTCAAGTTTGGATGAGGATGGGGTTTTTGAAGTTTATATGTATCAATAATATTTAGATAGAAAGTGGAATCTGCTTAAGATAAACAAAACAAGCAATTTGAAGTTTTATTTGTTAAATAAAGTTGTTTTGAATGTACCTTAGATACTTGAAGTATTAATAAACTAATTTTCAGTGTAAATTCGATTTAAGTAACATGAGTATTTTTCTGCATTTAGTGATTTAAACATATTACTTCATTCTTCCAGGACTTTAGGACACAGATTGTAAGATGCAAGGGAATAGTTGCTTTTTCTATTCTCCCAATTGGATGTTAATTTTTCAATTAATTAATTATAAACTACCTGAAAAAATCCCAAAACACTATAATATTCACACACATGGGGAAGGCAGTGTTTCTATTAACAGCTGGCTTAATATTTCAACAAACTAATTCCAGAAAATAACTTTGGCAGAATATCTAGGCTGCTCTGACTATTTTCAAAGGAAAATTGTTCTAATAGTTTGCAGCAAATATATTCATTATATAGATTACTTTAAATTCCAAGTGTATATAACACTTTTTTTAAACTACTAAATAAATGTTTAGAAAGTCAATTAAAATTAAAACAGATGTCTTTTTTATCTACCCTCGATTGAAAAATATAACATCTGACTGCTGTACTCTTAAATCTTGGAGGGAAATCCAAAAGTGGTTACATTATGGACTGTGAAAAACCCACTAGTCAAAAATTAAATCCATGAAGTGCAAAAATTAATATCTTGTATTTACATAAGTAGCCTTTCATCTCAAAGAATCCTGAAGCACTTTACACATACCCCTGAAATATATCTTCACAAACCTTGAGATTCATGCAAGTGCTTAAAGAGAGCCTGTAAAAATTAGCCACTTATCCAGCATCTCCTTTTCACCACATAATATCAGTGACTTCTTCAACAATTCTGAAAAGCAAATTCAAAAACTCTTTCACTAGTAGCACAGGATATTAAAAGCATCTCACAAATTACTCCAGTCCCTGCTACAACTTAAAATTTCTCTGGGGCCACCTGACATAGTCTTCTTTGATCTCCCCTTCCCCTTGTAAACCACACAGCCCTTAGTCCTCAAATTAGAAACATACAGCTTTTTCATCCCCAGTCTCTGCAATGGTAGCTGATGCATTGATTCTGTGCCTTATGGCATTGTCAGCTTTATATTGTTCCTATTACACAATGATTTACCAAATTGTTCAGTGGAAAGACACTTCTCTATCTTTATTTGTGTGTGATGACTCCACTGTATAGAGTGTGAGATTGAAAATTTCTGACTGATTGGTGGGGATCCTTATCATTCATTTGCTTACCCAGGATCTGCTTCTTTAAGAAAGTAAAGTGAGTCAGAGATTAATGGATTTTATAATTTACCAGTGGACAAATGGGTTATAATAAGTATTGTTCTTGCAGAGGACTCTATTACACTGTGCCCACACAGGAGTTGCCACTCTGTCCTTTCCTCTGTCTCTCAAGTCTAGAAGCTCATCTCCTGCAGTGGCCAAACACCTCATCATACATCAAACACCTCAGATAATTACACAGTAAGCAAAATTTTCTTTCAGACCCCTGCAGCAGCTGAAATCTGCTTACAGATGTCTTACTAATTCTAATGACAGTGTAGATTTTGGTCAGGATGGTTTTCAAGTTATTACCATCTGAATATAAAATTTAGGACAGTCATGGCTTCACACCTACCTGCAGCCCATCACCATGCACTGACTCCCTCACCAGCAGGACTGGGGAGAGAACAGAAAAGGTAAAAGCTTGTGGGTAGAGATAAAGTCAGTTTAATGAGGAAAGCAAAAGCTGCACGCACAAGCAAAGCACAACAAGGAATTAATGCTGCTTTCCATGAGGAGGCAAATATTCATCCATGTCCAGGAGGGTAGGGCCGCATCGCATGTAATCGTGACTTGGGAGGGCAAACACTTACTCTAAATGTTCCCTCTTTCCTCAATCCACTTTATATACAGAGCACGTGTCACATGGTCTGGGATATCATTTGGCATTTTGGGTCACCTGTCCTGGCTGTGTCTCCTCCAGCCTCCCATGTGCCCCCAGTGCCATCACCAGCATGGCAGTACTAAAGCAGAAAGGCCTTGGCTCTGTCCAAGCCCTGCTCAGCAACAACAAAAACATCTCTGTGCTCCACACAAATTCAAAGTGCAGCCCCATACCAGCCACTGTGAAGAAAATTAACCCTATCCCAGCCAAAACCAGCACAAGGCTCCACAGTGCCTTGCACTTCCCATAGAAAGAAATGGGGGAAGAGAAGCAAGACACTTTTCTGGTATCACCTGCTAAGCAACATGCACATTTTCAGTTCTTATGCACTTTCTAGTGCATGTCATGCTCTAGTTAGTCAGGTACCTCTTCCCTACATTCTGCAAAAATATGCCTTTGGGAGAAAAAAAAAAATAAAAAGAGTAAATGACTTAATATATCTTTTATTTCATTTTAGAATTCCACTGAGATACTTAATAACATTAGGTCCTTACAAAGTAATGATTCAAGTTTTCCAAATAATTTGATCAAAACTCTGACAAAACTGACCAAACACAAGAACCAGTCGTTAGGCTTACTGTAGTTCTGCCTAATATTTGGCATGATCCCACATTTCCCCAAAAACCTCTGGGCTCGGGACTAATGGAACCATTGCAGATATTTTTTTTTGAGTCTCACAGTGATGAACCAAATGTTATTTTGCTTTTTAGTATTTGACTTTCCATCTCAGGTCAGTGCTCTAACATCAATCAGACTCAAGAGAGTAACTGGAAGTGACATAATTTGCAAAATATACCCTGCAGCACAATGAAAATTATGTAGTTAAATAAAAACAAACAGTCTGCTTGGTAATTGGGAGCTCAACTTATTTATTACAAATTGAATGACTCCACAGATCTTTTAAAATGT
This sequence comes from Chloebia gouldiae, assembly GCA_003676055.1. NCBI lineage: Eukaryota > Metazoa > Chordata > Aves > Passeriformes > Passeridae > Chloebia > Chloebia gouldiae. Next base: position 8,932,420 of record QUSF01000014.1, on the reverse strand, counting down.
AGCTTCTGAGCATAACTAGCAAATGCAAAAGCATCACTGCTATGTGCAGTGTGCTGTGTACTCACTTCTCAGGGTAAGGGTATGCTGGGATCATCAAAAGACTCCCAAAGGAGCTCCAAACTTTGTTTCCCACCTTGCCCTACCCAGTTACTAAGACCCCATCAAAAGGGCAGCGGTATGAGAGCTACCTTTTCCCTGGCCTTAAATGGCTGTTCCAGCACCTGAAGCTTGCTCAACAGTCAGGAAAAATCTGGTCTGCTCCTGCTCTGAGCATGAGAGGGTAGAGAAGTCATGCTGGGAGGGACTGTTCTGGCATTTAACAACTGGAATATGCTCTTATGCTCAGAACATCCTTTACCAGTCCATTAAACTGACCACAAGGAAATAATTCCATATGTACAGCTCTAGAAATCAGTTGTATATTCCAACTTGATTATAATTCAGATAGTTTTTATACAACAAACTGTTGACATTGCCATTTCCTTATTTTATTACCCTAGCAAAATGGTTTTCATTTATATCTCTGTTTGGAATGAATTTTCACTTTGAAAACCATAACCAGTTTCAACCTAGAACAGGAAATTTACAAACACCTACAAACACACAGAGAAAGCAAACAAAGTGTGCTCTGTTTCACAGTAAGACAGAGTCAGGTCTTAATGGAATGAAAAGGTAACAGAAAACAAACCAAGAGAACCCAAAAATTTGGTGACATTCTGTACAATACCAGGGCAGAAGTTGTACTGCCAAAGAACTTTTTGTCAAATGAGAATAATGGAACAAAAAGAAGCTACCAGTCAAATGAAACTACTGGCAAAATTATGACAGTTCTATGCCATGGAATATTTTAATATAAACACCAAGCTATTTACAAAAAGCTAACAATGAACTAATAATACAATGGAGAAGGAATGTAATGCTGAGATATTAAGGGACCATTCCAGAACAGGCTCCTGTATCATGCCAGAGTTTTCATTTACAAAGGTTATTTTCCCTCAGAGTAGTTTGCCTGTCTCTCAACAAGGTCTCTTTCTCCCCTTGCCATGCTACTGCTTTCTAATGACTTTCTGACCACAGCATGTTTTTGCAAACTTCTTGAATATTTTACCAGTAGTGCTGCCATCTTCACCACATGTAACAAAGACATCCCAAAATATCTTGTGTTGTATCTTTCTAGAAAATATTGCAATAGTTGGCTTTGGATGAGAAGATTTTTCCTGTCCATTAAGAGAAATCAGAGGGTTCTCCATGCAAAGCTGTATTTGTATTGGCTGTATTTAAATATTGGTCCTATTTACACCTCCTTATTTCAGCCAAGTAAATTTCATACAACTTTATGCACTTTGAGACACCTGCTATTTTTCACACAAATTATACAGAAGTAAAAACATGGGTAGACAGGCAGATTTACTTTTTCTTAACAGCAGCGCACATGCTAGCTCTGATATTTAAGCTCCCTTTTGAAGCTACTATACTGATTTAGTAGAAATAGTTAGTAGTTCTGATTTAATATGCAAATGACATTGAGAAAACCAGTAGCATTCTAGTCCCATTCATAGCACATCCCCAGGGAGAAGAATCTGTCATAAAGGAATGAGAAAGAGTTCTGGATTAGGGAAGGAAAACAATACTGTGCTTCAGTTGTTAAATGGTTTCTAACAGAAACCTGCTTTGGTTTCATTATAACAGTTCAAGGGATTTTCTCTAAACTTTTTTCTTGCTGCTGTAGCTACACCATTAACTATGAAGACACTTCAGACCTGAATCTTAGTGTGAATAGGCTACAATGCAGACTATTGCATGTTACCTTTTTTTTTTTTTTCATTTTCTAACATGTAAAAAGGCAAATTTATCATCCATCCTTTAATGTTTTTTGATCAAATTCAGATATGTTATATGCAGGTTGAATGGGATCTTTTGAGAAAATGTTAGTTTAATTTCCGACCAGTACTGGGTTTAGAAAGATACCGGTTTGAATTGCTGCATTTGGAATAAACCTCTATATTCAGCAGAAGATGAGGGAAAGAAAATAGAACAGGCACCAGCTGAAATACAGTGACATATATAAACTAGAGGGACTAAACCTTTTGATCAGCAGTTTTGTTTGCTGAAAAAAAAAAAAGTGTGAGAACCTCTCAAAATCTTTTTTACTGCTTTCCCATATTTTTCAGAGTTATGTGATTCATCTCAGTGAAGGCCTGCTTTAGAGAACAACAATGTTTACAGCTAGATGAAAGGTGGCAAGACCATAGAAGCACAACTGTGTGAGTCAGAAAAATATTTTGGATCCACCTTTTACTTGCCCTGCATTTATTTATCTCTGTATGAACAATATCTGATTTCAATGATGACAAAGGACATGCATTTGAGGCTCACACCAGTATTCATTCCATGAGGAGCTAAACTTGGTTTTGGTGCCAGCAGCTGCCTGCTTCAAGAAACTCTTAAAACTTACATAATTCTGTCATATTTTTTCTTTTCAAAGGGAAAAAACACCCAACATATTCATAAGCTCACCACACTGTGTCAAAAGCATAATAAATCGATCTTATTCTCCCCCTCTTTGTTAGCCACACTTAACCAGTAACAGCACAAAAATATTGCCATGGCAACATATAGTGATGGCAACAACAAATAGCAAAGACATGGATAAAACATCATTTATGTACAGTCCAGAGGCTTTTACTCACTTGAAACATTGCTGAGAGATTCTGAATAACAAATTAAAATTAGCAAATTTTCAACAGCAGAAGAGAGAAAAACAACTCAGGGATCTTTTCAAAGAATACTCTTCTCAGACTTTTTCCATCTTTATGCACTTGTAACCCCATTTCTCTCACTCTCCCCTGCTGTGGAATGCAGAAACTTTCTGTATCTGCCACCTGGTATGTAAATCAAGAGTGTTCATGATGTTGCATACTTTCCAAAAAACTGGAAATGCATTTAGTTCTGAAACTCTAACATCTAGGTGAGAAAATGCCTGCCGAAAGCACCACAGTAACTGATAGTTTTATGTAGAAAACAGATCTGCCCAAGAGCTGATATGCTAGAGGGCAGGGCAAATTCTAGTGAGATTTATGCATTTTATAACCCAAATGTAAGTCAGAAAACCAATTTCTGGCAGGCTATGATGGCAACTTGGTAGATTGCTTTCACTGTTGTTATTCAAAAAGAGAAAACTGGATGTTTGATCTTAATGAAGATCTTCTGAAACCAGACAGGTCTTAATGGATATAAAAACAGCAGTAGAACAAAAAAAAAAAAAAAAAAAAGAGAAAAGAAAAGAAAAATTGCTTCATAGCCTTATCAGGAGCTATCTCCAGTCAGGGTGCAGATGTACAGAGGTGACACAGACATTGGTAGCATCAGGTTAGCACGAGATAACAAACCAGTACATCTGGATGTCTCGGTACGGATTTCAGGACAGCAAAGCACTGTTTGTGTTAGGAATGTAATACCCTGCACACACCTGATATCTCTCAGCACAGATTGCTGAATGACTGCGGGGCCTGCAAAGGTCAATTTGGCACAGAGGCCTTTATAGGAATATTAATTGCAATGGTGGTTTCTGTGTAAGTCAACAATCTCACTGCTGTCACTGAAAAAAAAAATGAAGTAGTGCCCAAAGTATTCCAATAACTTACAGACTGGAACCTAGATCTGTTGCCATTCCTATTATTTTTACAACTCTAAATGGAAGATCACACAAAAATTCTTCTTATTAGTCTTGGATCTGAACATCAATACAGAAGAAACACCTGACACCAAAGCCAAGTGTACTATTTAGGGATATTCAGAAGTCATGCAGTTCCCAAAACCAACAGAAATATTTCTCTCTCTCTCACTTATTTGCTTGCTATGGGGAATAATGAGTTCTCAGTGGGTGGAATTATGATGTTTGACTTGGCAATGCAGTGGAAGCATCACACTGTTTATGATGAAAGCCCAAAGTGTTGTTTCTATTATTGGTATCTGGTTATGTCACCAGAATGTTCTCACATGTCAAGAGCAGGTGTCCCCACTGCTGATTATGAATAAAATCATTAGCAGTCTGAATTGGATTTTAAATGAAAGAAGCAGCAAGTGACTAACTCTTGCATCTCCAAATAACAGAATGTATCTGGGATCACTTAGCTGTGAAAAGGAAGTGAAAGTTCTATCAAAACTAGAGGGATGAGAAACCAAACTTGCATGCAAAAAAAACCTAGCTGTGGGAATGAGAAAGAAAGGCAGGAATGAGAAAAATGAGAGGGGACCTTGAATGGAGAACAAAGGGCTACTTAAATTCCTTCAGTGTAAAGTTAAAAGTAATAGAGAGACCAAGTGAATTCCAGATCCTTGAAAATCAAATTCAGTTCCTAAAATACAAGCCCAGATGGCTGACTGGTGTAAATAAATGCAGCTTCATTGGTCCAGAGGGAACAGTATCAATGTATACCAGCTGAGGTTTTGGCAAATCCACCTTCTGAGGTTCAATCAACACTCACAGGTTCTCAGGTCAGCGGACAGAGATTTGAAAGATTCCCAACATATTGTGATGACAAATAGATAAAATAACCATTTGTGAGATAATGAGGAGATCATTGCTCACTACAATCATTCTTCACTTCATTTTTCATGCTAGAAAATTTTACATACTAATATCACCACACATATTTTGGCAGACTCCACTGAATCTTGCCTGTCAGCTTCTTTCTATGACATACTAAATAAGTTATGTACATGCAGAATGAATTTCAGGTAATTACTGTCCTCAAAGAAGTACAGTTGATTTGAATTATTTTAAGAAAGTAAATATGCTCTGTATCAACAGGCCTATAAAAAGACACCTTCCCAATGCATTAGCACCAGAGATCTGTCTTTTGTGTCTTGACTGTAGGTCTAATGTTGGCTTGGAGTAACAATTACAAGCAGAAAGGGAGTATTTCAGTCTCACACATTGATTTAGCTCTTGGACTCTGCCCTGAGAATGTAAATTAGGCTACTGTTGGAGTGAATGACATCTATGCAACTCGTAAAAATGCACATGTAACTGAACAAATACCATTGACTTCTGTCAAGTCAGCAACAACTCATTAGGAACAACAAGTAGCAATGAATTCTGAACTAAGACATGGAAAGCATCAAGTCCTGTGGCATCGTTTCCCAGGCCTCACATGCTCAGAGAAGCCTAACACCTTCATCAAGGATATGATGGATAGCAAAGTGCTATCAGGGTCAATTCTCTGCTAGCTCCCACCAGCACATCTGATTATTCCCCAGAAGGGAAATCACTCTGTGTAATGTATTTCTCTGCATAGCATGGTGTTTATTTCTCTAACTTTAGATTTGTAGACAAAGTGAACACAGGGAGTGGAAAGTGGGGAAAATAAGAACTATTATACATAACAGGTGAAGAGAGATGAGAGAGTAGAGGCACTTTTAGCTCCTAAAGGTAGTTTCTTGTGTTTTTTTCTCTTTTGTCTCAATCATCACCAATGAAAACCTATTTCCTGAAGAGAAGTGAGGAAGATGTAGGGAACATAGCAAAACCAGCGCAAGCTTTCTCCATGACAATGCTTCCAGGTAATGCAATATGACACTAATTTTAATTCAAGGCACAAGTCACAATAACCAGAACACATACTTGACATCTTAAAAAATGCCAAAGCTGAGAAAAATACTTGCTTTGATATTACAGTAGGAAGTAGAAACTTTTGGTTAAATAAAATTTTTGCTGGAGACAGTTACATATGGAATATTCTGGAACAAAACTATTTCTTAAGAAAAAATTGCAGCTATAATACTTAACCATAAGCAAACCACAGTCATTTAAAACATCCAGTACAATTCACAGAAGTGTGAATTGAATACTAGCAACATCTGGTTGGAAACATTTTGTTTCCATAGTTATTCCTAGTGAGTTTCTTTTAAGCACCTTGAGCAGGTGCTAGCCATCACATTTGAAAATCAGTGCCTCTTATGCAAGAGGCACAACCTGAACTTCCACTGGAAAATTAAGTTATGCAGTTAATTTGTGGTTTTTCTCCTTGCACAACTTCAGGAAGCACATTTTGCACCACTAGGTGGTGTTAAATTGGGCATGTCATTAAGTAACGTGTCTTTGCAACCCTATTTTAAAGCATTGTCACCAGATAAGCTTATAACCTAAATAAGTTCATATAACTATCAAAACACAACAAAATTCTGGCTGCCTGAAGGACACTTCAAGTCCTTAATGCCAAAAGCATAGTTTTGTTTCTCCAAGCTTCCAAGGACACCAAGAAGTTAAGTGCTTCTGGAGGCTGAGAAGGGGGGAATGCTACCACCCTAAACCTAGAATATTTGAATTACTGAAGGCTTTGGAATGAAGGGATACAAGCCACTAAGGGAAATACCATCATTAAGGAGTCCAGAACTGCTTCATGTACAGCTACATGAAGAGCCTGCAGGGCTCATGGTGCAGCCTCAGGGTGAGCCCCAGGCCTCTTTTGACTTGGAGGAAAACCCCCATCCTTTTCTTTGGCTGTATTTAGGTTTGGGCAGAGCTTGCCTAGGAACATTCATATACCTGAGTTTTGTATAGGGCCTAAATTCTTGTCTGGGCTATCTCTCTAGTTACAGAATAATGAAAGGAAACAAAGATGTGTGATGGGTTTCATCCATAATACTGAAGTTGCTTTGAAAGTATGTGCTTGAGTAATCCAGCACAAGCAGTTCAAGATATAAAAATGTCTCTGATTTTCAGCTAGGAATGTGTAACCTATGGTGCTATCATTTTGGTAATGATAACATATTAAATGATATTCAAGAATAAGTCAAATGGGATCGCTCTAATTTCTTTAATAAACCTTACTGATGACTTGCAGGAGGATCTGCAAGCAGACATTTCAGACATACCATCAGTCTCTATGCTTTGCTGCACACTCGGGCTTCTTATTGCTTTAATTGAAGCAATGAGTCTGAAGGCTGTTGGGGTTTTTTCTTAAAAACATGAAGTATTTTTCTTTAGTTTTTTAGGGTCTAAATACATTATATGTAGCAAGAATTAAGCTCATTTTTGTTTGCAGGCTGACAAAATCCACATGCCTATTGTTTTTCTGGCAATAATAATTGTTCTGTCAAAGCTTCCAAAGCTAATTCTGGGTTTGCTTTATGCTATTTTATTTGTGTATGACATGCTACTGCCCATCATTAACAGGCACATTAATAAACACACAATTGTATACCTTACATGGGTGCATTTGTTAAAGGATTTCATATTAGCATCAGGGATACTCCTCTTGTGGGCAGACAAGAAAAGATACTCTTAGACCACATTTTAAGATGTTTTAAAACTCACTTTAGAGATGCAACACTATTCTTCCAAAGGCAACATTAGCACTGAACTGCAGAAACATGACTTCCAAATGACCCCAGAGCTCTAAGATGATCCACTAACATCAAGTTCAGTTTGGGAAGAAAGACAACCCTAGGGATGAAAAAAAACCAAATGTAGGGCATCCTGTGTCCTGAGAGTACTGAAACTTTGTAGGGTCTCCAGATCTCCAAAGGTTTGGGCACTTACAAACTGTAACAAGCTTTGCAATAACACTCTCTGGTCCATTCTCATTCACCTGTTGAAGTAATCTGCAATTTCTGGAGGCCTACCTGGCCTCCAAAGCAAAACAATTCAGATTAGGACCCTCAGAGGTGGCCTCTTTCAGCCAATGAAAACAAAATGCAGCTGCAAGTTTGGTTCAGTTATGGTGACTGGAATGCAGAGCTATTGCCCCAAGCTCTTCAGGAGAAGAGAAATGGGCAGGCTGAGACTTCTGAGACTCTGCTGCTTCTTACAGCATTCTCCTCCCTGTGTGGTACTGCCTACCTACCTCTCAGCAAAAGCAACCACTCACTCCTATCTGCAAAGAACAATGAGTTAAAGGGTATCAGCTGACAGAAATTCCTGGAACTATAGACAAATGTGGGTTATTAAAGAGTATTCACTTTTCTGCTGCTAATGTTGCAAATAAGAAAAAAAAAAGTATTAAAATTGCATATGACATCCAACATGTGAAAAGCAGTGCTCTTCTTATTTCTTCCATGTGGTTCATACCTCTTACCCTAAAGACTTTGGAACTGCACAGCAGTATTTCTGATCACACTCCTGAACTCCTGGAGGCAGCCTGCAGCCCAGTAAAGCTGGAATAAGTATGTTCTAAAGTAACATCATCAAACTTTTAAAGTGAGCAAGTGAGCTCTTTAAATTCAAGAGTCTAAAAGAAAAAATTAGCTTGTCAAATACCTAACTTTCAAAGTTTTAGTGCATGACAATACTTTCTCATTATTTAAAAAATGCTTTACAGTGGAAAAAAGGAGTCCCACACAATTTTTTGTATTTTCACATGGGATTTGCTCATTACTGGTGTTAGCAAATGAGCAAAGGAGAAATATCATTGCTGCAGATCCTATATTCTCACCAAAATTATGCAAGTTAAACAACTTTTTGGACTGAATCACAGTAAATATACAAGAAATTCACTTGGTCTTGCATTCTCCTCTAGAATAAGCTTTTTGAGTTTGTTATTTTGTACAGAAATACAACAAAAATCTTATATAGCCAGGAAAGTATTCCTAACTCATAAATATAACTTCTGGACAAAGTGAAATTGTTCTCAGAAGCAGACTCTCAAGAGTTGTTAGGTTGTTTTTTCTTTTTCAAATGCTTCTTCTATTTCTCTTTCTTTAATACATCAAAATAAAAGGAACAGATGTTAACATACTTCAGCCAAAACTGAACTAAGCCCTTATGGTCAGGTCAAACAAGCCAGGAAAGATATCTCTACAGTGGAAATAATTCCAAAATTGATAAATGAACAGAGGAACATATAACACTGTACAAATCCTCTTGGTAGTAGACATATCTGACTCTTGTGTAGTTTTGTAAAGTATGTCAAAGTAATTTTCATTTCTGTGTTAAGGATGGACAGAGCAACTGTGTCCTCTCTCCATGCAGTCTACAGGCCAAGTGCCACCTTGACTAGCAGCAATCCAAACCTACAGAATGGCCAGCAATACTGGTATAAAACCTGGCATCAGTATTTGGCATCTCATGGCAAAAAAAATGACAGATCTATAAAGGATGAGGTTTGCTCCATGACACCTAATTGTTAAATGTCTTCAAGCCCAATTCTGCTTCCTTGAAAATGACATTTAGGGCTCACTTGGTCTACTCTAAACCAATATGTCCAGTGTACCATCACACAGTAACTGAAAAGAACATGAAAAGAAACCTGCAAGTTAAGCAGGTACTTAATTTCATGTATGTGGTGCTCACATCACTGCTGGCAATAAAAGGTTTTGCAATATCAAATCAGGGCCTCAAAACACAGCTATTTAAGCAGCTGTTCTTTATTACCACCCCGTTTGTTGCTGGCTAATGAAAATGTCAGGAAATTTCTGTCTTATTGCAGACTGGGTAAAGCAATCCTGTGTGACATCTTTAAATAATGCTGTCATATGCATAAGGCCCCTCCTTTTCAAAGCTGATCATACCTAGCAGTTATTCAATGGAATTTAGTTAGATATCAAGCTCTTTCTATATAACAGTAGTACACAGACTCCCATGTCTTAAAAACATAGTTTTGTTCCTAAACACACAACAGCAGAAATGAAGATATTCAATATGTGCAACAATCTATAGGAAGATAATCTGGGACAACTCTGCTTAAACAAGGAGGTTGACCAGATGACCCATTGTGTTCCCTTCCAATCTGACCCATTCTGTGACTCTGTGATTTTCATATTAATACCAAAAAAAAATGCAGAGAAAAAGGAAACATCAATATGCAGATTAAAAGGAGACAAAAAAAAGCCTTGGGTTTTTTTAGGCTAAACCTGACTGATTCTACATTAGAAGGATCATTAGATTATCTTCATCTGGTTGTTTATGCCATGCTATTTCAACAGCACGCAGCTGAATTTAAAAAAATGAAATATTGGAAATATTTAAGCAGGAAAGCTCAAAGCTGTGTCTAAAAAGACAAAATAAATCCTCTCTTTCTTTTCTAAATAGCATTTAAAGGTCCACAGAATATGAATGACATCTGGCTGTCTGCTACAAGCTGCTTCTCAGCACTGCAATAATGGAAATAGCTTTCCTATACTAACCCTACACTGAAAGGCTGAAAACAACTTTTATTTGAAGTAGTTCAAACCTCCAAATGTTCTTTATGTACGGGATAATTAGAGGTCAGCTAGTTACTGCTGTCTTCCTGCTTTATTTAACCTGCTTTATGCAGGAAGAGCTCTTAGATCAGCAGTAGTCTAAACTGTACAAAGATGCACGTAATTTATATATTTTACCCAGCCCTACCTAGCAGTGCAGGGTGAGTGCTGAGATACCACTGTGCTGTTCAGACAAAAAAAAGTTGTGAAGCCAAGAAAGAAGCCACTACTATAGGGCATTTCCTCAACCTGGATCAATAAATCAAAAATTAGATTAGCAAAGAGATGCATGATCCAGACATAGATATGAAGTCATAAACCCTTTCAACCTAAGGTCATGAGATCTTTCTTTTGAGCTATGCAAAAACTGGTGCTGTTGTCTTTGGGTGGCCCACAGGAAGGAAGTTCACAGTATTAGCCAGGAGCATGTTGCCCCATATTACTGTAATGTCAAAAATACAACTCCTGGATGAAAATACAGACTGAATTAGGACAATCAGTTCAACAGGATGGCTGTATAATGATGGATACTACATGTACTATATGGCAAAAAAAAAATAAAAATAGAGACAGAGAAAATTAGGAACTGCCCTTTTCTCCTCCTCTGTTACCACATTTTTAGAAGACGGACAACAAAGAAATTAGGGCAGAAGCTGTAATTCTGAAAATGAGAGCAAGGGCAAGAGCCTCTGTTAAAGCTTTTAACAACAGTTCATAGCTTCATAACGATTTTTACCTTTTGTTGATACCAAGAGATTTACCTTGAATACACATTGTCTCTGTATTTATCACCTTTCTTTCCCTTTCTTTATTTCATACTCTCCATTTGATGATATGTGTTTGTAGATGATATTTTTATTGCAGTGGACATGGTTTTGTCTCTTTGAATGGTCTGGCAAAATTCAAAGAGGCTAATGGCACAAAATGAATAGAGTTAATTAACTACTATCTGTAGTATATAACCCTTCTGAATGGAAAGGTCTTACTTCAGCAGTCCATCAGTATGATTGGCCCTATACTGTAGCTTCAGTAGAAAATGCCATGAAGGATTACTAATTAAAGCCAATTCTGTAAAGTAGACTTAAGTGTTGATCCAATATATGAATTAATCACGTATACAAACTTTTTCTGCTGCTTTAACATGTTTTCAAGGTTTTGATGATTTGTATTGTCAGCTCATCCCTCAAGCTAGACAGCATCTAGCCAGCATTTTTGTTAATTCAAAAGAAATTCAATTCTTTTGACTGGACTCAAATTTCTGTGACAAATTCAGCAGATTGTAGGTCTAGCATCAAAGAACATGAAACTAGAGTCTCAAGCTCCAAATGAAAAGGTAAGGGGCTGGAGACAATCTTAAAACCCCGTGTTTGCTCTGTGTATTAGAGATCCATGAAGGAAAGCCAGAATTTCAAGAAAGTTCACTGAGTAAAATGTGTGTCACGATCAAACAGTGTCTTGTATAAGACAATTTTCATTACTTTTTGAAAATAGTAATTATATGAAAAAGACTCTACCAGAATTGCCTTTCATGTGTACATCCACAGTTCTGTTCTTCTGACAGTGCAGAAATTGCATTCCATAGGCTGGGCTGCCAGAATATCCTTCACTCTGGCACACATGTGCTCAGAATCTATAACATGCTTCCATAACATGCAAACTCAGTTCCCTGCATTTTCCAAATTACTAATATGTAAAGAAGACCGAAGCATTTTAAAAACAAAAACCAGACCCATCAGTAAAATAACTACCCACAGTGCAAGACTGCAGGCCTTCATAGAACCCCTCTTCTAAATCCAGACCTCCCTCCACAGTTCCAGACCTATCTGATATATCTCTTTCTGCATCCTGTTGCACTCTATGTTATGTGTATGTTTAAAACATACAGATACATAAGGACACACATAAATCTTTTTTATAGAGAGAAATCTCCCCCAAAGCAGCATGCTGTAGACTCTAAATCAATTTATTTTAATCCAATCTTCATCTGTAATGGTTTTCTTGGCTGCAGCCATCAAGGAAACATCCTGGCAGGTGGGGAAGAATGAAAACATATAACATTTGTTTCTAATGGTTCCTTTGCACCATGTAGTTTTGACTTTCCAGTACAGAAAAGCCTGCAAACTCCATGAAATATGACTGGGCTTGGATCTGACCTTAAATGCAAACTTATATCTGCACAGCTGAGAACTCCGTAAAACATAAACATAAAGATGTCAGAAACTTCTTAAAATATCTTTAAAATCATTGAAGCAAAGTTGAAATTTGAACTTTTTTTTGCCTAAAAACAAAGCTGAAATGGGTTTTTTTCCATATAACCATTTCATCAAATAGAAAGACTTTTCTATTTCTGAGACTTTTACTTCCTCAGTACACAAGTTTCAAGTCACCCAAATTGGTTTTCTATTAGGAACTAAGACCACAAGCCCCTAGGAATCTCCATGTATTGTCATATTTTCGCTGCCTGTTGCCAAACTTAGTGCCTTACTAATTGCCTGGGGCTACAGTGCTTTGCTTATAGAAACAAATTATTTTCTTGATGGAACAGCAGGATTTGCACCTGCAGAGACTCGGCTTAGGAAGCCTGGCAAGCAATCAAGTGGGCAGCTGGGGAGCCTCGCTGCCCAGCAGTCTGCAGGACAGTCTCTGGAAAGCTCAGGTTGCCCATCAGCTGGTGGGCAGCTTGCTGGCAAGGAGGCTGGCAAAAAAACAACACTCCAGGACAGCTTAGTCTATCTCCTAACCTGGCTCCTGCCAGTACCTCTGATGAATCAACACACTGATTAAAAAAAAAAAAAATAAATCTGTTCTGTGACATCAATATTAAACAACAAATGAAGTATACCAGAAAAAGATCTTTTAAAGCGCTAACCACAATTTTCCTAGATCTCTGAGCCCTCAGAAAGAAAACCAGCTCGAGGTTAAGTCAATGTTTCTTGCACATGTTGCACTGTGGAAAATAAGTGAGAGCAGAGCAATAAGAAATCCCGGCAGTACCCTGCTCATGTGTAATATAATGTCTGCACCACATTGGTCAAGGTTGCTCTGGGGCTTGTTCTTTGAAAGGCCATGGCTGTAATTCACATTCATTCACACACCTCATAAAATTGCAGAGCTGAGTTACTAACAGGGGTAACCACTTATTCTTTTGACCACTAAAACAATAAAAAGTCAGTTTGATTTTAATTTATTAACTGAAAGGAGGTTGGTGGTCACAGATTAGTCCTCTCTGGGAGTCACTGCAGAACCCAAGTAACACTTGGTCTGGCACACAATAGATGTACTACAAAACCCTCCTGATGGACAGATAAAGTAGAATAGACACCAAAATCTGTTTGTTGCTTTAAGCTACACTCTTCAGAGCCACAGACAGCGTTCTGTCAGAGGGTTAGATCATGCCAAACAGGAATGCACAGATCACCACATGCAAAAAAAGGTTTCATCTTTGCCCAGGTTTTTTCTTGTGGGTTTTTTGGTGGTTTTTTTTTTTGTTTGTTTGTTTTTTGTTTGTTTGGTTGGTTTTGGTGGTTTTTTGTTTGGTTTTTTTGTTGTTGTTTTTATTTGTGTTTTTATTTTTTTGCAAAATTGATCTGACTGCTGTAGCTGGCAGGAAAAGAGAAACTACTTATGTTTTCATTGAGCTTTCTGGTTGGCTTCTTCTCTCAAACCAGACCTGCATAACACATTCTGTCTGACTTGAAGAAGCAGCGACTGAACATGGAATTTTCTATCACATTTCTTACAGAATCATTGTTAGGTCAAATCTCATACAAAACTAAATCTTGAACAAACAAAAAAGTGTATAAAAATATACAAGACAAATATTAAATATCTCTATTAGCTCACTTTAATTTCTGAAAGTGCTCTTAAAAAACATAGGAGCAAGGCTACTTAAATAGTGTCTCTAAAACAACACTCTCTCCCAAAAAAGCAGTAATTACACACTCAGCTCTAAATGTTTTACTCAGTTGCTGGAAACACATTTAAATTTAGCCTGTAAAACCAGTGATTTCTTAATTATCAAAACAAAAAACAAATTAAGAAACAGCATCAATATGTAGGAAAAATAAAAGAGCAGGTTTTCCAGTCTCCCTTTCATCCCTCCCCTCCAAACTGGGTCAACAAGGAATACATGCCAATAGAATGTGCTTTATTCAAATCCAAAAAAATCAAAGTTAGCATCAATAATTTTGATTACAAAATATTTGTCCAGCTACTCCTCAGACCTCCAAAGCTACCATCTCTTATTTCCTGAAATAAAATGCCTTTTCTCCTCATACATTAAATAAGAAAACCGTGTGGGAAAAAAACCTGACCTCTGTATCATAAGAATTAAAAATTAATTCCAAGACACACGAGTTTGAATTGCATTGGTGGGTTATATTCACTGCAACACAAGGCAACATGACCAGCTCACACCACAAACTGTTTTCTTCCACAGGTTTTACTTGAGAAATGCTGTTACAAGAATCCAAAGCTATCCATATAATGGAAAATAATCATTACTATTCAGCAGCTGTTGGTGTAAATCAGAGTTCTGGATGAAGAAAAAAGTGAAGTAATTTTAAGAGCAGCTTTTTAAAAGTAAACAAAAATATATGAAACAAGAACGAAATGCATCTGGGACCATTCTAGGATTTATAAGCCAGAGCACTGACATTTTCATCTTTGCCATCTCTGTTAAGCACCTTGCTCTAGTATACCTTCTGATTAGAAAGCCAGAATGGGACAATTCCAGATATTTCCACTTGTCAATCCTATCAGACATGATGACTGTTCAACACAGAACTTCCCTGGCTCATGTGGGGTTCTATGAAATATTCAATGTCTTTCAAATTATCACACATACACTCACAAAAAAAGAAGATTTACTATTAAGAAATCAATAAAAATTTTAATATTTGAATGCAAAGGATTCATGTCAAAGATAGTTTGTAATCTCTATAAACTTTTTCCTCCTGAAAATGTCTTTGCATATTATGACTGTAAGCAATACATCTTTCATGAAAGCCAGTTCCCAGTTTTGATCCTGACAGAGCTCTGTAGAGACCTTATGAGCAAGGAATGTCTCCTTTCCATATCTCAATCCTCTTTCACTTAGAACAGGAAAATTATTGTAAACTACTTCTTTGGTCACACCTTTTCAATATTATTTATAAAAATCCAACCTGCCAAGAAACCAGTTCCTCACCCTCTCTGGACTTTTCTCCCTTTCTCACTACCTCAGGCAATGGACATTATTCTGTTTTGTTTTCCATATGAAATATATATATGTATATAAAGCCACTAATCTTTATTGGCATCATATTTGGTTTGAACACCTTAACCTATTCTTTTCTTTCTCTTTTACCTCCCACAATTATCTGCTTATTTGAGATTTATAGTGGACAAACCAATATAACTTTCAATAAAGGAACCATAATAATCCCAAACTTACTACCACTGCCTAACTGCTATTTAGGTTTTTAATATGTTTCCCATTATGCCTTGTAACAGCTAAAGAACATATAAAGTATTGAAAAAGCTGTAGTTGTAGACACACTACTAGCTTGACCTCAGTAGTTTAATTTTAAAGACATTGCCTTTTAATTTTTCATGTTTAACCATCTTAATTCTTAGGCAATATCATTATAAATTGGGTAGGGTAAGAGCCACCATAACTCCATAACAGTAAGAGGTTTTGAAACACTATGAATCAACAAGGCACCTTTTTTCTCCCTGCAAGATGACTATTAGCTCTTAGATAATGGAAAGAACTTAAAAGAATCTGCAGGATCTTTCTCACTGTTTCTTATATCTAGGGAGAATAAGAATTATTAAATATTTTAGTCCCCCACTAACCTCCAAATTGCCTGTAGTATACTCATTTCAGACCATAAGCCAGGGGAAAAACAAGATCACTTTAAACTGCATTGCCAAGTCTTTCACTATAAAGCATCAAATGTAGTCTTTGTGTAGAAAAGTGCCCTCCTCAGTGGCCTAGATAATGGAAAATAGTAGGTACCAAACATTTCAGTTTCCTTTGAAAGTCTCTTACATTTTTCGAGTAACAGGAAGTAAAAAAATGCCCTTTTTCCTTACAAATATTTAGTGCAATGTAAAAGACTGTTTGTCTGCATGCTCACTGAAGGCTGGAATAGAGTCATTAAGTCTCCCTGGCTATTAAATACAAAGGCTGGATAATTTCAAACATACCCATATTAAACAAAGGTTTCCTGACTTTTAACTGAGTTCTTAGCACTGTGACAATGAAGCAAAGACTTCTAGTCTTTTCATTCCTCTAAGCGACTTTCTCTCTTCTTAGAAATCCATAATAGACATGACAACAAGTTTTGATCATTTAAACTTTTCCAGATATGTCAGTGTCACAAAGAATGTGTCACAATCAATGTGCATTTGGTGCTGAGCCAAATCCTCAACTAAGAAAAGCATTAGATGGGGTTAGAGGTAGCCCGTTTATCTTGCTGGCAATTCATTCCTTAGTAAACTAGCTCTATTCACCAGCCCATGAACATCACATACATTTACACTCCCATTTCACACTGTAGTACATCAATCTAACACCATTTCTCAAGGGGAACTGTCTATATGCAATCCAAATGGCTTTTCAGATGAAAAATAAGGGCAACAGCCTTCTATCTCAGGAGACTTGGTTCAAACCCTTGTTTAGGTCACAAGTTAAAATTAGTTTGGTGCTCTTGTCCTTCCTCACATTTGTGCTCCTGACACAGCTGCTACTCATTCAGGCACAATCGGGTGTGACTGGCAGTCCTGGCTCCAAGGCAGGCTGCCCGTGGCTACAGAGGAAGAGGATACTGCATGTGATGTATGTTGGCATGGAGGAAAAAAGGGAACCTGAAAGGGGAGGAGAAAAAACAAGGAAGAACTCGGAGTTCTCACTGCTTTTGGCAATATCAAAAGACAGTTTCTTTCAACTATCCTAGTCTTTTTTTTTTTTAAATGGGCAACAAGGACATTGAGGCAGAGCTGTATTTCTGACTTTTGATAGGAAAGGCCTTCTTATGTGCCTTTGTTACGTCCAGACCATACATAACATCTGCAGCTTCTCACTGCCTACTCATAGAACAAAGTGAATGGGTAAAATCATACTTTAAACATTCTTGTGACCATGAGTAAAGAACCATAATTTTCAGACCTATATACTGAATCCTTGACATTCAGAACTACCTGACAAAGAATAGCCACCCGTCAGGAATTGTGCAACAGAAACACTTCTTGGACTATTTTCCTCAGGCTCTCCCGGGTTTCCAGCTTTGAAGATATTCAGTCAGCTAGAAGGAAAGACAGTCTAGAATCTTGTTCCTGCCCAGAGCTGTCAATCCACACTAACAATGAAAAACTTCCTTTACTTTGTTGAACATAGCAGTAAATCAGTGCCATCTGCATAGAACACAGCAGCACCATCTGCATTATGAATGTCTCACTGAAGTTCATTATTGCATTATGCCAATTCAATAGCAAGAAATTGCCAGAAACTCTGTTGCACACGCAAGTGCATGTTAATTTTTAGCTTCTACTTTTCACTGTACTAAACAGTTTTCCTAGACATATGGATATATAAAACACCAACATGCAATTATAAGCAAAGTGTGTTTTACACCTAAATCCACATAACAAGCTTTTCTTAACAATATCTTCAAAGTGAAGAATTTAACCACAACATAAACCCAAATGTGTTTATTCACAACCATATTCCTGTGAGATAAATCAGGCTTTTCCCCACATTACAGATGATAACTGAAGTGCAAGACAGAATAACTTGCCCAAACCTGTATCATAGCAGTCCTGTGACAAAACACAAATTTGAACAAACCAAATTCTAGACTAGCTTCTTTTCCACATTTCTGCGATAAGGTGCTACTGAAAATACTAAATACCATTTTCTCAAATATGATATGACGAACAAGAAAGAAGACATGAATGACTAAATTACTTTAAATGGCAATTCAAAAGCATGCAAAAGAAAAAAGAATCTGATGGCTATCATGAAGGAAAGAACAATCTCCAAATAAATAATTTTTACAAATATTTGTGCTCTTCTCTATGATGGACATGACTTTTGGGGAGCAGGGTATGATAGAAATATGGTATAGATATAATTTTTCCCCAAAACACATTTCCTTCAACAAATTAATTTTATTTCACTTATATTCTCACTTGACCTGTACATGTCTAGATATAGTTTCCTGAACAGAACTTAGAAAACAGAATGGATGCTTGTCATATTGGCTGACACTCAACTTTGGTAATGCTCCTGTATCTAGCCAGCTGATGACTGAATGCTTAACTATTCACTGCAGGTTTCTGCATACCACTATTGAAAACATCGATATTTTAATGTGTAATCTGCAATTAATTACATGAACCACTAGATATGCCACTTACACTAATTAAACTTCAATAGGCACTACTTTGCAATACATGGATAGTTCATATGCAACACACTTTCTTAAATTAGGCACTTCACTAAAGGATACTGCCAGCATCAGTGGAGGGTTTCATCATCAGTACTGGCTGCAATGTATAGCAAAGGGAATATCCAGTGTTAATGGTTGAACACCTGTGATTGCACTCAGACTGCACCAGTTGGTTACAATTTTTATCCAGCCTGGCCTGTTAAGCATAATCAGACAAATACAAAAATCATTTGGGGCATCTAGACTGAGATGGCAGGGTTATTCCATGTACTGGGGCTTACAAAAGTTTAGGAATCCACAGTCATCCCTCATAAGCTTTTTTAAGATCAGCTTGGACTTCTGTGAAACACCGTTCTGATCCTACTTTGAAACTAAACTTCCATATTTTGATGTGTCATTTTTCTTTATTATGAACATTCAGGGACAAATTTTCCAAAAGTGTTTAGGCACCTAGTGATGCAAATAGGCAGCTTGTTATTTTTCAAGATCACTTAGGCAGGTTAGACAGCTAAATCCCTATGAAATTAGAGAGAGTTAGGCATCTGACTTAGGCACTTAGAAAAATTTAGGAAATGCTTATTTGCATTTTCATGCTTCTAATCATTTTTGAACATCTGTGTGATAGGTTTTGATTTATTTAGGCTGGTTCCCAGTACATTACTTTCTCTCACCTGACTGAAAGAGCATACCTCATTAAGCAAGTTGCAGATTTTTCTTGCAGACCATGTTAAGACAAACAAGTGAAAGAGATGACAAGATTTTTCTATAATTTGATACTTTTACTTTAAATAGGTAAGGAGACATTGTGGAATAGTGGATAATGTAAAATTACTTTTATTCTTAAACCTACTCATTGACTCAGTGAGCTTTTTAATAACATTTAATTTTGTTTAGCACTAAATGGTATGAGGGTTTAAAAGCTGGCAAAATACAGAGCATTCAGTATATAACTTAATCAGATTATTTTGTTTATCTTAAAACAATAAGAAAATCAACACCAAAACAATTTCTCCACAGCTAAATGGAGAAATAGTCAAATTTGAGTAAAATTTTAATTAAATTTGAGAAACATATAAAAGACTTAATTTTATTGTAAAATATTTGTCTCTTCAGATCTTTGCTTTATAGTTTTTCATTGAATGAGGATCTTGAGGTTATGAAATATTTCACCAGTGAAATTTTACAAGATTGAGACGTATATGATTTAACCATGAAATTATTCATGTTCATACTTCTTGCTAGAAAATAACAAAATATTTTGGTTTATGTAGTTTTAAGATGATGTTCTATGGAAACGGGATTAACCAGAGTATGTCACACTACAATAGGTCCTTTACACCAGCTTAAAAGCTTTTGAATCTACTGCCAAATTTCTACAATATCTGATTTAAAACAGATGAGATTTCAAGGAGAAGAACTTGTTAAAAGTTCCATGAAAATTTTAATCTGATTTTCTTGAGAAACTATTTTTGGTTTTAAATATATGTTTTTTAGTCTGTGACAATTCTGATTTTTTAATTTTCATTTTCAATCAAAAGTACCATTAAGCATTTTTAAAATACCCTAAACAATATCTGAGTTTTCTTTCCCAAACTGTTATTTTGCCTCTTTTATAAGAGGATTTTTTCCAGTATACTGTTCTTTTCATTAGAGAAAAGGAAATGAAAGAATTGGCTGCCTCTGATGATTTGTAATTGTATATTTTGTGGCTTCAATGACAGGATTTTTTTATATTTTAACAGGCATTAATTTATCAAAGGGACAAAAGTCTAAGGCTGTCTTCCTACATATATAGGGTGCAGTTTAACTCAAGGTACAAATTTAATCTTTTTCCATTTTTTGTTTACATAAAGGGAACAGTGAGGTCCAAATGTAAGACGTTATATATCATAAAATAATAATCAGTCTAATGTGTGGGTGCTGAAGTTGATTGCTGACTTAAAGTCTGTAGAATAGATGTAGTAGGAGGGGGGGAAAGCAAGGAAAGATACATAGAATACATCAAATTTAATCAGGCAAATGCATCCCTCCAGGCTACTTAGCATGACCTAAGCTTTCCATTGGGAAACCAGAGTTCAGAATAGGATTTCTGCAATGCAATTTCAGGTGCAACAAAGTCACATTATAAAAAAAGCTTAGAAGCTATTTCTCATGCTGTGATTTGCATGGCTAGAGAAGCAAAGGGCAGGAAACGTTGCCCAAAACAAATCTATAGTAAAATAACTTATTTCACTCTGCTCAAAAGCCTCTAATTCCATTTGCCTATAGCTGTATAGTGTGGTCTCAAGATTCATCTTTAATTGAGTCATGTCTTTGACAGAGACAGGAAAAGCTGTCTGAAAAATTACATCATCTAGGTTTCCCCTGAACGAGTTTAATTTGTTTGAGCCAAAAAAGTATTTGGGTCGAAAACAAGTTTCTATATGACTTATAAAACTGCTCTCTTTCACTGCCTCTTTTCACAGGGATCCCACTTCACTAATACAATGATTAGAGGGACAAACCCCAATCAACGTATCATTCAGCCATGATCAATTAATGTTACAAGCATGTACATGTGTATTTTTATAGATATTTATGTACACAAACAGAGATATGTGCACAGGTGAAAAGCTGTCCCAGAACAGTTCTGTGTAAAACTCCATACAAACCACTGTAAGCAGAAGGCAGGACAAATAACAGAAGACATCCTCAATTTACAAACAAGGCTTGGGAAAGGATGTTTAGTGCAATGAAAGGTTGGCTTGGAGTTAGAAGTTCATGAGGTTTTCTCTTGAAACTTCGGACTGCAAAACGTCAAGACAAACTGTCCCTCCAGTTTGTATCTGGCAAACACAGATGAGAAACCCTCACCTTATGACACAGGCATTGACAGCACCAATTCACCTCAAAGTATGAGGCACCAAGGCATTACAATGAAAGATATTAAAAAAACCCACAGTGTCAAGAACTGCAGCTGCCTGATGAGAAGATTCTGACAGCTCTTTTCAGTGATCAAGATTTATTTGGAGGTTCAGGTATCCGTAAGTTTGGATGCTTGTCTGGACCCCCTCAGTTGTGAATAAATACAGGATTTCTATCATCACATGAAAGATAACACAAAAGGATGGAGGTAAGGGAGCTGTGGTGAATATGAGAATCTGATGGTATTTTGATATTCTGCTATTTATTTCACAGAAAACCTGGGAAACAAAGGCTGACAGCTTGTTAAGGAAGCAGAACTTAGCAAAGTCAAATTGCATTCCCTGTTAAGATTGATGAAGATTCTAAATTCAATTCAAGGTTTTGGTGGAAAAATTAATTTGGCACTTATTTGCTACCATCTGTTTCAGATATTCCAAGTGTGAACTAACAACCTATCACTGACATGTGAGGGATTTGAAGCTGTAGAATAAACAGTATGGAAGAAGATTCCTGCCTTCAGGAAAGACAATCCCTCTCAAACATATCACATTCTAGGCCTTAACCATGAATTAAATAAAAGATAAGTTGGTTAAAAATCATACCAACTATAATGGTACCATTTCAAACTTTAGCTACAATTCTAACACTATTTGATTGCATTTAACATATAATAGTAAAATATTTGAAAATAAAGGAATCAGAAGAATGGGAAACAAGTACAGAGGAAGCATGCCATAGAAAAAAAAAAATCCACATTCTGAGCCTGTTTTACAATCATGTTTAAAATTGTTATTTTCATTGAGGATCACAGAAATTGACAAAATGCAGAATTTATCCCAGTGACAACTTCAAAAGATCAGACAGCAGCACCACATTGTCCAACTAGCCTGGCTTGGTGTCACAAAAGATGATTAGTTCCAGCCCAGCCCTGTGCTGTTATCAGGCACAAGAGCTTCACTCCCACAAGGGTGCAGAAGGGGAAAGGGCTGGACACATTCTTGCCCTCCTGAGCGCCAGTGCTCCTCTTTCTCCCCCAGTACTTCACACACATACCATTTCTTCCCTCAAAAAAACAAACAAACAAACAAAACCCCAAAAAAATCTTATTTGTTTTGGATTCATTGGATGTCTAACAGGTAATTTGGGTGCCAACTGCTGTTCTGGGTGCACAGAGAACTGTTGTCTTGGAACAGGTAAGGCAGTGAGAAAAGACCCTGAGAGAGATTTCTTCCAAGGACTTCACTGACCTTCATCTTAAACATTAAATGGTATTACAAGTGGCATGTCTGTATCATGAAAGGTTTAGCTGGCAAAGCCTTATCATCACACTCACTATCACCAATTTTCATTTAAATTTGGTATCCAGATTGATAAAATGTATAAAAACTATCCAATTTAAAAAGGAGAACTTCTATAATTTCAGAAGACAAATTAGAGATCACTTTTGAGACTCCTTGGTGGGAGCCTGGGCAAAGGTCTTGGTTGGCTAAAGGTTTTGCAGATAGCTGAACTTTTGTGTAGTGCTTGATTTAGTGCCTAAAAAAGGAAAATGAACTCTACCACGTGTGTGGACAGATTTCCTACTCACAGTTGGGCCTGCTTCTCAAGAAAATGCTACTTAAAGTGAGTCACAAATTTAAGAGCTGGTGTGGGGTTTGTTTTTGGTTTTTTTTAAAGCTCTCTGCTCTGTGAGAGATAATAGGACCATCAATTTTTTGTGTGCTTACTCTATTTCAGTGACCAGTGCCAAAATGACACAGAGTGTAAATAGGCCACAATCCCATGGATTTACAAATGAGTGTAATGAATCTGCCAACAAACCTGAAGTTAACTACCTAGCACATACTTAACAGGGATCTAGAGGTAACCAGATACCACATAAACCTGACAGCAATAGTCACAAGTGCCACATCTTGTAAGAGTGGCTTACAGATCACAAAAGTGAATCAAAAATGGACATTGTTAGAATTTGGGGGCGGGGGCGGGGGGGGGGAATTAAAGTGGGGATATTTTGATTATGATGATACTGGGAAAGCAGCTCAGAAAGTTACTTCAGATTTTATCTTACTGTCTTACATGTAAGGCATCTTCAATTTCACTTATTTTGTTTATCTTTCTTCACTATGTCTCACCTATTTCTTTTGACAGCACTTCCACAAGGAATAAGAATAAATAATATGTCACCGCTATTTAACTTTTTTGTAAAAGGCTTCTAAAAGGATGTAACTGAAGATAGGAATTCCAAGACTAATAAAACTTTTTTGCTACATTTAATACAATTTGATTCACACCACACACAGCATGCCTGATTGAAATATCAGGTGTTTCTACCCCTTCAGCTGAGGGGTGTCTTGTCTGTTACAGGATAGGACTCCCTTTGTCCTTCAATTTTACAAGTTCCAGACACAGCTCATAGATCACATTCACTAAAGCATTCAGCCATTTAAGACTTTGCCAAATTGCACTGCTTCAATGCAGACGTTACTTGGCTTAGATATATCTTAGAAGTTAAGTTTCCATTGTCACATTTTTCTTTTTCACCTACAAGTAGTTCTGTTTATTCCCAAGTCAGCAGCCAAGCTATTGATTAAGTTGGCTTAGGTCAGTCCACCCTGCAGTTCCAGCCTCAATCCTTGCATTGTTTTCCAATAGCTTGCTTTATTGATTTAATGTTCTTGGTTTTGACTTTAGAATCTTGCTTTTAGCTTTAACTCTGTCCTGTGTTCTTTGCTCAAGTTTTATTTTACTGTTACCTCAAACTGTCCAAAGAAATTGCAGTCAAATGTAAAGATGTGTCTGCTGGGCTACAAGGGAACAAACTAAGTTAGGCAGCAGTAAAAAGGCACACAGGGCCTGTCACACACTACTTTCAGAATACATATTTTTCAATCTAAGTGTATTATACAATATCAAAAACAATCTTCATAACAACCATTGTACCACTTCTTCCGCTCTACTAAAACTTTCAGGAATCACTGATCCCCTCTGCATAGCCCACTTGGTGGCCTTTGATAATTGAATTCTATTTATGTGGATTAATTAAAGACAGCAGTCCAATTGTTTACCATCTCACATTTTGTTGAATTACATTTGTGCTGAGAAAATGTTAAAATCTCAATATTCCTCTTGGGTAGAACTTCTACTCGCTTTGTCCTGTGGGGAATCAGGCATACAAATCAGAATTGAGGTGTTTCTGTGACACCCCTACCTGTGAATCTGAGGGCAGAATGGGTCCTCTACAATATGGATAGTTCCATATATGAATTTGCATTTTGCAAAAAAATCCAGTGGTAGTTACTTTTGCAGTTCTGTATTACACTTCTGTAGCTGAAATTAGCATTCTGTCAGTGCATTTAGTTTGTTCTATTTATTTTACTGAAAAAGCATGAGAGATTTGTGTATGAGGAGTTCTAAATATATATTTCTTCATTGAACTAAAATATTGTTTGGGTTGGTCAGTAAAAGCTTTCAATAAATGTATGCTTATGAAAATGTTTATTTCTGCAAAAAGAAATATTCCATTATTTGCGTAGTTGACAGTCAGCTTTGTTGTAGTTCCAAATGAAAAAGGGAGTATGTTGATTAGAGAAAATACAGCTATGTTCCATCTTCCTCCTCTGCTTCAGTAAGAGAAGAGCATTTGCATATTAATTCTAGAGTGAACAGCTGCATTCCCTAGAAAGCTCCATTCATTGCAGCACTGAGCCCCTGAAACCAGGCAGGAGGGAAAAAAAAGAAAAAGAGAAAGAAACAAAATACAAGAAAGAAGGAGGCATAAAGCTTAAGGTAGACAGAGACACTGATTTTGCAGTTCTTTATTTCCAAAGGTGTACTTTTCGTTTTAAGGACTGCACATAGACATTTCCATATGGGCTATCACAAGAGTATTCCAACCATCTCATGAGCAAAAGGAATACTCTTATTTCCATTTCATAAAAAGGCAAACAGAGGCATAATGGGATTATTTACTAGGCTTAGAAAACTATTTACCTAGAAATTTAAGTCTCTATTCTATGTAAGAGCCAGGTGATTTGCCCAGGATTACACAAGAGCCACGGCAAAGTCAGAAATAATTTCCATCTCTAGCTCACACTTCCATGTCTTATCCTTCACAATACAGATTCATGCTTTTGTCTTCTCTACTGTTTTGTTATGTTATGTAACTTTAAAATATACTGAAAGCAGAGATAGAGAATTGTTTTGACAAGGGCTGCAGCCAAGGCTTGGACTTGTTCTGCCCATCTGCAAAAATTGTGAAGATGGAAGACAAAACCTTCTGTGAGGCACTGAGCACTAACGGCACCATAAGTTGCTATGTTTGAAACACAGAATAATATTGACAGCAAGAAAAAAGTTATAAATTCTTGTCTTAGATGGATACCATTCATGTTTTCTGTGAACTGTGTCTGCAGCTGGTGCTAGCTTCTGTGATCAAGAGATGTGAATGAAAATAGGTAGCCTCCCACAATGCTTCAGAGAGAAGGATTGGTGGGAAGCAGGAAAATGCCTCTTCACTCACAGGACATGTCATACTTAATCTTCCTGGCATCACAAGTGTAAACTCAGGCCAGAAATGTTATATTAGAACAGACTGGCAGAACTTTTCTTGATGAGGGTCTATTAAAATAATAGCACTTAGCATTAGAAAACACAAAATTACACAGCTGAAGGCCCAGTCCTAGAAACATTTTAGTACCAACATTGATATGTCCAAGCAGATGAAGAGGAACTATTTTTATGAGCAATGAAGCTGTAAAATTTTACAGCATATTTATCTAGTTTAAGATATCCTGCTTCCAAGTTACTTTGGCCATTGATATCTATTCCTACATGTACAAATGCTCCAGAGCCACGTGGCAAATTCAATTAATGCAATTACACAGTGTAAAAATAACTCTACAAAACAGTTTTTGATTCAGTCTGCTTGAATTCAATCATCAATGTTCTGCTTAATATCTACTAGCAGTGCAAGCAATGACAACAAAATGCTTCATCACAATGTTTCAAAGGATTGCCATTTATCAATGGTTTGGGGAGAAAAAGAAGCATTATTGGTCTTATTAAATATCATAAATGTCTCCTGACCTTAAAGTTAAGGAATTAGGAAAGAGCTGTTGTCCACAAGAACTAAATGTCTTTAGCAGGTTACACTGCCTCCTCCTCAGCAGTTTCACAGCCACCAACCATATTTGCCCAGTGTCCCACCCAGCCTTGGAGAACTCTGTGTGATTCACAGCCTGCAATACATGGTAAATACCATTTTTTCTACAGCTCACAAAGTCCCATGCACAATACCTGATTATTTGTTTCCTTCAAAAATGTGTGCTATATACTAGCAATAAAAACTAGGAGCTTGCTCAGCTGCCTTCTGGAACTTCCAACAGTGTTTTTATACAGACTTTTGCTTAGTCCTCCTCCCCCATATGTTTTTCTTCTTCTAAATTAAAATTTAATGGAACTTTTGAAAGACAGAATCCTAAGTTAAAGGCAAAGTAATGTTTTTAAAGCTTACTCAGCTGCAGCTATGAGATCACACGGTAAACTACCATGAACCGAAATCATGCAGAGGAGAAATGTCAACTCTTAACAGAAAATGTATTTGAAAGAATTGTGGTTAAAAAGAAAAAGAGGGGAAGGTAAATATAAAAAGAACCCTAGCATTTCCAGAAATGCTACCACCTTATGTCAGGCTCAGGACTGAGATGAGCTTCTGTCCCACAACAGATTACATGATTTGTAAAGAAAACGTACTTTGTCTTTGCTTTTTTTTCCTTTCCTCCCATTTTCTAAGAGGAGTTCGTGCTCAATTGGCAATTAGCAAGAGCATTAACAGTGTATCATACTGTGTTCAGGAAAGCAAAACCAGCCATAGAAGAGAAAAATCATACCTTCTGCAGAGCTCTTTCACAAATGGTTTTCATATTTGCTGGTTTTCACAATGCAGCATTCCATCTCCTGGAGCATTTTACTGTGAGTAAGAATGGTTAACAAGGCAGAAGTTCTGCAGCAACCTAAGTCAGCAGGAGTCAGTGGGCCTCAGCTCAATGCACCCAACAGCCATGGTGACATTTCCACAGTTCTGTTCTTCTCCACTCCTGTAGATTTAAAAAGAGCTGTAATGTTTGACTGTCACTTTTGAAAATTATACTTTACATTTCTGCGAAGCTCTTCTATGAATTTTCTACACAAAATCATCTCAACAACTTCAGTCTAAGTATGACAAGTGCAGGAGCTTTCATCAAAATGCCTAAACTCTGTAGTATAAGCCCAGCTTGAAAATCTTCAGCATCAATTACACTCTAAATACACAGAATTTTAATGTCGGGAGCAAGCTTGAATTTTCATCAAACATAGGGCTGAAGTGATGTCTGACTGAGTAGTTCAAGAGGGCTTATTTTAACTAGAATACCAAAAACATATGTTGCCAGAAATTTGGCTAGAAATAAACATTTCCTATGACATTTAAATGAAAGATTTTTTTCCTTGCCCAAAGTACCCTTTTCACAGTCACAATATCAACCTAGGTCTAATTAACAGCATTATTTAACTGTTTATGCATTTATTGAGTAACTCTTTTAAGGTAAACTAATACAAAAAAAAAACCCAGACTGATTATTTCATATCAGTTATAAGGATAAAATTTTATATATAATCAGGTTTCTATGACTATATTGATAATAGAAATTTTAAAAAATCACTAATATTTAAAATATTGAAATAAATCTTGAAGTATTCTTCATCGGTGTTACTTTCTAAAAGTATTAATTTTACTTAGGAAGTCAAGAGGTCATGGGCAAATTCCCAGACATTAATTTAGTTTATTTTTGGCGTTTGCTATGCTTGGATTTCTTTTTTTCTTGGAAGGGAGGACTTTACTTTTCTATTGCCCTAAGGAAAAAAAATGTGCTACCTATTTCACAGTTTCACATCTTAAGCTTCCTGATACCTTGCAGGTATACTCTACTCCTAAAAGACAAGATCAAAATTTTATGCTTTTAAATTTTTTATATTTTTATACCTTTTCTTTCCTGGGCAATTCATGTTTAATATATGTTCCAGGTGGTTGAAAGAGAAGTATATAGTTTGGCATAGACCTACCACACACTTTTGTCTTGCTGAAGACAAGCATACTATGTTCATATCCTTAGCTTAGCTGAATAGTAGATTAATATTGATGTCAGAGTATGAGTAATTAAAAGAGTTACCCTTATCAGCAGTCTTATTGAAAGATATTCGAGAGGACCAATCATAAAAACCAGGACTAAATTCCAGCCAGGCTTTTGAACCGAAGCCATTGAGCTGACTGGCTTTATGCACAGAGAGCTAACTACAAACTAAACACCACTTTGCTGTTACAAAGCAATAATTTACTGCTTTCCCCTGACTAATCCAGATGTCCTGTATTTACCTGTTTTGGCAGAGGAAGGGAACTGCTTGAACCACTACTGTTTTCTCTGCTCTATTGCCCACTTTCATAGGCAGGACAGTGTCACACAGTCCTCAAGCTAAGGGATGACTCCTGGTCAAACAAGTAACCACATTTTCAGTTTCCACATTAAGATAGCTGGCCATAAAACAACTTGGATGTGGAAACAGCACAACTGCCAGGAGGCAGAGAGTGTTAGCTCCATCTCAGTGCTGCTCTGCTACAGTTACCTGGTAACTGCAGGGTAAACACACATCTCCCTTTCAAGAAACTGCTCACATACACTTGGGGCTTCAAGGTTTTTTGTTTTCCAGGCTTGAATGTCAGAGATTACACTCCTAAAACTTTGGAAAAAGGGCTTAAAAAACCAAACAAACAAAACCAGAATCGGGAGACAATCATATATACACATACACTAGATGATGTTAAATAGAACCATGACAAAGTTTTTAACATTAAAGACACTCTAGGGAGCTATAAGGTCAGGAGAGATGCAGAATCCTCAGCATCCATATGAATAAGCCTGTTCTGTTCAAAACCTGCATGTCAGGTACCTCACCTGTTGGTTTAAGCACTTGATGGCAAGCACCAGGAAATCAGTGCCTGGGTTCACATGCAGTTCAAGCATGTCCCCAGCTGACTATATCCACCTCATTTTTGGGATATTTGGTTCAAATTAGTGTTCTAAAGGACTCATATACTTAAATATGAAATGAATTGTAAATAATATCATTTTATCACAGTTTTCATGCCAGACAGAAATCTGGCTACAGACAATCATATAAAGATAATAATCATATTAAGTTGTATAAAAATTATAAAGTCCTGGTACTACTCATTGCATTTGTGCTACTGTCAGCAAGTCAAGGTTATGGTTATGAAGCCCAAACTCAGCTGAAACATAAAAACAAGAAAACTTACAAATATACTAGAAACTCAGACAGGTTTTGAGTTTTAATCTTTGTACAATAAAGAGATTTTGAAGTGCCATAGAGATATAAAGGACTTTAGAGTATTGACACACTCAGTTTAAATGCTACCAATGGAAAAAATATCTTTGGAATCCCTATATTAGAAGAATAGCTAGACTTTAATTTATGCAAATAATTAAGGTTACTTAGTGCTTTAGAAGCAATCAGCCACAGCAGCAGAATTCTGACTTGTCTTCTGACTGAGTTGCAAAGTGCACAAGAGATTGTATGCTAGAGCACTGCAGATAGGTGTTTCTCAGTGCTCATTCACTTGTAAACACTGGATATTTCTGTAAAATTGACATGTTTTGATCCCTTCTAACTGATTCATTACAGCCCCAGACCATTAAGGTTTAAGGAAAAAAAAAACTATAGCATCTACAGCTACCTTCCCATAGTTAGTTTTATACAGGTAGAAATATTTACTTGAAAGCAGAAATTGTCACAGGCTATAGGCCTATAAAATGAATGTGCTGTGTCTTCTCCCTAATCACAAGCTTCAAAACAACCCCATGTTCCTATTTTCACAAATTCTTTTCTAAATAAAGAAATAAAAGATCAAATCAAACTTGGAATTGAGGAAATTACCTGCTTTCTATGTACAAGATGTAAAATTGCAAAAGGAATTCTACAGGTGAATGAATATTCTTCCCGTTATTCCACAGAGATATGTTTAACTTCGTATGAAACTTTATACGTAACTCAGATTTTGTTAGCAAATAGTAACACTACAGTCTTTTCCAAAACATAATCAGATTTTCTTACTAGATGACATATGCTTTACATTACTGGGAGTCTCATAGAATTCTTTTTATGCCTATGAGAGTATTTTCATGCTAAATTACAGTCTCATTTAAAGCGAAAGGATTATAACACAAAATATGGTGCAGATGCTATATAAAATTACTGAGCTATATCTCAAGACAAGAATGCTTTTTCTCTTTTTCTTTTCTCCTTAAGAAAAGATCACAACCTGCTTTTAGGGATTCCTCAAGAATACATTATCTGTCAGTGCACTCAGGTCCAGCTGCTGGGATAAATGAAAACTGCCTAGTGCTATGCTCAATTGTCCTTGTGCTACTCCTCCTTCTCATTTTTC
The DNA here is from genome assembly GCA_003676055.1 of Chloebia gouldiae. NCBI lineage: Eukaryota > Metazoa > Chordata > Aves > Passeriformes > Passeridae > Chloebia > Chloebia gouldiae. The sequence continues at coordinate 8,901,400 of QUSF01000014.1, read as the reverse complement.
CTAACACATTTTTTCCATTTCAAATAGAGAAAACCTAAAGGTGATAATTTCTTTTCACTGATGTTTGTGGAAAAACAAAATAAAATTCAAGTCAGACTTTCAGAGCCTAATGAAGCAAGGAGGAATAGAAGCTAGATGTGGGTGTTTCCCAGGCATACCATGTTATTGCTGCCTGCTTGGCTGCTCATCCTCTCCTCTTGCCTGGAGTGCTGGCCTTGCCAATCTACTAGAAGTTTAAATTCAGCATCTCTTTTGCAAGAAAGATTTTTCAAATGCCAAATAGCTTATATTTATTATTTTTGTTAAAACAGACAGCATGTAATAAACATTTTTATGATACTTTGATCCAGGATTAGTTGATTTCCAATACAATAGGAGAATAAGGCAACTAAATAATAAGGAGCACAAAAAAGTGAAATATAGAAGACCTCAACATATCTGAATATCATTGCAAGTATATGTTTGCATTCCTAGGTAAGATTTAATTCTAGAATTCTTTATCAGACACAGTGTAGAAAGTTTAGTGATACTAAAGGAAGTCTCTTACACTGAAGGGATATTAGTACCTTCTGAGAACTCAAATCCAGCCTGAAAGAAGAGACAGATCGAACTCATTTAATTCTCTTTGCCCTTATAAAGAAAGAAACTGTGATATCAAAAGGGGTAAACAGGACTCCCATCCTCTGAATTAAATATCTGGAAGCAAAGCTGAGGGTATCTTATCACAGTTGTCAGTGACAAGGCAGAGAGAAAGCCTGTAGGCCTGGTTGTACTGCTGCTATCCACTGCAAAACATCATCAGTTTTAAACATCTGAAGTGCAAGGTGTTTGTACTTTAGTACTGCATATACTACTCCTCTATAACCATTTTTAAATAAGTCTTTTATCTTTATTTACTTATCTGTAATCTGAAACAAATGGTGTTGCTTGCTGTTGCACAAATAAAAAACCAAAAAATAAAGGACCATTTAAAAAAAAAATTCTTCCATCCCTAAACTTGGCTTCACATAAAACTGTATTTATATTCCTTCAGATTCCTCTGACCTAACCTGCCACAACATAATAACACAAATGACACCTTTTACTGAGCTTCTGAACAGAGTGATCTGTGTTGCAAATAAAACTTATACTTTTCCTTCTGTCACAAAATACATTTGATTGCACTCATTTGGGGCTTCCCAGGTCCATCTACATCTCTCAACGTATCTAACCTAAATACTAATGGCTTTGCTGTCACCCTGTAAAGCTATTGCAAAGCAGAAAAAGGAAAAACCCTCTTGTAAGCCTGCATATAAGTTTGTGAAGGTGTCAGAGGCGTAAGGTGTGATTCCAGAGCAGAGCAACAATTCCCACCAAGCATTTCCCACCATGGTTGCCCTCAGAGTAACTTTCAGAAGGATATCTCATTTCTTATTGCCACCTGGCAAAACACAACATGATGGCAGGTGTCAGGGTGGCTGAGGACTTGGGAGCAAGCTTAGACCACAACTACTTTGTGAAAGCCTTGGGGAGGTGGCCAGCACCTGCAGCACTGCCAGGGTCTCCTCGTGGGGCCATCTGGGACTTCAGGGAGGAGATATTTCATACAGGAGACTCACAATGCAGAACTGCACATTACTGCTGTATGCTGAGGTAATTATTTTCAGGCTGCCCTATTATTTTCTTAAGGAACTCATGGGGCTACAGCACTGCAGCATCACTTTCCATTACATTTCAGGAAAACATTTCCTACTTTTTTACTAATTGATAATCAAGCTTTTTACATTCCTTATTATTTTTTTATTCTTCTGTTGAAGAGCACTGAGCCGGCCTTGCCATCATTTCTAAAGTAGGTTTTCATACCTGCAATGTGGTCTAAATTACCATGGAGGGGTTGCTGTGCGCTGGTACAACTTCAAAGGCCAAATGTTTCCTTTCTCTGCCCCACAGAAAAGGGGGGAAAGACAAAAGTTGCAACACGTGTTAAGAACTCTCTCAAACCACACATCTACTAGTTACATAGATTCTTTTACAAGAATACATAAACACCAATGTCCAGAATGACTAAGGATGGAAAAGAAAGGCATGTTACTTGTTACCTCTGCCGCAATGAAAAGACAGCAACAGGTCTTTGGCGTGGATTTCAGTGCTTTAAAAACACCAAAATTACGCAGCTTAGAAAATACAATGAGGAGAGCATAGCAACAGACTATGTGAGACTTCTGCCTCAAAAGAGCAGAAAAGAGAGAGGCCTCTTTCAGGCTCTAAAGAGAGCATCTGTACAAAAAGTTTTAGTTAGCAACCAGCACATCCAACACTTATATGGAAGAAGGAAATTCCAGCTTGAAAAGCCAATTAACTTCTCTTCCTAATTTGATCTAACCCAAACCAGATTATTTGGTTTGATGACCAGAATTTTAACATACTGACTTTGAAGTCTGACCTCTAACAAGTTTCTAATATGTCAGCTCATGAGGTCCATCCATATAATTTTCTAATGGTCCAAATCAATAGTATATTTTTTGCTTTTTTTAAACTGTGTTGTATTTTCATGCTTTAAACTGCCAGATAGCTAGATCAAGTTCCAGATGTCACTCAATGCAAAATCCACCTCTTACAGATGACAGTCACAATAAAAATACCTCTTCACACATACTGAAGAACAAATAGAAGCACAAATAAACCACAGTTTGAGGAAACATAAGTCTTTTAGGCTTCTCCTAATAAGAAACATTTGTGTAACATCAAAGGAAAAGTTTTTATTCAGCCAGTCTTTTGTATCATTTACAGCACACACATACACAGAGTGGTAAACTACACATCTCAGAAAATTTTTCTTTTATTTTACAAATCCTGTGACTTGTCCTGCACACTGTAGCACTCAAGGCATGCGGTGTCACTGACAGTGCTTCATTTATTTTTATGCTACTCCTTACCTCATCCCATCTACCTGAGACCAGAATACCGGGGCTTTTATTTGTGCACATTTGTAAACAGCTCCTGGCTAGAAAACAGAAGTTAACTGCTAGTAGTTCTCACACAGAATACACAGAAAAACTATAGAAGAGAAAAAAGGTAGCAATCTCTTCTGTTCTGTTTGAGATAGGCTTTGTTTCAAGACCCTTTGGCAAGTAGAATTTTGGATTAAATATGATGGAAATTTGTAATCATAAATTATCGTTGAGTTCTCGGACACTTCAACATGAACTAAGATTTACATTGCCATTATAGAATCATAGAATACTTCAGGTTGGAAGGGACTCATACAAGGATCATTGAGTACAACTGGAAATCTGGAGTACTCTCGTTTGTAGCACAGTGCTTCACAGACCACACCAAAAATCCTAAAAATACAGCACAGAGTATTTCCTTAAAGTGGAGTAATAAAACATAAATGGTTTATTGTGTTCCTTATTCTTAGAACCATTTTCTCTGTTCCACCAAATCCATTAGATATTACTTTTGCAAAAACCATAGTGACATTGTTAGAACACCCTCGAAACAGAAAATTTTTCAGCAAGTGGTAAAACCTCACTGTGAAAAGCAAACAAAAACTATTGTTTATTTCTATCATTTCCCCATCTGTCTTAAAATTTATTGCAGATTCTCCATTTTCAGTGATAAGACACACCTCCAATAGCTCAGTGCTATAAAGCAAGGCTTCAGTTCAAGCAACTGTTTAGATAATCCATGTTCAAAAAATTAGGTGGGACTGAAAACATGATGACAAGAGGCCGGTTGACATGCAAGATGCCACCTTCCTTTCCACTACTAATGCCATTTTTCACACTTACTAGTCTTTTAAACTATCCCTCAAAATGGAATGTACACCGAAGGAGGGATTCTATTGCAAAACAGGGACAAGATCAGTGAACAGAAATTAGCAGATGGCAGAACAGAGGAAAAGAAGAGATGCACAGAGTTCTGCAGAAGGAAATTTACTTCAAAATTGTTTTCTTACTGAGATTTTTATGGCTTTTGCAGTCCAAGATAAACTCCCCATCTTACACAAACATCATATTTGCACTGTAGCTCTGTAACATCTACAATGAAAAACCCAGAAGTTATAGGAATGAGAGTACATGACATTTTAGTTCTTAATATAAAAACCGAACAGAAACTTTTGCCTCTCCTTTGTCATGGAATAAAAATACATACCCAAACTTCAGGTTCTGACCACCTTTACTATTCTTTTTTTCATGCTAACTAGAAAGTCATAAAATCCATGAGATCCTTTGAAGCTGACCTCCTTCATCACATTAAACTTGAAAACCAAATGCTATGGAAACATTATAAAAGAAAAATCAGACATTTGTATTTCTTCATTCAAATGGATACCAAAAAAACCAACACTACTGATGCTAAACAATAACTAAAGTGAAAATTTAAAAAATACCTGGCAATACTTGTCAGAAATCAAAAGCAGCTACAGTATCTTTGTATTGAGCAAAAAGAAATAATAAAAACAGATGTTAGAGTAGACAAAATATCCTGGGTTTAGGAAATGAGACACAGCAGGGATCATGATATTTTAATTGGTCACTACTTCTTCTTGGTTTTTTTTTTCATTAAAATAATGCATTCTGATATTTGAAATCTCCCTCCCTTAGCCTTGGTGCACACACAGACAAATCATAATCTTGTTGTCTTAATTAGTGCCTTCAAACAAATTTACAGAGGGACATGACACCCAGATGCTAACACCAGAATCCTCAAAAACATTTACAAGGAACAGTTTGGATTTGCTAATTTATTTATTTTTGTGAAAAGAAGTCTAGCACCAGCAGTTCCTCCTATTCAAGCTTTCCTTTTCTCAAGAGAACAAGTACATGAAAAGCAATGAGACAAGAGAGAAATGCAGTCTGAGTGAAGGACATAAGTGACTAGAGACTAATCAAATGGTACAACTGTACCTATTTCAGTGATTTTCTGCATCATTTTAGTCCTCTCCTCCCCTCTGATGCAGCATTAGAACAGTTCCTCCAAATTACTTTCTTCTTTGCACATAGCTGGTACTTCCTGTAACAGGTTTTATAAAATAAGATCTCTGAGTTACTGTACCAATTTTATTTCTATTAGAGAGGTATCATCTTCCAGTGGTACATATACACCCACCACAGGAATACACAGTATATGAATGCAAGCATAGACTCTGATAGAACAGGAGTGAAAAAAAATCTACAGAAAAACATTCCCAGAAGAATCCAAATAGCAATTTTTTCCCCTTCTGATTAACCTAAGGAGAGACAATTAAGCATCAGAAGTAAGAATAATAATTGAACTTACTGGAATACCTGTGTACTAAAGCAACATTTACTTCTGTCAGCAGAAGACTACAACCAATTAGATTTGCAAAAATAGGTTTGAATTCCAGCCCTTTCCCCTCTGAATAACTCCAGTATACTTGTTGGAGCCTCTTGAGACATAGAGGTACATGGAGCAAACTCTCCTGACATGTAATTAAATTAACTGAAATAAATTACAGCTTTAAACTCTTAATAAAATAAAATAAATACCAAACTAAAACCTTTTTTTAGGGTTCCATTATTTCTTTGTATCATCATCTGAGGGGCTTTCTCCTCTGAGCATCTGGGAGCCATCATGTCAAACTCCGGATATTAAATGTACATGTAGTTCTCTGCAGGCCTAATGAGTTACAACAGAGGTCACATTCTCCACTGCCCAAATGTAATTTGGACAATTCCTCACAACAAGAATTGTGACACACCTGTGTATAAACACTTCTGACAGTAAAAATGACAGTAAATTTTGTGATTTCTCTTCTTTTCTACAGCAGAAAGAGCCAGAATAGCAATGTAGTTTCCCTTATCACTGCTACTATCTGTGGCTTTTTCACATTTACTGCTCCAAGTAAATTTTCTGTGAAAGTTTCATATGTTTTTGTAGTAAAAACATAAGATACAAGATGTGAAATATATTTTGAGAGTCTGGAAACAATCCAGATGCTTCTAAGTAGTACTCTTAAGTCTTGAGATAACAATGGGTTTCTCTAAATTAAAACAGTTTGTTGCCTTTCAAGTACCTATTTTTTTTCTCTGCTATAACAGTGAAATTAAAATCAACCCCATATTTCAGGGAAAAGAAGGAAACATATTCAAATATTGTTAGATTAAATAAAACATTTCACATATGGATAAATGCTAACTTTCTAGCATGGCAGGAAGACAAGCTGAACAGGATCATTTCTGCCAAAACCATTAGCAAATTGCCTTACGGTGATTGGCTTGGCTGTGATTCTTAGGTTTTATGGGTTTGAGTCTTAGGTTTTATTTTTTTACCTCCTCTGTTTTATTTTGATTTTGACTTTCTTTGAGGATGGAGATATTGGGTAGGGGGAGGATCAGGGAGTTACATTAATCCACACATAGCTTGTAAGTTAAGTCATTTATTCTGGATATTTTGCTACTTAAGTACATCTGGCTTTGTTTAATGTCAGTTTTTTAACTGAACCACATTTTTGCTGCAGTAACCTATAACACAATAATGAAAAGCTTGAAGGAAGCAGAGGCTAAACACAATTCATCCATTTCTGCCCATTTCACACTCCTGCCACAGTCACTGACTGTGTAAAAGGGGTTTTGTCTGTTACTACTTTCCTGGAAATTGGCAAGCCAGAAACATGCATGTATGTACATACACACGCATTTTTACACCACCTATCTCCTTCTGGTCTTCAGCAAGTACCCTGGTTGTTTGCTGTTCAAAGAATTTTTCTGCATTCTCCACTATGTGACATCATTTGCTATTATGTATATCCCCTGCTGGAAAGCAGCCAGCACAGATTTTACTGAACCCCTTTCTCCATCTCACCACAAAGTCATTTTCAAGCCCTTCCTTGAAATACTTCATCCTGCTGCTGTTGTGAACTGAACATTAGGGAGGAATCTGAAGCCATGACAACAGCTTGCTTCTTGAAGACTCTGCTCTGGGCCACTCTGGAGGCATCCCCACTGCCCAGGCCTAACAGTTCAATGCACTCAATTACACAGCTCCTTCTCTCTATGGAGCACTGGATTTACTGCTCTTCATTTAATGAGGGAATCCTAAAGTGTCTGAAATTTGGGCTCACCTCTGTTAAACACATGGATGTTCAGCAGTTTCTTTGGAGTTTCCCAAAGCTTGTACAAGTTCCATCCATCTTTCCAGTTAAGGTAAGAGAAATTGGTAATTCTGATATTGTAAATTCTGGAGAATGAAGATTGTGCAGAACTATCTATTTGCAGCATTTAGATTCTTCTAAATGTTTTGTCAATTTCCAAATGGTTCAAATTGGATAAATTGAATCATATTTGAACAGAACAAAAGCAATCTGCAAAATTCAGGCAAAAAGCACCTGAAAATAATGTTAAAAATAAAAACTTCAAAAAAAAAAAAAAAAAAGAAAAAACATAACAAGGAAGCCTGTTACCTCAGATTCTAATTTCAGTAGCCATATGACAATAGTCCAGAACACTGCACATTAACAGATGACAGGAAAGTCTTGGATATACAACATGTGATTTAACTTGTAGAAGGTACAAACATATGGTATCACTAAGACACTTGGTCTTTCTGAATGAATCACATACGTGTAAATCCCAAGTAATATATAGGGTAAAAAAATTAAGACTGTGGCAAAATACATCATCATGAATAGAGATCCAATTATTTTCTAGTAAAAGCAGTCTTTGTCTAACCCATTGAATATTTAGGATAGTAGATGTTTCACTTCCCCTTTTCCCCCCACTGGCTAGAATAAAGCACAAAGTGGACAAGAGGTATTTTGTGAGAATATTCATGGGTTTAAATCAATTAAACTCAGAATAGAAACTTGCATCTAGATTCACGTGGTCACCAACACGAAGATTCTGCACCTAAATATGATATTTGAGCTACTCAACTAACAAGACAACATAGAGACCACTGTCAGTCAGCATGAACATTCCTTTTAAAAACCATGAAAAACAAACACTCCTTCAGCAGCAGAGACTGGTGGAAAGCTGGGTATCCCAGGACTAATGACTTGGCATAGAAATCCAAGCAGAAGTGGAGAGGCAGGTCATTCTGAGTGAGCCTGACTCCAGGCAGCATGAGACTGAGGCGTGCACGGGGTGTTCTGCAAACTCTGCTGGCTGCCTGCATTGTTTGTTCTCCCTGTGCAAGCAGCACTGAAACGAACACTCAGGAAGCACAAGGTACAGGGAGTTGGTCGGGAGAGAGCAAAATCGGGATATGTAAACAAACTAATGAGTTCAGCACAAACAGCAATAGCACACTGTGTTTCAAGATGCCTGTAACTTATTTGGCTACCCTTACAGAATCCCTGGTCTCCTCCTAAGCAGCACAAGTAGATGAAATATTTTGGCTACAAAACCATTCCTTAATTAGTCTCGTAAGTTAAAAACATGCCAGCATTAAAAGTTGCCTGTCACACTATGTAATTGCAAGTACATCCTTCAATGTTTTCAGTGCTTAGCAAACAAAAATTTTGACATATTTTTATATTTGTGAATGCAAAAAATATGTTCCTTGACATTCCATCTCCTTTTCCCAAAACTAGAATGCCAATGATAAGGAGGTTTGTTAACACTGTTTCATTACATACTCTCTTGTCTCCACTGACAGACATAGTATTTTATGAAGACCAGAGGACTGGAGAAAATTTCTGACTACAGAAGGAATCACTGCAGAGAATGTCTCGAAGAAAAAAAAAAAGATAAAAAAAGATAGAAAAAGACAAAAACTAAAAAACAACAAAAATCAACCAAACCCCTAACATTTGGGTGCTGTAGCTGTTCATACAATTCTACCATCTCCTCAGGGGCCCTGTCTGAAAGTAGCAAGATCACACTGTAAAACTAATTTTTTCCCTGTATATTTTGCCAGTGGATCATATGACACAATGAATAAATAGAGTCTGTGGGACCAACAGCAGCCAAAAAAGAGCTTCTGTCATTCTTCCCTAAGTAGGGGACATGACTAAGCCCATTCTGCTCATGATCTCCATTTCTCCAGGGACACAAGGACACAGAAATAAAAGGTGCAATGACATCTACTGTTTCTAGTTAAAAGTGATTTTCTTTTCCCAAGAACAGGCTCATCTACAGGCATAGAACAGCAACATTTCAGCTTATTATGGGGAAACTGAGGTTTGTTTATAACAATGTGCATAATTATTAGAAGAAAATTATCCTCAGATTTTTTTTCTTGTAGCATACAGTCATGCTACCCATGGAAAAACATTTCCATTTACAATATTTTGCTAATTTTGAATTATAGTTAAATTCTACCCCACATGCAGACACACTCACTGACACTCATACTAAAAAAACAAAACAAAAAAATTAACTACTGCATCTCAAATATTTAACAGTCAGAAATGTATTTCAAAATACTAACATAATATTTAAATTATTAGTCTGTGGACTCAGTTCTCTCTGAAACTAACTTCTTCACAAAAAAGAATTCCCTGCATTTCTTTCTTTTTTTTTTTAATTCATAAAAATTGTGTCTAAATTGTCGATTTTAAGTGACCTGAACTTATTTACATGCACACAGCAGAGAAGAGAGTGTTTATAATGGCTCAATACAGGCAGCCCCACGAAGCAAGCCAAGCATTCCTGCTGGTCTTACATATAATCAATGAGCCTGCAGCGCATTCACTGATGAATTGGACAATGAGACTGAGGGTCTGAGTCATATTCAATCAACTCCATTTCCAGCAGCCTGTCAGAGATGATGGCAGATCTATTTTGCAATGCTGTACACATCAACCCAGTTGGGAGAATGTGTTTTTCTGTGTGTGTGTCTGTGTACATAAATGTGTGTACATATATAAAATAAGTGTGTTGGTGTATATGTAAAGATAAATTGATGGATTTGTTCAAGAGTACATTTCAATGCAGCTCCTTGTTTGCCTTTTCTTAGCAACTGCATGTCCACCGAAAAGCTTTTTTCCAGCAAAAAGAAAATTAAAGTACAGAAGAGCATATTCATAAAGCTGTGGCCATTCAGACTGAAGATAAAAACATTACAAGATGGTAGATGCTCAGCTAAAGAGATGTGTCTCAGGGGCAGACCTCTAAATGGTCTATTAGATAGGATGAGATAGTAAATCTAATTTGCCAAAACGCAGGCATGCTCATCAACGTTTCATGCTGTCAATATTCCATGCTAGCTTGCAGCCTTGATAGAGTTCCCATAGTAATGAGCCTGAGAGCTTGGGAGGATTTGGCTATTCTGTAGCCAGTCACCCTTTGTCTCACCAGTGAATTAGAGCTCCAGAATGTGCTCCACACACTGGCTGAGCAAACATCCCTTCAGGTGGCAGAGCTATGGCAACTGACCACTGACGTAAAATGCAGGAACAGCTCCAAGAAACACATGCTTCACAGATTTTCTGTGCTGGAAGGAGAAAGGATGAAAGGAATATTTATTTTTTTACTTTCCAAAGTTCCAAATATGGTTTCATTTGGAAAATGGACTGTGTCTCAGAAGGAAGTAGGCTGCATTCTAAAAAAAACAAGCATTAAGAAAAGTAGTGGTGAGGTTTTCCATATTTTAACTTGGGGATTCTCCTCTCTTCCTTAATGTTTCTTAAACTAAAATTCTCATTTCTTAAGCTTAAGCCTTCACCAAATTCAGGCCTCAAATCTTCTGCAGGTCTGCTTATCAAACTTCAGGATGCTGATTTCACACTGTTTAAGGCAGCATCTACTTCAGCAGAATATTTTGAGAAATATTTAACTTAAATTTAAACAAATGCTTCTAGCAGAACAAAAGTACAAGCAAAACAAAAGAATAAAAAAACAGAGAGAGTACACAGGGTACTGGAGTGACATATGGTACACTGACCAGCCCTATCTTTTGTTTCTGAAGAATATTTTCCCATTTCCTTTTGAGAACCATAAGCGTGGGCTTTTGTGGGCCACATTAACAATGCATCAGTACCAATGTGGGAGAAAAACTCAGGAGCATAATCTCCCTTCTTCAATTCTACCTGCTCCAATTACATAAAATTCCCTAGGGAACTTACATAACCCATTAATCCAGCTATTAACTAATTCAATGCTAAAAGGTAGGTACTACAGGCAATGGAGGAGTGTGACCAGAAGCAGACATGTAGTCATAAACTCTCATAGCCAGTCACTCATTTTTTACAGCCTACTGTCCATATTCCTGTCTTATCTCATTTCCTAAGGAAAATCTCAAGAAAGAGGGTATCTGAATGACTATTCTAGCATTCTGGTTACCAGAATAGGAGTCCTTTTCTTACTCTTATTTGACCCAGATGCAAATGGTCCAAAGTGGGTGATTTTTCTCTATCCCACACAGGAATAAAGAGTCCTTAAAAAAAAAAAAAACCTTTGGGGAAGAAGAAGGGGGAAAAAAGTCTCTACCTGGACAAGTCCAGAAACTGGCCATTCTGATGCCAGATATCCAGGAAGTGGATGCAAATTGAATTCCCTGCACCCTGCAAAGAGAAGTTTGTGCTGTATGAGATACTCAGCTGACAGAATCTGCAGGTGTTACAAGATTTTCCTGTGAGGAGCACCACTCATCAAGGTTCAGTGTAGGGTTGTTCTGAGGCTTTTTTCACCTTCTACATAATATCAGCTGTTAACTTGCAGGCCTGTTGCAGAAAAGCAACTTCTAAATTTGCTGCCACTCAACTGAAATCAAGCTTGGAGCAGAGGTGGTCCAATGACTTAAGACAACAAAGGTCCAAGACCTATAGGTAAAAGGGAAGCAAGTTACAGGGTGTTAAGGCAAAAACTGAGGTCCATTAATACTAAAAATCATACATTAATTGTCCAAAGTGCTTCCAGTAGCTACTGCAAATGGCTGATCTTAGCCTACTGTTACAGAGAGCTATAATATCATTAAAAATTATTCACATAATCCTGGTGAAACCTGTATATAATTATATTGGCCTTTATGGACATGTTGAGTACCTAATATTGCTTGACAATTAACTAGAAATGAAAAAAAAAACACCTTCTGGTGCTGACAAACGCCTCAAAAAATTGTACTTTTTGTATCAAGACATCATTTTTTTCCTGTAAAGACAGCAATCAACTTGATATAAAATCTAAAAGAAGGCAGCAGCAATAAACTTATGGTGTGAAATAAAAATCACCTGTGTTTCACACTTACTGAAGGAATAAAAAACCATTTTTCCTCTACATCTGACACTTTTGCAGGACTAAGTCAGCACAGAGCCTGTACTAAATGCTGTTAAATGTTCTTTAAGGAAGAACTTTCACCAGGATGCTGTGGTAAAAGATCAGAAAGATGTCTATTACAGCAATGATCTGCTCAATGCACTTGGAAAAAGCAGCTCACACATCTGCATTCTCCTAATGACATTTTAGCCACACAATATGCTTTCACTTTATATTTTTTAAGCTAGCACAGATTTTTCAGATTCTACTGGGATAGATCAAGAATTTATTAATGCATCAGAAAATCCAGATTCTCCATGCTGAAGAATATGCCAGAACAACATGGGATGCTATGAACAAAACAGTATTTCTAAATATGACATCATAATCTTAAGTAGAAGGTGGGTTTTACTTTGTTTTACACTGAAACCAAGAGGAGTTTTAACAATCTTGAATTTTGCTGATATAAAGCCAATAGTATTTTATAAAAACAGTATGCTTTTTAATGCCTTCTTATAGCCAAATAGAGCACACAATATCTTCTCTCTGGGAAACCAGCAGAGGAGCCCTTAAGTACAAAAACACTTCCTGTATTTTGGTATGGAATATCTCAGCAAAGAAAGTGGATACAGATTTTCTTAGGAGATATCTGAACAGTAGGGAAAGAATGGTTCATACTTACAATATTTCAAAGTAACAAAGCAAGAAGCATGAGCCACAGAGGGACAATAAATAAGGAGGCAGCTAACACACATTTCTGGGTGAGCAAAAAAGAGAAAAAACTTAGGTCAGACAAATTGTATAAAGGTGGTAACAAGGAACTGTTTAGAAGCTGAGGCAGTGAATAAGGTATGGATTTTAACTTGAAAGGTTTATCTTCAACCAAAACTTTAGAGTATGTGCAATGAACATGAGGTTCTAATGTTGAAGGGCATTTGAAAACATCTGATGTTCATATTTCAGTTTTCAGCAAGGCTCTGAAGTTTGGATCTTGCACTTTTATCTTTACTTGTTCTTCACTGAGTTTATAAGAGCCCTCATTTTTCTAGTGTACAGTTCTCTGCCTTTCTTTCATTGGGTAGCTGACTCCTGCACTCGGCTTGAACCATTTCTTGTTATTGGCTGAATAGATTTTGCAGTTTGTCCTTTTCTAGCACAAAGCAGTGGTTCTTGTGTATGTTCATTGGTTTGCAGGCTACTCAAGCCTCATATATCCACCACACCGCTTTTATCCCCATTTTGGATTGTGACACAGTTCAGTTAGCACAGGTACAGCAAATCTGTTTCAGAATCATTAAAAAGTTCACAAAAATTACCCCAAATAAATAACCACTGAAACCAATGTATAAATAAATGAAACTGTATGTAACTAGCCCTGAATTCCCAGTGTTTCTAAATACCTGGGATATGGTTTATTCATTTCATGATCTGGGTGTCTAATTAGATTTGTTTTTTAATTAGATTCTCTAGCCCTAGACCCATAGTTTGCTGGGAATTACTGGTTATGTAGGCAAACACAAAACTCTGCCACCGTTCCCACTATACCTAGAATATAATATTTCATGATTCACAATGAATGATGCCTCAAAACTAAAATGTGTCTGAAATGAATTTTAATTTCAGGGCATTTCCTTTTCACCACTTCCCCTTCCTGAATTACAGCTAAAGAAACAGATATATTTGATTTTTTTCAATACAAAAATAGTAAAAAAAAAAATGGTTAATGAAACCAGTAACTCACAGTTTTGAAATATTAAAATTTCTTTACTACTTTTTCACACAGTGAGATTTTGCAGAATACACCTTTTTTAACTGCATCTACCCCCTTTTTTTAAAAAAAAAACAATCCTGTACTAATTTCAGCAATCTTGTAACAGACTTGATGTTTGGACTGTTCTTCTACAGGAGACAAAATGAGGTATTCTGTCCCTGTGAGAACTATGGACATGGTAACCAACAGCTGTAGCACCATGATCATCATCTTGAGAATGAGAAAACCTGGATGCTGCAAATGTTACAGCCTCAGAGCTGACATCCAGAGAAGTCTAATACGACGGAAATACAATGCATTTCACAGTTGTGTAGTCTCAAACACTTAATACTTTCAGCTTCAGTAAATGCAAACTTGCTGCCTATATCCACCAAGGTATTGTGGTTTGGTTTGCAAATAACTCCCTTATTTCACATGATACCATGAAACAAGAAAGATCCATCACGTGGCTCCTAATAACAGGGCAGAAATCTCCACAAAACATAAATGTTTCCCTCCCTAGATAAATGAGATCTCTGAATTAACAGTCTACAGATAGCATTGTCAATAGTCTATTTCTACACTTTCCATGTATCCTTTTTCTTATGGCAAGAAGTCACAGGAAGGAAAAGTCCTAAAAAATATGCAGGACATAATATCAACATCTCTGGCAGCTGAGCCTGCTGAATGGAAAAATAAAGTATTTTGTTGAAAGATATGTAACTAATCATATTTGTCAGTATAGCAAAAGCAGAGAGCCTCCACCAAGAACAGAAATGACTCCCCAGTCATCAGAGTAGAAAGCAGAAGGGTTTAATGGTGTCAAGAAGCTATGGAGCCTGTCACACAAACTGATCCGAGAGTAAATGATAGACATTTGATTTAACTACTCCATCTACTGGCAAATAATTATGGCTAGTGTAGAGATACAGGAGTTGCTTATACAAAGCTTTGTCCACAGAAAATACTCAGAGATATTTTTCTCTTCTTTGAACAAGCAGCAAATGCATTATCATCAGTGTAGTCCCTTTCCAGTTTCCAGACCCTGGGGTTTATATTAGCACCACGTCCCAAATGACACAGTTTCAAGCTGAGTTTTACTTGAAGGGTGTGAAGATTATTTTTTCTTTCAGTATAGCTCATAAACACATGAGATTTATATGACCTGTGTCATGATATACTTAACTTTTATTTGTAGTCCATCCAGTTGATTCATACTTCAATTGCCTGGGAACACAGTAAATCCTATGGCAGCTTATGCAAAGCTTCTTCTAAATACTCTTCATCACAGCCAGCATGTTAAGCTATGGTGACTTCACAAAATGGAGATTTTAATTTCTTTTCTCTTACAGGCAGTACAGAGTAGCAGAGGAACACATACCAAAGACCTACAAGATACAATTTGAACACAGTTATGTATTTTATTTCACAGCTATGCTCAACACAAATGAAAAACATTGGTATAATAAGATACAGATAGTACTAAGGGCAGGAACTGCAGTCTGATTCCCAAAATCCTTCTAATTTAAGCAAATGTGATGGCTTTTATTAACACTTTTGGACAAAGAATAAACAACAATGATCAACCTATATACTTCCTATAGCTTTGTCAATTATTGTTTCATGAGGGTTTGAAGTTTAGCACCTTCTGTGTGATGATTCTGGAGGGTTTGATCTGTGTGTCAAATCTCCAGTTTTACTTTACACCTCTCAGGGTCAAAAGAAATTCTGGGACATGTTCTGTTGCAATAGTAAGTACTACTGTGCTCTGCATAATGAGAGATTTCACAATATAAATTTGGATTACTGTCAGAAAAAGTGCTTTTGGTTTTATTATAAAAGCAAAAAACTTTCTTGAAAACATTGCTGGATGTTGCCACAGGAGGGAAAAAAAGTTGTATAATAAAACAACAAACTTTCCCCTTTTCCAGAGCTTTGAGATACCGACAGGGAAGGTGGTGAAGCTCTCTCCTTCTCCTCCCCTCACAGTGCACCCAGCAGGGAGCTGTACATTTACGTGCAAGCTTCAGCCCTGCTCCTGATCTCTGCTTAGAGCACTACACTTAAGTGCCAAGTTCAGTGTTTAAACAAAACACTGGTTTGTTCCTTTAGCAAAAGCTATTCAACAGGATTTTAAAAAGCGTGTTGATTTAAATAGCCACATATGTTTTCAATGTTTACTCTTCTAGGGAAAATTTTTGCACTGGAATATTGGCAGCTCAGGCTCTGACCTTAGGAACATCTCTCATGGTTTCAGAAGGGATCTCTGCACTTCTTGTGTTAAACAACTAAGATAGAAATCTTGTCCGCATTTCAGGTGTTTTCCACTGCATTAAGAAGACAGCGAGTGAAAGTCTGTTCCACTGAAATCAACAGTAAATGTTTTAACAGGGATGGGACAGGGGTTTTGCTGAATTTCACCACATTGTTCCTACAATCTGCAGGCTTAGTGGTTATAACATCAACTTCAAAAGGAGTACATTCAGATCCTCTAAGTTCAATACAAAGGAGATAGATACCTAAGTGACTTCAGCATTTATAAAAAAAATCACCTGTTCTTCTCATACAACTGTACATTATAGACAACTGTTTCCTCTAACTTCTGAAAAAAACTAATCAACCATATGCTTCATCTCTCTGTTAATACATCAGATTTTAAGTAATTTTAAGAAATTACAAAAGCTGATTGATTAGCATTGTTAAATGAATCTGGTGAGAGTTCATGGATCTACATTTTTTCCTAAATATTTTCTGGCAAAATCTTTAGGCACCCTGAATCCAGATTTGAACACAAATTCATTTGAATGGAGAATGCAGAGAGTCTGGACTGGTTTCCCTGTCAGGAGCAGAGGATGTCCCTGATCTCTGAGTGTGAACACAATCAATTCTTTGTGCACTCTCCCTTGGAGATTTCAGGCTGATTCTTTGTTCAGATTCAACAATTTTTTAATAGTCTTCCTGTGGTGGTCTCTGAAAATAATACTACTTAAAATTACAGCATTTTACCTCACCAAATGCCTCCAGGCAGTAGAGGCAATTGTTAACAAATATCATTGCTAATTAATTGGTAGAGGTGGAGAAAGACGAACACGGGCTTTGATAAGATTTATATCAGGCCCAGGAGTACATCTCCTCTTCAACCTTTATTTATTTTGTCAATATATGTGTCTAAAAAGTGCAAGTGTATAGCTTCCAGCTAGGGGAAAAAACTGAACAGAATAATATATCAACACAGCACCTTTAGGAATTTTTCAAAATTTTATCAGGTAATCCTTACGGATTCCTGACAGTCCCCTGCACTTGTGCATAATCTGATTCAAACTAGCCTCTTGAACAGCACACAGAACTTGAGCTCTAAAAAGGAGCTTTATAGAAGTCAAGAGCAAGAGCCAAATACAAACTGTGCCATCCACACTGTGCATAATTATATTATGAATTACTATTAACTGTTAGCACACAATTGTCAGCTATTAGCCTAACTATATTGCAAGAAAATTATCATATATAGAAGGAATTAACCCCCTCATTCCAGTGAATATTGGAGTAGTTGAACTGTCTCTTTACTCTTCTGCCATAGTTGGAGCAGCACTATATCTTTTGTACTTTTGACCAGTGTGCCTTGGGTCAGGCCCCTGTTTTTACCCGTGTCAGTCTAAATAGGGTAAATGTCACAACAAAGAGTACAAGAAATAAGGACAATTGTCTGTACACACTCATAGACCAATTACATAATTTTTAGCATCCTGTTATTAACAGAATATTTAATGTTAGAAAATATATTTTAAAAAGGTGTTTTCCCCTATTTTATTACCACACACGGTAAAGAAATGTGAGAGGTATACCTTAATTTGGTACGCATTCATCTGGCTATTTCTCTCAGACTTGGATCCTTTGACTTTTGTATTTCATTGTGAGTTAAAACAAAAACCAGAATTTTATATCTCAGATATGTTTTACACCTTATTTTTTTAACTTTTTGCAAGAGTTTAAGCATGCACAGAACACTAAATTTCAGCTGGTGCAAAACTACTTTTGGAGGCCAGAAAGAGCTGTTTCAATTAGCTATTCTGTTCTCTCATATCACACAAGATACAGGTCTCCACCAGTAGTTTTTATATCAACATCAAACTTCAAATTGAACAGCACTTACTTCAAAAAGACAGTCAAGCCTTAAAGAATTCAGTAATACATAGTAAAGGGAAAAACCCAAACCACAACCAGAGACACAAAATTAAAGGAGAACTATTACAGACCTCAGAACATGCAGTTTATTATACTACCCTCAGGGCAGCATTTACTTTTACCTGAACAGCTTGGGGTTTGTGCTTATCTAGTTGGTTCTTCAATTCCCTGTGGGATGTTACCTCCACAATCTCCACTCCTTAGTTCAGGAGACACATAGATAGCTGCTTTTTCTAAACAAACAGCTGAACATGACCTATACCAATGGCATGAAACACATTCCTTTGGCATGGATATAAAAAGACCATGTCCTTAACTTAAAATGTTGAGGGATTTGAAGCCAAGTCTTTCAGTTTTAATAATTCAGACATCCTTAAAATATTTAAATTGATGATGCTTCTTATGAAAGACTGAAGGTAGACTGGACAGAATGGTGCATTTTTTTCCCCTCATTTTGCACAAGACTCTGGTAAGTTATTGATTGTTGCAACATACAAACAATTCTCATTTAAAAATTAGAATGTGTCTGAACAAACAGTTCTGGATTTCTCGTAAGGCCGTTCAAAGCCATCAGGATCTGAAATATCATCATTCCACACCAAATTTCTGAAATAATTCTATGATACTAGATACATACTCTACCATAAAAACCTATTTCCAAACCAAGTTGTCACCTTGTGAATTATTCAAATTTGATTTCATATGCTTCATGGTATTTTGCACATATATTAATTGCAGACAGTAGGCAGCACTTGGTGGAGGGAAAGCCAAGGCAGAGTTCAGAAGGCCTTGTGCCATTGTTGGCCCATGGAAGGATCAAATATGCCTCATTTCCATACCTCATATCCCCACTGGCAATAATAATGCTTCATAAAGCAGAGCTTTCCAAGCAGAGAGGAAAAGAAAAAATAGCAGCTGTTTTACCTTAAATATGGAAATTTTTCTTCCTGCCACTCAAGCAGACTCCAAATACACCTCTCCCCCTTTTCCCAGATAAAAGTTTTATCTATGAATTGCATCACTCGAACACTGAGATTCGTCTTTTTGTTTTTTTTTTTTCTTCAGAGCAGCCCCAGACAAGCAGGAACGTTACAACTTTCAAAGGGAATGTTTGTATTTTAAGCTCAGCTGTATGCTACAATCTTTTTAGGTCAGGTCAGTTCGAACAGGGGCTGTGTATGGAGGGGGGAACAACAAACATATTTTAACTGTCAGCTGGAACTGAAAGAAACAGCATGAAAAGAGGCAGCTTAGCTATTGGTTTTGAAGCAATGGCATTTGTCTGTGAGCGCATAGCCTACGAAAGGCGACAGGTTCTAAAATAATGGTACTGGAGCAGGCACTGAAATGTAAAACACATGTCACACTTTTCCCTGCTCGCAGAGAGGTTTAAAATATTTATAATGCTGCACCTTTCCCTGAAAGGTTTCTGCAGCGTTCCTGGGTTCATGGGTAGGTGAATCATCTCCCTAGAACTGCTTATGCAGATTTCTGCCTCTGCATAAAGAGAAAGACACAAAATTTAGGGTGCAAAGGCACAGCTAAGCAGCAGCCCTCAAAGAGCTATTTTATCAATATGTCTTCATCCTGATGCAATGTTTTCTTCCTCAACTGGATTTTTTGTTTTAAACTACTGCTTCATTCACAACACAAGCTGAAGCAATGATATTATTACTTCCTTATGTGAGAATACAACAAATTTGTCAGGAAAGAGAGATCTAGGGCTTTAAATTAGCTAAAAAGGAACACAGAGCATTTGCATGTGTCTGTGCATAGATAGACAAGGACACAAATGCTTTGTTTCTTTATCAATGTTCTGTAGTGTGCATTTGATTAGCGTCAGAGAGGAAATTTAAGAGTAAAACTAAAAGGGACATAATCTACTTTTTCATCTAAGGATTTAGAAGGTCTTAAGAACCATCTGCTCACAAGAGATTTGAACTGTGGACAAACACAACTCTCTAACCCCAAGCTGCAAGAAACTAAAGGGTTGGCCTCTATTCACCAAACGTAGAAAGACTCAGATTTCCAAATTAAAAAGCTTTTTAGCAGCTGATGTAACACTTTTTCTGTGTCCCAAAAACCTGGAAGTCAGTTAAACAGAGGCAGATGGGATGTATGTGCAGAGTCTCATAGGAATACATGAAAAAGATCCTTTTGAGTCAAAATGAAGCACACCCAGTCAAACACATATCCTGCTAAAGACCCGTCTGAAACCAACATATAGTCAAACTTGTGGGGAAACAAAATGGTTGAAGGCATGTTCTGGTCCCTCATTTGCACAGAGATTGGGAGGATGTATGGACCTCACTAACAATAAATTACAAAATGTTTCTGTGATTCCTTGTTCTGCTCTGCCTTCTCTTACTAGCAAGGGCACTAGCAAAATTTGTAGAGGTTTCTTTAGAGTGGCACTAAAGCACCCCTAGACTGTGCATATTAGACTCAGAGATAAATGGGGACTATTAACACAGATATTAAAATACATTGTATGTTCCCGTCTGAAATCATTGGAGTTGGGTCCTGAGCAATTCCTCCTTAATTTTTGCTGCTGCCAAGGCAGTTGACTCCTCAGGATTCATGAGCAAAAGCAGGATTACATATATATATATAAGGAAAATTGCATACAAAATGAAATGCTTCCAAAATAAAAGGCACAGCAAGGGAGTAAATGATGAACTGTCCTGGTGTAGATTTCTTGATATGATCAACAAGAAAAAATTAGGTCACTCCCTTGGTACAGCAAATTATGCTCACCAAGCCACTTAGGGACAGTTTTGTTCCTCACAGATTTACAGGTGTTACCCTGTAAAAAAGGTGTAATGGCTTCCTATAAAAATGTTCTTGATTTGAAAAAAAGGGAAAGGCCAGCAATATTGCTATGCTCCCCCACACAGGAGGAAACAGGTGGAAAAGGAAGTGGCACAAATTAAAAAAAACGCTTCAAGCTTATCCACTTTATGAACATAATTTAATGCTATTCTAGTTTGTGACTTTCTAGTGTGCACAAATTTGAGAGCATGAACTGAAATTTCAATGTTGCAAATATTTCAGTGAAAAATTCTGACCATTGAGACAGGTATGGAAACTCAAGTATCAAGGATATATGAAAACACGTGACAGGCATTTAAACACGTAAAAACATTCACTGAATTTTCTTCATCTGCTCATATCTTACTTCTGCCTAAATTCTACCAGACTGGAAGTTAGAAATTAGATTCCAATAAAATTTATATATCCTACTGAATGCAATGTTAACACTATTCACAATTTCCAGAAAAAAAAAAAAAAAAATCCCTCATAATAATTCTGATTTTTTAATCCGAAAAATGTTTTATGCACCAATTTTTCTTGGGCCCCAACAGTAGCAAAGTTACTGAAATATCACCAGAAAAGCACATTCAAAGATGATCTGGGACACATTCAGTGAGGTGTTTATCACAGTCAAGATTCCAAATTATTTTTAGCCTTATGCAACTCATTTAAGTTTGTATTAAACTTAGCCAAGCATCTAAAATGTTATGTATCAGAACCAAGCCTATGCAAATCTGCTCTTATGTGATGCTAATCATAATTTGAGAGCAATAGGCACTCCATACTCAGACACAGGCTATTAGCAGCCTCTAGCTTTCTAATTGAGGAGAAAAAAAACACACCAAAAAAAACCCCACCTCAACACATTTCCTTGCTTCTTCATCCCCAATATATTCCCCACTTTTTTAATGTTCTTCTTCACACAGTGCTTGTATGAGCACCCACCTCCTTTTTAAAAAATACTTTGTTTTCATCTAAGAATCAAATACCTGAAGATCTTTTTAAGTATCTGGTTCGGTAATAACATTTACCAAACCATTTCCTTCTCTCCACAGTGAATTACTTCTGGTGCATGGTAGCAATTTGGACAGCAGGCTATGCAGACGAATTTTTGTAGATAATTAGCTGAGAGGATATTCAGCAGAAGTGGGTCATACAGTACTTGTTCACAGATGGTTCAATAGAATGGATTTCAGCACATCCACTTCTCTAAATGCATAACATTTTGAAAGAGCAAGAATAAATAAATTTTTACGTTTAGGAAATGCTAAAGAATGTATAATTTTAGTGTAGATAGATAATAGGTAGACATATGATTTGACATGTGCAGTGAATATACTGCATTGTGGATTAGTAGACAAAGAAAAGCACTTTTAGAAGAAACTCACTGAGAAAGAGCCTGAGCAACTGCTGCACCTACAGATTCTGCTGTCTTATAATTGTCAGCGAAGTCTGACCAAAAGTGTAATTTATCCACACACCCATTCTGAGCTACAAGCACTGCTGACTGATTGGATAGCACCATGTTAGGCTTGAGCAGAAGCTGCTGCCTCCAGCGCCATTTCCTACTGCAGCAGGACTGCATCACCAAAAAACCCTCCTCTGAAGTCCAGCAAAAGGTCACTACAAAATCATTATAAATTCAAAAGCACGACTCTTCCTTTTCCTAGGATAACTCCACATGTAGATAAATTTCCAGTGACAAACAGGAGAGAAGACACGAGGAGAGAAGATACAAATAACCGAGCTACTAAATCCTTCAAGCATTATTGCCAGGCTTTGAAACCACCAGCGGAAATTCAAGGACTTCACAACACTTTGGTGTTGCGAGTCCAAGAGTCTTTAATAACTTATTACATTTCTCCACAAATGTGATTATATCAGTGGCATTAAAAGATGGACAAATCTTTCTGTGGCATTTGTTGTAGAAATGAAGAAAACTTATTTTCTCCTAGCAACAAGCAGCTGACATAAAATTATCACACACTGAAAAATATTTACCTCCAGATGATGAGACACCCCCATAAACTGTAGCCTCACTGTGCCCTCAGACTTTACAGTGATCACTGATATTCATTCTGCAGTTTTCTGTTTCAGAGCTCAGACTGTGTTTTAGACTGTTTGCAGAGCAGACACCATACAGAGAAATTAATTATATTTTCATATTTTCCAAAACATGCAACTGACCAGATAACCTGTCATAAAGAGCTCAAATGTTAGTGTCAGGTGTTAAATCACTTTTTGCCCTAAAAGATATACATCTAACAAAGGTTTGCTACAAAGAAACAGAGGTTGGAACAATTTACTTGGTTTATATCTATGTGCACAAACACGACAGGATTCTCTTGCTTCATGGTGGCTCTTAAGATTTTGATGTACTTATCAAAAAGTACCCCCCAAAAAGCATATATATACAAAATGCTGAATATAACTTGTCTGTAGTATCACTTGCAGAGTATCACACAAGTAGTGAACACATTCACAGACATTAGATTTTGCCCTACATTAATTAAAAAGGCAGTCCAAATTCAAATAAATAATCAACAAAAAGTTTAGCTGTCTATTAACTGCCATGAAGTCCTTGAACATTATGCTTATTTATTTTTTCACTATACCTTTCCTGATTAAAGAACATTGTTACATAGTAGCTACCTTACATCCCAGAGCTTTATCCCAGATGACATCTAGTCAGACAAACGTTCCTTAGTAGGACAGCATATTCTTCTCAGGTACATGCAGTGTCAAAAATTAGTGTGTAAGGTGGGACTGAGCACTTTCATAATTTCTGCATAATGTCTGCATTCAGAAATTACAACTTGACTGTTTGACATTTCACTGTTCATACAGTTAAATATTTAAAAATTTACCCTTTCCAACATAACTGCTAGAAGACAAAAGACTGAAACGCATGGGGAGGGAGGAGAGAAGATATGTGCCTTCCAGATCAGCAATTTCAATTCCAGGAAAATAAGACTGAGCTTCAGAGCTGCACACAGAGCAAAGCACTTAAAAATCTATAAACCAATGATTTAACAAACCACTAACTAAAAGGAGGCATCTGATTATATAAAATTACTAAGCAGATGCCAAGAATGCTGTTATGGTTTCCAATCATTTACTGCTTGAACTTTGTTCCAAAAGCTCTCCTAAGCAGCTCCAAAATCTAGCCAGCACGGTGGTTGGGAAAAAACCTGGGGAAGCAGGGGAACATGACATGACACCAAACAAAATCAGAAAAAGCCACCACACCCAACTTAGTGTCTCTTTCCAATATTTTCCACTCTTACCTTTCAAGAAACAAGATAATTTAGCAACTCAAAGAACCAGTACCTAAATTGGTTCAAGAAGATAGGAATTAATTAAACCTTATTTTCCACTCATGTTTAAAAAGGAAAGGAAGCAAACTAACAAAAAAAAAAACCTATCAGGTTTACAATCCCTTGAAGAGTTTCACTATTAAACTTACTAATAATGCTTAAAATTCACCAGTCACTCATTTATACAAATGTTAGCAAAACATGGATAAAAACCTAAGATTTAAATACAATCAGCTTTCAGTGAAACATCAATCCATAATCACCTATAATTGTTTCAAATATTACACTCTAAATTGTTTTAGAGATGGCTAAGATGCAATAAGGCTGACAGGTTGCAAAACAAATGATCAGTGCATGCATTAGGCCTGGAAGTTGTGACTTGCAGTATAAAATATACATGAAAGCAGGAAGAATTTAATCATTCACAATTGCATAATTCACAGCATTTTTCTGCCTTTTTTTGTCATGGTGTGCATCCTGTATAAGACCTTGCATAATAACATACATAGTACAACATGATGAAGTTGCTATTCTGAATTATAGGTTGATGCATTTTCTATGTGTACTTGATAAATAGAAACAGCCATAGTAAGCCACAATCAGCACAAAGAATATCTGAGGGTGAATGCAGTATGTTACACCTCATGGAGGAGTAAGTATCTGCAGTGACATTCTCACTCCCTTGGGAAAAATAGGACCTTCATGGACTGCTCTTTCCCAAGTACTCATTTGAGCTTAATTTTCACAAGGCATTAACCAAAACTTTGCTGAACTGGGATATTCCACTTGGGTGCACATAAAAATATATGATAGAATGTTGTGTATTTTCTTCCAGAAAACAGCTAGCTGATTCATTCTAACAATGTCCCTGAATGGTCATTCAGGGTTTAGTGAATGTATTCCATCTTATATTAAACCATTAGGAATAAAAGCACGTGCTATTTACAGTTTAATTGTGACTCATCTGAATTCTACTTTTTGCAACCCTTCACACTTTATCCTGACAACTAAAAAACATATACAACTAGATTTAAAGTGCCAGCTGATATATTTTAAACACTGTCCCTCATTGTCACAAAGGGGAAGTGAATTGTCCTTTCAGTTCTATTCTTTTATGCAAGCAGAATGGAGCATATTATGAAGTTAAAGAGAGAAAACTGAGGACCTGACAAAATTATTTGTGTCTTGCATGACATATAGAATAACAACAACTTTTTGGCTTAGAAGTAATCAAGTCAAGCAGTAGGAACAAATTTTACTTAAAAGCATTTCAGGGTCTTACAAGTGGCAACATCTGATAGATAGTGAAAAGATTCAATCCAAGCTGGACAGGATTATTTAGAGCTGAGAAGCCTCAGCTCTCTCATGGGTCAGAAATAAAATTCCCCTATATTATGAGATACTTTAAAGTAATGCAAGAATTATGCCAAGGGAATGGAAAGGAGGGAGGAAGATTATCCCAGTTTGTGCTCACAGACAAATAGGAATGGACTGCTGTTATTCCAAAGGGGCTCTGTAAAAGTATGTGGAAGTATTCTATTTTTCACAGCTAGCCCTCACTCCCCTGTGTCCATTAGACATGAAGTGCACAGGTTCCAAACCCCACCAGTGCTGAGAGAACAGAGTGCTCACTGCTGCTCCGTGAAGATGCCACTCAGTGTGCACGACTGCACACCTGCTTTCTTATTTAATGCTTCCCTGTTCTTTCAGCTCTGCTGCTGCAGTCTGCTGCTGAGTGATGTCAACTATCCAGACTGAATGCCATCACAGATAACCCATTCTCCTGCTGCTTAATGTAAAGCTAACAAAAATGCAAACACTTGATTTCCCACTGTTCTCAGCTGCTCTTCTGGGGAGCAGTATGAGTAAGCCAGCTCACTTCCCAGAGGATAAGAACTCCATTGCCAGATTTTTCTAAGGTTTTAGGGATCTACTGAAATCAAGGGAGGTGGAAAAGGAGGAGGAATATGAGAAAAGATTAATGGAATTATCTGTTTCCTTACAGTTTATACCTTTCAAGAACAGTAGAAACTATCATGTCTTGAACTGACCAACTATATGAAATGGCATTATATTTCACCCAGTCATCCCTTGCTACTCATGCTTTGTTAGCTTATCTTCCAATTTTGATATAAAAACCCATCAATTCTCATGGCATGCTACTCAAAGGAGTAATCACATTATCTGAATGACAGATAAGCATGCATCTCTATAGTCAATGTATACAAGCCAGCACAAACGCAGATCTCTCTCTGTATTAGCCTACAGTGCCTTGAATACATTTCACAACCCCCTGCAGGCTGCCTGTGCTTTCTGTTAACTGCCCATTACAACACAGATGTAGGCAGGCACCTATCCAGAGGCACAGAGGAGGAATTATTAATTGCTGAACTATAGGAGATAACAAAAAATAAATGCCACCTGCCACCACCATGTCCACGGAAATGCCATGCAGTGAAAGCAGTGTACTTTGGGAATTCCTTGTTCTAATTTCTCTCCCTGATGTCCACATAGTAGCTACTTGAAGAATGATCTGCTACACTTAGCATAGATTTGCTGTATGAAGACATTGAACATACCTTTATTTAAAATCAAGGCACTGATGCCTGTAATTAAATTTCAAGGCTGCAATTTAAATATATGCAAAACTATTACAGATGGATAACTTGGAATAAAGCCCAACACTTAAAATTTACGTCTGCAAAGTCTACCGTCACACATAGGGAAGAGTCACACAAAAGACAGGTAACGTGTATAGTTATATGTAACATGTACAGTTACAGAATGAAGCAATTCATTTTGTTTCCCTAGATTTGCAACAAGATGCTTTCTTGCCTCAGAGTCATGGGGTTTCCCCAGCATTTCTAGAATATGCTGTTTCCCTCAGTGGAACCACACACTGCCAGGTGTACAGCTGACACTACTCAGCATCCTCAGGCAGTATCAGAGATGCTACTTCTCTCACTCTGCAGTTTCGCTCAGATTTCTTGGTGTGAGGTGGGACCTTTTACATGGAAACCAGAACAGCAGTAAAAACCAGCAAGCTAAAATTTAGTTCAGTTTTTTAGTATACACTTAATAGCACTAACAATTTGAGAAGAACTGTTGATAAAATTATTCTGAAAAATACAAATAAATTCACTATTTAACCCATCATCTTTTTAATTTATAATTACCTTGCTGTTTCATGGTACAAAAATATAACTGGTTATTTGAGTAAGGTCCTGGAAAGAAAAAAGCTGCTCAAGATTTTTTATTAATGCTTAAAAGATCCCAAATCACTGCACAGGTACTTCAGTCATACTCACAGTCCCTGAGACTGCTGCACTGAATTTACTGCTATGTAACATCTGATCTGGAAGTTGCTTTGTAACAATGTAAATGCATTTGTGTTTCAAAAGGAAAACAAGGTATTTTTAAATGTTTTTTGCTGTCAAAAAAACCCCAAAGGAAAAAGGAAGTCCAGGAGACAGATTTGATTATAGTCAGGAAGAACGAATACACAGACTTTGATTATCATAAAAACAATGCCACAGGCCTGTGACGACTTTGACTTAAAAGTAATAGTTTAACCAGCAACAACCAAGAGACACTGGTACATTAAAATGCATTGACTGTAATCTGATTTTAGCTAAGTAAACAAGGCAGAAAGGGTTAGGTTGGTTTTTGGGGGTTTGTTGATTTGTTTTATTTTTGTTTCAAGAAAACTTTTACTGTGTGCAAAGAATTAATTTCATCTTAATTAACATGCACAAAATTGAAGTTGCCATTGGATCTTTTCTCAAACATTTTATACCAATAATGAAAAAGGCAAATACACACCTTTTATAAGCTCTGCCCTTATGGAATAGAGTTCAAACAGAAGAGGGAAATGAATTGGAGGAAAGACATTTCAATTCCTTTCAAAAGCACAGGAAATGAATGAGAAAAACCTGGATGCTCATGTACTTCAGCAATTAAAAGACACAGTGATTAGGAGTTATGTCTCTAATTCACAGCTGTGGAGGAGTTTGACAGAACTACCCTGAAATAATAAATACCTTAGACTAAAAAGAAGTCTTCGGCCAGAAAGATTGCTGTCACAGCATATGCCACAGTCAAGATGGCCACAATACACAGCATCACCACACAATTTCAGAAGGTTTCAGCCCATACAGAGTAACACCTTACCCCATCAGAAGGCTGCAGGAACATCTGCTCCTCTTGTTCTTCAGCCCAGCCTTTCATACCCCTGATTGCTGATGCAGTGCCCCTGTGTGCCCTCTGCTCCCTTTGGTGGTTGCTCAGTGCCCCTGGGCACTCCCTGGCTCATTGCTGTCAGTGCTGCTCACCTGCTGCTCACAGCTGTGCCCACTGGGGATGAGGCTGGGCCCAGCCCCACCCCAATCACCACACACTCTGTGCCTACATAACATCACTTAGGTTTATTCTAACTGATTGGTGAAGAATTCCCCATTAAGTTTTCCATATCCCCAGGATTAAAAACACTCAGAGAAAAATGCACCATCACATACTAGGAGTATCAGAGGGGACAGAACTCAGAGCTGGTTAGATTCATCCATCAAGTAGCAGGTACTTTAAAAACCTTGCAAAGTCTCTCTTGGTTTCTGAGCAGCTTCATGGTCTGGGATTATTAATGTAACAGCAAGTTTTGTTTTGCAAGTCCTAAAATGAAAATGTTGCAAAAAGTGTTGTGCAAACTTCAAAGCCATCCCATGCTACTCTGTTTCTTCGTCAGTCTCAAAGCCCAGCAAAACTGAGTGGGAATCTGCTGCTATTCTTATCTCACATTTTCTGCCCTTCTAATTGTACGTGGCTCATATTCTGAATTTTTTGTGCCATAACAACAAATGGAAATGTAAAATTGTCAAGAAGAATTTCAAACATTCTGTTCATTGTAAAGACAAGCTTTTAACAAGCCAAAGTAGCATTTGAACTCAAATGGGGAAACCTCTGATCATCCTTCTTCTCCCTGTACACACTTTTGCCCTGCAACTTACAGCACATGGAAAAAAATTGGGAAAAATTTGATCCCCATTTGAGGTGTTTTCCTTGGCACTAGTAAAGGTAGAATTGCCACAACAAGCACTGAGAAAAACCCCACAAATTAATACAAGTATGTTTTAATCCATAAAATCATCTGGCTAATTTCTGTGATTTTTCTTCCTTCTTTCATCTCTGACCTTTTCTGTTTTTTAACATCTCCTGCTTCAATTCATTTATTCCACCAGGAACCACAGCAGAAGCTTGGATAACTAAAAAACAAAGAACAAGTCTCCAGACTCCTCAGGGGCAGCTCAGGGCAGAAGGTACATGGAAGCCCTGTTGGCATGTCAGCTCACAGGCTAAGCCCTCAGTTTCATCAGTGAGAAAACAGTGCCTGCAAAACTGAAAGCAGCTTTAGAATGACAGCTGCATGCACATTTCCACAAAGGACTATCCAGAAGCCCAGAGCAGAGATGCAAAGGCAAGAACTTCAGCATCACATTTCATGATACTACCTCTGCTTACTCAAGAACAGTCTGTAAAATCTTTCCATCACTTTTCTGAAGAAAAATTGCTGCTAAATCTAGAGGACAGAAACAGCTACAGGAGAAGAGTTATTTGTTTCAATCACTTATTTTTTCACCCACATGTAGAAAGCATAAGTACATTTATCCACAAGAATCAAAAAGAATACCAACTCTTACTGAGCCCAATAAGAAACTGCTCAAAGTCACAAACAAAGTTACCTTGAGCAAACTGCCTTACATCTTGCACCTCCTTGGGCTACAGCTACACCAACCAAAGCTCACATACAGAAATTTGTGGGAGTTACTGTTGGATACAGACAGATGGCAGAAGACAGAAGGCCAAGATAATTTGGCCAGAAATGAAACCTCTAACATTGATTTTGCGAGTATCATTCAGCATTTTCTGCCTCCCTTAACAAACTGAACAACCACCCTGCAGCAGAATGTGAGGCACTGCCTGCCACTGGCTCCGTGGGGAGGGCCAGCACACATGCAGCTGGAAATTCAGGATCTGAGGCTCTACAGCCAAAACATATATGACAAAAAAACAAACCACTGCTACTTCAAAGGATCATCACACCAGAGTCAAGGAGTGAGCAATGGTGCTTCCCCCAGGCAATTGAGGGATGTTCTCAGAATCCATGCAATTTCCAGTATGCTGCAAAACTCCAAGCATACGAAGAAAACTCTTAATCAAATATTTATACAAAAATTTGGCAACACAGAACACATGAGGAATTATATGAGCCTGTATACCAAGAGGTCAGTTTTAAATATGTGAAAAGAATCCAAATGTTATAAAATAAAACCTATTTTGATCTGCTACATACATGCAGTAAGACCTCCTTGAAATGTTTTATATGGTGCAATACATATTAAATATACATTGTATCGCCCAAGTTGCTTTTCTCAAATATTTTAAGTTTTGACAGAATGGTCATATTCCTGATGTAGAAACTTACACAAAGGAACCACAGACCTGTACATCCAGACACACTGTTTTTAGTATTGCCTTAGCACATATTAAGAATTTTAAAATTCAGGAGAATTGGTCTAATGAGGGATTCATTCAAACTCCAGTGGTCACAGCCAATTTTTCATGTACAAAGCATGAGCCCTATAAAGCAATAAGATTAAATGTCTTGCAATATTGAGCACGACCTCTCCAGAATTCACCCAGATCTGCACTGGCTGTCACAAGCTTTGGCTGTGGATCTGATCACAGAATGGGTAGATATGGGCCTAAGGTGCCAGCCTTAGACACAAACTGGTCTTACTCCCTGTATATTCACTACACAGTTGGTCAGAAATGTCTGTTTACATATGATCCAAAACATAACGTCAAATCACAAAAAGGGTAAATTATTCTTTTCAACAAATCTTTCTTTTAAAAGCATATGGACAATTCTAAATCTATTCTGCTGATATTACTAATTAATTCATGTCCATATTACTATGTAGGCTTGGATTTGCTTTCTTTATGAGATTAGTTTCCTCTTTGGCCGAGAGCTTATGGAAATACATTTATCTGGTTATTCTCTCAAGCAGCTCTAAATGGCAGAGTTAGTTATAAATGTATTAAAATGGTAAGTAAAGGCAAGTGATTATACCAATTTAAGTTAACCTGTGCTGATGTAGACAAGTTACAACTAACTCTGCATATATATATACACATCAAGCATACAATTTTTCTTATCTACAATTTAATTCTTATTTTGTTTCTACTTGTTTATGATTCTCTTGTTGAGAGTAATATTGGCCAACACTTACAATAGTAAAGCTATAATGAGGAAGGATTTTAGTACCTGGAATGAAAACTGGCATTACTGTAAATCTATTTTGTAATTTAAACTTAACAATAAAAGTTACAAGACCACACACTCCTTTGCTATGCCTTTTGGGAAATCACTGGTTTGTGTTACCATACTGGGCACTTAATTCATGCTTGTGATCTCAGTTAAACAAGAGGCAGACGCCACAGAGTGTTAAATACAATGGTGTGCACATTATTTTATTAATAGTCTTCATAGGGATAACAGTTCAATCTCTTGGACTGTTACTGTGCTTACTGAGCCAAGTAGCATTCCTGAGCTTAGAAAGACTTTCCAGATTAAAGAAGAAAAAAATCTCTTGGATGCCTGGGAGAATACATTGTCCAGGGAGAAGGAAGGGAAAGGGAAATAATCTACAATTTAGAATCAATTTATTTACCAAAAGGAAAATAAAGAGAAGATGTGAGACTTTCCGTTCTAATCCACTTTACATTTCCAAAATCTATTTGAAACATGGCCTGATGTGCTATCAATGAGTCCATTTTCCCCCTCTGCCTTGCTCCTCCCTTCATAAAGCCACCACTACCATGCGAGACTCTGCGAGTCTCCTCGTCCTCTGGCCCTGCATGGAAATGCTGCTTCTGCTTAAAAACATTCAATGCCACCCTTCTGCACCCATTCACCTCTCAGAAAATACATCTCACTACTGAGCTGGGTGGGCAGAACCAAGACACTTTCAGCAGGAACTAGTCCTTTCCTTTATCTGGAGAAACAGGCAAACCCTGCAATCACAGCCCCATTTTGCAATGAAACAGCACCTTTTGCTGTCAGTTTGGGGTATGAGAGTGGGAGTCAGGATGCCTGATTGGAAAAGGTGAAAAGAAACAAACCCTATGTAGATTCCAAGTATGTGCACACACATAGGGAAACAAACAAAAAAAAATCCTTTGGTTAGTTGTAACAATAGCTCTGCATGGCTTGGCCCCACATTGTTAATGTTGAGCTTGGAGAAGGCTCATGCTGGACTTCATTTCCATCATTTTCTCACCTTTCTGGAGATCACCAGCATCTAAAAGGATTAGAATTATGATGTAAAATATCACACACTTCACCTAAACACTGTACATATGCAGCTTTATTTATCTTCACCCTCCTGTTATACATGCCCAATTAGTTACAGCAGGCATGCCAGTACAACAGGAATGTTTCTTATGCAGTTTTGTTTGCTAAATAACCTTTGTGACAGTTTCTTGGCAAGAACTGCAGCAGAGAGGTTAACATATGTTAAGAATACATACAGCAGGCATTCCTAGTTAGAATGCAAGTAAATAGGAAACATCACAGCAGTAGCTTTTCCCATGCCCACCATCCAAGTGAGATTGCTTCAGAAGTTCAAGGCAGATTTCAAGAGCAGAATTTTTCATTATAAAAAGGGATCTTTGTCCACAGATTTATATTCAAGAAGTTTGCTCATTAGTGATCCTAATTCATAACTAGCCTCCTATTTCAGAAACAATAGTCCGAAATGTAAAATTACAGGTTGGGAGAGGTAAAAATGAAATCTACTTAGAGCACAGGAGTAAAAGAAAAAATCCTTTCTAACATAAGGTCTAGAATTGCAAAAAACATAATTGTCTACTGTTCTTTAAGGCATATAATAGATATCATTTGCTTAGAAATTGCTTCTCTGTTAGCACCAGGAACACCAATGTTCAAGGTTTTTCACCTGTTCTTGCTACAGCCATGTCCTTTCTTTTTCCACACTGGAAAATGCTCAAAAGTTGTCCTTCCACACTGGCAGGGCAGTACACAAGCATCACTGTGTACTGATGTTAAAAAGGATGAAAGGCTTAAGAATGGAAGTTTCTTAGAGGATGGAAGAGCTTCTGTGTCCCCTGAGAGCTGCCTGGAAGAAAGCCAGGTGAAAGGTGTGAGGAAGGGAGCCATTGGTCTCATACGCCGTGCTCAGAATCATCTCTTTACTCTTGCCATTATAAAACTGTTGGAATTACCATAACCTTCCCCCCAGTCTTATACAGAGAAACCCTGACAGTGCCTTTCTTACCAGCACCATGCAAACTACCTTAACTCCTCCAAAATCCCCTTTCTCTTGCCTACTGCAGCAACAGACACGCTCCTTCCAACTCCTTACCTCTATCCCAAACCCCTATGGACTCATTCCTGTCATTGTTTGCTCTTTCCATCCAGTCCACTCATACAACAAAGGTGCATTTTATCACCCTAAGGGCAGTAAGCCTTGAGCTGATTGAGGTCCAAGATTCAGTCCTTTAAGATGGCACTCCAGAAGTGAGACCCAACACATTTCTCCAGAAAATGTCAGCTGTAAGTGATCCTACTAAAGCCAAAATGAAAATAAAAATTAGAAACCATACACACTTCAAGTCTGCTACTCCACATTTTTGGAATACCTACATGTCATAATTGGTCACCCAACTGAGCTACATACTGTGTCAGAGGAAAAAAATTAAATTATTACTGCCAGCATAGCAGAGTGAAATATACATAAGCATCACAGAAGATAAAAAAAGAAAAGAAAACTAGCTTAAGGAAGAGTTTGAAGGAGACAAGAAGTTACTGGAAGAAAATCAGGAAACACTTGCCAGAAAATATAACAAGTGGGTGATAAAGGAGGCCATAAGAGGCCAATGAGAGGCTAGTCTTAAAAATCTCAAGAGAAGGTGAGAATGATAGGTAAAGCAGGGATTGAATGTGAAGGGTCTTTGAAACCACGTGTCCTTTTTTGATACAGACATTTTTCCCATGCTGTCATTCTTGAATGTTTCATAAAACCTGGAATCTGCACTTTAGCAATAAAGTTAACTTAAAAATATCTTAGGACTGTTTTTTGGCCCTAAGCAAGACATGCACATGTATTGTGCCTGAGATGCAGGACTTTCCTGGACCAATCCAACAACTTGTGCACAGGGCACTCAACTTTTTCTATGCAGCTTTTTATTTGAGAGTTACATCTCGTTAACATATAATGAATTTGGAATGAAAAATGACCACTGAAAGCTTCTAAGGATCAAAAGGCAAGATAGAATTTGAATGTAGCCACACAAGCATGTTACAGAATAGCATTTGTAAGGATCTGTGTAAAAACACACAGAGAATGCTTCATCAGAAAAATTCCCGATGTTAACTAAAATATCATAAAAAGGAGTGTTCCTTAATCATTACAGATTTTTGCTTTATTCTATATTTCATATTGGAAGTGTAGTCTAGACAAATTGATTACTTGTCATTACCCATGCAAGCACACTAAAAAAATGGATCTCTTGAGAAAGTTCTGGGCCAAGTTTGGATTTTTCTGGGCTACTCTGAAAAATCTAGTGCCTTTTGCAAAAACATCAGGAAATGAGCAGAAAATGAATCATGACAGAGATCTGGTCCTAACGTTTTCCAGAGCTTTTTTTTCAGTTTTATGATGGCAGAACACTGACATTTGGAATGAAAATTGGCTGCTTCCACAGTTTTTTTCCATGATTCAGCTGCTAACTTCCTCAGAGAAAATAAACCCAAATCCTGACCAGGATATTCTAAAAATCCAACCAAGAGAATCCTTCATTCTCAGTCACTGTTTGAGGCTACAGACACATGTACATTTTATGCTGTCATAAACTAGCTCCCATTACTATTAGGAATGCTGCTGCTCGCCCCATTATCCATTCATTGCTATTGCATCACCCCAACCTATTCATTGCTGCAAGTCTTTGAGCAGTCAGCCTTTGAACTGGACTGGAGCTAAAGCTGTGCACACTTTTGGAAAAGGGAAGGAATGGAGATGATTTTTGTATTGCTGTTCTTCCTTGTATGGCCTCACACCCAAAGCCTGCTCACTCAGCCTGTTAAGACATTGCAGAGGCAGGGGGGGAATGGCAGGAGTTAAGAAGTATTCTTCTCACAGTACATTTGCTGAGATTTTTGGAGCTCTGGGGGATGTGCATAAGCCTCAACATTATCCAAAATCACCAGGCTAAGCACAGATGCAGCTATTTCCTAAGAGACATCTGACCCCACTACCTAAGAGCTAGATGAATTATGACTACAGATACCTTCATTTTTTAATGATCTGGCTGTAAGTGTTAGACAGCAGGTCACACAATAATAGCCCCCACAGAGCTGTTTCCTTATTTGCACAGCTCCAGGGAATCTCTCATGCCCTTACCCAGTCTCCTTCCTTTATTCTTATTATTCCTTTTCAATCATTCCCTCTGCTTCCCATACACAATTAATAACTTGGGTTTTTCTTGTTTCTGAAGGCTAAATTGGTTAATTTTTGTTTGTTCTTTCCTCAGTATCTGTTAGTTTTCTTCACCATCCATGTAAGTTCCTTCTAGTACTTCTTGTACTCTCCTCTAAACTCTCAGATGAACTTCTGTTTGTTGTTCCCTATTCCCCTGTTCTGCTCCAGCTTTCCTTTACAAACATGAACCTTGCTGCATTTTTTCACTAACTACCACATAAACAAGTAGTCTGCAAACTGAATGTTCTGTGGTATTTTCCTGGATGTATTGTATCATCTATTCTCAGTATGGAGGGCTGATGCCAAAAAATGAAATAGCTCTACCAGAAGGGACAAAAACCACTTTGCTGATAAATTCAGACAGAGTAGAAGATATAAACTCCCAAGTGACTACAACCTCCTATCAGGAATTTCTAGGGAGAAATGAGAACACAACCCCCCCTTCTCCAATCTAAATCACCACAATTCCCTCAGCTGCTGCTCACAGAACACATTTTCTAAACCTTTCACCAGCTTCACTGCCCTTATATACCTGATTTGTCTCAGTCTCATTTTAGGAGATGAAGGGAGAACCCTTAACATTCAAGCCAGGCTTTTTAGAGAATACAGGAGAGCTCACTACCAGAATATTTGTTGGAGAGAATTCTGAACTAATCAGGTAACTTAGAATTTAAATACTACAGCAATCTAATAAAAATAATTACTAGGAATTATAAATAAGTAAGAAAAGCAGCAACGGTATTTTATGTATATTAACATCTACTGAGTCAAAGTTCATAGAACATATATTTTTATAACAAAATGTGAAGCTATATAATCCCTTTGGGGATGCGCATAGAAGTGCTTTTGGGCTTCAAGAATCAGATCCTTTCAACCTACCTGTGTAAAACCATTTTCAGTTACACAGCTGGATGAATAAATTTGCCCTAAATTGCGATATGAGTTCCAGATATGAACCCATTTTCACAAACTTCAGAAAAAAACAATCTCCTGAGGAGCACCAAAGATTTCCTCTTCCTGGAGTCTAAATGAAGGAAAAGAGCTGGACCCAGGTGTTGATTCATTTAGACAGGACAGCTGGCCTCATTACTTTAAACAAACTCAGAAGCAAGAAAGGAGAGAGACACAACAGCCTCTCTCTGGAGCCTCCGACTGTCTACAAGCCAGCACATGGAGCTCTGGGAGGCAAGAACTTGCACTTCACTGGGACAAAGTTTGCTGTGACAAAGTTTTAATTCTGTTCCCTTGATCAGCATATGTATATATATGCTGATCATATATCTCTATATATATATGCATTGAGGATCTGAACTCCAATTTTATAAATGTATATATTTTTAAATGTAGCCTGTAAATACAACAAGAATGCCAGCAGTCCTTTCAATTGGATTCCTGGTGAATACCTCTCTCAAGCTGCACTGACCTCAAGGTCTCTTGTGGGCCTTTCTTGAAAAAGAAAATAAATTAAATTATTCTCCCAGATGGTGAGCCCAGCAACTCAGACGCTAATCCCCCAGGCTCACATCAGCCCATTCACAACACATCAAAGCACAGATCTTTTTTACTCCCGAGGAAACATTCAAGTAAGTGGAAGAGCTAATACATGCTTTAAAAAAAAATTGTCAATCAAAATGTAAAACATTAAAAGAGATATTTGAAGAGTGGCAGAAAACAGTCTGTTTCTTACATAGCTAACAACAGGAAACGGAAAACACCCCAAATTCTGAAACTGCTGCAAACTACTTCTGTTGTTAAAATACTAAGGTAATACATAGTACAAGCAGTGTTAATCGTATGGAATTGCTGTGCACACACTGCTATAAAATTCCAAATCACAAATATTTTGCAAGCCATTTTATAGTTACTTTCCTGACGTGTCTGCTGCACAGCAACTAGAGGCTAACCAGGCAAGGAGGCTCAGGGCAGAGAGTGCCTTCTGCAGATGACATCAGGACTAATAGTGAACCCATCAACAAGATTGTTACAGCTAACTGGTTTTCATTTAGAAGTGTGTTTTGCTTCCTTTCCTCTCAGCACCCCTTAGCAAGCTGGAAGTCAGGCTGTTCATTTTATTGCTATGTGCTACAAAGAAAACACTTATGGTTAAGGTGAGCATACAGAGCGTGGCTCCTTACTAAATATTTATTGTTATTGAGAAGGGAGATTTTATCACACTACAGATCTTTAAATAGCCTTGCTAGAAAAAGAGATATAAAGAGGTTTTTAGGTAGGCAAACACAGCTCCTCTGAACTTAGGTCACTGCAAACAGCAACAGATTTGACAAACTCCAGTTCTCAGTAGCTTCAACCCAATACTTATATTCCACAGTTCTAGTACAGAACAAGTCTCAAAGAATTAAACACCAGCTTACAAAATATCTTATTAAGCTACACTAAGCTGTCTTCATTTCCTAAAAAATAGACTGAGCACTAAAATCAGAATCATGAGGAAGGTATCTATTTTGCTTTTTAAATACAGCTAAGAAATAATGGCAATGAGAGTTAAAACCTCTGACAGACTCTTTTTGTCTACAGTGAAAAAATATGGCTATCAGATGCTACTAATCCAGGAACAAAGCAATTTAAGTGGCTACAATCATCAAGAGTGGTGGGTTTTTTAAACTTAGTATGTTCCACCTTATAAATTGAGATATGTCCTAACTGGAAGGACAACTTGTCATTTTGGGTACAAGTCAGAGTGTAGCGGAGCAGAGCAAGCCAGAGGAACTGTTACCAGTGATGCTCATTTGTACAATCTGCTGCAGACCTCTTGATGTGAAGGGAGACATTAAGGACAAAAAGCATTGAGAGGGAATCCTCTTCTCATCCTTTGAAGAAAATTCTTGCTGGGTCCTCGCACAAGAGCAGTGGGTTAGCACTGGTGGGATACTTGGAGGAAGAAGATTACTAGTGGGAGAAGAAGAGTTGTAAGAAAAACGAACAATGAGATTAAAGGGCCTAAAATGACAGGTAAGAGCTGAAGGTGCAAGAACACCTGCACAAGGAATGCTCTATCTTTTCACTAAAAAGGCATCACAGTACAGAGATCATTCTGCAGTTATTCCCTCAGAAAGAAGTATTTTCTCACTACCCATATTTTTTTGATTCAATATTGATTGTTTTAGTGTTGTCAAAGTCTGAGGCAAAAGTACAAAGTGCCACAGAGACAAAGCTCCTCAAATGGAATATCTCAGTTATTTAATAATCTCTTCATTGATCTGGCTCAAATTAGGCTAGGACTCCAAAAGCATAGGGATTCTGGCAAGCCAGACTCAGGGACTGAGCAGAGTGGCTTAAAGACAGAACTTCCACTTGCTATTTTACATAGTGGGGGGGAAGGGGGGGGGGAAGGGGAAAAAAAAGATCATCCAGTGAGCCCCAGATCGCAGAAGTAAAACAGAGAGCCAGGGCTGCTGGGGATTCCAGCTTCACGGGATCATCCAGACAACGAATCAAAAGCACATGGGTTAGAAACAAAAACAAATCCATATGCTGCCTAAGGGAGCAAACACACAGCAATACATTAGCAACACAAAATGCTAAGCAAACACACAGCAATACATTAACTCATTTTTCTCTGCTCACAGCCAAGATTCACTTCACTAGAAAATGTCACTGTTGGACAATGATATGATTATTTTTAAAAGCCTTTCAAATTTAGTTCTCTAAAAATTAAAAACTATTACTTCAAAATTATTTTCTAAGTCTTTTGGTGATTTTGCTGTTGGCAAAAGAGGATAACATTTTTGCATCTCAGAACTCCTCACTGAGCACAGTTTCAAGAATGGCAGGAAAAGCAGCAGTTTTCTTCTCAGTTTCTGGAGGTTGGATTCTCATTACAGCTTCCAATGCCTGTATAAACACTGCTGCCCAAGCCGGGTGCACATCAGCATTAGTTCATAGCAAAGCAAAGTGACAGACTCTGATCTTCACTGACAGCAACAGGGAACAAGGAACCTGCCCTCCGACATTCAGAGAAAACAAATATCCCTGGCTTCCAAACTATTTCTCACCTTGAATTCTTTGGGTCGGTACCTCCTGACACCATTTCACTGCTGAGGTCTCTAATCTTCTTTAAACCTTCACTGGCCCATCACCCACCTCAGTAAAACCATTCTAAAGGAAATCCCTTAAAGGCGTGCCTGCCATCAGCACAACATGCCAGCTGTATCACCTGGAAAATGCTTTGTTCCACCACACCTTGATTTCTACTGAAATTTAAATGGCTTTCATGTGCAACTGTGAATCCACTACAAGGATCAAGCAAAAGAGTATTCACAGTGGTGAGGATTTGCAGCCTCTTTGCTTTTCTTTGTTCCACAGAGTACCAACAAACAGAAATACATTCTTAATATAACTGAAGAGTAGCCAGTAGCCTACCCTGTAACACTAAAACAGGTGTTAAATCCAAAGACTATCAACTGTTTGGGCTTTCATTTAGGTATAGACAATTTAAAATAATATTAGACAGGCAGTAAAAAAGTACTAAATCTCCTGAGAGAGGCAAGACCATGCCACAACAAGACTGAAGCAACAGAACAAAATCTTCACTCAGGCAGCACAGCTC
The DNA here is from genome assembly GCA_003676055.1 of Chloebia gouldiae. Taxonomy (NCBI): domain Eukaryota; kingdom Metazoa; phylum Chordata; class Aves; order Passeriformes; family Passeridae; genus Chloebia; species Chloebia gouldiae. The sequence goes on along the minus strand of QUSF01000014.1, from coordinate 8,861,075 downwards.
CCTGGGTCTGCATTGATGGAATTACAGCTCCATCTTAAGACTCAACAAACCCTCCTCCAAGGCATTATATTACATATACATTGAAATTTGATGCTTATTAAAGCATAATTCAAGAAGTTCACTGCTATTACTTGAGACCTGCACCTATCACCCCCAAATCAGTCAGCATGTTAACTGCCCTTAGGTGTCATAAGAAATCAAACAAATGGCTTGGTGAGACCATTTCTGTACATATTCACACTTAATGGATGTTCTTGCTGAGTGCAACTGGAACCTCTTCCACTAGGTCAGGGGCATAGGAGGGGGAGTGAACAGAAATGGATGTGGGGAGCCACACATCTGAGCATCTTGTGCAAGCACACCTTCCAACAACATAGCATTACCTTGGTACTAACCACAAACCTAACAAGCACAAGGGAAATTCCATCTTGAGTGGCAAGTCTGCAACTCTACTATTCTGTTGTTCATTATCCTCACTGCCAAGCAGCTGACTGAAATGACAGTTTGATTTTGTTTTTTGGGGGGGTGCTATGTGGATTTGAAGAAAACTACCTTTCTTCAGGTTGTAGCAACCAGGAAATGTGCAGCTGGAACCTTCAGGTCAGAATTGACCAGTGTAATCAATTTCTATGCTACACATATTTTACAAAGATTTTCTAGTTACCTCATTTTATTAGCTTTTTATCACTCAATGGCATCATTTGATGTACAATGGATTATACTTTCATAATGCAAAAAGGCAGATTAGGAGTCATACCATTCATTCTGTAAGCTCCAATGTCCCAGAAAAAACAACCACCATATCTCCCTGTCATAAAATTTAATTAGGTTGCATGAGAAAATTTTGGTCTTGGGGTTGGCTAGGCCAAGGCCAAGCCCACACATGATGGCAGTAGCGCCTCTGGGACAACGTATTTAAGAAGACAGGAAAGTCATTGTATAACAGAAACAGCCAGAGAGAGTAGAGAGAATATGTGAGAGCCCAGGGTCAGTAGGGAAGGAGGGAGAAGGTGGCTCCCTTGCAGCCCATGGGGACAGAGATCCGCCTGAAGTCATGGAGGAGCCTCACGCTGGAGCGAGGGGATGACTGAAGGAGGCTGTGACCCTATGGAGAGCCCACCCTGGAGCAGGACCACGGAGGGAGAGCCCAGGCTGGAGCAGGGGAAGAGTGGGAGGAGTCCTCCCTGAGGAGGAAGGAGCAGCAGAGACAGCCCACTGACTGCAGCCCCCATTCTCTGTCCCCCTGCAGCACTGCTGGAGAGGAGGCAGTACGGGAAATACGGAGTAAAACTGAGCCCAAGAAGAAGGGAAGGGTGGGAAGGAAGGTGCTTTGAGGATTTGGCTTCATTTCTCATTATCTAATTCTGGTTTGATTGGCAAAATTAAATTCCCCCGTGAAATTAAACTAATTTTCCCAAATAAATGCTGTTTTGCTCAGTAATCAGTGAGTGATCTCTCCCTGTCCTTATATCAACCCCAAAGCCTTTCATTATGCTTTCTCTTCCCTGTCCAGCTAAGGAGGGGAGCGATGCAGCAGCTTTTACAGACACCTCATATCCAGCCAGGGTCAAGCCACCAGAAAAAAAGGATTCTGTAACTTCCATCTTCAAAATTCTCTTTAAGAAATGGAAAGTTTATTAATTCACTCTGCTGGTTTCCCACATACATAACAAAATCCTGTAAAATATATTGTTGCATCTTCAGCATTGTTGGAACAAAATTTCCTTTTCCATTTAAAGAACATTTATATTCAATAGGGAAATCATATTATAACAGCACCTTCTTCAAGTATAACTTTAGGTGCAAAAAAGCTTACTTAATGGACAACAGATCTCCACCATGCTTCCCAGCCTCACATACTGCAAACACACCCAGGAACCTGAGCTGAATTCCCCAATTAAATGCTTTGTTCTTTAACTTTCAGCCATTTGCTAATGGCAGAGCCCAGGATGGAGCTGGCTGGCATTGGCTCCATAGGACATGGGGGAAGCTTCTGGCATGGATGTAACTTCCCATGGATGTTACTGGAATCACAAAGATGATATATTTCCCAGCTCCCTTAATGGTGGTGACACTGAGAGGATTCAGAAGGACTCAGCATAACTTTCAGAATTACATTAGCATCAGGTTTTTCAAAAATATGTTTGTTAAGCTGTAAGGGCATAGAAGGGAAAAAAAAATTATACTATGCCCCTTCTACTAGGTTAAGACTTTCAATTGGTTTCAGTAAGTTTGTATGAAAGCAAAAACTGCAGAAAGAAATATACACTCTCCCACAAGGAAAGCCCTACTCTTTCAGGCCTTTGAGTGTTTCTTTAAAAGAAGCAGGGGAGAAAGTACCTAAAACAGCAGGAACAGACATGGATCAGTTCTTAACCTTTCAATATTTTGTAAATCTGGCCTTTTTTAAAATATCTTTTCTGATAGCAAAAATGGCAACTGTTGCCATTTTTCAAGGCCCAAAAAGAGCTCTTAATGTTAGACTCATTTGCTTGCCATATGACAACACCTTCAAAATAAAAAATAGTAAAAGTGCCCAAGATATCATAAAACTGGAACAATACAAGTCAGCTTCAAGTATCAAGGCTTAGTAAAGGCATGTAGTATCAGATATTTGGACAAGGATTTCAGAATAATCCCATGCCATGTGTAAGATGAGAGATCTTAATGTGCCCTTACTGCAGAAGAATTACCCTCTATAAGGTTTTCTGCCTGTCTTACTAGAAGTATCAAATACACACCATGCTCATGAACAGATATGCACAGGCACTTCCTACAGATGGACCACCCACAACCAAAGGAGCAGAACCAGAATACTTCAAACTCTTTCAGCAAAATGCACAGAATTCATCCCTGCAAGACTATGACTTTGTCCAGGATTTAGGCCAACAAGTCTTGAAATCCTTGACATATAAATATTTTCCCCCTTCAAAAAAAAATATCCCAGATTAAAAATAATACCTATTTTAGAAAACCCTACATTGGATTGCTATGCTTGATACATTACTCATAGCAGTTGTATGTGAAAAATAAACAAAATCACTAAAGGAAGCAAGGAAACAAAGTTTTATATGTTTCTTGACTGGATGTGAATTGTCCAACCCAAAATTTCTTATCTGCTCTAAGTCACACACAAAACAGTAAATCCTTCACAGTATTACCAGCAAAGTAACTCTACAAAGTCACTGCTTAATAATCTACAGGTCAAAATTATAAGATGATTTTCCTGTAGTGGAAACAATTTATTTAAAAGAATATATATATATATACACATATAAAATAGAAATATAAACCAGAAGAGATAAATACATGCAGAACAATCCTAAATTTAGTAGAAATAAGTGAGTGGGTGAGGGGGTATTAACTCCAGCAATTAATTTAGCAATTACTTTAAGATTAACTTGACTGTTTTGGGACAGTAAACACTCAAGACCTGAACCACCCATAAAAAATAATACCTAGTACCCTGTTCCTCCTCCTATGACAAACTTTACAAGATCACTCATGAATACACAAATATAGAGTACATATTTAAATTACATGCACTGAGTTTGAAGCAACATGACCCTGCTGCACAAGAGTAGAGGCTGGGCTATTTGGGAACAAAAATACATTGGAAAAAAGCTCCATTAAAGCAGCACTACTTGGTACACATAGTGACTGCTGAACTGCATAAGGTCCAAGGAGTGAGCCTATATATACTTCACTAATTCCTGCATAAGTTTTGTTCAGTAGCTTTTGCTGGAAACAGGTACACAGGTAAAAGTCAAATTCTTGCCTTCCAGTTCCACTCCTAGCTGATCTATTAATTTTACATGCACTGCTGCTGAGTTTCTATATTAGGGTACAGCTGCATGATTCTGTACAGGTTTAATCATTTGTATGGCAACATAAAAGTGCAATAACAATTCACAATGAGTTCTAATTAATAGTAATGAACCCAAAAACTGAACAGGTTGAGGTTTTTTCCCAGTGAATTCAAACTTAAAATATCTGTACTATTATAAATTAAAAATATTGTCCAGAAAAGAAAAAAAACAGCAGATGGGGTCAGTTCTGCAAAGCAGTTACTCAAAGGAGAAATGCCTCTACAGAAGTCACTTTTTCCAAACACTTCAGAACATTGTTAATTCTTGCTAAGTGTTCACCACAAGATGCTGGAAAAATTTCCAAGTACATTTATAAAACAAATTCCTAAGCATCAGGGTATGGCAAATCACAAATAACTGCACTACGGGAACACTGAAGGAAACATGCAATTTTTCCATCTCTGCACGGATACCAACTTCAAGCCAAATTCTCTTCATCACTGAAAGGAACAGAAAATGTGAGGCTTTTTCTGGGGCTAGTAAGTGAATAGGCTGGCAGCCCCATACACCAGGATTGGGGATTGAAGAGGAAGTTGCTGCTTATCTTAAATGGAGAAGAAAAATGCAAACTATCTGGACAAAAAGCAGGTATTTTGTCAGAAGATATAACTGCCTCCAAGCTTGCTCTAAACCCAAGCCATGCCTCCAGCCTCCATTTGTACAGTGCATCAGAAGAACAAAAGCCAGAGGTGACCAAGAGCCTCCAGAACACCTTAAAGTTGATGCACACAATTTCCCTGTCTCAGGAGGGGAGTGGATGGCAGAAGATTGGGACAGCAAGGAAATAACTTAAATGAGCCCTGAATATATGGTATGATTTGAGACTTAAAAATTCTCAAACAATTTAGAATTCTCAGTCTCCTGAGGAACATTGATATTCATGCTGCTACCTTTCACTGACAGACTGGATTTCTGAGTTAATAGGAAGCTTTATTTTCCAATGGTGTCTTGGCCCATCTGGGTGTTGGTCTTCAGACACTGGACACAGGACATGAGGTCATGTCACACAAGAAGATTTCATGACCCTCCTGTAGCATGACTGTTCCCTGTTCTTACTCAGTCCTACAGTTCAGGGGCCCAGTGTGCCCTCTGCATGGGGAAACTCCAAACACAATAAAGACAATGTTACTGTCTGCAGGTAGCATTTCTGACATTTACAAATTAAATCAGGAGATCCTGAGAGGTTACAAATATTTGCTTCTACCTTCGAGATTCTCCTTCCAATTCAGAGCTCTTAGCATCTGATGAGATGAGCCACTTAAGACATTTCACCAGCTCAGTGTCTGTTCAGGGCAGAACACCCCTGCACAGTGCACCAGAATTTCTCTGTTTTCTCTGGAGCACTCTTCATAAGTGAGAACCTTTTAACTATCATCATTTAACTATCATATTTTCTCAATGCTGATTTTGACATTTATATAAGGAGAACATAGCAGAAATAGAAAACAATTGTCAGTAGTTAGTCAAAAAACACACGCTTCTAAAAGCCCAAAAGATCACTAGGATTCATTCCCAGATGGAAAAAAAACAGGGGTCTGGGGGACAGACAAGTAGGCAGGAGAGTACTAGTTATGAAATGCAATCCCTGAGCTGACTTGATAATATTTCTTATGTTCAGTATGTGTAATATTAATTGGTCCCAAAAAATTAACCCAGAGGAAGGGAAAAAATCGTGTGCCCTCATAGTTTCTGCTGTCTGATTTTTTCATTTCCCACTGTTGCTGTTACACTTACTTGTCATCTCACAATTGACTTACAAAAATACTTTTTTCCTATTGCTCTGATTAAACATTTACTCCCTCTCCCTCCCTATATTTATTTAACAGAAATATTTCTTTTTCTCATTGTGCTTTTTCTTGTTAAGTATTTTTTTTTCAGTAGTCCATCTTAATTGCAATTGTAGTGAATTCTCCAAAGTGCATTCTGTGAGATCACAACAGAAATCTCTGCATGAAGAACATGACATAAAAATGTCCATTATCACCACTTACCTTTCAGTCAAACCACCTCATGCTTGTCCAGAGTCACCACACCAGTGAGCTTTTCCTGGCTGAGGCTGATTCAGTTGAGTAATAGCCCTACAGAATTTCAGACAAAGCAGAAGCCTGCATGACTAATACCCTGGATCACTTTCATCTCCTTGTCTTTGCTGTTCCATCTCTGTTGGAGTCTGTTAGCATAATAGTTTCTTTACAGAGGAATCTGCTACCAATGTTTCTTGACTGATACTTTTAAGAGTAAGCTGGAAAATATCTCAGCTATACCAGATTTCTTCCTTAAAGGTTACAGCCCTCCTTTCTACAGCAAATGATAGCATAAAACCAAGGCATCAAAGCTATATATGTTTGAGATATATATACATATAACCAGCATTTAAGGGAAACCACTTATTTGTTTAACTATGCATTCTTTCTTTTTAACTAAGATAGTCATACTATTTACAGGGAATATGGCAGCTTCTATCTCATCATGGCTCAATTTATAATGTCTACTGACTATACCCAAGTCCAATATTTTCCCCTTTTCAATATGCTCCCCTAAGCAGATTCTCCAAATATTTCCTGGAAAGAAGAAAAAAAGCTGGAGGAGGAGGGAGGGGTGGAACAGGACCAGGCCAGCAAGCCAAAGCTATTTTCCAGCAGATGGTGCAACGGGGAACTGAAAACACTTGGCAGTAACAAATGGTTTTTTCAAAGTTCTACCAACTAGTTCAGATACGTTCTTCAGAATCACCCTGGCAGCAGCCTAAGAGTTCAGATTTTTTGGTGAAGTCACTTAAGTTATGAAAAAAGGTTTGAGTTATAGCACGAAGTTCAGGCCATCTGCCCCTCATATGCTTACACATAATCATTCAGGTGCAAAAAAGAGCTATTAACACAGGAAGAATTACATCCCTTGCAAACACATTCAAACTGTCAAAGAGTCAAAATAATGCAACAAGAGCTATAAACATTAATGTGAAAGGTCAAGGGCAAGAAAGCAATTTCCTTTTTCAGAAGTTTAGGACTACAATCATGCAGTCAAATCTCAGCCAAACATCTTGACTGTTGTTTTTTTTTTTTCCCCAGCTGGGATCATTAATCTTTTTTTATGATCTGAAAGCAATGAACAGCCCAAGGATCAGCCAACAAATAAGTCAGCAATTAACAACAATTTGAACTAAGTCAAGAGGCATGATGAACTTCAAGACTGTGATCATTTCTAGCTCAAGCAGTTTTATATCAAGAGGTGCAAGGAAACTTCCTGAAAGAGCAATAGGATAGTTTCAGTCTCTTACTGTTACACTGTTGAGAAGAGTATTTTTTTCCAAGTGGCTGGAAAATTGTTGTTGTGCAGAGAGGCCGCATTTCACACAGCAAAGATCCACCTTGTTTTTAGCTGGTTTTGTAGCTATCCCAATAAATTCATCTCTTCATTGAAAAGCCAGGACAATTTTATAGTTAGCTGAAGATAACTAAAACTGCTAACAGAAGCAGAGCTGTCAATTGGCAACTACAGCACCAGGAAATAGCAGCGACAAAAGCACTGCAGAGAAAGAAGCAGCAATGTGTTTAGGGAGCCAAGACAGCATGTGAAAGGCTAAATGAAAGAGCAGATAGAAGGTATAAGTGGATGAGAACAAACCTTTTTGAAAAAGCATTTTTCCAACAAATTGTTTGCAACCTGCAAACTGCAAATAGTGAGAATATCGCTCTGTGTCTATCCCCGTTAGCACAATCTGTGCTCTCAGGACTGGGAGATTTCTTTCTGCAAAGGACTGTGCCACTGTGCTTTCTTTGGGTCATTTCCAAATGCAAGAGGTCTCTGCAAGGCCCTCTATTACAGCCTGTATGTTGATGCCACACAAGTGAAAATATTTAAAACAGAGAATTCCTTCTCCCTCTGTTTTGAGCATCAATCTTAGGGCTGATTAACAAGAGCTGCCTTCCTTGATTTGCATTCTGAAAGCACTCAGGAGACATTGAAGCCTTAGATGATATTCAGGCAAATGAAGTTATATCTGCAGGAGCTGCCATTTTTGCTGTCAGGGAATGTTCAATGGAAGGACAGTTGTTATTTTGTAGGCTGTTTTTAAGCCACCAATGACAAGTTATAAGAGATCATTTTCAATTTTTAGTTCCCAGAAGATGATATTTACACCAAAGGATAGACAAGGAGACAGGAAAACACAATTCTAACTAATCCCAGACACGAGCCCTGCTGTCTGTGGTAACCTCCTTTGCCACAGTTTCTCCGACTGTAAAACTTGAACAGTGGTACTGATATTGGTAAATCACAGCCTCCTGAACAAGAGGGTACTAGAATTAGATGCTACTGCATTATAGCATCTAAAATGAAGCATACAAATAATCTTTAAAGATTGAGGATGGGGGAATCAAAGTTCTAAGTCTTGATTTTAGTGATATCACAAGACATCTTTTTTATAATTTAGTAAATGGCTTTGGATTTAGATGTAGATCTACAGAACTATCACTGCATGAGAAGTGAAAATAAATAGCTGTTTCCAGTATTTTTACAGTTTACTAAAGAACAAAAATAAACTACCTTCAAAATAACTAAGATATCATTGAAAATTATGGAAAGCACAAATATTTGTTAAACTGCTGTCAGTTTAGACAATTTGCCATCCTATAATTAAAAATATCATATCCCATACATTATATGGGATCATTATATGAACCACGCTTATTTATGGATATGCTAACAGCCCAGACAACCAAGAGGATATTTTCCTGTTCTCCCAGTAAGTGAAATACATTAAATTTGTTTGACAAGCAAGCAGTTTAACCTGAAAGATAGATAAAAGTAGATATTAATTGATAATACTATTTGTATTATTTACATTAGTAAAAGCTGGGGGTATCTGGTCCAAACTGATTTGCATTTGGATATGAGCCAAAGAAATCAGAGCCTATAGCTGCTATGTGAGGCTAAGACTACTCAGCTTACCTTCTGTTTCAAAAAAAGTGCAAATAATAATGAAACACTACTTATAAGTTGTTATATGGACACAAAACTCAAAGATGAATAAGAGTTAAAACAAGCCTATCTTAATTCTTTCTACAACAGGGAAAGAGACCTAAAAAATAGGAACCATATTGTAATTATTGCATCCCATCTTTACAATACTTTCAAAACTGTTTCTTAAAAAAGATTTTGGGAAACAAGGACTAAAAATGAAATTATGAAAAGATGTCCAAAGGTGACTGGATTCTGCATCAACTGAGAGTAGGTTATAACAAAATCTATTAGCTGGGGTTGTTCATACATCTGTTTTGTATCTGGTACAACTCAATTATTATCACAAGATATAAAAGTAATAGAGAATATATATGTTCATTCTTGCCTGTCTGACTGCACAGAAGGAGAAAGAGCAAAGACAAACCTCCTCTTTAGCTATCAGTTAGCACTGGAGAGAGTGAAAAATGAGGCAAATCAGTGCTCCAGGCTTTCATCTGGGCACTTCTTCCCAATTCAGGCCACAGGGTTGAAAACTTACCACAAATTGAACTGCCTTGCAGGAAGGTTTGAGGATTCCTTTTCCTCCTTCAGCCTTTATAACCATAAAAGTTATGACAAAACTGCAACATATTGACCTCAGAGACAAACACTTAAGCAGCTCAGCCTAGCCAAAGGACAGATCTATTGAACAATGTTGTGTACACTTAAAAGCCTACAGTCTTCAGTCTTCTTTGATTGTAAGACTAACATGACTTTTGACCAAATAATACCTCGTTCTCCAAACCCAAGATACACTGCAAATATCTGTATCCAGTTAATTTAATAGTAAAATATTTACGTTATTTTGTATTTAATATATTATTTTGCATTTAATATTTAATATATTATTTTTAGAAAGGTGTTTTCAAACAAAGAGGTAAGGATTAGTTCCTTCATTCAATTCAAGTTTCATTGTCATTTGTCTCCACCTACTTAAAACTTTTCATTCAGTAGGGAAATGTCACTTTAAAACCTCTGTCCTGGAAATAATGGCAGTCAGTACCTCCTCACAACATTTTACAGGATTCCCACTGTACTTCTTCCTGTTCTAGGCTGCGACATCTCTTTAGAGCTTTCAACTCACTTCATTCAAACATCCCAAATTTAAAAATTTACCAATACTTGAAGGAAAAACCTTAGCCATACGTAGACCAAGATAACACCAAATAGGGTAGAAAATACTTTTTGTTGTTCTTTGTTTTCTTTTCATGGCCATCTACTGTCTCTTGGCCTCAGTTTGGACTGCCTGCTCTTCAGATAAGAGAATGAAATCTATATATACATATATATGTGTGTGTGTGTGTGTGCACAAGAGGGCTTATTATATATACAAAAATTTTAAACCATTATTGGTGACTGTGAGCTTTTACATAAATTCTGAACTCTGAGTTCTCCTGCAATGCCTACTCCTAGCAGAACCTTTGTTCACACAAATCTCTCCTTAGCAGCTTTTCTGTGATCCCATTTTGCACTGTGACAGCCTGGAATACACAGACAGGTCACACTAAGCTTCCACCAAAGCTGCTGCAAGAAACAAGTTTACCACTAATACTCTCTCTGTAACATAGTTTCAGTCTCCTTAGTATTTGCTATGCAGGAATTAAAAAGGAAAGAAAAATGGATATGCTTAATTTTAGAGTGGCTTTCAATAGAGAAAAAGCATTCAGAATGACCAAGTGTAAATTTAGAGACATTATCTAAGGTATAACCAAAACAATTATGATATTAAATTGACAAACACTACACCACTATCACCTCTTGAAGAAGTTCAATCATTTACCATTCAATTTTTCTGTACACTCAAAAATCCCAAGTGACAAGAGACATCAACACCAATTTAGGCATACCTACAATTACAAATTAAGAGGACATTTCATTTAAGTTACCTTAGCTGTATTCTTCATAACCACACCAAAGGTCAAATCCTGCATTGATTTTCAATGCTAGAAGCTTTGTAAGAATAAAAACACAATTCAGAACAGAATTTCAAAGCTATCAGTGCTGAAAAAAAATAATAAAAATTGATTGCCACAGATCAAGTAATTTTATGGATATAATATTAATTCCTAATGATTTCAATTATCTTTGAAACAGGTGATAAATTACCTTGGATTTTAACACATAGCTGGGATAACACTTAAAAACTAAAAGTTTTTTTTAGAAACAGAAAACCTTTAGAATTACTGTGTGCAATAAGAATAACATGTCACTAAAGGAATGCCATTCTTCACTTGGAATATAATTTAGAACCTATTTCCATTTCATAAAAAAAGTTATATTGTTTTCATGTAAAGAAAATTAGCATTAGTATTTGCTTTATATTTTGTTCAAAATATTTTCATTGCAAAGTTTTCAGAGTTCTACATTTGGAATAACACAAATTATGGCATTATTTCTCCCCAACAAATGAAGAAATCGATAGTAGGGAATTTCCATGGATCCAAAAGAAATGAGGGAAGCAATCATTCAAAGTATTTTGAAATGTAACAGAGTTTTGCGGATTCAAAATATGGCACAAACTAGTTATTTCATTTTTTCTGTTTTTTTGGCATCTTTTTCTATCTTCTGGACTTTTCTGACTTCCCTTGAGACAAGCATGATTATGTGCTACCACTGCAACACAGCTAAACATTAAAAAGATTGTAAGCATGATAATGCAGGTGATTGGAGACTATAAATGGAAGAACTTTCTTATACAGTTAGAAAAAAAAAATATCAAAGAGGTATTTACCCATGAAATTTGTTCCTCCTATTTTCCTTTTCTCCATTCAAGCCCATAGGGTTGATTGGCACAGGGATTCATTATTAGTCCCTTTCTAATAAAAGGCATCATACTACTTGAAGGCATCACAGCATAGTTGGTTTATACCAGGCATAAACCTGATCTTTTAATTTGACATTTGCAGCACTGTCCTTATGATCACGTGTGAACAGCCTAAAGAAATCAAATACGCTATGTGGGTAATTTTGTGCTTTTATTTGAAATTTTTAAAAGCTGCTGTCTTTTGCTCATTTCCCAGAGTAGTCTTTCCTTGAGTGTACACTCAAACTGTGTACACTTAGGGGCCCAGCTGTGTCTGTACTCTGGAAACCTCCCATATCCAACTTGCTGTTCCCAACCCAATCAATAATGCCAGAGTTACAGTCCAAGAGAGATCGAAATTCTGAGGAAGAAAACAACCACAAATTTGCTAGCCTGTCAAAATAAAGTGTCACAGTGATAGTGTAACACAGCCTATGCCCATCTACAAATATGTCTTTTGCTATCTTTGATGCTTCAGAGGTTCATGAATTACTGAGATCTTGCTTGCATTACTGAGTTTGATTTGTTTGCTGCCTGACAGGTTAGGAATGGCAGTTCACTGTTATGAAGCGAGCCCTTTAGATCTGCAGTAGGAAGCAAAGTGTCAAAGCACTAGCTGTAGTCATGCAAGGAGGTGACTGGAGGAGACTACCCCGGTGACAAATCAAAGTAGCAGTTGTGAAAGAAGCATGGGGAGGCTGCAGGAGGGAACAGTTCACTTGTCACTTCTGTACTAAATAACACGACCTTTACAGCCCCATGAGTGTTCTCTTGAGAAAACAGAAAAAGGAGAAACAGCAGAGGGACTCTGCCAGCAGATTTCTCCAGTTTTGGATGCCAGAATAAACATGCAACCAGAAGGAATTTGGTAAATGAGGCATGGCTTAAATCTATATGATATGATGTGATATTCTAAGGTGCCGATAAACGAGAGAATTCAGGTGTCAGGATTGTGCATGCTGTGGCTCAGCCAAATTAACTGCACTCAACAGTGATGGAGTACTGCACAAAAGAAGCCATACTAGTACTCCAGAGCTAATTCATGTATACTGACACTACATTATTTTGTAGCTTAGCAATATAATAATAGAGCTTGTAAATAAATAAAAGAAAAACCACAAAAGAAACTATGGTACTGAAATATTAAGATATAAGAAAGTACCTTAGTGTGTTATACCAAGGACCAGAAAAATAATTTTGCATGCACTGAACAGCAATGAACTCAGAAATAAAGCTTACGTATGTTTTGTGACAAGAATGAATCAAAACACAGCATTCCAGTCTGCAGAAACCAAGTGCACATTGTTTTTAAAATTCATTAAGAGGCATCTGAGGTATTAATAGTCTCCATGGAAGCTTCTGAACAGGCTGCAAATTAACACTCTCTGACAATTGAGCTCCTTACCTATTTGAATTCTTCATTGACTGGTTGAATTGTTATGAGCTAGAGTTCTATCCTGTCTTCATTTTCCAATTATTCTAATATCTCTTTCTGATCTGTTACTCCTTGACACAAATGGATTAGCACTTCTATACCTTTCATTCTCCAGACAACCAGTGGAATCTATTTAAGTGTATAAATACATGCATTATGGCTGTATGTACACACACACTTGATAAATACACGTATGTTTTAGTAGCACATTACCAAGATCTACCAGAAGCACTCAAAAGTCAGGAATTGACTCGGATAATAAGAGATTGCAGATCCTCAAAAATGAGTGAAATTTCAGGATGGCGGGGGGGGGGTGAGGCTGTGAAAAGGACACACAGCAAAAGGTGCAGCTACACTAGGTTTTCCCCAGAAACAATATACAATCCTTCAAAAAGAACCAATGCGCAATTAAACTAGGAAAAAAAGGAAAACACATACACACACAATAATTCTCAGAAATATCTGCACAGCTATGAGATATTCCAAAAGGACTCTGCACAAGGCAGGGACTTTGGACATAAAATATGAGTCTAAACAGTTAATATTTGGTAAAGCTGTAAGCAGATGAAGACAAAAGCCTACAATGGAAAGTGTCAGGCATCTTAATAGCCAGCAATATAAACACTGCCTATAATAAATGAGGGAGGGACAGAACAATAGTACAAATAAATTAACTATAGCCTAGAAACCTCAAACAAGTGTCTCACTTTGCTGAAAATAAGATTTTTTTTTTTTTACTAACAAGTACAGGATTTTTATATGACATATTGAGAAGTATATTTCTTTGTGATGCTGGTCTATCTCAGAGGTATCATAAGTATAGAACCATGTAATGTGGCTGTTACTATGGAAACAATTCCTTTTCTAAGGAAAATCAGAAGGTATGAGTCAAGTAAAATCTCAAATAATTTCTTGTGATACTGGTCAGACGCCTTGTAAAACTGTACCCTTAACTTATTGCATTCCCATTTCTGTCAATTCTTTCCTATCGCTACATGTTTCACATGGAAACAAGCAATGCTAATTTTTCCCCACATTAATTGGAGTAATATATCCTTAGTATACAGCACAGATTTCTTCACCTCAGCAGCAAATGCAGAACAGTCAAAGATGGGCTCTGAGAATACCACTGCTAAAAAATGAGCCTTGTTCACATAACAACCTACCTCATCAAGGCATAACTTTACACCTTCCATTCAAATTTTTAAAAAGGGACAAAATAAAACATGTCAATTACTCAGCAATTTCTCTTTTCTTACATACATAAAAATAATTATATACAGTTAGACAAGTCACTATAGTAAATGCAACACTCAGGAAAACAAAACTAAGATGTAGAGAATGAATTGCTGAGGGTCACCACTATAAATTCATCCCTCTCCTAAGTGTTTAAGGATATATTTGCTTATAACCCCATGACTCATGACTCTTACCTGTCCCCTCCAAGTACTAAGCCTCAAATGTCTGCAAAGTCTCTCCCTGATAATTAACTGTGAATAAAAGCTATAATGTGTAACCTCTGTTTCTGCAACATTATCTGAGCCTGGTCTACAGACTACCAAATATTCTTCCTTTATTCAATCTACCAACTTGATTTTATCAACTCTCCATGTCCAAATCCACTTGTTCTTCAGTAAAGTCAATGCCAGTGTACATCTGCTCCTTACTGTATTCAAGTAAGAACAGGCTCATCATACTTCCTGCAAAAAAAAAAAAAAAAGGGTTATAAATCATAATAACTTTTCTCTTTCTCACTATCACTTAAGAACATAAAGGCTTTGCACCACAAAAGGTGACAATCTGCAGTCATTACAATGCTTGACACAGAAAAGCAAAACAAATTTCAGGGAAATAAAAATAAACTACATTTTTATGTGGTTCCAACATAAAAGATATTAAAATCAGTAGGAGGAGCCTGACTGTCCCCTGCCCTACTACATCTGTAAACACTCAGCCCTTACTTTGCATGAATGGAACAGGAGAAATTTAAGCCTGAACTCTACCCACAGCCAATATATATTACATTAGCCTTTTATCTGAACTACACCTCACTCAATGCCTCTGTGATCCAGAAAGGGAAAAGATTAAGCAATTACAGGGAATTTCAAATTCATTGCTGTCTCTTTGTTTTTGAAAACAAAGCATGAGCACTGCCTCTTTTCTGAATACTTTTCTTCACTATAAAGGCTATGTTCAGCCAACTGGGAGACACAGACTCTCCCCACAAGTTTTTGGGGACCAGCTGCAGCATCCAGAGTCTTTTACTGCTCAGTACCTGGAAAACTCTTACCTTATATGAGCATGCTAAAAAAAAAATAATAATATGGTTGAGAAAATTTGAATAATACCTAAGTTGAAAGACATTGTCATCTGCTGGAAACTGCACAAGCAGAAAAAGGGGCTTCAGTAATTCATCAAATAAGCTGCTTGCCATGAATTATTCACTTAGTTTTACTACTAAGGCTTCCATGTGCTTCAAGTCACACAAGTGTGATAGGGAGATAGCAACCTGGGAATCAGGGTTCTGAAGGTCTTGCCTGCTCTTATATTTTCCAAGAGAGGAAATGAAGTTAGAATAATTATATTTTTCTATTTTTATCTTTGCTATTAATCTCTTGGCTGGATTACTGAGGGATGCAGTATCTCTGCTTTGCCCTTTCAATGCCCATTTCCTTTATAAGTCGCTAAGGGGAATTCTTCCTTTCAGCTGTATTTTTCCCCTTTGTGAATAGTCTCTAATGATCAGACAAGTCTAGAAGTGAGCTAAAGAGTCTGTGGATCAGAGGACTTGTCTTCAGGATGGTACCCATATTCATGAAAGCAAGCAATCCAAAGAGAAAAAGCTTGAAGAGAAGTTTGATGATAATATTATAAAGAAGGGAGAAAAGAGAGAAAATAAGAGCCACCTAAGGACCAGCATGAACTAACCATTAAGATGCAAACAGTTTAAGTGTAGAATAGTTTCTCCTTAAGTTCTTTTTAAATGGCATTGAAGTTCCAAAACATACCAAGATAATAAAGGAAAAACTCAATCATGCTATTCTGTCAAAAGACACTACTGTGTTTTCTAGATCTTCAGACAGCCAAGAAAACCCCCATGTCTGAGAAAATAAAGGTCCTTCCTTAGTCCCTATAGGGCTGCAGAGGGCAGCCTGTATTCTTGAACAGATCTGCAGGTAAATAGGGTCCCTTTAATGACTGACAACAGCCCAGGAACAAACAGACTACTCCATTTAGTGAAGCATTAATTCTATTTGTTGGCGTTCTAGAAAACAAGCTCAGGGAAACACACAGTGAATGTCAATCCACCCTCCCAGTTTGAAGACAAACTCGCTGATATCCAGTTGTATTATCCCAACTTGTGTCTTGTAGGTGTACAATCTTAAGTCTTCAAAGAATTCCAGAAACTGAATGGAAATGGATTCTGCCCTAAGCAGTTCATCACATGTGAAGAATTTTGATATATACTTTGGGGAAACGGTTTGATGTATTTTTCTAAATGGTATTTTATTTCCCTATTTTCCTTTTTTCAAACCAGCTGTTGCAGAATAACTTAAAACTAGCAAATATATGTGCAGGATTTTTAGTAAATAGTTGTAAGGTTAATAGTAATGAGTGCTGCCTATATTTAATATGCAACTGATGCTGTGATATCCAAGTTAAATAGCTTTAATTCATATTTGCTGTATTTTTGAACCTACAAAAACATTTCAACCAGAAAATATTCAAACCAAAATCAGTATTGATTCTGGTCCCTGAAAAATGCACAGATTGTGATAATTAAAAATTATACATGTCTAAAGAATATTTGCCAATACTGACAGGAAGAGAGGTAACTGGAATCATATGATACACCAACTATGATGAACAAATATGACACCATTGGTGTACATGCTTAACTTTTTTGATACCCATGCACTAAAGAGCAAGTCCATATATTAATATACTAGGGAACACTGAATGTACTATAAGTGTACTATACTTACATGCAATGAAAGGAGGAGTGCTTGGTTTAACTCAGCATGCACCAGCAGCTCAGACTACATTTGCTTGGACTCATTTGTTTTGCCATCCCTTCTTTTGACAGGGTTTTTTATATTCAGGATTTGCAGTGGATACTACTTCTTTTAGGTACACATACCTTCTACTGATACCAAAACTTCGAAGATAATAGTGCAAGAACCACTGTATCATTTTGTCCAGATATAAGTGCTTAAACTGAAAGCAGGGAAGTAGCAAAGAGAGTGGCAGAGTCAACTACAGTAGATTAATTTAATACCATAACAAAAGAGGACCATGTCTGAAAGGAAGGAGTAACTTTGAAAGAATGTAAATACCTGATACCAGGCTTGATTTCAAATTGTACTTCAGCTATTTTCCTAAAGTCTGTCTTTTGATGAGTAGTCTAACCCCTGAAACATACTGGTTTGCAAACTCTTCCAACGAGCTGTGGAGTTACTGTTCTTTAGCAGAGAGAACATCCTGGGCACTACAGAAGTCACATATACACACTTCCATAGATACAGTGTGTAGGTATGTAGGCCCATGTGCACATAGGTTCTGAATAGCAAAAGGTAATACAAATACATTAGCAAATTACAAGTAATAATTTACAGTTAATAAGACTTTTTTCTACTGTTTTTGGTTTCTTAGAAAATGGTAAATGATGCCTGTTGTGTTTACTACATAGAACTGCTACAGAGAAGCTATTAAAGCACCTAACATTTAAAATTATCTTAAGAGCATTAAATATCTTTCAAAGGTTCAAAGTACATGTATCAGCTAACACACGTATATATGTATATGTGTGTGTATATATATATGTATTTAAAAATACTAAGGTTAAAAAATGAACAGCTTGTTTCAGATTAGAAACTCACACTTGAACTAAAATTTTGTGTCCCAAAACACACACCAGATTCTTAGAGTTGCAGTTGATTAAGGCCTGCTGGTAATAAAGGCTATTACATCCTTCCTTACATACAAATTTTTTAAAATCTCTCTCATGACTTCTTCCTTTTCAGAGTCTTTCATCCTTTCTCATTCTGTCCTGCCCTTGCATCTCTCAGAAAATTTTGGCAAGTGAACTTGTTAAAATATCAAAAAATCTTTTCTATATCTGCTAGCTAAATCAAAATTACAGTGTTTAAAAGCTTTAAATATTCTAGACAGCAGACACCACAGTACTTCCTTCTTATCAGTAAAGAACACTATTGAGGACTGGAGATATTTTTGTTTTTATCGAGCTTAAGAAGAAAATTTTGGCATCACTTGACTGACAAGAGAAAACTCTGCACAACATTGTCTAAAAGAAGGTTTAGAACTAAGTCTTTTCAAAACCATTGATGGCCTGATGCTATCCAAAATGAAGGTCATGAATAGCCGGTGTAACAAGATTTTTTAAGCCTTATGGTTCCTTGCCCAGACCTTCAGTTAATGACAGAGCCTGGCACATTTCCAGCACTGTTTCAACAGGGATGTCCAAAGTCATTGGAGGTCTGGCTGTTCTTAACACCACTAGTGAAAACATCTGTTCCAGAACAAAGACCCCACATCACAGTATCCAGACTCAAAAGATTTTTTTTTCCACAACAGTCTTACATTAGTTATAAGAGTCAGAGCAAAAACATAACATTGAGAAAAATCTAAAGTACTACTTGATTGCTACAGGCTCACAGCTACATGATCCTGAAGGCAGCACTGTGTGAAAGAATTCCTTTTGCCTTATATCATAGGAGGACTCGTAATAATGTCCTTTTCCTTTCTCCTGACAGCCACTATAAATATATCTCATTCACTTGCAAATGCCACAGCCCACCAGTTGAGAAATGCTACTCTACTCCTAGAAACATCTGCTGGCCATCAGATGGTAGGAACAGCCAGGTTCTCCTGTATCCACCCCAGGGTGCTCAGGTCTGCTGCTCTGTCCTGCCCTGACAGAGGTAGTGTCCATGACAGAGAATGCTGTCACTGCTGCGACAATCAGATTTTGGGCCACACTTTGCATCATCAATCAATAATATCAGTAAAGTGGCAGGTTATCTACATGACATAAGTACAAGGTTAATATTACTATTAACCTACTCATAAGGACTATATAAGTTTATTTATACATATATATACAAAAATATAAGTTTCTATATCCAGATATTTTTAAAAAACAAATACTAAGAAGCAGTTAGCAAGCTGCTAATCACTCAAATTGTCCTGCCCTGCAGCCATGTCTGGTGTGTGGGGTTTAGGGATGTTTGGCAGTCAATGTGCTTACAGTCCATCTGCTCACAGCAATATCAACAATGTGCCAGGTTTCTAACTGCATTCTTCAGCTACATTGTTTATTATTCAAGTGGATTGTTTTCCTGCTACTCAATACTGATTTGTAAACTGTGTCTCTTTTTAGCATTGTTTTCATGAAAATGAAAGGAAACACAAATGAGTAACAACCTTTCCTTCCTGGTACTGCAGTTTAGGGGAGGGCAGGGGGGAACCCATTATTGTTGGTTACAGCTAATTTACTGAATAAGAGAAGGTTCTCCATCTAAATTTGAATATGTAAATAATCCAGTCAGAAACACATATCGCTCTGCTGTGTGTTTAATTTCTACTTGCTATGCTATTCCCCTTGCTGCTTTGCATCTCTAAGTCTTCAGTTATTATCACTGAATCAGTCACACAGCATACATCCTGACTGTCACATGGATCTGCATCAAAGCCATGCAAATACTCTCATGCCTATAGTTCAATTTGATTGCTTCTATGCTTATGACAGATATATTAGTGCTTTTCCTTAATTATATACCTTGCTATTGACCACTCTGTGATCCAGCCCCTATATTACACTCTTTACAACAGGGCCTGCTGACATCAATCTATTTTTTCCCCCTGAGCTGAGAAAAACTGAAAGCTTAAAGAAACTATACCATAAAAGTCAATGCAGCCACAGATAGCTATGGACACTGATTTAAAGGACACAATAATATGAGACCTATACTACTGTATGCAACATTTTGTGAGATAAGTTTCTTGATGAGCATGGTTCTGGTTTTAAGCCATTTAATCACCATAGCAAACTTCCTGTGGATTTTGCTACATTTCATATGACACTGTACCTAATCCTATACTTGGCACAACAGTAGCTGTTTTCTCTCACACATCTTGAATTTTATGCAAACTGCAGTTCATAAGCAAAAAACATGTATGTATTTGGAGAGTTAAAAACAATTTCCTGCTAATGTCACAGAGGTTTATGCTGCTCCAAACCTAGCTAGCACCATTATCTCATTGTTTGCCTAGCATGACTCACAGAGGTTACATCCAGTAATCAGCCTAACTCTTACACAATAGCCAAGCTCTTAAGATTTCTTGCTATGATCATCGCAGTGCACAACATCAGCATCTGATTCATTCAGCATGTCAATTCAACATAATTATATTACACTAGGTGCCATCAGCATCTATTCATTGTGACACAGTACATTTTAGAAGAAAACCTTTCTTTAAGAAAAAGAATGGAATCTCAGAGAAATAAGGATTTCCACACTATTTCATCTGCCACAGCTCACTAGGCAGTGTGGCACAGTCACCTTCCTTTCTGAGAGGCCAATGCACTAACAAAACAGAGGACTGTGCTTCTGATCTTCATCCATGCACTTCTACCCCCATTCTCCAGCACCTTCTGGGAGCAGGTGGTTAGTACCAACTGCTGGTTCTTACAGCTTATTACAGCACCCATTTCTGCATCAAGACATGTCATTCAGAACAGCACTGCAAAGTACAGGACCATAAGTGAAATACCATCCCCTCCTCTTTATTGTGTAAACTCAATGCTGTGAAGATTGAAACATTTCCATCTCTTCATCCCTCTGCAGTGATACCACCTCAGATTACACAGACAAAGCAAAAAAACAGATGATCTAACTTTATACCAACTGAAGTCTGCTCAGAGCCCTGAGAGAGCTTGGTTTGCTTGTGAAGGCATTGGCAGCAGGGAAAGATATTATGGAAGCACAATCAAGAAGTGAACAGGATGCACATGCACACCATTTACTTGTGAGCAGACCGAGACCAGAACAGAAAACCTCACTAGAAATAGAGTATTTTAAAGCACAAAGACTGGGCGTAACACTGGGGGTGGGGGAGAGGTGATCAATATCCATGATGGGAGATGTGTGAGAAAATGAGAGAATCCTGTTGGACAAAACACTCAAAGTACTGCAGAAGAGCCCTGCAGAGCAAATAAGGCACTACACCCATTGGAAAGGAAGAGAGAAGCATTAAATAAGAACAATCTCTAATTCAGTAAAAGCAGAACATAAAGGGTAATGTTAAAATCATGATAAATGGCATCTTAGACATCCCCTTTTCCCCAAAGCACATCAGACAGTACCATCTAGCAGGGAAGCTGGGGGCTGAAGCACAGGGACTGCTTAGCAATGCACACAATAGTGAGGGGCAGGAACACTGGGATCATCACATTCAACTCATAAGGACAAGAAGAACTCGGAGAGACAGAACTAATTACTTAAACTGGAGTCTTGCCTGCTATAAAACCTTCAAGAGGTAGAACATCAGGTACAAAAGAAGACCAGGAAGACTACATATTGAAGTTCTGAGAGCACACAAAGGAAATGCACCACAGAGGAAGAAAGCAAAGCCACACAAGTGGCTAAGCTAAATAACAAGAAGTTTCAAGTGAATTAAGAACATGAGGTCAGCAAGGAGACAGTACGACAGTCCTCTAAGAGGTAGGAACTATAATTTATTCACCAGAAGGGGAGAAAGGCAGTAATTCAAAGTGTGCTAGAGCCAAGAATCTAAGTGTGAAGTTCAAAAACTACACATTCTGTCAAAGGAATTTGAAAGCAACATAGCACACCAGGTCAAAACATTAAAATGGAGGGGAAATTACTTGGAAAAGATCGACCAGAACATCATTGGTTTTAACCAAAACCTCAGCTGTAACAAAAATATGCAAAGCAAGTCATTATGGGGATGAGATTTAAATCAAAGTTGTAAATAAAATTGTAAGTTCCTAATGGGGGAAAAAAAAGAGAAAAATAAAAAAAATAAACAATATATAAGTTAAGTAGTGCAATGAAGATCACTGTTCAATAGAAAGCATTTTGCACTATTAAAAGGACTGAGTAAAAAAAAAAAAGACAACAGCAAAATGCTAAACCTCTGGTGTAAAGAATGTATGGTAAAACTAAAGTTTCCACCAACTAGTGCAGTATTATATGAGTAGTGAAGAGATATGAGCAATGGCATGACATTTAAAATAATGACCAGTCAAAATCAGGATGGTGAAATGGACTGAAAATCCAGTCATGGCATCTCTCTGGTATGCCGAAATTTAACACAGTTGCATCCCTCCAGTAATCCTAAACTGCGGAAACAGATCTGGATCCAAGTATGGAATTACAGACTCAGGTCCCTGTGGCTTGATCCATACTTCAATAATGTATTTATTATTGTTCCATCTGCCAAAAGAATCATTTTCACAGCTTTCCTTTATTTTTAAAAAATAAAGCATATAACATCCCCCATGATTCCATGCCTACAAATAGGAAAAAATCTGGAAAGGGTTCTTTTAGACAAAGTAAGTGGCATAATGATTCTATGAGCATTTTCTCATTAATAAAACCCTTCTGCTTAGCTCCTCAGGAAAACTCAAGTGTCTTTCAAGCAACAGAAATGCAAATCATAATAAATATTTTTTTTCCTCACAAATCTATATTCACAACTAAAACAAGATAATATTATTGAAGACCTCACAGTATATATTCATAGAGTCACACCCAAAAGGAAACCTATCACCTTCCTGATTTAGAAGCCAACTGATTTTGCATAGGATAAAATAAAGACTTGGAAATAAAATGGCGAATCATTCAATTAGTTTAAGCTTTTCCAATGCAGCAGCTAAGGGAAATGCTGATCAATACAGTGAACATCCAGCTTCCTAAACAAAAAGCACGTTTCACACAAAGCTGAACATTTTTCTCCTTGTCACACAGAATTATCTTAATTATTGTTTCAAGGAACAGCTTTACATAGAATCATCTACGAGTCCAAAATGCTGCTCAAAAACTCATCACTGGAATAATTTATGATTTTTTCTTCCTAACATCTTGGGCTTGTTTGATATGCTTGCCATTTCTCTCTGACAGGGAGGTCGATTAAATCACATTTATATTGTAAACGTATGCATTGCTTTTTACCCTAGGCGGTGGATGAAGAGATACAGAGCCCCATGGGAAAAGCAAGCCAATCCACTTTCATATTGCAAACTTCTGCTCTTCGGAAGGAATGAATGGTTGCCAGGGAGAGCTGGGAATTACTCGAGGATGCAAAATGTTATTTTAGAATCCTTTTGAGAGAGGTTTTTCTCTCCCCCACCTCACCATTTTCACATCTCCTGCTAATGCAGCTCACATCAGTTTCTATGAAAACACTGAAGGAATGCACTTCACCAGCATTCTTCAGAGGATCTGTATAAATCAGGCTTTAACTCTGCCTGCATAAAGCAGGCCATTTCTTTACTTTCAAAGGGAGAAGGGAGAAAGGATTTGTAACATTTTCCAAAGAACTATGTCTGCCAAAGATCATTTGAGATGAGGAAGGTCACCACACGTTTTTGAACTAAAACAAAGTGCTAAAAACAGGGAGGGTAAAGGTCATTGCTTAGGGCCATGGAAAAATGAGGCTGCAGTATCATTAACCTAACAGAACTAATTAGGAAACATTCAGCTTTTATAAATTATGCAAAGCACTCCATTTACACTTTTTCAGATTTTTACCATAACAGAGATAATTAGGAAACATTTACAGCAGCAGTGTAACTTAATAAAGCAACCCTTTCATACCAGGATAGCTTCCCCACTAACACTTGCATATCTACAATAGTGAGAAATAGGTATTATTACCTGAAAAATCTTTATGGAAATCATTTCATCTGTGACCAAAGAGCAACATGATCATGTTGGTATTTCCCCTTCACTTGAGGCAATAGCAAAAGTCAATCAACTCGACTAAGTAAATAACTGACTCTGTACTTCTAAGGGCTTCTTGCTAGTTTAATTATAACAGAAAATTAGTTTGTGTGATTTAACCTTAAGAATATAAACCTTGCTATTCAGGGATTATGCAAACTCAGGGTCAAATCCTACAGTGGAGTTCATTCCCACTTAGTAGCCCTGAAAAACTGGAGAGATTTGACATTTCAGTATTACATTTAACAGCATGAAGTATTCTGAAATATCAGCTTGGTTCTCTGATTAATTTTTACAGGACTTATATTGGCTAAGTATTTTAAAAGGATGAATGAAAAATCCTGAAATTAGGAATGCTCAGCAAATAATGACTTTTTTTGCAGATACAAAAATATTAAAGTTATTTATCGCCATACATCCTGTGTTCGTTTTCGAAATAATAGTTTGTAAAGCTAATCAGATAATTTTCCTCCTCCCATCAGGGAGAAAGAAACTGAGAACAAAATATAAAACATGCTGAAAAGAATGGGACCTGAAATCAAACAGGGGAGGGATGGGTTAGGGGTGGAATTGGATAAGAGCAAAGAGGAGGTAAGGATAAAAGTCTCATGAAAGTCTAAAGTTACAAGAATTCAGCCACCACTAGTATTTCAAGAGGTTAAGGAGATAACCAAATACACTCCTGCCTTCAGACCTCCTACTTGTAATGCTCTAAATAGTGACTAACAGTGAGACTCAAAGAAGTCAGTGGAAATATTCCCTGCACTCATCTTTAGATGCTCTGTATGAAATACAACCTGATCTGGCTATAAGATTTTGATGACAACACAAAAGATTAATAAAGATTTTATATAATCATAGAAATTCCGCTTGTGAACTGGGGGAGATAAACAACAAGAATGAATTTTGGCACACTACAGCTTTCAGAAAGTGCAGAACATAACTCAGTGAGTTTTCTTGTACAGCATCCATCATTTTTCCTCTCATGAACTGCACAGTCAAAACATACACCATATGACTAGAACATCCATGTACATTTCCGATATTTTCCCTCTTCACCAAAAATTAAGTTTTCACAAAAATATTTGGAAAACTCATGTTTCTACTATTGACATAACACCAATACTGATCAGCTCTACAGAAAAATAACTCTTGAAACCTTTTTACAAAATCACTGTATAAATCTTCTGCCACCAATCAGATTTAAATAAACATAGCTTTTATCCATCACCCATGTTAATCCAGTTATAGCAAAGATTTCACATTCCAGTGTTCCAGTGTCAGCAGCAGATCAGCCCCTCAGCCAGGGACACTGCACTCCCTGATGCATGGGGGAGTTTGCTCAAGTGGTGTGTATAAAAAACAGTCAACATTGAATGATACTGAAAGAGTTTTAACCCAAATATTAACATTGTCCTTACCAGAACTATCATCTCACTAATATTTATATTGGTTTGTGTTTATTGTCTTAATTCTATTTATACAAAGTACCCCCGGTGTCTCTTGCTGTTCATACACTAGAGTTTTGTTCATGATTTTACATGGTTTAGCACTACTTGTACTACAAATGACAGGACAGCAAGAATTTACACTATATAAAAAAAATGTTAAAAATACACCACAAACAAAATCTACAACAGTCTAATTCAGTGTAGTCTGATACTTTTAGTGACATTAGGCCAAAGCAGAAAAAAAGAAAACATGAGATTATATCTTTGGTTCTGCCACTCACCTGCTATGTGACCATGGCAAAATAATGATGACTGCCTACTCGCATTTCTCCTTTTCTTCACTTCTTAGGTGCATTAGGCAATAATTATTAATTTTGCTGGAGGGTAATAGGTACAAGCATAATCCTATAATACTACCAAAAGACAACATTGGTTTTGAAAGGTTAACTGCGTTTCACAGCACTATTTCCATGCTTTTGATTACCTGGTGAGTCATGAGAATATTGCATAGACTGACAACTCTCCTGGACATCAGGATATGCAGTAATATATCTCTGGTACAATTTATCCAAATTTACTGCAACTATGGTTTAAAAGACAGCCAAGATATTGAAGCAAAACAGAGAATAAAAAAGAAGCTGTGACAAGTGCTTCATTACTTCCATTTACACTAAAGAAAAGACACCTTCCACTGTTGGTATTGGGTGCCAGAAAGAAGTGTTGCTCCATTTCATAAAGAGAGAGTTCCAGTAGAGCTGCCAGAGTTGCGTAGTGAACTTAGAGAGCTTCACTATCTTGGGGCTATCATAAAGGCTGAATATACAAATTAATCCAGACCTTTCCATAAACTGCAAAGAGGTGGAAAAACAAAATAATGTTGCAGCTTTGCAGATGGCACACCTTGAAAGCTCAAGTCTAATAGCCACATCTGTGGCTGCAGCCACTCAGCAGAGCCCTACCTACAGATTTGTCAGCTGTTCTCAGATCACCCAGAGGCACTGCTGTGGCTACAGCAGAAATGCTTTGTGTCAATTAATCTGATCTCTCATTACATCCAAATCCCATCCATGTTTCAGTCCTGATATAATTATGTGTCTTTTGTTTGTTCTTCTCTTGTCTCATATTCTTTTAAGAGCAGGTGGCTGAGCAAGTTCTCCTTGAATAGCTAACTTTATCTTTAAAAACCTACTGCTGTCCCAGGCTTACAGAGACACATAATCCAACCCTGCCATCCCACAGCTATTCAGTAACAGAGAAATTCCCTCAGCAACTGCTTCATAATATTTAGAAAAACTCTGAAGCTGAACAGAAATTTTCTCAAACCTTCCAATATCATCAATGATCTTTGAATAACCTTCTCTAAATTCTACATGAGTTCTGTGGCCAGGACCTAAGTTTCACGAACCAAAGGCCATTACCCTAACCATCACCATCTTGAGTAAACACCTTTTTTTAATAATGCAAATGTATCAAATTTTTTTCAACCTCAAAAAGCTGAAGACTCAAAACAAGTAACCCTCCCTTCATTCAAGAGTTCACTTAGTAATTCCTTTTCTCTTTAATTCCAAAAGTAAGTACAACTATATGAATGAGAAACATTTGGCCACATCAACAAAAGCTGCCTTGCCTGGTCCCTCATTAATACAACCTGTCCTTTGTTTTCAGCTTCTGGGTGAGAGGAACAGATACACACTGTACTCATTAGAGTCCTCATTATGACTCTCACTACAAGAACAAGATACCCTAATTGTAAGACAGATGAGAAAGACAGCAGCGTCCTGTAGTACCGTGACCTTTCCAACACTTCATATTTTGACTTGCTGACCGTTCCATCTGCTTGTTGCACACTGCAGGGAAGAACAGGATAGTCATGCATGACGGCAACTGGGAGGAATGTTAACCCATTACTGTGAACCAACGTAATCTCACAGCGAGTTTTCGTTTGGTCCTGTCTCGACTCCTGCTAAACTGCCAGGGCTTACCCTGCATTTCTGTTAACAGTGGCAATACACATTTTTCTTGCATCTCTGAGATCACACTCACAGATCAAGCTTCTTTTGTGAAAAAGCAGTGACGGATTACTATTCTGGGCACCCCTTTAGAAAAAGTGACAAATCACTTTTAATTCCTTAGATATTCATTATCATAACACTAATCCATCTGGCATTAAGGAAGGAATAATATTCAGGCCTGTATTCTTTCCTTTGCAATTTAGTACAAGTCTTGAATAGCTTTTGAGATCTTATTATCAGAGATCCCCAGGTACTTTCATAACACATAAAATACTCCAAAATATTAAAGTGTCACTAATGTCTCAGCATTTTTATAACTCAACTTGAATATTACAGCATGAAGTTCTTCAGATAAGATTTGGCCTTTCCAACAGCAGTGGCACTTGATAACATCATTACTCCCCATCAACTCCAGAAACTGTCAAAATTCCGTGCTGAGCATAAATGTTTGCTAAACTAAAGGAAATAACAGCCTGAAGCAATTGATACTCCATACCGAAACTCGCTCTCCAAGTAGACCTGTAGATCTCAATAGCACCTTCCAGCACCTAAAGGTGGCCTAGAAAAAAGTCAGAGAGGGACTTCAGAGAAGGGAACATCAAATAAGAGGGAATGTTTTTAAACTGAAAAAGGGCAAGTTTAGATCAAGTACTAGAAAGAAATGCTTTGCCATGTGGGTTGTGTGACACTGGGAGAGGCTGCCCCAAAAACTGTCTATGTCCTACTCCTGAGAGTATTCAAGGGCAGCCTGGATGAACACCTTCCTGGTCTGGTGGAAGGTGTCTCTAAGGTCCCTTCCAATTGAAGCCATTCTCTGTAGGAAGTTGTAATTTTAAGGCACAAGTTGCGAAAAACACTGCTCCAACAATGACCAGAAATATATTTATTAAACATGTACATATGTTTAAATAAAACTTCAATTCCTTTTAAGGTTATGAATTAAGAACTATGGTAAAATATTACAGATCTAAGATCTATATCCATATATCCTTCCTCTAAAGACTGACTGGAAGCAATCTGAGAAGGGTAAACCTCCCCTAGATGTGGCCAAGGGCCAAGAACAGGAAGGAGTGAGTTACCGAATTGTAGCAACAGTTTCAAGGCAACAGTCCAGACTAGAAGAAGGAAAAAGAAATACAGCAGAGAAGGAAGGTGTCAGATATTTAAAAGAGCAACAAAATTAATAAAAGAGCAACAAATCTAAAGAGCAACAAATGGAATAAAATTTTATTCTACAAAATAAAAAAAAAATCAAACAGGCAGTCAGTGGAGGGCTGAAAGAATGAGCAGGAGTTGGTTACAGCAGCACAGGAGTTACTCTAAGAAACAGAAACGGAAGCAGAGCTACAGGAAAACAATTGAATTTGAGATATTGAATTTAAGACACCAGTGGTCTAACAGAATATATTAAATATATAGTCAAAACACAAAACTTCTCAAGTGTTACTGGGAGGTCTAGAGGAATATATAAAGCAGGGAATATCAAAGTTAAAACGCTGTCTTTCCAAGAGCACATCTAAGAGAACACATATCTATGTGGGAAATCTTATCATCAAAATTAACCAAAAAAACCCAAAGCAAAATCCAACAAAAGCAAAACTAAAACCCCACAAATGGGCAGCAGCCAGGTATTTTGGCTTCTTAAAGTTTGATAAAGTTACGCCTTACTAATTGCTCTTTGCTTAACCACAATTCAGTATGTAAATAATCCCAGTCATGAGGAATTAATAATTCATAAATCATGAAGTTAAAACTAATTTTCCCATGTCTGATTTTCTTTAAAAAAATACATTATACACAGTGGAAATGAAAATGGCTCAAGCTGTTTTACACTGACTAAATGTATTCATGTTTTCTATAGAGCACTCTCTCTTTGTAAGAGAACTGTTAAGTCTTATTAATATTATTATTTAATAAGATTAGTAAAAATTAAACTCCATCATTTTAAAAACCGAGAAACATGCTTCCCTTTGTTTACAGGTAATTAGGTAATTTTAAACCAGCACACAGCAAAAGAAATTAATTAATGGGGGAGGAGGGGATAGGATGACTAGAGAGAAGCTGATTGGTACTGCATGAGAACTAAGGCACAGTGCTATTCGGTATATTCCAGTTACGTAGCAGTATCTAAAGTACGGAGAATTTGAAATGCACAGAATTTTGCAAAGCATTAACTGCCTTTCCTGTGAAATAAAACATTTAAATCCTGTATTACAAATGAGGAAATTGAGAGATTGTAAGATTTTCACAGAAACTTTTCAGGTATATTTATAAAACACAACATTGTGAGTCAGTGACGTATCCAGCACTGGAGTGCAGAAACTCCCAGCACTGAAATAAGATGCAGAATAGTATCTGCAATTATCTAAGGAATTAGTTCTTATGTTGCACATTTTGTTTCTCTAAAAAGCCTTTGATATGCGACCAGTGTTGGACTATGTGACTTACGGATGCTTACATGCAGCAAGTGAAATGTATATGTAACTGCTGAGGGCCTCATGCTGGTTTCCCCTAAATCACAGAATGGATTCAACCTAAGACTTTGTGCTTAACTACAGTCTGCAAAAGGAGAATCCAAATTACTCAAATCATCTACTCCAACACATACTAAGAAATGCACATACTGAAGGCTGCAGGACAAATTGACAGAGCCAATCACAAGCAGAACATACTTCTGCAGTAAAGATTTGGCAAGTACATTAAACACGTGGAAAAGTCACTGAGCTGAAAAAGCCGAGTGCACAAGAAACATTTTTACACCATTCTGAGACGAAGGACCACAATCATTCATTAGCGACAGAGCAGCCATTTATGTACTCGGGACTCAGACTCAGCCTATGTGAAGATCAGATTCCTTCAACTCAAACTCCAGTTCAGAGAGGCATTTAACCATGTACTTAACACTAAGTGCACACACATGCCAATTCTTATTCATCAAAAGTTCACCTGTACACTTAAAGGTGATAGAGGATTGCATACTTTGGCATTTGAACATGGTGACCAGGCAGGTCCTGCTCTCCCTACTGCCGCTTGTTGCAGCTTTGCAGCCGAGGAGGGCAGGCCCTGCCCTGCACTGGGAGCCTGGGCAGTTGAGTCCACACCCCTCCCCTTTCCCACCTATAATTTTGCTATAATGTGCTGGAAGAGTCCTTTCATTAATATGCTTTGTGGGTCAAAGTACAAACAAATACTCTCAACTCGTCCACCACCTGAGTCTTTAAAGGAAAATCCCTTTCATTCACTGCAAGAGACTCTCAGGTAGAGAGACACATTCTTCACCTATCAGCAGTGTGGGGCACACTTGACTTACACACTGAGTAATAGCCTTGATTCTGGTGTATATGACCAGCAACTCCCGATCACTTAAAGGTGACTCCTAAACCTTCAATCATCACACTGGTTTATGGGTTGCAGGTTTTGGCTTGGGTTTTTTGGTTTTGATTCTTGGTTTGGTTTTTATTGGGTTTCGGGGTGTTTTGGGATTTTGTTTTGGTTTATGGGGTTTTTTGCTTCTTTTTTTAATCCTTTTGGTTTGGTGTGGGGGAGGTAACCACAAGGAAACAGAAAAACACCCCAGGACTTCAGCCTGGCATTAGTCTCTCATTATATAAACATAAACAGGCATTGATTAAGTTGTTCCTGAAATTGAATTTGTGCAGTTAACCAACATTAAAGTCTGGTACAAATGAATTTGAACAAGATACCAATATTTCCACTAAACATTCTATTTCAAGTACAGTGTGAGAGGGTAATCAGTTATGTGAAAGTACACCCCTACAGAACACCCAGATGTGGTCAAACTGAACATAAAACTAATGACTGTAACTCATTAGGTTGTCAGTGAAAGCCTGTGATAGCAATTGATTAGACTAAAGCCATGTGACTGCCCAAATTATGTGAAGACACCAGGGTACAGAGCATAAGCCATTTAACTGGATAACAGTCAAAAATACATCCTTGTTTCAGTCTTAGCTTAGTGAAGAGCTGGGTGAAGCAAAAAAAATCTTAAGAAATAAAAAGGAAGTGCATCATATTCTGATACTGTGTGTCATACAGTGCCTTTCTTGTAACACTTACCTATTTACCACTATTAACCTGCCATTTGTGCAAGATCATCCTCAGTCAAGAAAATAAATGTCAGACTTTTCTTGAAAGACCTCTACATTCTTGTTTTGACATACCAGTTGGTCATACTAATTTGAAGAAAATACTGGTATAGCCACATTATCTTGAAAATTTATTTTTAGTCTTTCTACCTCTACTACCTCAAGTCAACTCTATTAATTACAGTGTTTTCTCAGTAAGAACTTTGCTGTTACAAAATCAGAAATGTAATTTTCAAAATTATTCAAGTAGTATAGGATTACAAATCGAATTTCTGCTATGGTAGAAACACAAACACCTCAGAATTGCAGCATTTTTTTTAAAAAGGATTTTGCTCTATTCAGTACTATAAATGTAACAGCATCTATAAGAAAACAAGCAAATCTAAAGCATCTAAAACATTGTATATAATTTTAAAGATAATATTTGCTAGCTTCCTAATCCAGACGCATTTTTGGAATTTTGATAAAATACTTCAGCTTAGGCATGGCCGCCTTCTTTTAATAAGGCAACCAAGAGAGATTTCTCTATACTTAACACCTTCAATGCTGATAGACTGCTCACCAATCTCCTGGCACCATGGTTCCCAAGAGGGACTACATTCAAAGGAAGCAGTATCTGAGGATTCTCACCACAGATATTATGTCCTAGGTGTACCTGGTGGAAGTCTATCAGCATTAGAAAAGTTAATTAGTCAACTGAGAGCTGGAATCTCACCAGGCTAATTTTTGCTGTCAGGGATAATGATAGATTTTTCAAGCCTTAAACCAACAATTGGTGCAAAAGATCAAC
This sequence comes from Chloebia gouldiae, assembly GCA_003676055.1. NCBI lineage: Eukaryota > Metazoa > Chordata > Aves > Passeriformes > Passeridae > Chloebia > Chloebia gouldiae. Next base: position 8,828,620 of record QUSF01000014.1, on the reverse strand, counting down.
TCACTAATGATTGTCAATTAGTCGTGTGACTGTTGACTTCATTTTTCTGCCTTTGAAAAACATGTCATACTCATTCAACAACAGCCCACGCCACCTGTATTTTGCAGCTGTGAAAATACAGATATTCCAAATGAATCCCTAGAGACACCAGAGCCAAATGTTTTTCAGTAAACAGTAAAAGCCTTATCATTGTAGTGTTATTAACTATGTTAATTTGTCTAGCAAAGCACAGTGCAGCATTCATAACTGCAGAATAACACAAACATTTCTGACAATAAACTAAGTCGTTCATTGTATTTGCTTATAGCTATCTTCACACAAGGACTAAAAACAAGGTTTCAGTTAGAAAACTGAAGGTTCCCTCTCAGAACACTGTCATCCTCAACAGACATGACTGCATCAAGGCAGAGTTTGTATGTTCAGGTACATAATCTATAATTATGTAGCTGTTGCAGTAGCAGAAGCGGTGGAGAGGGTCTGTAAAGGAGAGCAACACTTTACAGAAAGCAATTCAGGTATGAGAAATTTAGCTTCATCCCAAATGAACACAGCCTGTACTTTAGCAAGTATTTCCTTTCACAGGAAAGAGCACATTTCAGTCAAAGATTTCAAAGCATCACCTCACTGTATAATCTCGGCAACAACAGCCCAGGAAGTAATGGGCAATTCTTGAAGTCTTCCTAATAAATAAGCACATGCTTATCCAAAGTAAATAGAAGGCTCTACTCCCACAGCAAATTCTCAAATTGGTGTGAAGTTTTCCCCTCATATTAATTTAAGGTGGGCCTCAAACTGAGTTGTTTGATGGAGAGAGTAGCTTTGCCTCCACTCTATCCCTGCCACTCCCACATGATTAGAAGAGGAATCATGTAGTCCTAATAACAGCAATACCTTTAGCAAAATCTCTGCTACTAGAAATCCAGTCAGAATCAAACTGGATTTTTACCCTTCTTTCACATTGAGTAGTGTATGTTGTTAGCAAAACAGACACAGAAATAACACAGCAGCATTTAACTGATAATGCTGAACACTGAAAACTTAGTTTTATGTGCAAAAAAAAACCACACTATGGATCCAGGTTCATGCAGGGAACTGTACAAGCCCTCCTTGATTCCTAATCCTTTTAGTCCTTTTTATCATCCTACCAGGCCCCCAATAAGAAATCTCAACTACAAGTAGTTTAGCATCCTTTTCCATATTTTTTTTAGCCTTGCATGGCAAGGTCAGTCATTTCACATAAAAAGGAACAGGTTCTCTTCCATCTCTCTGAAGCTGTTATTGATGGATACAGAAGGTCTGGCTAAAAGCCTTGTACACTGGCTTTCATGGTCACAACCACTCTGCCTCAGCCCTTGTTACTTGAAAAAGGAACAGAAAATGCAAGGATCAGGCCCTCATGACACAGTATGAGGCTGACAGATCTATTTCCCAGATCTTACAGACAGGAGTAACAAGTTCCCAAGGGACTGCAGGAGGACCAGTCAGACAAAGCCCTAGTGAACAGGCACACACACCACACTTAAAACATGAAGCTCTGAAGGTTCTTATAATATATTGCAATGTGCCTTTCAGAAAATTTACAGAGATGGCTATTGAGGCTCTACAGAAAAGAAAATATCAAGATATGCACAGATCTAACATGCCTTCCTCACCTATCTGGAGAAAATTACTTTCCTAGAGAACTTGATCATTATTTCAAAAAGGAGAAAATTTTAAGCAGACTGTTAACATAAGATCCCTGTGACTTCATTCAGAGGATGAAAATTGATAAAACTTTTCACTGTCTGATAGATGGAAAAAAAGGCCTTGGGAAGATGAGCAACCAGTTAAGTTCCCCTCATCTATCACTGGTTCTGAAAGGAACCAAGTTGTAACACTAATTTATTTACCATTAAAATCTAAGTAATTTAAATACATAGAAAAGTGGAGGACTTACTTTAATAGTTCAGTAAGAAGCTACATTATCACTCAAGTGTTAGGAACTTGTTGAAAAATTTTTTTTTAATTATTCCAGCCAATAAAACGATACTCAGATTGCAGGTGTACTTTTAGCTAATTTAATATTTTTAAATACGCCAGATTTCTCATAAAACTCCGAGTTTTAAGGTCACAATCTAAGCATATCACACCATAAAAAGCCTTGCTTGTAGAGCCACACCAGTCTCAGCCTGTGCTCCCTCTCCTAAAGGATTTCTTTTATGGTTACTACTTTCCACGGTCCTTCCTACAGATCATAATTGTTTTTCATCAACACTTCTCTCTTCTCCTCTCCTCATGTGATCATCTGTTCTTTCTACCAATAGTCTTCAACTTTTTCCCTGTATTTCAAACCCCTGCTCCAAAGCAAGTAAATACTAATTATTTAGTGTGTCAGAATTAAGGAGTGTCTGATATCACTCTGAGTAAAAGCTAAAATTTAGAATTAAGAGGTAAAAAAGGTATTCATCTCAATACATAAAACCTGGCATGAGAAAACTCCCACTGTGAAGTTGTGGACACTCTATACAATGCATAACAATATCTAGGAAGAACAAGAGGTAATCTTAAAACATAATGCTTGATTCTACCTTTACTGATAACTACTAAGATTCATTCAGAATGAAAACCTAGACAGACAAAATTCATCACAATAGATAATTTTCAAATTATCATACTTGGTATTTGATGAGCAGTTTTTGAGCCTCACCAAATTGCAAGTTTCCCATCAGAAAGGGTTAGGCCTGTTTACTTATTTAGTAACAACAGCTGAATGGATGGTGCAATTTCCTGATTCTGACAGCTGGCACACATAAAAAAACCAACAAAACCCATGACAGATCTAATAAAAATCTCAAGAAGTGATACTGCCCCCTCTTACAAAAAGGCTATGAAGGCCAACCCTCCAAAGATGTTGAAAAGACACTGCTCAATCAGATTGAGCGCTCTAAATATTTAGCAATTCCAAAAGAAAAAAAAACAAAACACAAAGTACCCAGATCCCATCACATATCATGGTCTAGTAATTAATGTATTCTATTTCTGTATAAATCATCACAAAGCAAGTTGATGCTAAAGCAACTTTTTAATTATAATTTTTCTCAATTTCCCACATGGAAAAATAATTTTCAGTGATCTTAAAATTAGTATTCAGAGGTTACAGGCTGGAGTGTAAGTTTTTCTAATTCAGGTCCTGACTTGAGAGCAATGAATGACAGAAAGAATCTTCTACCTGGTAATGAATTCTGTTCACCAGAATTCCCATGTTGATTTTTTCCACCAATTTTCTTTTTATTATTTATTTTTCAGAAAGCACGCTCCTGGGAGTAGAGACTGCATTCTGATTTATGGCCACATGAAAAAAAAAAAAACGTGATTCCATTTTAACTGGGGATTTCCATCCTGCTTGGGGACTGAAATGAAGTAACTTCATTTGTATTTGCTCAAGCAGGCAAAGACAGTAAGCTGACCAGTAAATGTAACAGTGCCAGTTCAATTCCTAACTTCCGTATGTATATTTCAGGAACAAGGCATGCTGTAATTAAGCCTTTTTTTCTTTCTTTCTTATTTTACATGAAATCTGGAGCTAGGCTAGACAACATATCGTATGGGAAGGAGAGAAAAAAAATTTCATGCCACTGGAATTCTGTCTCAGTGGGGGTCGAGAGCTTGACTGTTCTTTCATTGTTGCTATGCTGCGTGCTAAGATGGCTGTTAAATATTTTATCAGCTAAGACTAAAACCAAGAAATGTGCTGAAAACAAGAGTTGAATGATCTCTACTTTGAGTCTCACATTGTGTAGATACACAAGCAGGTTTTTTCGTTTTTTTGGTTTTTTTTCCACCCCTGCTTTTTCTATTTTCATTTCTCTCAAATACCTCCCCACAAAGCAGCTACTCTGAGGGTTTTCTTTTCCACAGCAGCAGCTGTGGTACAATGCACGTTATCAGGGCTGACAGTTAACCGAAGTAAACATAAGGACACAGCAGCATTAGGGTTGTCAGTCTGAAAATAGAATTTCGTTGCAATTCTCTGCGTGAGGTCTCAGAACAGCCGATGGCTGAATTAAGAACAGTGCTTTTGCAGATCTTATAGGGCTGATGCATGTGACTATCCCCCCTCCCTCTGTCACACTAGAGGCTTAGAGGATAGAAAATCATGCAATTATCTGTGCATGTATGTATGCATGCACAGCAAAATATTTCTATTCTCAGGTTCTAGTTTTTCCTTTCTTCTGCCAGCTCTTTTCAGTGACTCCCTAACACCAAATACTCTGTTTTAGGTGTAGTGGATGGCCACAATAACTAAGCAATGCTCTTTTACCACCTCACAGCCCACACACACCAGAAATCCCCTCTAAAAATTGCTGTTCTGCAGCAATGAATAACTTCCAGCTATGAATTTGCCTTTGCTTTCCACTGTCACCTGCTAATAACAGTGTTTTTACCACCATCTGCAATATTGAGCTCTTCCTGTGGTTTCTCTCTGCCATTTCTACGAATTTGACAAATAAATCACATTTCTTGGGCAGATGAAATGAGAAAAAAAAAAAAAAAACGGGCCCCGCGTTCCGGGCCGTTCTTTGTTTCGGGGAGTTTACATGACAGATGCGTGTCTCCTAACACCCATCAGCGGAACCAGCCAGAGCCGCGCTGCGGGGTTGAGCGGCACAGAAGGGGATGGCAGGCGGGACTGCGCTGGTAAGCCCGTGCTGGAATGGCTCCATCTTTGTTTCCCAAGGCGGAGCCATTTCCTTAAGAGCAGACGGCTTTGGATCAGCGCAGGCGGCGGAGGCAGCGAGCGCCGCGCCCGGCTGGGCAGAAGCGCTGGGCGGGGAGCTGCCCGCGCCGGGGCCGCGGTGTGCTGCCGGCGATGGGAAGGCACCGATGGTGCCCGGCGAGCGGAGCCCGGCAGTCCCCAGCTGCCACCGCCGCTGTCACCGGCCCCGGGAGCCGCAGCACGGCGGCTGCGGCACCGCGGGACGGCTCCGCGCTCCGCGCGCCCGGTCCGCGCTCCGTGAGCCCGGTCCGCGCTCCGTGCGCCCGGTCCGTGAGCCCGGTCCGCGCTCCGTGCGCCCGGTCCGTGAGCCCGGTCCGTGAGCCCGGTCCGTGAGCCCGGTCCGCGCTCACAGTGACACCGACAGCCCGAGGGCCGCCCGCCCGCCGCTTCTCCGCGGGGTTTCACGTATTGAGATACACCCCTTCCGAAGATGTAATTGATTTCATTCACCAGAGGAAACACCAGCTTCTCTATCGATTTTTACATTTGCTGAATTTATTTTGTTTTCTTCCTCTGTGCGATACCATAAAATGTTACTAAAAAGGTGGTGTACATCAAACAGAAAATTATTTGTTTTCCCCTAGAAGGACTAATTTTTAAAAACCGCCATATTTTAAACATGTCGCTCAATGGCAGGGAGAGAGGTTATTTAGCATCACAGCCATTACCCGATGCTCGTTAGCAAGTTGTTTATGGGGCTGCAGAGCGCAGGGCAGAGGCTTCTCTGCACCTTTCCCGCATTCACCATTTCTTTTACAGCCTCACCAGCCTCCTCCAGCATTTCACTGGGAGGGATCAACCGTCTATTAGATTAAGATTTTCAGATGTATTTTAAACAGTAAACAAATTCCATAAAGAAACATCTATAAAAACTAACAGTGCTATAAAAAAATAACATTAATAAGACTCTGCTGAATTAAGTAGGGTAGTGCATACCTGTTGTTCTGTTAAGAGGTTTTTTTCAATCAAAACCTGATTAGAAATTTGCTCACAGTACAACAGTGGTGTCAGGATACTTGAGTAATTGTTCAAGTATTTCTAAGATGAATTCAACAACAAAAAACCCAAACAAAATAGATGTCAATTGAAAGCTTTAGGTGCTTCTGATTAGACCAAGCAGAAACAAATTTTGCTATCAACTAACAAGCATACTGAATATGAAATTTAGAGGACATTTAAGGTAAAATCTACCAGAGGTCTGAGACCTACAGAATTTTCAAGCCAATTAAAAATTTAAGTTAAGCAAATGTTTTAACATGATATAATACTGCATAAAGCTGATTTTTTTTCAAATGTGTAAGAAAACATTTTTAATTTCTTAGACTGCATACCTTGACATAGAAATAGACAAGTACATTTTTTACAGATTTTTTGTAAGGTAATTTCCTCTCTTGACACTTTGGGCTTCTGGTGGCCATGTTTTTTCATCTGATAAAAATTTTGACATGTAATTATGATCTCACAGAAAATAAAGGATATTTGACCACTGTATTGAATAAGCTAATAATCCACTCCTACACTTTGAACAAAATATAGGGAATTCAGCAAAAATTTATTCTTCAGTAAAAGTAGTATTTTGTATCAAACACAAAAACAGCTCTTATGATACCTTGTAGGAATGCAATTTTTGCAAAATACTAACTTTTGAAAATTCCTTTCTTATATTTCAACTATATGTATACATAAAAACAAATACACTTTACCTGTGAGATATTTCAAAATGAGGTCTTAATAGTAGGTTTTAGATTTGGATATTCTGTGAGATTCCCGCAGCTTCTGCATCTATTGCTGCAGCTAAGGTGAAATACCTTGGGGGTCTGTGTCTCAGTGCCACATTTCCCATGTTTCACTTCAAAAATGGGACTGTTCTTATTAATTTCCTTGAACTCTCCTGATTCATAATGTGATCTGCATGTACCAGGGGGTTTAATTTTAGAATATTTGTTGTTGGTTTTTTTTTTTGGGGGGGGGGGGGGGGAAGAAGACTTAGCATCCACACCATCACAGAAATGAACTGGTAAATTTCAATTTATACATGACCTATTCTAACACAGGTGAAAGAGTATTCAGGTTAGAGGGTTCAGGAGGTTCTTGATATTTGTTCCCTGTGCATGTTTATCCCATACCAGAGCAATACTGGGCATCCTTTTTCTCTGCTCAGCCTGAGGCTGGATACTATTAAATGTGGTCTGCAGTGAAACACCTGAAGTCATTGGAATCTTTCTGAAATATACCTTAATATTTTCAAAATTCCCAGAAGTTCAAGATTTGTTTCTAAAAACAGCTATTAGCACAAGTGTCTATGAACACAGATCCTTAACCACCACCTACTGGTGCAGGGCACACACACAGCCAACATATTTAATACTATGTTGAACTCCAAAGTTATTAATTCAAACAGTCCAAAGTGTTAAGAAAATACTTTCAAACCATTAAGAACTGCCATTTGTAAGACTTTGCAATCTGCAAGTGCTTCATGTAAAAAGCTGTTATGCTTCTATTATCAATACGCCTCAGGACTTAATAAAGCAGGCATTTCAAAACACAGCATATTGAAATGTGGCATTTTCATTTAAGCGCTTACATGTTACTGAACAGAGGGCAATGTAAGGAAGAAAAAGTGAAAAATCTAGCAGGAAGGTCATTTTCAAAATTAAGAATCTGTATTGTTGATGTTGCTGGTCAAAAGGTGCCCCAAACCATGTAAAATTGATTTTGTTTTTTAGTACTAATGATCAAAATCTAGGGCACAGGCTCTGAATTAATGATCAGTTGGGTGGAGCTGATTGTATTAACCTCAGGTGCTCATTAATCCCTACAACTACTTCCATCAAGGTCATTAATGCTATTAAAAGCTAAATATTTACCATACAATTATGGGGCTTTGCCTTATGAAAGACTCTCAGCAGAAACTCATTGATTTTAGTTGTGTAGGTGCACTTTCTGGGGTCCCAGTAATGCATCTACAACTTGAAAGGACTCACAAAAATTGTTGCCACGTTTTCTTATCTTGTCATGATATTAATTAATTTTACGGATTGGGTCCTGGTATATCTAAATATAGACAAAATGTGCACTTGCAGCCAGTACTTGTTATTTACACTGACATGCACAGGTAGCAGAGCTGGCAAGGACTCAAAGCCATTCTCAGCTGAGAGGCAGGACTTAAATCCATTTCCAGCTGAGACAGCCCAATGCACAAATTTTCTTTCTTTGACTTTTATCTCAAGGAGGTGGCAGGCTGTGGTTTCAGCTTGTAATGAGCACCTTTTGCTCCCACCTCCTCAGAACAGAGGTGATCACTCATGCAGTGGGAACTGCAGTCTCATTTGAAAAGTAGTAAGTAGGTGGTGGTCAGAAGAGATTTTTGGAGTTTCTCAGCTGTGCTTTGTGACACATTGCCTGTCATGCTCTGTGCTAACACAGCAGCCTCTGACAGCGTCTGTGGCCTCACTGGGTCTCCTGAGGTCAAAGCTTGAGCTCAACACCAGGCCAAGATGCAGTGAGGCCTGCAGAACACAATAAGTGTTTATTAATTTATAAACCCATCCTTCCCTGTACACTTATGCACTTATTACTAGACTGAGTGGCACAGTCTTTACATCAGAAAACATAACACATTCAATATCTAAAGTAAAAACATGAATTAGTTTTGATTTCTGCCATAATATAATTTCACCTCATGTTTCTTTTTTGCAGCTTTCTTGCTCATTGTCAAACTGAAATATAAGCAAATTATCCGTTTTAGATAGCATAGCATTGTTTTATCAGCAAAAGGGTACAGGCTGGCAATGATTTAATTAACTGTTACTCTCATCCCTAAGACCTGTCTCCTCTCTATAGTAGGTCTGAAACTCATAAGGTTTTCCTACATCATGGTTTTTACTTTTGTCTTTTGAAAGAGAAACAAGCATATCTTTACCTTCACAGAAAAGAAAACAAAGCTTGTAGGAAGCAAGCCTGAAATCGACCTCCTTATTATCCATTCCAGTTAGTTCCCCATCAGCAGCACCATATAATGTAAACTCCTTGGTAATTTCTTGCCCTTGCTACTTTAATTAAAAGGCTACTTCAAAGCCTGGCTCTTTCCATGGCAAGGATCCTTCTATTTTCAACCTAAAATTTATTCATGACTGACTACTTTATAACCATTTGTTCCTGTCCCTGTCCTTTACATTAAGTAGCTCATCTCTTTTCCCTCTCTGTTTAAACTACCTCCACTTTGTTTGATGTCCAGTCAGCTTCTTTGTCCAAAGTTAAATGAGCAATTTCTTTTCAGTCTCTTCTCACAAAGGCTTTTTATTAAGCTCATAGTAATTCTGTGTACCTGTTACAGTTGGAGTTCATCTTTCTGGAACATGGAAGAGCAAACTTGTACCCTGTGAAGTCTGCCATTATGTTGCAGTACTGAACTAACATTATTCAGTGTCAAGTGGATATACTTTATTTCTCAAACTCTAGGACTGTGTTCCTGCCCTTCTCCAGCTGTCTCTCTCATGGGTTTACAGACCAACATGCAAGTCTTGCTCTAATCCTGTAATTTCCAGCTCATAGTCTCAGCAATAGTAAAATCTCTATAAACAGAAAAAGAGAAGAAAGTTACTTTAAAAATCTCTGTGATTAGTCCTCCACTGTGTTGAAACCAGTAACTGGTGAAAAACCCTCAAATTCCAATTAAAAAACCCAAAGCAAATGCCATCTTAACAGTCAAATTCTTGATGCATTCATTACCCATAACTCATTTTTCCACACACACATAATAGCAAATTAATCTACATATCTGTAATTTTAGTAATAGAATGCCAATAGTCTAAGGCTTAGGAGAGTTTCTTTTCCAACCAACCTGGATGCTTCAGTATCTCAGGGGAAAAAAAACCCAAACAAAAACAACCCACCACAAACAACAAAACACCAAACTAATCTCTTGATTCTGTAAGCCACAATATTTTCTTTTATACTGAAGTAATGAAAAAGACTTGGCCATTTCACTGCATAAAATGACACTAAGAGTCCTTAATTAGGAGAACCTAATTTTATCAAAGTCTGTTCCTGGCAAAATTACAGCTCTGAAAGAGAAGTTTTGTGTGTATCTATTTGCATTATTTTGGTTACTCTGCTTAAGTCCAGCTTAGCTGCACTGTCAGAGACATTTTATCCAGCAAATTTGCCTGCTAGGGTCAGTGCTTCTCTAAAAGTAGATTTGCAGTGTTATATAGAGTCTTGAGTTTGGCTACATCAAACCTTCAATCAATTCAAGTTTGTTTTCTGTACACAAACCATTTGTATCACTAAAATTACCAATGGGAAAAGAAACCACCATAAATTGTCATATGCCACCCTTTGTAGGCATGTGGGGCACAGGAAGATTTTTGGGGGAAAAGTAAGTTTGTTTGGTCCTTTGTAAACTAAATGAAGCCTCACAAGTGACACACAGAGAAGCAATTTTATACTAGCAGAAAAACTGTCACAGGTTTCTTTCATTTTAGAGCAATGAACAAGAAAAGCAGCAATTTGTACCCACAACTAGCATCTGTCAGTCACCATTGATTTCCTGTACTCCTCAGGTAGCACCATTGTAGCCAGCATGAGACTGCATGGTAACAACCCTGACCCTTTCATGTCAAATACACAATTTAGCTGGTAGGCTGCTCTCAAGTTTTCAGCCAAATGAAATCTCAGTATCTCTGTACTCATCCCGTTCACATTTGGCTAATTCAAACACGAGGAAATGCAGCCAAGATTTTCAAAGGATAAAGAAATTGTTTAAAGTTATAGTTGAGAATATTAAACCTGTCTGCATGTACAGGCATTTCATTAAAAATAAAATCTCTGAGAAAAAAACAACTCTACTTTTCCTTTCTTCAGAGATTCACAATCATCTCAGCATTAACATCAGTGTTCTATTTAGCAATGATGTAATTGGGAAGTAATTGTTAATATTTCACACATGCTGCAGAACATTGAGGCCTTCTTCATAAACAAATTAAGGATAAGCAAAGTGACTAAACAGAAAAATACAAACATTCATTCTCATTAGGAACTGTAAACAAGGTTTGAACATGAATGCGATGTGTGCTATGAGAACTCCTCCTGTCTAGAGACAAGACTGCCAATGAATTCCTCTCTGACAACTATTGAGGAATATAATGTGCAGAGTACTGTCTTGTTAAAAAACCTCCTAATATCAAGTTGGTGTTGCTATAACATCAAAACAATTCTGTCATTTTTCCACAACTAAGGACTTGAAAATGAGGACAAAATGAAACTGAATAACAACAACAAATTTTTCTAACCAAACACACTCGGCAAAGCACACATTTATAGTGATCGCCCATATTGGTATAAATACAACCTTCTTCAAAATTCTAGTGAAAAAAAAAATCACTAGAATATTCACTTATTTCCCTGAAAAGCCTTCCTCCAATACCCTTCCTTCCAGCACCCCTTTTGTCAGAGACAGCACAAACTATTTAGCACATCAGGTAAGATACAGGACAGGATGAAGAAGCACAGAGCTTATGGAAGTGTAGTTTGAATAACAGAGTAATTGTTTGCAGCACAGTAGACTGATTGGCTGCTACTCCCCAGCACTTCCCCCAATCACACATTATGGAACCATCATATGCTAACAGGTTTCTTCAGTCTTATATCAGGATGTAGACACCACCACTGGTTTCTAGGAACCCTCACATATAAAGAAGAAAGCAAATATCTTCAATACCTCAGCTAGACATGCAGGTCAAAAAGAAACATTCAGCACAATAAGGCTATACAGATCTCTTGAATATCTATACCAGAACAAGTGAAACTGGAAAGAAAACATCTATTTAGATACTGTGAACACAGAACAACATGAGCAGGATATCTGGCAGATAATACAAGGTATCCCTATGTAATTGAGTCACTCACTGCAAAAAAAAAAATGAAAGAATGTAGGAATTTGAATCATTCTCTGCCATGACAGCATCTCTTATCTGTGGGTATTCCACTGCAATTTCAGCAGCTACCCCCAAGGATCAGCCAAGTCTAGCAGCTTTCAGGAGGAGCTACAACACAAAGTGCAAGCAGGAAAAAGATTTTCACTTTAAATACCCAGTTCCCTGAGGCACTCCTGAGAGGACAACTACATTTATGATATTGTAGCCCTCCCTGCGCTCACCAGTTACATACTATTCCCACTGGAAATTTAATCACTATTTTATGAAGTACAGGATAAGCCACAGAGCATCTCATATCTATGTCATCTAAGAACCAGCCCTGTAGACAAGTTTTCAAACAAAATGCTTTATGTCCTTGTCAGCAAGAACCTTATCATTCCAGTAACACCTTACTTCATACATTGCTCCAACAGTGAGATTTCAGGTACTGGTGTGGTACAAACAGCTTCATTCACCTTCAGTAAAGGCTCAGTATAATCCAATCTTGGACTGGCTGAGGCTGGAGAGAAACCTTTGAGTGTTGTGTAGTCCAAGCATGCCACGACCTCAGTCAACAATTGTTTTGCAATGACAGCAGCCAGCTTCCTCGCCTGCTGGGGTAGTATCCCATCAAGTCCCGTGGATTTTTGGACATCCAGCTAATTTAAAAGTTCCATAGTATGCTCCTTTTTCATTCTAGGGAAAGGCTACCTTCCTCCAGACTTTGAGTGATTTGAAAGACCTTTGTCCTGAACATTGGCCTTGCCAGTGAAGACTGAAGCAAAGGGAACATTGAGTACCATGTCTTTTGCATCCCCTTTGGTGTAACAGACATGCTCTGGTCCCAGCCCTTTCTCTTGAAACATTTTCTTCACAATGACAGTTCAATCTGTGGAAAGCAGTCAAGCCATTCAGTAAGGCCTGGAGGAATTTGTGTAGGACAAGACAAGCTTATGTCTATAGTTTGAAATGAAGCTCACTACAGAGCACTTCTCTGTTATATCACTTTCCATTGCAGCATATTTTCACACTCTCTGCTCAGGTCTTTTCAGCTGCTTTGTCCCAACTCCTCAGTGGAGTATCCCCGACCTGGCCTTCCAGTGATTCCCCAAGCCTACAGGATATTTTCAGCAAACAATGACTATAGCAGTGCAAAAAGAAAACTGTAGCAAGAATAAACATGCTCAAATCACCAGCCAGTCCTGACCAGACAAAAAGGGCCTGTGTTTGAAACGGAGCAGTTTCTCTGATCCTTCTCCCTACCAAAAAACAACACCTCTTCAACATAAGGGGCCCTAAAATTTCCATTGCTCTGAATCTTCCTAGCCACTTGACTGTCACATTTTGGCCATGTGGATTTTCTCTTTTGTGAATCCAAAGCTAGTGATCTGTGCCTACCAGGTTGCTTAAGAGACTAAAATCCGTTTGGGCTTCTGATTTTTATGTAGGTATGACAAAAAATGCACAGATACACATGTATAAATACACACATATACATTTTAAATATCAGAATCACATTCCCTGCATCCCAGCTGATCACTTTATTCATCAGGAGCACTTGGGATTGCACGGAGGCCATCTAAGTATAGAAGTTTTACATAGAATAGTGCACTACAGCAGTTTTTACACTGTCTCCTATCTTAATGCAATCTCTTATCCTTTTCTGTCATAATCTATGGGCTGAATGTGCTCTGCAGGAAAGACATTTTTTTTCACTATATATCTTTGTAGAACCTTTAGTAAATTCAACTCCCAAAGTTGGTATTGCCTAAAGCACCTTTTCCAGAAATAATAAAATACTGTTTCTCACAAAACAGGATGAAAATGACAGAGGAAAAATAATCAGTCTTGGGTCCCAAAATTTAATTTTTTTTCAAATTATGCCAGAATTCTCTACCTGTTCTTTATGTGAAGTCTTTCGACATCCTGATATTTTAACCTCCAATAAATCTTTGCTTTTGTTGTTTATCTTCCACAAGATTTTTCTGAGCTTATCTATCCACAAGACAAATAAACTCAGAATATGGAAGACTATCCATTTTAGTTCCTTTTATTACCAGAATTAGTCTTAACAAGGTCTGCGCTTGGCATATAATTCTCCTTGATTACAGTATCACAGGTACAGAGAGCAAGCTGCATATTCCAGGTCACAAAACCCACCAGTACTTTGAGCAGTTTATCTGTGTGTATATATTCATGTTGCTTTATTACAACACAGTTTTAAATCATAGTTTTCAAACTAAGTCCTTATTTTCACTCCAAGTAATGACCACTAAACGGATAAACCATTTTACAGAACACAGTCCCTTGAGAGAACAGTCCTTTTTCCTCAACATTTTCAACTAATTTCCCACTTGAAGTTTCACATGTGAAGAATTTACTTAGTTTAAAAAATGTTTCACACATGAGTTTGCTCATTATCTGAGGTCAGTCAGACCTCACCTAATTGACTGACACAGGTCAGTCTCAATACATAATTGTCCCTTTTGGCTTTGAAATGGATCTAATCTTATAAAATTCACAAATCAGATTGTTACACCGAATTGTTCCTTTTCACTTATGTTCTTTTATATGTCATCCTCCCATACTTTTCTTCTGCCCTTTCTTGTCATCTCATCCTAAATCATGCCAGAAATATATTTCCCTTACACAAAATAGATTCTATTTTATTTCTGGATTTAAAATTATTTCTAAGGAAAGGGGAAGCAAATCTTGACTAAAGCACATATTAATGGTGCAGTGCAGCTAAGTCATGTATTGCATGCTGCTTGTTTTCTATAAGGCATCAGATATTAAAGTTCAACTTTCGCTTGGATTCTGTGGTTTGAGATAATCTATTTCTGCAAGGAAACACGTAGACAGTGTCAGGTGAGGGTCTTTATGGTCTAACTGAAATAACAATCAAGCAAGGCTTTATAGAAAAGCCAAGTATTGACCACAAGAAAAAGGCAAGAAATAGCAGCTTGTAAGGGCTGACAGGAAGCCTAGCTTCCCTTACCACTTAGTTGTGTGTATGAAAAGGTCAGAACTGTACTACAGAATTGTTCCAAGTCTTTCAGACAAAATAAATTAAAAAATGAAATAAACTAACCTGGTTTTCCTCTCTTCAAGCATTTCAGCTTATCAGTGCTAGTAGATGAAAAATTTACTGGCATTTTTACTGAGAGATTCTTTTATACCTAAAAGGTCCCTGAGAGGGCCACCCATTATGGGTTCACCTTCTGTGGTTGACAAGAGGGGGCACAAACAAAGTAATGGACCAAATCCTAATGTAACTTCTCTCCAGATTCTTTGTTCTGGTTCATTTAAGCATCACCCAGGACCATAACATGGCATAAGGCCCTTCATTTTCCTCTGTGGTGGGATGTGTCCTGCCTATTTTAAGTAACTCTCAGACTAGGTCATATTTGCCTTTGGCTAAAAAATTGCATCTTGTTATGCCCTCATAACTATTAATAAAATCCCATTTATTAACTAAGGATTATTCTCTGCCGAACAACAATTTCCTCTTTTCCGTCCAAGTTATGTTATCCAGCTCAAGTATAGTCAATTAAAACAAGTCTATTCATATAAACGGGGCAGATATTGCTCAACAGTGTGCAGTCTCTGTAAGCAAGGGAACCATACACTTGTCTGCAAGAGTTATGGAAAGGAGTAAAGAATTAATACAAAAATGTCTTCTAAAACTCAGGAAAAAATTACTTTAATAGAGGTCTTCCCTGTTTTTGGTTTATTTGAGGCAAGGATTGTACTTTAAATGCAGTCCATCTCCCTTCAGATTTTTTCTATATCCAATTAGCTCTTGTTTAAATGTGTCTTAGTCTACTAAGAAATAAATTAGATATGTATACATAAATTAGTTACAGCAGACATCTATTATATAATTT
The DNA here is from genome assembly GCA_003676055.1 of Chloebia gouldiae. NCBI lineage: Eukaryota > Metazoa > Chordata > Aves > Passeriformes > Passeridae > Chloebia > Chloebia gouldiae. The sequence goes on along the minus strand of QUSF01000014.1, from coordinate 8,813,060 downwards.
GCTTTTTTTGTGTAACAAAATCACAGCTATTCCATTTGATGCATGATTTCTTTGTTTCACAATCCAGAGGCAGCAACCATTAGCCAGATTCAGAATACACATTTCAATGCAAGTCTATTAGCCATCATTCTCTTACAGAGGGGGACTGTGTTTACCAGAGCTTTTGTAGTCCTCATAACATTTCTCCAGGTTTTTTACAACCATTAGTTTAAAAGTTACCTACTAGTAGAAGTCAGCTTTTATAGTTCACTGTTCCCGATCTCTCAGAGCTAAACAGTTCTCTGACAGATCTGGTTACTACTTCCACTAGTTAAAAATACCTGTGCAAAAGCGTCTTTCAAAACTGGGCTGAGTGTCTTTGGAGAAACCAACCATCTAATTATAAAGTGCAGAAAGGAATCATTATCATCAGGAAGAACCTCAGTTCACCACTGAGTGAACCTCAGTTCACACTACCTTTCCTAGCTGATTTCTTTCCATGACTATCACAAGTTTTTACATATAACGTCTTGGTTTTTTAAAGGTCAGGTAGCACATAGCACATTGAGGAAAAAATTGTCTTCTATTACTACTGTTAAGTGGAGGATCTTTTGTGAAGAGAAAGGCATTTAACTTAAGGTTGGGCTGCTGTCCCTAGTCATGCTCTTCTATGTTCCAAAGAAAGAATGAAATAAAGCCTAATGACTTTTACATCTCTCAAAGACCTTTAATTTATTAAAAAAAAAAAAAAACAACCTACGTATTTTAGACACTTATGACACTTATGTATTTTAGACACACTCAAATTTTTTTTTTTCAGGTGTTGTTTTCATATTTGAATTAAATTCAAATAATTTCAAGAAACATTCTTGCATGAAACATGAAATTGCATTCTACTTAAAAGTACATTTAGATGCCTTTATAGATAAGAAGATACTATAACTTTTCAGCTACTTGAAAGTCATAGAACTTCACTAATGGAATCAAACAGCTGAAACTTGTGGAGTAAGATCAAAATTTCAAAATCAATTTCTGCTTCTCATCTGTTAAATTTCACACATGAGGCAGGTTTTCCACTTTTGTCATTGGGAATATAATTCAAGTAATTTACATAATTCATATGCAACAAGGAATGGTCTTATAAAAACACATGCAATAAATGAATTAAGTTTAAGGTCAGAAATATTAGATTTTTACATTTGGATCTTTCAAACAGCAGAAGTTTATGTTTTTCTAGGCACATCAAACCAGAAAGAAGTATACACAGTGTAATTACCAGAGATTCTCTGCTACTGCTACACAGGACTGCTCAAAGTACTCCAATGCACTGCACAACAAGCAGAAAACATACTTAGATCAGCTTTATATAGCTTCTACACAAAATTTTTCCCTGCAGAATTCCTTATCACAGCAGCTTGTTTCCAGCTCAAAGGTGCACGGGTGGGAGCACCACACACAAGCGCACGCTCCAGTGCCATCCTCAGCCTGGGGAGTCAGCCACAGCTACAGGACAGTGCTCCCCTCCCATCATATGGCAAAGGCTTTCAGTGGAGAGAAGGAAATGCTGTGAAACTGCCGTTTTTGCTTTTGTCAACCTTCCAAAAAAGGACTTGCCAACACAAAAATGACGTACCTTGCTGACTAAAGTGTTTCCTTCAAAACCCTTTCCATACCAGCTTGCTCTAAAACCATCTCTGATCACGCTACCCAAACACTGATACAATTTTTGCTTCATCCAGGATCTTTTTTTGACCTACTTAGATCTAAAAAAAACCAACTAGAAGTTTGTTTCTTTACTCATTTTAGTGTTTATGCTGTACATTGCCCAAAACTGAGTAAGCAAACATTAATGCATCTTTTCCTTGCTGTTTGTAGAGAATGAAAATGACATTAATTTCTACTGGAATCTCTCAATCACAAGCTACTTGGAAACCTTTCCTCTTTTCACCCAATTTTGCCATTATAAAGCTAGTTAGTTAGTGTGTATGCCATTATAAAGTTAGTTAAAAATAAATATTTGACTATTGAAAGTAGTGCCCATTTTGCAGGCTTCCTGCATGCGCTGACATGGAGTGTTTGAAACTGTATCCCAGGGCTGCATCAATTATGCATTACAGCAGCTGCCATGGATCCAGCAGTGCCAGCTCTTTAGGGTAGGTAGGCTTTGCTATTTGAGCCATGAATACAGGAGTGACACACTGACAGCACCATGCCTCCCATCCAGGCTGAGTACAGCCATTAGCTATGATTCCAGTGCTGCTGCAGAATGCTCTTAAATCTGGATTTAGTCATGTTAGCCCTTCCTCAATGTCAAGAGCTTTGCATTATGTTTCATCTTAAATTTTATCAGAAAATTGGAATGCTCCTACTTCTACACCTGGGAATTTCCAGGGATGCTACTAAGAAAAACAATATCAGATGACAAAATCCCTGTCCTTGAAGCACCTTGGATACTGTGAAATGTAGCAGTAGTAACTGTACCAAAGAGCCTGGTGATAAAGCTGCTTGTGTACACAAAGATGAAAGAAAGACAGGAAAAACCTGGCAGACCAATAGAATTGTGTAACAGAATCTTACGTAAGTGGAAAATGCTTCTGGTTTTAACCAGAGATAAAAATATTTTGAATAAGATAGAGGAAACAGAACATGAATGCTAAATGCATTGTCCTGCAGGCAAAGCAGCTACTTGTAATGTACTGAATGCAAAATGCTTGAGGTGAAATACATCTTGGAGATCATCAACTACATTTATTATATTTGTATTTCCTTATGCTTTAGTATTTCTGCAAGGTCCTGTGATCTACAGTGAGAACAATCTAGTTAGAGGCCCTTGTACATACAAACCAGAATATAAAGATCTAAAAGTAAATTTCTGGAGTTCCAAAACACTTTCTTTTTGTAATTCACATTAAATTCCTATGTCATACACATTAAAAAAGGACAGGTTTAGGAGGAGAAAGAGAAAAATATCAAGAATAAGCCTGTAAAAACACAAAAGAAATCTCATTTTTCTGCTGTCTAATCCCTTTAATCCACACAACATTCTATTCTTAGCTACTATTCTTTGCAGTGCTTTTCTTATTCAGAAACCCCTTTCCAGAGCAGGATACTCACACCTAACTATGATGGCATCACACCCACAGTATTGCTTTCAAGAGAAAGGGGTGGTGTTTAATTCTCTATTTTTCATTTCCATTTCATTTTCTAGAATAACTGCTCATATCCAAGTTGGAAGCACTTTCCTGCAGGAAATGTAAGCATTTAAATGAAAGATTTGCTGTCTCTTTACTGCAGGAAGGTATCAGACAAAAAAGGAAGGTAAAATAAAAGTTACTCTAAAATTGCATATATTTACCTAAAACGTGTGTGCACGCAGTTGATGTGTACTTCTCTTTCTGTCAAGTAAAGCACCCTGTTCTCCCACCAGCACCTGTCTCATGGAGTCATCTTCTCAGCTCTATCATCATGTGCTTCTTGACCCAAGACATACGTGCCTGTGCAAGTCCCAGTTTACAAATAGCTGGGAGCAGTGCCCTCCTCATTTCTATTTACTAATTTAGTTTACAACTTTTATTTTCATGAGCAGGAATATCTAAGAACCAGGAGCTGGACAGGATTTTCTTTTCATAATAAAAAATATTTAGGTCCTAATCCAAAAAAGCACTTAAGGATGTATGTAACTTTAATTGCATTGACTTCAATGGGATTACATGGAACTATTGTGCTGGATTTGAGTATCCATGGGCTAAATTTATAGATAGCCAGCACTGTTGAACTGATCTAATTACTATATTTTAATTACTACAATAAACAGTTCAGCATTTAAATATTCAGGCTAGGACTTGCCAGTACAATAGTTTTTGCTGAACTATTCAAGAGAAACAATAAGCCTGCAACAGATTTTCTGATAGCAGATGAGCAGAACTGAGTTGACAACTGTTTACCATGCATTGGGAGTCTGAAATACACAGAGATCACTACACACATCTTCACCCAAGATGCTTATAAGGAAAGTGAGACTGATTTTGAAAGAAAATACATCCCTATACTGAGCATAACCCTCCCCCAATAGTTTAAAAATGGTCTCTTTTGGTATTTTTACATTTAGAAATTCTCAATGAGCTAACAACGTTTCTAGAGGAAAGCAAACATATATATTAGTAAAATTTTAGAAAACAAAGGATGCACCTAGCAAAAAAGGATCTTTTAACTATTTACAAGTTTTGCTTTTCAAAAGAGTATTTTTGGTGAAAAAAGGCAGATTAATTAAAACTATGAATCAATTCGTACAGACAAAGGAATGGAAGAGAACAAAAAAAAAAAAACCACAGTCTTGCCTTTTGGATTTATTAGGAGCCTGGATATTTACAGCAGATATAATTTTACACAGGACCACACAACAAGCAAATTCCTCCTTAAAGTCTTCGGCTGAAACCACTCCAGACCTGGAGGCACTGTTGAATGAAAATGGAGTGCTGTTACCAACCTCCTATTTCAGATGACCCAAAAGTACAGCAACTGAAAACCCACAGATTTTTCTCAAAATGAAGCATTATTAATTATTAATGCATACTCTGGGAATTGCTTCCATTCATATTATTTGATTGTTTTTCATGCTTCACTCACTATCCCTCCCAGACTTATGTTCAGAAATAAGCTTATATTCTGCTCATTAATTTAAGATCTGAATGAAATTTCAGAAAGACAATAGAATGTTTTTCCTCCTCCCTACAATGAGATAAATTAGTTTGAAAACTCCCAGAAAAGGTGGCTATAGAGAAACCTGTTCAAGTCACTACTGTGATTTTTGCACCAGCAATACCGTGTAATGTTCAGCAGTGACTAGACTGTGTTTTGGTTCAGGAAAGTACTGGATATGAAGCATTTTAAATGTTGAACTAGTCGAATACATATTAACAGTACTTTTTAGATTTGTAACTGATATATTATGACAACTTTTTGTAACAACAGAAATCTTAAAATGCTTCCAACTGTAAATATTGTTGGAAATACTGCAGTCACTGCTTTTGCTGCAGGTTAGCACAGATATGCCTCATACAAGTTAGTCCCAGGAGTAGCTTTACAAGATTCTCAACATGATGACACCACTGTGGATATGGGAAGTGATTTAAGTTTCCACATCTTCTTTCAGAAAGGACACTTGCACTACAAAGCTGCAGGTACAAACTTTCACTTTTGAAAGCTGTTCAGGTACTGTAACTACCTTAAAATCCCCTGGGCGTTAGCACGTCACTGAAACTTTATCAGCATTTTTAAAAGAGAAGCTGATAACAAAGTAAATTATAACTTAATCTCAACCTAAAGCTATAACCAAGAGTCTCAGTTTTAGATATTACTAAAACATATCCCATAGATCACATTGTATTTAACATTAAAGCCTACTTTATATATTGCAACATTCACACTAATTAACAACTTTAATTTTCTGAAATATGCAAACACTGCCATGCCCTTGTTACCACATTTGCCTCATTTTAGCCACACAGATTTCTTGATGGCACCATAGTAATTCGTTATTAAAAGTCCTGAAACCCTCAGGGCCACTCATTTAGCCACAATTATCCAGTTACTGAACTTCCACTTTAGATGTCTGTCTCTCACACAAGTAAAAGGAATGAGGAAATCCATATAGAAGGAGAAAGCCACACACACTGCCTTCCATCTGTTACATGGAGAGACACCAATCTGAAATCCTGGACTGGGGATTTTATAACTGCAGTTTTTTATGGATGAGACCATTGGGAACTTATGCTAACAAAAGGAACGTCACATTTGTTTGCTTTGCATTGCAAAGAAGGAATATTATCTCGCTTGAATAGTAAAGATTTTCTTTATTTCTCATTATTTTTTATTTTAATAATGTCACACTGAACGAATACAGCACAAATAGCTAAATACTCATGGCAAACAGCACTGTTGAAATCAAATGTTAGCAGGAATGACCACCTAGTACAAAGAGAATTCTCATATTGCATTATAGGTCCTTCAAGAAAAATATTTTTAGGATGTGAACTGTGGTGACCAAATCGGGGGGGGGGGGGGGGGGCGGGGCAGGGGGGTCCAATTCCCTTATCCAGCCAAAGGCTCTAGAATTACTTAAGCCTTCACACTGTTGGTAAGATTTTCCTTCCTTAGAAACATCATCTAGTGGCTACCAGTAATGCAAGGATATTGGATTGACAACCAGCCATTGTTCACGTAGTATTAAATTAAAAATACTACAATTCCCCAAGTAGTTAAAATTAATGAAACAAGCAGTGTTCTAGCACTATCAACTCAGACAACTTAGTTATCTGGAGTCGTTTATATTAGGTATTTTGTGATATAATTATTTCATACTAAACCATATTACAAAAAAAGAAAATAGAAAACACTACAAATTTCCTGAAAACCTGAGCCTGATTTCATTTCTCATGAGTCTATATGAAGTACTTAATTACATCTTGGTACTAACAAGGGATTAATTGGTTTCTTATTTGCACAAACTTTCCTCAGATTTTTAGAGACAACTAGTATAACAACTCTTTAAAAGAAAACAACTGATCCACAACTTTTCCTGCCTGGCCTACAGGTTTGATATTAGGATTTATTTCCTATGGAGCAAATATCCCTCCATTGACTCACCCACACAGCTCCACTCAGCCCCAATCTCCAGAAGAAGGGCATAGACAAACTGCAACAATGCAGAACACCTCAAACCCCACTCCTGAAAGCATATGCAGTTAGTTCACTATTAGTATTCTTTGCTGATAACACAGTGCTTCCTACAGGTCATAATATTTACACTCTATCTGGCTTTACATAATAAGGTAATGTAAGGCCAGCAGCAGTGAAAACAAGGCAAAGCTAGGATATGAAACTGAATAAATTTATTTCTACTTGGAAGGCACAACAATACAAGCCCTTCTGCCAGCTGTAAAGTAACACCATTACTAAACTGAAATAAGAAAATAGGGCAAAATATTTATTTCCCAGTTAAGAGCTTTCTAAACGATCAGTGATACAAACACTCTTCCTGTAATGTATCTTCTAGACTTTAACCTGAGCCACGATCAGAATAGTCTTGATCTCAGTAAACGCATTCTTAAAGTACTTATAATGTACTGCTTCATCACTGATATTTTTACAAGGTTGTCAAAGAGAAATATAATTTTTCATTCTCCTTTATTTCACTTTACTTCAAGATGTAGTAATTAACAAGAGGCTTTAGATGCTGGCAAAACTATCCCTTTTGAAGTTTCTACATAGCTGTCACCCTGGAGATAAAGGCAGATTATTCAATCTTGACATTATAATGGTGAATTCAAGATAAAAGACTGGATTAGCAACTTCATAACTTCATGCCTAGAAAAAAAAAATGAGATCACCATGAGGTAATTTTACTTCTAGTTTTAAGGGTTTATGAAATTTCTAAAGGATGAAGAGAGGAAGAATACCATGCCTTGAAAGGATCTGAAATGAATTATATATCCTTTAAGCATTCCAGTAAAAATAGTAAAGTTACCTTTTATTTATAATATCATACAAGAATACTAGGGTTACCACCTGGCAGGCAACTTATTCCTACTTAAATGATGAGTACTTTTATGTGTTGCAAAAACATGTCTTCTTATGCAATTTTCTTTTCCTTCCTCTGTACAGGAATAACAGGAAATGTGGAACTGAGCACATCAGGAGACTGACTGTCCCAAACCTTTGCACCTAAGACACTGCAAAAAGAAACAGCCTGAACACCAAAGAAGGCTGCATCCTATAACTCTTGGGAGGTGTGTATAGTGGAGTTCATCTCCAACTGAATGCCTCATATCTTTCTCATAAAACTGCAAACTCTGAGGCTGAGAAACTGAGTTCTAAATCAGGAGAGAAAATTCATCGCTAGCTGCCTCCTACATATTTTTTCAGTATTTTGGTGCATTCTAAAGGAATTGTGTAGAATCAAATTCCTTTGACCTTGGAATACTACTGATCCATTCTATGGTAAACAGGAGAACACATCAGGAAGATGACCCATCAGGATAGAATTCAGAGATAAAATTGAAGGCTTGAAAAGAATATTTCATGGGCCTGCGACTTAGAGATCTCCCAAAAAAGCAGAGTTGCAAACCTCATGCTGTAGCAAACTCAAAAGGCTTAGTGCGGTTCAAAATCTTACCAATACAGAGTCTCACTATCAGCAAATCAAAATGACAGATTGAAGCTAGCACAACTCACCAGAAGAGTAAGGAAGCCTCTTTGGAGCAAGATACCATCCAGAAAGCCGAGGCTATCGTCAATTTAAAAAACCCTTACAGGATTAACAAAACCCACAAGGTATACAAAAAAAGAAATCCAAATAAAGATTATCAGGACTCAGAACTGCAAACAAATTATTTTCCACATACATAAGGAACATAAATATTATAAGAGAAACTGTAGGAACACAAGTAATAACAGGTGACCTGAAGGTCAGGTGATGATCGCAATGCATATGAAAGTTTCAAAGGTGCAGCAAAAAAATCAAAGTCATTTTAATCAGTGCTGATCATGGAAAACACAAGAGTGATTCCCATGCTGTGATCCTTAATTTTGGAGGAATTTTAAGGGTCTCTCTGAAATTAAAATACTCCAAAGAAAATAAGGAAAAACTAGACAAAGTGTCAAATTCCCAGTACTAGGTTACACGCAGCTAAGGATTCAAAAGGAACTCACAGCAGAAGTTTAATCACTAGCAGTAACAACTAACAGTGTTGCTTATAACTGTTATAACACTTGAAGACTAATCAGTAGTAAATGTGACTCCTAGACAATGAGGAACCAGGGAGATCCAACTTGGGGGAAAACTACACAACTTCAGAGAGGAAAAAAGTACCAAAACAAAACAAACATTCATACATCTGAATAAGTTGAAAGATCAGAAGTACCTATGTATGTATGACATCCACTTGCCACGTTTTTACTCATCCCAGGGCATGCACTTTTGGCCACTGTCAGAGATGAGACAGACTGGCTACATAAGCACCCCAGAAATCAGAAACTGTACAAGGTTCTAAAGTCATTGAAGTGCATCTAATTAAAATTCCATCCCCTTATCCATGAATTTGACAAAGTAAGTCAAACACAAAGACCAGACCCCATAGACTAACAGCAATCCTGACATGTAACTGACTGGATTGAGTGAAAAAAACTTAAAATATGCTATGCAGATGCTTAATAAGCTCCTCAACCCTATGCAATATTTATGCTGAAGGAGTAAGACTGGGAATAAAAGTGATCATCTCCATCTCTGTACAAAACACTCATGCAGCTTCAGCATCTGATAAAATCCTACAAATTTACCATCTGGTCAGAACAGGTGCTATTTCATTCTTATCTTACTTCAGTAAATGCCTCAGAAGCAAAAACCCAGCTGAGCAAACGTGTGGAACCTTCTCTTAGGACTCTTTAACTCTTTGTGTCAGAGGAAGTGTTATACAGCTCTTCCTTATGCTTGGCTCTGCTGGGATACCACAGGATTTTTCCAAGGGGACAAGTGACAATCCCAGTCACTTACATCTAAGGAATTTTGATTGGACTAAAAGTCAAGGTAGAAAGAGCAGAACCTGAGTAGCATCACTTGCTAAACTGAAGTAATAAGTCATTACAAATCTCTAAAAGATCTTAATTTGTAATCTTATAAAATAATTTAAAAGCCTTCATGTTCAAATAATAATTACTTCTATTACAATTACCTATTTTAGAGTATTTATTAAATATCACTGTTTAGCACAAAAGTAAAGCATTTTCCCTCAAGAAGTCATTTACATCTCCATTAAACACCATATTCCAGGTTATTTACAATCAAAACACTGGTCTGAACTCAGAACTATGTCACTCCTTTTAAATGGATTAATTAGATGTGATCACTGTTCAGCTAAATCCAGAAGCCTGGTCTTTTTTTAAATAGAAAATATACCGGTAATCTTCAAAGATATGGAAACCTGGGGAGCAGTGCACCACTTAAAGAAAATCCTTTTAGGTGAAGTGTTTCAAGAGCAGAGCCAGAAAAATCTGCAGTTCTGCTGGAATAGATGGGTATTTACTGAGCTATGATTGTTAGGGATATTTTTATCACAGTAGAACAGAATAAACACTTGATAAAATTCATTTTGAAGTGAATAATTTGCCGTGAAATTTGACTGCACCTGTGTTTTTTTCTTCTCCTTACAGACCTCAGCAGTTCATTTACATTTGGTAAATAAGATCTTACAATACTGCACACTTTGACCTCCATTTCTTATAAAAAGTTATTTTTAAACCAAACCTTTGGCTAATTAATTAATAGAACAACTAAATACTGTTTTTTTCTTTTTGTCTTTTCCTATATGCTATTTGCAGTGACACATCAATAAAGCAGATTATTTTTCTGTCACATTTATATTTAGTGCATATTTAAGGTGACTTTTTTCCCCTTAAATATCCCAAAGTAATTTGTAACTCTGAAATATAAAGTCTGAGAAAAACAGGTTTAGAACGCACATTTTTCTTTTGCAAGTCTTTACTCAAAAAAAATTTGAATAAAAACAGCATGAAATGCAGGGCATAGGAAAAGCAATGCCCAAAATCTGAATTTGATGAACTTCTCTCATTTTAAAGTTAAAAAAACTAACTTCAGTCAGCTCTCAGCTGATTCAAACCAGATTCATAAATTTTAAATTCTCATGTCTATATCACTGTGTGAGAACTCACAGAGCACTGAAGTTGCCAGCAGGTCTCAGCTGAGTCCAGAACAGAATTGTGAAGGACAGGTACTTGAGCATACCCAGACAGTCTGTTTAAAGAAATGTTGACTGTTCAACTGTTTTTTCCATGTTCAGGATCACATATCTGTTAATTCTAAAGCTCGATGAACTGATGGCTGTTTGGGGTAATGTAGTATTACTCTACCAGAGCTTAGCTGCAAAGAAACAGCTCTAAGATTTATGACTACTTCAGATTACAAAGATTGAAGACCTCTGGAGGCTGCTGGTGTAGGATTTGGAGTGAATTGAGCACGAGGCACATAAAACACTGCCAGATTTGCTGTGAGAATTTCTGTACTATCAGCTTCAACAAAGAGTCAAGAGTCTGAACTGAGGGGAGGCTCAGCTACCTCCTTTTCTCCACTAGATCAGAGCAAGGCAAGTTTGCCAGGGTTAAAAGTGAATTCTGTACTTCTGATACCTCTGGTTTGCCTGTTTGTCATCCAGTGCCATTGTTTTGTTTAATTTGTGAATCTTGCACATTTCATCAGCAGTCATTTCCTTTCTGAAGTCCTGAAAAGGAAGTTCACTCCCATAACAGGAAGATTAGCAACATTATAAATTACAAATTACTTTTAGAGTACCCTTAAAAGGGAAAGGAAGAAAAGAATACTAGGAAAAAATGTCCTGTTATAAAGTGTGTGTCCTTATAATCTTTAATTTGAAATGTTAATGAAATTACTGGCAGGCAGTAATCTGTTACTGTCACACGATAGCAGAAATGAAAGAAATGGCTTAGTACTCTCTTTAAATGTTTAAAATAAATTCATAAGAAGCAGGTGTCAAATTATGAAATCAATCAGAAAAAATTATGTGGTTATCTGAAGATTTATTAATATAAAAGCAAACACTGAAGAGAACCTAATATTATTTTCTGTAGCATTTTAAAAAATTAAGATATTGTAGAAAATAAAAGATAAGTACTTCCAAATATGGAAGTACTTAGCATTTTAAAGTGCTGTACAGCATGTGAAGAACCTCTCATCGCTAAGTGCATCATCCTTATCCACTAGGTTAACTTGAGCTGCTACTGTGTTGTCAGTGAGTCTACAAAGGGCAAGAACTACTGCTTCAGTTAAGGGTTCATGCTTGAGTTGTTGTTGGTAGTTCTGATGAAAGGGTTTGGGTTTTCTTTGGGGTTTTTGTTTGTGTTTGTATTTAATATGTGGGAAGTATACTTTGCAACTTTGGACAGTCCTCCAGAGATAACGGAGTGCCAACCATATTATTTAAGAAACTCTTTCTGGGAAAGTCTGCCCATAAAGACAAAGTTTCCACTGATTTCCATATGATCAGGTGTTCATTCTTACTATTAACTTTAGACTTGAAATACATCTCAACAAAATAGAAGAAAGGCGATATTCTAGAAAGCACCTTTGTTTCTCTGACTTTCCCTCTAAGATTCTTGAAGACTGACCCAGTAATGTAATCTAATACACTAAACGGTGCCATTAGAGAGACCTCATAAGAGCAAAACATTAACCTTGACATCAGCCCAGTGTTGGGCAACTTGTCCTACACAGATGCTCAAGGGGAGGAAGGAGCAGGAAGGTTTCCTCTTTCATCTGTCCCCCCCAGAAAAAAAATAATCAAAACTGTTGTCTTCATACTTCGCAGGGTAATTTGCACCAGATTTTTGTAAAGAAAAGTATGACAGCAATACACACCAAAAAAATCTCTAAGGTCCTGGAATTAATACTGGGATTTAAAGCAGGGTCTGGAAACAGACACAAAACATACCACTACCTATGGGAAGCAAGGACTAGATTAAGGTAGGGGAGAATGGTTCTGCTTCACATAACAAAAATAATTAATTAGGGAAATCAGCCTACACCTTTCTAACGGATTACAGCATGTGTGCCCAGTGTGCCATGACCTGAACAACCCATGAAGAGGCAATTCTGTTCCCCCATACCCTTATGAGACATCATGTTGTCCATATACTGAGGCTTAATGAAAACTGTTCTTCAAAGACTGCTTGAGGCTAAAGCTTGCAATGATGCAGCTTCACCATGCACAAACAGCACAGGCCCCATGACTCTTCCTGCCTCAGGCACAGCTACAGCCCAAAAGGCTGCTCTAAACCCCTCCTGGAGCACCTACTCAAGTAGCAGGGCTCTCCCGTGGCCCCTGCCCCGGGGATATTAGCTCAAGTCTAGCCCACTGTAGATATGCTAATGCTGCTAAAACTGAGTGCTCCCAAATGAAACTTTTCCACTCACAAGCATATTGTGTGCTTAAATGCCATGAAAGAATATAAATTGTTCTCCTCAAACCCCAGCAGGTTCCTTAATGACTAAGCTCCACTAATTAGTAACAGCTGTTAATGAAGTGAGCAGGTACAAACCTAACCTCTTCAGTCTTAATTCTTAGACTAAAATAAAATTCAAAAGAAAGCTCTTAAGAAAAAAATAACATTCAATGGTCAATATTTTTGTTGCTGAGACCATATTATTTCCCCCAAAGCCACATATATCACTGTTTATCAAATGTAGAACCTATTTGTACAAAAACCTTACCATTTCCATACAGCTTAGGCAAGCACAGCATGTCATTACTTTTAAAAAATGAATGCATTCTTTCTGAACAAGCAAGTCAAGACACAAAAACAACAATCCAAATATGGAACATTGTTAATGTCTAGTTAACTCTATAATTACATCTTACAAAAAGTTATGTTTTTTGGAAAACTTGATTTGTCGGAGAAAAAGTCCTTAAAGGACCTGAGAAATTGAAGAGCTCTCAATTTCCCCAAATATAATGTGACAGTATTCCACATACTAGTCATCTCAATACACCTGTTTTCATTTTAGATATCATTGGTGGAAACCTCAAGTTTCATGATTATTTACAGAGAATCACTGCACAAGGAGATAGCTATAAATCTTGAAATGTCCTTCTCAAGGCTGAAATTAAATTATTTTTCTTGTTATTCTACTAGTGAGGAGCCACTACAAATCTCCTGTTTATCAAGTCCCTAGTGGTAAGAGAAGATTAGACTGGGGACTTTCACTGTCATCCAATGTAGTAGGCTTTCCATCCAAAATATTTAATTGTCAATTAAAATTAAAATATTCAAATGAACACTCAACACAAAAATTGCCTTTAACTGTATTCTAAACCTGTTCCACAGAAATACCAAGCAAAATTTTCTTAAATAGAAAATGCTATAGAAATCTCATGTTATTAAAGAGGCCATAAAAGAAGGAGGAAAGTGAGTGAGGGAAGGGAAATGCATTCACTAAGTTACGTGCAAACGGTTTCCCTAACCTTGGTTACCACCCTTTGTACTGTAGGTAGATCTGTGCAGATGCCTGGTTAGAGCTCTTCAGAGATCCTTCAGGGACTTCTCTGTGATCAAGTGGCAGGTGGGGAGATATGACTAGGGACTATGACTTTTGTATTTACATATTGGCCTTAAGGATCCCCACTTTCAAATTCTTTATCCCAAGTGGTATTAGTTTTAAGCTAATAACCACTTGTTATCTTAGGTAATTAAAACTGTAGAAACATCATGAGTTATTTAGCTAACTATATTAGAATATGAGTCTGGGATTACCCAGTAGAGGGATTTTTGCTCATATAGAGTGTGCCCTAGAAATCTTGAAATATAAAAGAACAAAAGAACAGAATCATCTATATGTAACAATTTACAGTACTGAGGCAGCTTTGGGGAGAATGTGCAATTCCAAAGAGCATTAAAAAGAAAACCAATAAACCTCCAAGCAGATGTCCATCTTCATCTTCCTTTAAAAATAAGCATTTGTTTGGTCTTTGTAATTTTTGTGTGCCCAGAACTTTGCAAAAATTCTCAACCCCAAATCTGTACAAGCCAGTGGAAAACCCCCATTCATATGGCTGCACTTGGATCATTGCATTGAGATCTGGGTCCGTAACTGCTGTCTGGACATAGTTCCTGTACCAATATCTCTGAATGATTTCATCCTTCAGCCCTTGTCTCCTGTGTATCTGAAGTTATGTCAGTGCAATCTTGCTTTATACTGAGATATCTTATTCCCAGGCATAGAATACACCTGTCTAGGCAATAATTTTTAGTCTATCTGCTCCCCCTACCTTTGGTTTTTTAACTTCTACATTAACTCTATTTCCAGACACTTTGGAGATTGCCAGCCATACTGAAATTTGCAAAAGCACTCATTCTTTGCTGGTCAGGATGCAATCTACACAATAACAAATCTTAAATAGTTTCCCTAAAATCACTACAGCACCACAAATACTCATGTCATGAATATTTCTGTTTGATATAAATGGCCTGAGTGATTCAGTCTCAAGTGGGTCCTTGATGGTTACACAGTTAATAAAGTTAATAAAATTTAGCTCCAACATAACAACTATAAGAAAAATATGGTGAGATTTCTTTCAGCTCCTTTTTGTTAGTCCTTCCTGCACACAAATATAAACACAATCCATATATATATATATATATGCCTGTGTGTACATATAACCCATAAATCATTGAACATATGCATTTGAAATGAAATACTGAGAGCTTGTTTACTTTTTAAATTTCATCTGCATGGAGTTGGAAGATATTACAAGACTCAGTCACATTCAGAACTTTAGCATAAAAGAACCCCAAAAGAATAATTTAAATCTGTCTTGTGTGAAAACATTTAATGAGTCTTCTAGATGTTAAGAGGTTTTATACACTTCTAAAAAAATCATTTCCCAAATGCAGTGCCATGATATTGCCTCTGAGAGCTGAGATAAAGTGATACACATATGCTCAACACATGGATGTGAACGAAGTGGTTACCTTGGCAACAACAACCTTGTAAAAGCTTCCTTCTACTAAATTACAATAGTGACTATTGGAGAAAATATGTTTTTTCTCAGTCAGACCTTGAAAATAAGTTAGTATATTTCATTTATAGATTTTTTCAGAGCCTTAGACTATTTGCTACTAAACTACACATGCTTTATCCCATGTACCTTCAAAGTTCTAATACATAGAACTTTTGTAGTATTTGGCTTATACTGATTTCCAAATTGAAAAACATTCCTTATTCAAATAAAGCTGCAGATATATTTAAATGGACTGAATTTGCCACCATCGCCTACAGCTGCAGATACTCTACGTGCAGCAAGCATATATAAAACAAATACTTTTGCAGGGTTTAACAAATAGCTTTTAAAAATAAAGCCACACATGTGGCTGCTAATAAGAACCCGTTAATAAGAAAAATATATTTCCATTACACACAGCATTTCCAAAGAGTTGCTGTGTTTCAAGAAACAGCTTCAACTAAAGGATTTCCATTTTCCCAAATTGCTTTTCTGCTTATCAAAGTCCTGTGTCACAGACAACTAAAGAATGTGTGACTGGGAGCATTTGCCCAGGCCATCCTTTGCCAAAAGCAAACATGTTCCTTTTTTCTGCTAGAAGATTCCAAAGACCATTGTTATCACATGTGCTACAATGTAAGACAAAATACTTCCAAAAAGTTAACAAATTTTTGATTGGTGACAGAAGACCAAAAGTCACAGCTTGGTGTGCCAGAGGAGGAAAGCAAGAAACCTCAAGGACACAGTGAATATTTATTTAGGCATCACTGAGGAATACAGCATTCCCAAATCTGGCATGATGCATATAGACCAAGCTTATAAAGTCTTGTTCATAAGTCATATCTTCCTGGGATCCCACAGATTTTCCAGTGCCTACCAGAGACTGGAAGTTTATAATTAATGTCCAGATACAAAGTACACCAACCAATTTGTATTATATTCAGTCTTATAATGGTGTAAATTACTCATTATGTTCGTGCTTTTATTCAGGGTAGCCAGCCACTATGATAATCTTACATTATTTAGTTACCACTTATTCAGAAATAGATTAAAACAGTATATTAGTATGAACATCTAGCCCAACCCAACTACTTTTTAAGCAGAAGGATAGGAGGTCTACCTTTTTATTATATTATAATTTGTGTTCATTACATTCTAAAGCTTTCTATGTGCCTTAGGAAAGAAATCCTTTCTGAATACTAGCCTAATATGCTAAATACTAACAACTATTAATCACTTAGGTTCAAATTATGGTTAATAAGTCATGAACCAGACAAGCCTTGGGTACATGAATTTGCCAGTATCCTACAAAAACTAGACAAAGAAAAGGCTATCATGTCAAGCATGTCCAGTTACAACTTGATCCCAGTCACATCAAAGTAATGAGCTAGTGAAGACAACACAGAACTACAAATCTCTACCTCTTTCCCACTTTCAGTTTCAGACGCAGCTGCAATCCAGGAGCAGGAGTATACAGAAGTAGAAATCGTTCTTTCATTTACAGAGGAGCATGGAAATTGCTTGTATGAAAAAGTACAGCATCCAAGAACATCCACACAAGAAAAAAATGCTCCAGTTGTGCCCCGTGCCCTTCCATGGGAGAGACACTCACTGTGGTCTGCACCAGCAGATATAAAGCACATACATATATCAGACTATGAGACACACAGAGCCAACACTGCCTATAAGATACCTTGTTATACCAATGATAAGAGGCACAGGGGACCTGGATGAGGAATGTACCTGCTGGGAAGAGCCATCAGAGGAACAGTTTAATATCAGTGTAATCAGTGACACCCTTTGTTGCCTGTAACAGGACCAGTCTACTTAAAGGACAATCTGCACACCTGGAAGTCCTCTCTTCTGTATATGCTTTCAGCCTACACATTGAGAGAAACCCCTGAATTCAACATTTGTCTCTTGTGTCCCTTCTCAGTAAGCTCAAAACTTGCATCCCTTCTAAATCCAGCCATACCCTTTGCTCACTGATGAAGCCCCACTGGCAGCACATGACACAGTTTTTTCATTGCTCAGAGAATGACTTGTTTACCCATATTTCCTGGTCATTTGGAAACTACTTCTAAACCTTGCTATGCTGGTATCATTTATTTGAGCAGAAATGCCATTACAGCATCATTTAGCATTAACACCTCTCCCACAGAGTTAACTGTTTGTGACCCCACAAGTCAATTACTGTAATTCCTTTCCAGCAGTGATCTGCTGCTTCTGCTTAGAGCTTGGTATACACAGGCCCAAGGATACTACACAGGATACAAAGACCATATGTTAATAAATGCAAGATGTACTGGGTACCCAAACTGGGGAGAGACAGCTCAAATTAAAACTGCAGGTGCTTCAATAAGTTTTAAAAATTCTTTATGGTGTTACAGATGTTTCTTAAAATAATCAATGCAACAAGAATAGAACAGTTTCACATCACAGTGCCGTAATTAGCTTCAGCATCCCGGTAGAATTACATAAGCAACAGCTGCTGAACTAACCCCTGAGCCTTCCAAGGAGCTTCTTGACTTCTAACTGCCTAGAAAGTGGATGGCTTAAGGCCTCTCAGCCTCTAAGACACTGCAAAGCTTAAATTTTGCCAACTATAAGCATTCCAGTCTCATGTCAAAACATTCATATGGCTGATGGCTTGTATCCATCTTACTCTGTTAGGAAAATAGTCACAAAAGAATGGAGCTAAGTAGAGAGACACTATCCAATTATATTTTTATCCAGAGTTAGCTAAAAAGAATACCAGATCACCAGATTCCAGATTCTAAATGCTATTCCAGCATTCTAAATGTTATCTTAAGTGCTAATTACTGGACTCGAATCTACTCCCTTCTGTATGACTTTAAAGTAAATGTAAGGGAAAGATATGTCCATAAGCACTGTCCAAATTAGGGATTAAGAAAAGTGTAAGCTTGAAATCAAAGTTGTACAGTTCAGCAATTAGCATTTATTCCATTTATTTATATATTTCACTCCCCAGATGGTTCACTTCAACACAATCTTACAGCAAGATACTTTTTGTGATGTATTTTACTGAATCTGGGTGGACATGACACTCAACATGTAAACTTTTGACTAAATTCCTGGTGTAAATCAGTTCCAATAAACTTCGGTGGAAGAGTTTTCTTCTAGTAAATTCAATTAATCTAAGTTACAGGTTCTCTATAATATATTCAATATACCAAGACTTTGATTCCTAACACATCCAGTTCTCTGAACCAGTGCTATACATTGGTTCAACATATGTGTGCATATCAGTTCAACGTATCAACACATATGGGATGTGTTGTTTTTCACATCTAGTCAGATTTTACATTCTATCATTTAATGTCAGCTATCCGATGAAGTTCAGCATTTCCAACTACTGGTAGAGCAAAGCACACAATATTTCATAGCACTGCTAAGGCTGTCCATTAAAGAAATCTTGATGGTATGGATTTCTGGAGCATGATTTTTGAGCAGAAAGGTCATGCCCACGAGTCAGCAAGTCCTATAGCTGTTAGTATAAGATTATGAAAACTGCCATACTAGACAGAAATACAGCTGCATCTTACCCAGTGCAGACACAGGAGCATGCACTGTAAAAATGAAATAATAATAAAACGATAATATTTCACATTTAGATTGAAATGTAACTCATTGATTAATAAATAAACCCTTTTAGTATGAAACTAAATTCTCAATTACTACAGTTGATGCCCAACAAGAGCCAGAGATCCGTCTAGTGAACATGTAAGTGGAGCTAGTCTGCCTTTCTTATTCTAACCATGCTCTAAGGAGCCTAAACGGACCAGCGGGGCCACAGTGTGACAGGAAACCAAGGTGCAGTGAGGTGAACTGATTAGCTCCCTGTCATTTCCCAAATGCATGTCACAATCTGTGGACAGAATCAATGCCCTTGGAAATCCAAATCAGATTGCTTGGACATGTTTTGTACCACAGAACTTGAAACACATCACTGCAAAACTGTACAGGACATTTGAAGATTACCAGGTCTACAGCATTGTTATTTTTACACAGACTTAAAAAACAAAGAAACATGTAAAGCAACTTAGTTCAGGAAAAATCTGGATGTTGCATTTCATACCAAACAGAACAGATGTTGAAATTAATATGCTGCAGGAAGAAGAAGTAGAAGAAGAGGCATGAGATAAAGTCATTTATATCACACTTCAGCAACCGTATGTAACTCCTTGATACTACAGATCTGCTTTCCAACAGCAAATAATAAAATTATACTTTCTGTGCTGTTAATTATATGCAAATTAAAATTGGGTTCACATTAATGCAAAGAGTTGAATATCCATTTAATCAGATCCTCCCTGCAGGGTCCAATGATAAAAGTGACAGAAGACTTGCATTACTAATTCTGAACTTCTCACATTTTGTACCCACTTACCTCACAAACGAACAGCTACTGTGACACCTGCCTGCTGGGCTGAAGGTTTATGCTGATTAGGTCCTATAGACCTAATGGTAATCCTCCTAAAGGGAAAGTTCAGTTCCCTGAGCTAAGAAATCTAAAGAGCAAATCCCTGTAGTAGCTGCAATCATTTAGCTGCTGAAATCAACAAGTTCCTAGTATTCCAGATCATTTGATAGGGATTTAAGCTGTAGTCTTCTCTAATATGCTCCATGGTGAGGCCACTGATCTATTGTTTACATCTCACTTCCCTCTCTTAAATCAGCAGGAAAGAGAAGTATCTCTAAACTATCTGATGACATATATCACCTCCCTTGAGTTTTCTTTCTTGAAAAAGAGCTGCTGAGTATCTATCCTTTCCTCAATGTCTATTTTTTTTTCTGTTTTCATCTTCACTTCTAATTCTAGCATTAAGAGAAACTTTCTGAGGAATATAAGGGAAAAAATCTCCTTGATATAGATTCTCTGCACTAATAAAAGTGACAAGAGGACCCTTAACCCTGTTTAATAGCTAAAAAGACAAGTGGCAGGGGAAGAAAACAGAAATTTTTACGAATGAAACCATATTCTATTATGCTGCTTCACACTGTGACAGAATAGCCTCATGAATTTTCATCTGACATGACAGCTGAGATCATTC
This sequence comes from Chloebia gouldiae, assembly GCA_003676055.1. NCBI lineage: Eukaryota > Metazoa > Chordata > Aves > Passeriformes > Passeridae > Chloebia > Chloebia gouldiae. Next base: position 8,792,422 of record QUSF01000014.1, on the reverse strand, counting down.
CCTGGGTCTTACAGCAGGGAATGCAGATTTGCCTTTCTCCCCACCTCACAGGACTGTTCAAATCAGCACCAGGTGGTCTGGCTTCCCATGAAGTCATAATTATAGGGAAGAAGGATTAAAATATTCCCACCCCACCTCCTTCAAGTATACTGCTTAATGGAAAAGGTGCAATTCCTTTGGGATGGTAAATACCACCAACCTGAAGAAAGGCTCCCTTACTGTGAAGAGGCACAGCTTTGCCCAAAACCCCCAGGCAGTCCTGTTTAGCAGGTAACAGAGATAAAACTGGGCTGGGGAGAGGGCACGGAGTAGCAGGAGTGATACTAGAAGGGTTAGATATGTGTCACAGATCTGCTTCCACTCTGCCCAAGGCCGCAGAGCTGGTAAGGTGAAAGATGCAGTTGTGATGGGTGACAGCAGTGAGCACTAATGCAAGCCCTTCCTCCTGGCTACCTGTGGGAGGGACTTCTCTTGGAGCCAATTCCTGCAGAGGCAGCACACACCTACTGGAAAATCAGTGCAACCCTCTCTAGGATCTAGAGCATCTGGGTGTCTAGAAGGAACTCAGTTACTGTTCTCTTATCAAGGTCAGTGCAATAAGAAATTATTTCATTTGATGTCATCTAAAAAGATCAAAAAAGCATTTCATGACACCATTCAGCCTATCTCGTACAGCACCTCTCTCTAACAGATTCTCCCATTACTTTTCTTCAAAGCTGTGATCTACAGCAAAACTGGGGTTTAAAATCTGTTTCATTTTCTTCCTTTAGAGGTTGCTAATCTAACAGTGGCTATTAAATAAGCACAGAATATTTTGTTTAAAACTTTCTACAGTATGTTATACATATTTTGAAATTTCTTAATTACACACGCAATAAATGCACAAATGTAGACTTCAGAGAGCGTGTTTATTGAAGTACAATCACTCTATATAACTGCCAGGTACATATTTAAACCAGTCTATCCATGACAATGCTTTAGCTGCCACTGTCCTCACTTGCAAACAGGAATCTTTATTTCATAAATTCGCTTTTACTATATAAATTTTGCTACTGCCATAAGACACACAGCTGTAGAAAAGCTGTTTTTTTGAACGAACATTTGGGGTTTTTTGTTTGGTTTTTTTTTTCCCAAACAGATGCTGTTTCCTTGGTGCTCCTGATTTTATTTGTTTAATAAGAAGGGTTTAATCATTTCAGCCTTCTTCATCAGTCATATTAAAGCCACATTTTTACTTAAATTCATATTTATTTTTACCATCTATTAAAAATGGCAATAATGTTTTCTTCACTGGGTTAAGCTCATTGAGTAAATCAATTTTACTTTCAAAAGAGATGGTGTTCTCTTCCATCTGTAAATTTAAAAAAGATACAAAAGACTACAAGCCTGGAAGCTCTAAAATTCTGAAATATGTGGGTAAAGATACTGAAAGTTGTTTAGACACCTAAAGATACGTTGATGGATTTTTTTCAGTATCTACACCTTTGAAAATACAGTGTGCTGAGAATAGCACTACACTACAGCTAAGGTACTTTCAATAGCTACTGAACAAGAGAACTAAGTTACACTTCTTTAGTATGTATTTTTTTAAATCATGTATCCATCTCCTTATATGTTTTTTTCCTTCAGTAACCCAACCAATCACTTAATTTACATTTCATGAACCAAAGTATGCTTCTTGAAAAAACCTTACATAAGAAAGTATGCTCAAAGCAGACAACCAACATAATTCACCATTCTCTAATACCAGAAAATGCAAACATTAACAATATGAGTAAATGCATATTAAGTCATGCAATTACTCACATACGTATTTTAATATATCTTTCTCTATTAACAAAACATTTATTAATTATTAACATAAGATCAGGTCTGTTTGCAAATCAGTGTGTTTTAATTGTTTATACCTACCAACAGGGCTGAAAATTTTAAGAAAATAATTAAGTACAGATTAAAATTAATTATCTAAATAGAAGGCTCCTGCCTGCTGACTTATATAATTATTAAAATTGGTGATTTAAATCAAGCCACCCTACTGCGACCTACCAAAAAAAGTTTTTGAATAGTAATCAAATAATATGCAGTATTCAGTATTAATTGGGGTGTTTTATGTTAGTCCTAGTTTCTGGAATAACACATGTAAGTGGTTTTCTAGGACTGAATTCTTAATTTCTCATTTCCCCTTTCATTACAGATGTCAGTTACAAAGCTTTATTGCATAACATGTACAGTTTCATTTGTACAGAAAGCCACAGAAGATGGAGGGCATGGAACTGCACTGCAAGAGACCGCCTTTCTAAAAACACTGAAACAGAAATGAGTAACAGGCTGGCTGAAAGGCAGGCATGGTGTATCTCTATCATCAAAATACCTAAAGTGCCCTATAAAAACTCATTGGTCAAATTTGTTCATATCCTTATATCATTTGTGACCTGTTTTTCTAACTCAGATTCCATTGATTTCTAATTACCAACAAAATAAACCCTTCTGAGAGTACCTATGCATGTCTCTTGTCCAACATACACAGTACTTCTAAAGGCTTCTGTATTTACCATCCCAACAGCACACTACATATTCAGTTGCATGGAACTCTTAATGTGTTTTCCCTTATTGTCTTTGTATATTTCACATTTCAAGGAACCATTAAGTCTAATGCTGCTCACTAGCAAGTCTGCTTTGGATCTCAGGAAAACAAACCTTTTCCACAGTTTGTGCATTTTGACTTTCAGTCTAGTCATATTTAAATGAGCTTGCATTTGAGTATCCTTCATTTGCATACAGAAATTAAAGACAGAAGAGGGGGCTTCTTAGGCAAAATAAGATGCAGCCATATCATCTCAAAACAGCATACAGAGATAGTCTCTATCAAGAAAATGTCTCCATTCCCTAAAAACTCAGTTATCCTTGTCAACGTTTCAGGAACATTTTTCACCTACCACAGATGACCACAACTATTTAATCATTAGGACATAACTATTACCAGGGCCGATGATATCGTGAGACCTCTAATTACAACAATAAGGTAGGGAAACTAGTTCAGCAAAAAATGCAATTGCATCATACAGCTGCCATTAGGAGGAAGCAGTTTATGAAAAAGATTTTATGCCATTGATGATTTACAGTTTTATCAACATTGCACTGACCTTTGGAGCTTTAGTACCTCACAGAAAACAGGGACATGGTTGTTTATCAGATGTCAATCAAAATTCCATTTGCAAAAAAAAATTTAAAATTAAAAAATTAAATCTGCATCTCATGCTATTTCAAACCCCAAAGTCTTGGGAAAGGAACTTGATTACAATTCTGCAAAATCTCCACATTCCTCTGGGTTCTTCTTGGGGCAGCAAATGAGTAAACATGATACAAAAAAATATTTTGCTATTATATACCTCTCTACATTTGAAGTCGCAGCACATACTATTAGCTAACATATGTACATATATTTGAGTGACATTGTTGAACCTTCATATTTAATTATTTTCCCATTTCTCTAGAAGAAAATAAAATACATAGCTCCAGTAAAGCTATTCAATTCCATTCACAATTGTAGTGTCTGCTGGAGGCAAGTGACAAGCTAATATGATAGTCAGTGGTGTGTCGCTTTGAAGTTAATCAAGCCAATACCTACACTTTAGAAATCCTGGGCTGGACTTCAAAAGATTGCAGAAAAGAAAAAAAAATCCTGAGGGGGAAAATATGGTGAAGGACAAAGAGTTGCCCATTTAGATAATTATGCAAATGGTCACAAAACTATGTCTGTGAAACTCCAAGACACTAAAGGGAGAAGCATTCATAGGAATGAATTAACTTGATTTGAAATGCAACAAATCATATAATTTGCACAGAGATCATGTTTTTCATAATTTAATCTAAAGCTTCCTTGCTCAACATATCGTAACTATTCCTCAATGAAAAACAAAACAAAACAAGAGTGAGAAAGGAAGAAGAAAGCTATAATGTGTGCAATTTCCTCCTTTAGTTCTTCAAAGTAAGAAATACCCCAAAATCCTCCAGGGAGGTTTGCAAGGTCACAGAGGAACCAGAATAGTTTAGGACACAGACCCATATAAATTTGATCTGGCTGCTTGCCAAGAAAGACTTGATGTCAAAAGATACAAGATGTTCCTCTGCATCAGTCCTCATCTGTACTTTCCACGAGAGATCACAACAGAGCTGCGGCTTGTGATTTCATTTTTGCACTTTCCAGGGAGGGTCTCGAGGCTCTATTTTTGTTCTTACTGCTTGCTACCTTTCAGACAACAAGATGCATTTTTCCTTGCTGATACACTTGTTTTTATTGCATTTTTCTTCCAGCAGTTTGCACTCACCCACTATGGCCTCAATAGATCATCAGATGCTGGAGTTACTCTTTTATTACACATGTGTAGTTCACAAAAGGGCTCATGTACTTGAAAAACAATTCTAAATTGTTAATATTAAACATCTATTTTTATTTGCATTGTAATCTCCTAAGGACTGAATGCTTCCAACACAAAACTCACTCAGCAGTGAGAAACCATGTGAGTGGACTGCTTGATTTACAAGGATGTCATGCTGCACCTTGCTAGCATCCTTCCCAAAAAGCTTCACACACAAAATAAAAGCCTTGAAACAAAGCCAAGTTGCCAGAGCAGGGTCAGGCAGAGGAACTATCACAACTCAGTGACTTATCTGTCCTCATTGTGAGAGCTATAAATCAGGAAAAAAAGATGAGGAGGTTCTCATGTTGGTCATGACAGAAATGGTAAATCCCACAGTTTTCTCACCAGCTAATAGAACAGAAAATATTAAAACACAAATATATCATTATAATAAAATATTAATTTAGGTGCACAACCATATCAATAATGACTATTATTCAAATTAACTTTAAAATTGAAATTAGTCTACAAGCTTTCTTTTTGCAAATAAAGAAACTCACTGAAAATCACAGTTGAAGTTTCAGACACTTGGCCTCTGTTCACTGCTGTACAGTTTGGAAAACTTTAGTGATTGTTGAAGATAAGAAAATTAGATAGAGAATATGCAGGGCAGTAGCCTGTCCTCAGCCCAGCCCAACACTGGCAGATCCACAGAAATTAGGATTGGGTCCTACCATGTCATGTCTACACACAAAATGTGCCTGACGTTGTGCTGGCTCACAAAACTAAAACTAATTGTTACCACTGTCATTCAAGTCAGGACATAAGATGAGACATTCCTAAGCAGCTTTCTCAGACATCAAACACCAAATACCAGGGAAAAATATCCCTTTGGAAAGCTATGTCAGCATGCAAATTTACCTTAAGACGATGTTCAGAGATGTGTTACAGGAAAATTTAAATGAACAACCAGCATAAATAAGACTTTCAAAGGACTACAAAGTCACACGAAAACTGGATGGCAAATTAATACCAAAATTCCATAGGCATCCCATATAAATTTCAGCCAAATTATAATTATTCAAATCTGATTTGGATGTTGGGATCAGCATGACACCATAATGCTTCCAAATGAAACATCTATTCTATATACATCCTTCAAGTATCACTGATTGCTCTCTGACTTATTCCTCCTACTCTCTCTGTGGGCAATTAGAGCTTGAACTTATGTGCATTTTCTGGCTTCATTTGATTATTTTGATGGGGTGATATTTGTATTGCTATACTGAGTTTTAATTTGATAATAAACTTAAGTTTCTCCTAATCATTTTGTTAGGAAAAAAAGTTGCATATTTCCATGCTTCTCTTTTTCCTAAATATTTTCACTTCAGCATTATCTTTTGAACATTTAAGGATCATTTGGATAGCTCACATTTAATAGGAATAAGAATAACATGCCGCTGAAGCACCTGAAGACACTCAATTCTGAAAAGTCCCTCGTGGCATCTATTTGTGCTTGTGTTGTCAAATATCTTGAAATCTGTCTTGGAATGGTTTTCTTGAAAATATAACAATATTTATAGGTAGCTAGAATTTGTTCTGATTTTTAAAACTGCTGAAACCCCCATTGTTTTCAGTTAATTTGGGCTGGCGGTTTATTCAGATGATGAAATAGAGCTTTAGCAGTCATGAGCAAGATACTTATTTTGAAGTACTTGACTAAATTTGGAAGGAGAGGAGAAACAAACAGCTTCATTGTCCTGTATAATGCTGGACCAGCCACCTTGTTGTTCATGTCAAAACCACTCCCATTTTGAATACCAAGTCTGGCTAAGATGACACTTCTATTGCCAGATAGGTTAAAGATGCTGGATGACTCAAGAAAACAAGAGGGGCCCTCAATGGCCTCGGAATGGAAAACAGAAAAAGCCAGCATGGCCTTGTGTTTAGTCCCCCAAGCTACCACTTAAAACTGTGTGTACCCACAAAGACACAAAAACAAAAGTTAGGAAGGAAGGAAAGGTTCAGTCCAGGGAACATTTTATATCATCACCCTGGTGATTTTTTTCAGCATATTTAATTCCTTCCTCAGATACTTTGCTTACATTTGGAATGCAAAGCAACACAGAGTTACAGCTAACAGAGCAGTGAGAGCCTCTCTGAAGCCTTGAGCAAATGCTCTGACACACAGAACCATGGTGATTTCCAGACAACACTATATCATCTGCTGCATCATGTAAAAATGAGACTTTACAAAGCCCAACTTCAATTCATTCCAAAGCCTCATTTGAAGATCCCATTTTAGACCCTCTTGCTGTAGATTTCACTTCCCCAGCTACTTAACATGCACATTGGACCCTCCAACACTGAGCCATATAGATTTGTCTTTGTCTTTTGTGTTAATTATTAGCTGCTGCAGAGCTGTCTCTGTGGGTGAACGCACACAGAAACAAAGGCGGTAAGGTTGTAAAACCTTTTATCTCTATCAGGGCACATTATTTGATAAGGTGCTAAGCTAATAGCAATGCATGTCAAATTGTGTTTAGACAGATCAGTGTGCTGGGAATTGGAGGTTATATTTGTCTCCACAAACCAGCACCTGCAGAAGCAAAGAGAAATCATAGTAATATTCACAACACTATGTAAACTATAAAGCATCTCAAAGTGGTTATTTTACAAATGGCTCTAAGATAACAAACCTCTGTCAGTTTATTCTTTTGAGCTTTAATCATTCATATTCTCATCAAAGCTGTGAAACAGGAAACTGAACAATGGACAATAAGCAACATTATATGGCCTATGCATTTGAAAGCATGTCTGAGCACCCAACTGGAGTCACTAATATTGCCACAAGACCTAAACATCTGTCCTTGAGAAACTAATAAGGGTGGGTATTAAGGCATCAAAGCTGACAAAACACTTAAAAAAAATTCTTTATGTTAAAATCAGTAACATGGTGTGAATTTAAATCCAAAAATTCATTTTTATCTTCTGAAGTCTGAAATTTATGTTTTGTTTTACCTGTATTTGCCCACTTCCCTCACAGATTGCCCACTTACCTCTATTCTGATTTTAGCTAACTACACTAAATGTAAGGCAGCATCCGGAGAACACCACTTAACGGGAAGGCAACAAAAACTTCACTTGCCCCAAATATGAACCAATGATAATGGTACCCAGTCAGCCTGGAAAATAACAGTGTGGCTCTTCCTCCAGAGACCTTGACCTTTTCAGATGGCTTTGTCAACTTGCACATTCGAAACCTAAGTCTTATTAATCAAGGCTGTATAAATTCATTGCCAGAGTCTCTTTCAAAACTTTTTTATGTGAAGATCTCGAGATACCACAAGGAATTACCACAAATGCTAGGAGTCTAACTTACATAAAGGTTATAACCTTGACTATCTCAGTCACTGGAACCAACAGACATTTACCTAATAGATTTCTGATACTCAAGGATGGCTTCAGCACAGTTACTAATTGGAAAAAGTTTGAATAATTATGGTTCAGATAATCTGAATTATTCTACACATGAGGTTGAGATTATTTCTCCTTATTTACATACCTGTGATCATCTTGAAATTAAAATCCTAGGCTTTCAACAGTTCAGTACTAAAAATTGCATTTGCAGTGCTATATTAAATTGAGCTTATATGATTGTGTGAGACTTTATATCTAACAGGATACTTATGCATTTTTGTTCTTGCACTTGTTAACAGACAAATTTAGGTGCAAAATGCCACACAAACTAAAAAGCAAACAAAGCAGATGATTTTTTTCTTCAATCCCTTTTTAAGGGGAACTGTTTATGAATCATCTTTAATGTGAGTAGCAGTAATTAAACTTCATTCTTCTTAGTTCTGAAGATTAGGTTTCTAGAAAAAAGGGAAAAACATTCCTAATGTCGTCTATAATTACTATTAATTCAAGATTTCTCTGCTGGAAAACCTTTCATATTAGTTCTCTAATACTGCATATTGTCTACATCAGCACTGATAGCAGCCTGCTTTGCTTATGGTAGAAGCCAAGAAGAAAAATACTGACAGTATCTTGCTTAAATTAGGAAACCATTTTCTACCTGGTAAGAATAACCATAAGAATAAGCTGGAAGACATGTAAATTAGTTGGGTGTGAATCAATAAATGAGGGAAGCAGCTGCATCTGCAACTAAGAGAAAAAATTATCCTAATTCTCCCTTTCTGACCAGAAGATCATAGGAGCTGCAGATGCCCAACACATGAAAATCTTCCCTCTCAACTTTCTCTTTACTGTGTGTCTGGAGAAGCAGAGACCTTCTGTGTACTCCCCAGCCTTCTGAGCACTACTAAATATGTAATTCTCACAGAAATTGCTTTCTTCCAGCTAAGTTATCCAATCACAAGTTCATCAGCATCATCCAAGCTCTGGATTTCGGTCACAGTGAAGAGAATGAAAAAAAAAAATCAGGGTGCATCCCAGGCCCTTCCATTTGAATAAGCAGGCCAACAAATAGGCAGATGGCAGGAGCAAAACATATGAAAATTAATAAACCATTACACAGTGCTTTTCATCCAAACATGTACAAGTAGGTAAACAGAAAGTTCATAATCACTATTCCCATTTTTAAAGGTTAAGGCATGCAACTCATACAGAAATGAAAACACTTATCCCAGGAGGGCAGCAGCAGAACTTAGAATAGAGACAGCAAGGAAATACACATCTCCAATCCTCCTTTCCCTGTTCTGTTACAAATTATTCTGTTCATCCTTAGAAATAAACATGAAGCACCTGCTTTTTTCCCCACTCCTGCTAAACATAAAATTATTTCAATACCTTATAAAATCCATCCTTCTTAGTCTAATATTAGTGTAAGGTTGATAAACAAAATACAACATTGAGTCAAAACATGAGGAATTATTTCTTGCAATATTGATTGTAACAACATCACCAGCTTGTATGTTATACCATTTAAATATATTTTCCAGTCATATCAATATGCTTGCATTGGGCTTCTAAGCCACAAATACATGTAATTCACAAGAGCGTGACACTCAGCGAGAGGATGCAAATGAGAGAAAACAGCACAATCTAGACAGAGAAACCTCATCCACCCACAAAGATGGGTTGTGCAATGTCACATTTTCCAGCCTATTTCTCTTAAACATGTTTTGCACTTTCTAGTGCTAAAAATAACTGTTATGTTAGAAAAAGAGCCATGTCAGAAAGCAGTGCTTGCTGGCAAACTGCTTTCTCTCCCCCAGACACGCAATTCTTTATTTTTGCTAGAAACAATTAATCTGTAGCTTTTCAGACACATTTAATACAGCTGTTAAATGGCCATACTCAATATTAAATAAGCTGAAAAGTCTATTTATTTTTTCTTGTGCAGATCTAATTGGATCAATTCTGCTTTTACTGGCATCCCTGTTTGTCAAGTGGCTGAAAGAAATCTCCCAGCTGCAAAATTAGTAAGGATAGAGTGACCTTAAAAGTGAATACATATGTGCAGACACCTAGACATATATTTTCCATCTGTGTATTTAATAAGAATATGCATTTACTGTCTAAGTTACCACCCTGGAAAAGCAGTGCAACAACAAATCTCGCCTCCATCATAAACAGAGGTATCATCTTTGGAAGACCGTGTTTTGTTTTATCTCTCATTACATGATGACAAAATTAAATGGAACATGAAAACCAAGCTATGTGTTAAAAACCAATTTGTTTTTGTAGAGGCCCTAAGCCCTTTAAAAATAATTAACCCTTGATACATAGAAGTTAAACATGATTACTCCCTACAGAATTTTTCACAAGAGTCCAACACACCTAGTCCAAGCATCAGTTCAAAAATTAGTTCCATCGGTCTTTTTCTTGATTAACAATATAACGAACAGTCTTAGACACACTGCATCTACTGAAGTACGCAGGAGTTGTTACTATTCCTTAGGAGAAAGGACATATGTACCTGCTTCTTCAGTCTGGGCACCTTATTTAGTGTTTCCATAAAAATCCAATTGAAAAAAATGATCATATATCAACATATACCTGTGCACTAAAATAATTAGCCGTGTTAAGCAAAAGTCACCAAATAGTGCCACCTGCTGTAACCTGCCCAACAGTGCCAACCAACAGGCCTGCTCACCTCCCGAAATCAAGTGTTGCACAACCAAACACCCTCATTCAAAGGGGAGACTAAGCAGCTATAGAGAGAAAGGAACAAACAAACATCATTAAACAGAGCTCTGCTGGATCCCGAGTGATACAGTCTGCTGTTCCAGCGTCTATCTGCTTTTGTAGTGTCACCCAATCAGTGAATAGGAAGCAATCTGCATAAAAAAAATTCTCATACAAACCCTGATCCTCATAGGCTGATACTGATAGGCTCACATATAACTGCCTTTAGGAGCTTTATTTATGAACAGCTAATTAATAAGTGTGGTATGTTACTACTGAGATTCTAACAAGAACCTCCTACAGGTTCCAGATTAACGGTTTTGCAGTTGAAGAAACTGAGCAAGTTGCACTGCCAGAACCTGTATGCCACAGAAATCAACAGCAAAATTCCAAAGATATTTCCACAGGACTTAAAAACAAGATAAAATTTCACTGTAAACTATAAGATATTCAGAATGGCAGGAAACCTTAACCTGGGTATTTGTATCTTGTGGTGGTGAGAATGAGACAAATAATTAGTCAAAACATTGAAATATGTTCAGGAGACACCTGAACCTGAGTATGTCCAAAAGACAATATGATTAATTCCTAAAATAGCCACAGCTCAGATGAAAGACACAGGATATTTTTAAGGTGGTCTTCCCACAATTTTCACAGGCTCCTGAGAAACAAGTGTAGCAGTTCACACAGCAGAAGATGAACTGATGTAGTTGAGTTCACACACAATGTCAAAAACAACACTAGGTTTCTGTATGCCCATGATGATTAAATCCACCCTAACATATGTAAAGGGAGCTAAATATATTGAAAGAACATATTCACCCCACATCTTGATAGAACAAGCTTTCTACACTTTCATAAATGTCTTAGACTTGAAGCTGACCGAACAAATCAGGTTGACATCCCATCTAATCACAACAGAGGAGTCCCCAGCACTTTCTGTCACCATTCGGATCCTTTATCTGGGGCTAAAAGTTCCACCTGTGCCAAGCTTTACAATTGCTACAAACCATTTAATCACCACCACCTCAGAAGTGAATCAAGTTGTTCAATATAACCATATCAATCTAACAGTTAACCAAACACAATGTGAATGAAATGAGTCAACATGAATAGAAAATACTGCATTATTGTAAATTTTATTAATAGAACCAAGGATATTTCCGTGCTACTTCTATCACTAAGTTTTGAAGCACATCTCTACATGACTTTTAATTTTGCAAAAATAGATTAAGTGCTGAATGATTTGTATTTTCTAAATCATGATGAAATTGCAGTTCAAAGTGTCATGCCACAGATAAAACTGAAAAGCCACAGCAGTAATGACAGTAATGAAAAAGTACCCATTAATTCCTTGTACTCTTATAATGTAAATTTTTTTTAAGGCACTACTTTTCTGTCTTGTGAACTGACTTCACTCAATAAAGATAGATCAGGTGAAAATACGGGAGAGACAGATTTTTCATATATCCCTAAGGAGCCCTTCTCCTTGGCTCACTGCAAAGGAACTCTAAATCAGGTAGATACTGAACTGAAGGCTGCTACAATATCCCCTGCACAGTTATTCATATTCTGAATAACTAAGCTCTACGCTCTCATATCTTTTCACTAGGTGAGATCTAAGCCTTCAGGCTTCCCATGTCTCTGCACTCTTTCAAGCCCTATTGCTGTGACCGAGTAGAAAACTTCATGCTGTTATGATACAAAAGTTAGTGTTTGCACAGAAATTAGCCTTCCCAGTAACATAAAAAAAATCCTAACATACTGCAATTCCAGGTAAACTGTTTCTTTGGAAACTCATGTGATAAAAAGACTGTTCATATTGTTCATACTTGGAGTTCAGTACTAGACAGTTTCAGAGTACTTGGGCTTGTTAATACTTGACAGTGATTAGCTCCTTCATATAAGAGCATGGAAGTATTTTTAGACATTAAAGGAATTAAAACTGAAAACGTCCTTGAAAAAATAAGCAAGTTCTAATGTCTTAATACAGATGGATGAGGCACTGAAACATTAATGGCAGCATCCTTACCTTTAGGTAAGGTAAAGTGTACAACTCCTAATTCATGCATTTGAGGAAATAGCTGCCTTTAAAGGACTGCACTCATGGCCTTACAGATCAAAATGTGGCACAAAAGGTTCTAAATCCAGTGCTGTTACAAATCCCCAGTTAAAAAGCAACATTCGAACATTCTGTCTGAAGTATCAACTACATGAAAGAAATCATAAAAAATAGTCCAAAAATACAGTTCGAATATTCTAGCTTTCAGGTTATCTTGAAAAGACAAACATCAAGTTTTGTTTTTATTTTTGACTGCACTAGTGACCCAGAACCTGCACAATGCTGTAGCCAGAGGACTCATTTGGTAATTACCACAACCTCACGTATTCAGGAGTGCTAAAGTGGAATCTAATGCCATTATTAAAACTGTCCAAGGTAGACCACTAGTTTCATATTACCATATATTATTACATATACCTTTATAAGTAGGTGTGTACAAATCCAGCAGAGAAACTTCCAGCGCTTTTCTCCTGCTCAGTGTGTGTGCCAGCAGGACTGAAACAGATATGGGTACCTAAACCCTTCCTTATCCCAAGTTGATAGAACAAATAAACAATTGCATTTAAAACATTTGCTTGGCGTCTGCCCCCTATATAAAAGTTTATTGGTACCTCCATTGTCACATTAAAGTCACATCCACCCAGACACCTAGAAAAAAAGCAAAAAACTTCAAGAGTATTTATAGAAAAGGCTGCATTCTATGGCTTGTACAAGGGGAATGAAATTTCATGCGTGTGTTGAAAACAATGTTACTTGAAAAGCTAAGTAGACAAAACCTGCTAGCTGTAATGAAAATATATTAATTTTTACTATACAAGGCAACTGTATTTCAAGGAAGAAGTTCCAAACTGCAATAAATTTTGCAACATCCAAACAAAATTACTATTGGCATAAGTAGCAGACATTTTTCCTGAGTGTTGCATGTCCCCAAATTTGAAAAAAAAGACTAACCCCTTTTTATGAACATACCAGGATTCATCCAAGACTAAGAAGAAAAATTTTTGCTAAAATTTCTGAATATTTTCCCTAAGCCACCATCCATAGTAGCATAAACCACACATTTAACTCCTTTATCATCACAGAGAACAGACCTAAAAGCTATACAGCTGCATGCAATTCATATTGCCACCATCTCTGCAACACCTGTAAAAATATACATTTATATTTCATAATTAAATACAACAGAATCTTGGATGCTACCTAGGCTCAATCTTAAAGTATATGCATTCATCTGCAGCCTAGGAAAAAAAGCTGGCTCTGAGATAAGCATGTTGATATTGACTTTAGGACCTATCCAATGAACACTATTTTAAACATCTTCACTAATATGTCACTTAAAATATTACATAGTTTTTGTCACATTTATGCATGAAAGAACTATTTCAGTTCGAACAAATTCGAAGAGGACATATTACAGTGATTAGGGAAAAGGGAGTCAGCAAAGTATACTTAAAAAGTATACTATGGACACAGACCAAAAAAAAACCAAAAAAACCACCACCAAAACCAAAAAAACCGCACACCCCTTCCATGAAAACAACATTATCTTCAAGCCAGAAGTGCACAGATACTCAGATTATAAATTGTGACTGTAATACAACTACATTAGCTATGAATGCCTAACCACCTCTCCAGTATTCTCCCTCCGCTCAATAGTTAGCAACAAGGAAAATTATGTTAAACTCATGTTAACCTTATATAACAGGATGCAAAAATCAGCATTACATTATGTTTTCTATGTTTGGGTAAGAGGTTTACTCAACAGGTCAATAAATCTAGGGACTCACTGGTTTTGCATTACTAAGTAGTTAGAGTAAATTACCAGAAGTGGAAACTCAGTTATCAGCAGCTAGTGTCGGAAACAGCCAAGAGTGATGGTAAGCTGGAATTTGCCTCCAATAGTAATATTAGTGAAAACTAATACAGTTTTGCCTTCCTACTCCTGAAAATACTGAAAACTGGCAACTGATGCCATGCAAATATGTCTAAAATAGCAAAGAAAATAAAACTGAGGGGGGCTGGGAGATGGAGGGGAGGGTGTTTTTCCAGTTGTTTTTTGTTTTTGGGAGGGGGAATGTATTTGTGGTTTTGTTTTCAAACTACCATAGTTGTCTTGTCCAGAGCCCAAGTCACGCCCAAGGACTTTTTTCTAAGTACATGCCTTCCAATAAACTCCAGGAGGTTTTTAAATTATTTTTTTCTTTGAAAAGGGCATAATTCTTCAGAAAGCATGCACACAACTTTTGATGCCATGAAAGTTAAAGGCAGATGTAAAAGATGCAGGCAGTGAATTCAGGATATTGCCAATTTGGCTACCATTTCCTGGCTTTACTCTGCCTATTTTGTGACTAAGCCAGCCAAGTGGAAAATGATGATAGCAAATAAAATATACAGAGGAACGAGTAGTTTTAGCCATTAGTTGTACTTCAGAAGAAAATTCAGTAACTGGTAAAAAATTATATTGTGCATAAGACATATTTAAAAATCCTAACTGTCACAGGACTCATGCTAGAAACCACAAGACATAACATGGGCACACTGATCCTTTTTCAGCCAGACAGGGCAGGTATTCCAAGCCTTTGGCAAGAACATTTCATCTGCTGCATCTCCTCTAGTGAATTAAGGAGTCTCTGGCACTAGTGGCAATGTGCCACCTTCAGAAGAAAAGCCATCCATCAGCTAGACTGTTTCAGACCCACTTACAGCTTATGTTAATGTGCACATTAAATGAAATCCAATTAGACTACAGCGTCCAAATTCACAGCCAAAGTTCCTATGAAGTTTAACCCCTTTTTTGCAAGGGAAAAACATCTGCAACCTTGAGATGAACAGTTGTCTGTGATAAAGCCACATCTTGATTTTGAAATCTTTACTTCCAATATCATGAATTTTGGGAGGACATTCTGACCAAACTCCCAGTGTCATGGGCAGGGGGTTGTGGGGTGTGGACACAACAGACAAAAAAGCAAAACCAATTTTTGATAAAATAGTACAGTGTTATCTTCTAGACCACTATTTCAGATTCCATATCTGCCCATAGCATTTTGCCTTACAGAGATGAAAACCAAAACATCCAAGCTTATTCTCTCCCCAGAGGGCAATTTTTAGGCAGATGCTTTATATGTTACAGGAGTCTTATCATTCCAAAAGGATATTCAAAGTGCTAGCTAGGTCTGATCTATAAAGCTTAGGCATATTTTAGTACAAGCTTAAGATTCTTCAAGGTCCCCTTTATTGCAGTAAGCCTAATTATTGTCAGTTTGAGGCATAGAAGTTTGACTAGAGAAGCTGCACCTTTTGGCAAGAGTGTTGTACACAATAAATATAAAAAGTATATCTTAATTTATCTTGTGTTTTCTTTGGTTTATAATGTCTCCTAAGACTAAATGGAATGTATTATCCTTTAGGAAAAAACTGCATCCCCCCTCTAACTACTAACATTTCAGTGTATTTTTATTTCATAAAATGGTGTGGTTTAACCCCAGCAGGACACTAAACACCATCCAGTCACTCATCTACTCCCTTACACCATAGGATGGGGAGAAAAATCAAAATAGTAAAAGTGAGAAAACTTGTGGCTAGAGATAAAGCAAGCTCAATAAAAAGTAAAGCAACAGCCACATGTGTGAGCAAAGCAGGACAAGGAAATCATTCACCACTTCCCATGGGCAGGCAGGTGTTCAGCCATCCCCATGAAAGCAGGGCTCCATCATACACAATGAGGACTTGGGAAAACAAACTATCACTCTCCATGTCTCTCTTCCCTCCTCTCCCCTCAGTTTGACAGGTTGACCATGACACTATATGGAACTGCATATTCCTTTGAAGTGGAATGTATGGTCAGCTGTTGTGGCCTCAGAACTTCTTGTGCACCTCCAGCCTCCTTTCTGGTTGGGTGAGGTGAGAAGCTGGAAAGGACTCAGAGGAATTTCTCAGAGGAATTGCTGTTCAGCAGTAACAAACTTTCTTATACTATCAACACCATTTCCAGCACAAAACACAGCCCATACTAATTGCTATGAAGAAAATTAATTCTACCCCAGACAAACCCAGCCCAAATATTAATACACATGAAAACTACAGTCTAGAAAAATTAAATTCCTTTGCAGAACTGCATGTTCATATAAACCAGCAAATAATCAACTTGTGGACACACCACAAAGTTCAAGTGTATCAGACACTAGATAGTGGCAATTGGGAGAGACATGACCCCCTTTTCCATGAGCGTCTGGCAAAATATCCCCATTTTCTTTGCCATTGATATGGTTTTCATAAGCACATCCAAAGCATGTCCTGCAATCAGAGCCTTTATATGTCAGTGTTCTCTGCAAAGTTCTACCTTAGCTGGCCTCTAGCATTCCTGTACTTCTCCTCAGCTAGCATTCCCATCACACTGCAAGTACAGGAAGTATTGGTGCCACCCAACAAGGAGAAAGGGGCCATCTTAATCTCTTATTTGAAAAATTAGGTTGATAGGTCTAGTTGCAGATTTTTTCAGCTGTGGCACCAATTCTTTTCTATTATAGGCTTGTCCAGAGCCTAGCAAAGAGACTCCAGCTACATATCGACTAGCATGCAAATAATATAAATTTTCCTGGGATAAACCCAATCAGGACACATATGGATAAATAAGCCTTAAACAAAGATGGCACAATCATAAATATACTTTTAATCCCCACTAAATGTAGTTATTTGAGGAAAAATTCTAATTATATAAACATGTTAAGAAGGTGATGGAGTAGTCTCCTTTGTCTCTAGAATTCTTTATCTAGGGTAGGATTCACAAAAACATGTTATATAGAAAGCAGTACTAAGAAGGAGAGTCTTTTTAGAATATCATGTATTACAATAGTGGTGAACAAAATGGTCTTGCAAATTATACTCCGCCACATGATGGGACTTCTTTCAGTTCATATTCACATAACGACAAATTAGTGAGCTCTTACAGAGAAGACTTTACCTCAGCCCTGGTACATCAGTTGGCAACCTGTATACACAGCTACCCCGAAGTCACTCTGAAATTCAAGTGTATAAGCTCAGGCAGGTGTAAATCATATTAGGTTTCTGATGAAAGCATAGAACACCTGTAGCAACAGTGGGATGACTAGACAAGGACATCTGCATATTAAAATTACACTACAGAGCTAAAATCCCTTGACACTGGAGCAAAATACCCTGTAACTTTATAGGCTGCGTGTTTTCCAAGAAATAATTCCCCAATTCTGTCTCAGTTCTGCTAAAAAAAAAACCAAACAAACCCAAATGTATTACTCAGTTGTATAGTTTTAAAAGATTAGAAAGAGATGACTGATTCTGTCTGTAGACTGACTTTTTCCTTTCCTATGAAAGAACTGATCAATTTTTTTCTAGTTCTCTGGCTTTGAGCAGGAGAGTCAAAGTATTTAGCCAAGTAATAGGAAAGGATTACACATGTAGATGGATTTACGAAACATCAATCCCAGCAGGCTTTTGAAATTAAAAGAGCCTAATGCATGAGGAGTGATATATTTTACAATAAGAGAACTGTCAAGCTGCGGAAAAACTATTCCAGAAGGTAGCTGCAAGTTAAGTACAGATTCACTTCTGTTGTCACTTGATCCTCTCCTTAGAATTAAGAGCTGAACTTACCATTTTGAAACATGTAGAGTAGCAGCTATAAAATCCACCATAAGAACATTCGTATTTGGAAATTTTTTCTTCTTTTTCAGAAGTTTAAGGGACTGTCAGAGGTCAAAGAATTGAACATCCCTGCTGAGTCACTTCCATGAAAAGCATGCTGTGGAATGGTGTAGGTGTACTTACTCTTCACAGCTATTCAGACAGGACCAAAAGAAAAAAAGAAAAAAAAGACAGACTTCCTCATTATGGAGTCCTTAGGCCTCAGTAGGGACTGATATTTATAATAGAGAAGCAAGGATTTTCTGCTCAAGAAAAAAAAAAAAAACATATTCAAAGATATTTCCAGTTACCAGTCACACAATTAATTGTGACTTTCAGGACAAAGTAGGTATGGTCAATGGGTCGCTGTCAGGTTAAACTTGGATAACAAAAGATTTTTCTTGTCTTTTTGCAAAACAACAACACAAGGAGATTGCAGGTCTCAAAATAGCTTTTAATGAAAAACAGAACCACTTCTTGGCACAGAATGACACACAACACCAACTGCCCCTCTCCTCTATCTATGGCTGCTTCTCTCTTGCCATAGGTGGCAGGTGCCTTTCCAGGCAGCAGCCAATACACTGGGTCTGTCTGGCAGGGGGCAGGCTAATGAAGCAGAGTAGGAGCATAGCTCCCATTTAAATACAAGATGGGACTGAATACTTTTCCAAGCACTTGGAGATGCAGTGGTTTTATTTAAGAGACTAACAGAACTTATTCTTAACACCTTTTAAATTCTAACTGCTGATGAATGAAAAATTTTCTTGCATTTGGAACACATTAAAGCAAATATCTACCAATGTATATCATCAAAATCCTAACATAAAACAATATTTTAATGAATGCCTTTTAAAAATACCTAACCTTCTACATCCCAGCAGTGCATTTCTAACAAGGGTTGGTGCTAGAAGTAGAAGAACTACCAAAATACATTCAGATATATTTCCTTGCTGCAAAATCTCCCTCATTTGAAAGAAAGCTGCCCTGAAACCTTCCTGAACAAAAAGCTTTATACTCCACAATTAAAATTACATGAATTACATGGTGACATACCCATCCTGTTGGATGTTTAGCAGTAGTGCATGAATAAGTTGATCTCTGTTCGGGAAACATGATAAAATATAAGTACTTAATCTCTGAGTTATATAATCATCACTGCTCTTCTCCATGGTAGGTACAGTGAGCTGTGGTTTGCACATGAACTATCTGCTGATTTTAACTTTCAGCATTTATCATTCATAAAACTTTGGTCTGTATAGCTCACTCTTTTAAACACAGTTCACAATTAACTGTTATCACAGCTGTACATTAGATTGAATGCAAACAGTCTGTGTGAAAATTCATACAATGTTTTTCGTTCTAAGAATATCTGTAGAAAAAACACCCTCTAAGTGCTAATTAAAGGCCTAATCAGGAGTCAATCAGATAAATAATAAATACTTTCCCATGACATTCTACTATTACTTGCAAAGAAATAACTCAGTGTTGCTTCACAACACAGTTTTGTTGAGACCATGGAAACTCAGCAGATATTTGCCTTTCCCCTGAGTGCAAGCAAAGGCAGCTCACAAAAAGTAAGGTGAAAAGACAAGCAGAGCCCAGGAGAAGCCATCCCAAACCTCTGTACCCTTAAACTTGAGGGTTCCCTGTTGTCTCATGGACAAACACCCAATTGAACTGCCAAGAACAGATAAAAGCAGATTCACAGCCTCTCCAGCATTATGGCTTACACAGAGAAGGTCCTAAGAAACCGGCCCCTGGTGGAAGGTGGACAACTTCCTTTTGGTTGAGGCTATCCAAATTTCTCTATACAGCTGAGGCCACTGCTGGTAGCAAACATGCCTAGTTACACATGTGATCATGTAAGAAGATCCAAAGAATTATTTCCTGCTAAATCTTAACCTCTTCACACCTTAGGAACTGCACAGGAAAATGGATTTTGTCACTAGTCAAAGTTAATAACCGCTGAAGTCTGGTACAGAAACAATGTGCACAAAAGTCTACCCAAAACCAAAGCAAAGTTAATGGCAAAGATTTTATAGTATCTGGGTCAAAATGGCATAGAGGGATATACATAAGACTGGCATACAGCACAAATAGGATGAATGAGTTCTGATAATGGAAATGCAGCATTAACAGCAATATCTAATGTGCTGGTAGGCTCCAAGAAAGACTCTTCTCATACAACAGTGATCCTAATTGCCTTTAATAGCAAATTATACTTCAGTGTTTTTTTTAAAAAAATAGCATAATAATAACCTTTAAAGCCTAGAGGCACCCATTGAGAAAATTAATCTGTAGAAAACAGCATTTCCAATATAAGCTAAGAACCAGTGTCCATGCCTTCAGGAGGAAATCAGCCTATGACAGTATATTCTGATGTTGTGTTTCATCTAAGTGACTGCTGGAGCATGGCATTTCTCTACTCTTAGTGTAGAGGTCCAGGGCTAGAGTTCAGTCTGAGGTTACAGATTTTTTTCAGCCTGGCTAGAGATAGGTAATTACATAGGCTGCAAGCTCATGCCTGCTATGGGTTGCATTTCATTTTTCTACTACTGCCCTACACACCCATTGTATGGGTAGAATTTAGACTCTATACTAAAGAGATCTAAGTGCACAGGACTACAGCTTTTTAAAAAATTAGGGGGTTTTTAACCCAAAATAATTCTGACAGAGGAAAATTACAAACTACTGAAATAATTCATGTGCTTTCTGCTCTAGGTAATTCCACATTAGTAGCACAATCTGTATTCAGGTTGTTATACATTTAAAGCCAGAGCTCTAATTGAATAACTGGTGCCTGGTGAGTCTGTATGTTAAAAAAAAAAAAATCCAGACCCAAGATCCACACTAGACCTGAAGTGCTTCTAGTAATTCTACCTTTGAATAAGCTTTTAAAATTAAATGAATTTACAACATGTCATTATTCTTAGACCTTATGGAGAATATACTTTACTGCCAACAGAGACAACTTCAGTTATACTCAACATTAAGTTGAATTAGTGTCCCAAAGTGCCTACTTCCCTCTTCCTTCTAGCTGGCCTTTGTTTAGGCACAGGGTCAAAAATGGAGATGGGCTACATGCTGTTTCTGAGTCCCTCTTCTGCCTGTTACGGGGAAATCTTGAGTTTTATGGGCTTATGTCAGCCAAATATTATTAAATTAATTTATTAGGGGAAATAGTGAATTACATTTTCGAAATCATGTACAATAAAGCTATTCTGGTAATACCCTATTGACTTTTAGGCAAACCTGTCCTACTCAGTACCTCTATACTACAAGTCCATCTTTCCCTCTGGGCTCACTTAAGATGTTGTTATCTTTGGTATTTATCATCCTTGTGATCAAAACTTGCTATTCTTTTCCCCTATCAAAACTCCCTCTGCATTCTACTCCAAGGTGGCTCCGCTCAACCATTCCTTTTATTTTCCTCCCTGCATTTTTGGGGAATGTTGCCCTTCTCCTTGTCTTTAGAAGCATGATTCATTTTCCTGCATGAGATCCAGGAGACAATAAGTACCTACAAAAGAGAATGAAGGTAATCCCAATGGAAGTTGTGGAGATATGCTTTGTACTCTTCCCAACATTGGGAGCAACTGCTCTTCTATGTAGATCAGACAACTGCCTCTAGGATTTGTTACCAGTTAAGTCAGCTCCATAAAAATACTATTTTAAGGTATCCCCTAATGGTTCATCAAGCTGGATCAAATTCTGCAGTATCCGTATCTTATTTTATAAACACTGTCAACGAAGATACCAGTTAAGTCTGTGTATTATAAATCACTAGTAAGTTTTGAAAATAATTATTGTACTAGCTACATATTTCCATTTAAGGGAGCCAGAAAAAGACCCTTCCAAATGATGCACAGGAACAGACACAATAATTAACCTAAATTTCACTATCTTTCCAGCTATCCTTATCAATTACACACTTCAACTTTTGCCTTGAGCATCCTTTATTTGGGGCTCTGAATTTATTGATAGAAGTTTTGATAGCCACACTTACTTAACATTTAGGAATAAATGTGCCAAACAAATTTACAAGTACACATGAACCATTCTCACTTAAATATGCTGCATTTCAGTATATACACCAAGTTGAGGTTGTTTTCAATCATCATATGCTCTGCTATTTCAAACAGTTCAGCATTTTGAAAACTGTTTAGAGTGACCTAGAATGAGACTTCTCAGCAATTACTTTCTGATATGGATCATGCTTTGACATCTGAAATCATTTATCAACACACTAAAACCTACCCCAAGAACAGTTTTTCAACAGAATTATAAACCCTGCACAAAGATACCAACAATATTCTCATTATTTTGACTGTTCTCCAGAGCACAGTTTCTGATTTCACATCAGAAATAGGGTTATCAAGTTAGACTTCAGTCTTTTGAGACAACCGCAACACAGCTTTATTATTATAATAGACCTTTAGCAATAACCCGTGTTTAATACTATTCTAGGATAGCCTTATTTAACATTCCATGTTAACAGCCCCAATAATGTAGGATAAACTTCCATCATTCCTATGACAACCTGGCAAACAGAGGTGCATGATCTCAAGGTCAGAGTATTACATCTAGGCACTCAGGTCAAAGGACTAATCGGGAGTTTTTCTGTTTGCACAACCTTCGAAAACCTTCAAAATAACTGTTTGAAAGTGCATGAAGGTATTTTACTCTATATGTTTATCTCTGTGTATTAAGAGTTTCCTCTATATTAATTAGACAATCTTTAATTATACTAACAATAGTGAACTCCCCTATGAGCAGAGCTTGCAAAAAGCATCCCTTACTGCAGCTCACAGGGAATGACACATGCTCAGTCCCTGACATTTGTAGAAAAACTTCCCGAGGCTGTACTAGCCTTATTGGTCCAACTACAGAGTCAATAAAGTAGTACACATGAGTTAAGATAATTCCAGTGCCCCACTGAAGCTTGGAGATGAATCTAAAATGCATAATAGTTCACGTGCCAACAGCTAATACATTCACTTCTCACACTGACCCCAGCATCAGCAGAGCTACTCCAATAGTGACACATGATCTAAAATTTTCTACACGATCCAGATTGCATGATATGAATGGTACTAATATACAAAGGGTATAAAAGAAACCAGACATTCAAAGCATATTCCTCAGGTACTACCAAAAAAAGTTTTATCTCCCTTCAAATGTTCACTCTTTTTGGTAAAGCACTCAAACTCTGTCTTGTGCTATTTAAATCAGAAAATACTCAGACTGTAACTGCTATTGTTATCTTCTGTTAACGGTTTCTAAGTGACTTGGTTCCCCTGTCCAGCCATCACTAGAATGTTCATGTTCAGATAGATTAACAGCTGATTTCCTAAAGAGAACCTAGGAGCACTGAAGATTTATAGCTAAACACTGGATAGATATCCTTTAGTTATGGAATCTTGGTGTCATTTCTATCCATTTGTCATTAAATATTACTCTCAACTGTGTCTTAAGTTTTTATTCTTGGAAAAAAATTGCAGGATAAAAATACTTTAGTAATAATTTTCAAACTGCATTCTGTTTTTCAAATCTAGAGAGCCTTATTATAAACTAAAAGGTAAAATGAAAAAGACTTTTTTTGTCACATTATTAGTTTGTCAAAACTGTCATCAAGAGGTTTGATTTAATCACCTCTAAAAAAGATGTGCTACGTTCACCCTCTTGTCAGTATCTCCCAAGGGCTGTGGAACTAGGATGTCAGTCAAAGAGTAAAGATGTAAACCAGATTTAAACCCTGGCTTCATGTCTCTCAGGTATTGTTTGCTAGCTTGGCTCTGGGGATTCATTTTGAAGCAACAGTACTATTACTGGATTTGAGTGAATGAGATATTCATATAAAAATAGAACCTGCTGAATAAGTTTTTATGTCACGACTGACATGCTAGTAAGTTCAGTAGGAATTGGATTGAGTATACAGAGGAAAATGAACAAACAATATTAGCCATATCCTTTGCACTAGTAAGATATTAGAAAATTGGGAAACAGCTGTAACACTGTAATCTTGTTCTAAGAACTGAACTTCTACCCTAACAACTTTCAACATCCAATTATCAAAACTGAGCATTCAATGAGCAGCCTATCAGTGAACAGCCATGGATATATAACAGTGGTTTACAGCTTTGAAATGGCACAATATCATACTTCTGCTGCTTAAAATAGCAGAGACAATTTTGTTTCATACACCCTAGCTCTGGGCTTCACTCTCCCTGCCACTAATTTACATGAGAATTCCTTATGGTGTTGAAGTGCAGAGTCTTGTCATTCTCATAAAGCACTCAAGAAGTGAGCAGCTGGGACATTAAGATACAGAGAAAAAAAACTTTTCTATATATTTTTTTTTCAAATAAGCATCAATTCCAAAGATTTGTGTTAACAGAAAGGCTGAAGTTCATGCAAGCAGGTTTACAAAGGTAATAGTACCTCATGAGCAAAGGCTGGTCAATCTCTGTTCAAATACCTCAGCTGTGTGGGGATTGGCCTCTTGTGCACTGGGTAAAAAAACCTGTTCTGGGACAAGTCTTCCAGATGGAAGTTTATGGACAGAAGCAGAGAAGCTCCTACCCAGTGCAAAACAGGGAAATGGAGATACAATGCTGAGGGTACCCACAAAAACTCTACAGCTAAGTGAACAGACAGCTGCAGCCACAGACCAGCTGACCACACCACAGAAGGCAATACTGTGCACATCCTGACCACACACACACATTGCATTTACTTCACACATTTGCACAGATTGAAAGGCTACTATCACATTCACCGTGTCCTTGGTTGTGTATACTTGAGTGAGTTAGGATCAAATTAAAGGGCAAGAAACAACAGGGTAAATAAATTCCCCTCTAACCTGTTCTCATTTTTCTCCAAGTCAGATTCCACAGAACAATCCAGCTTCAGTTTTGAAGAGGCTCTCCAATATGCAGTGGAATGTCATGCTGAGAAAAAGCTCCTGAAAAACATCTTCAGGTCAGGAACAGAATATTCTGTATCAGGTGTAAAGTGCAGATCATGTTAACCAGCAACAAATAGAGGAAAAAAAGGTTCCAAGACAAGACTATTTTGCCCAGGACAGTCTTGTAGGGAATTTTACAAAAAAGCTGAGGAAAGTAAGCAAAAGCTAAAACTCACCATGTAGAGTGAGGCATATGAATAAAACAGTCTACTTTTACTTCAATCAGCACAAGCCAGGAATTGTTTAACTACAATAAGCACAAATATAAGCCAATGAAGTTAAGTCTAAGGGAAGAGACTTATGTAAATAGTGCCAAAGTCAGCTTGTCCACTACCAAGTGGGTACTAGAAAGGAAGAACAAACTTCAGCAGTCTTTTTACACATGCACATCTCTGCCTGCCATCCCTTAAATAGATATTTTCCATTTTCCCATTCTACCTGCCACATCTAGAAAAAACATTTCTCAAAAAAAAAAAACATCTCTGCCATACTGATATACTATCTATCTTCGAAATGCTGTCTGGAAACCAATTGTCCCCTCTTTCCGTAAAAGCCTTGATTTCTCTCTCCTTGCTACCATTTAACTTTATATCTGTATTATCTAACCACACAAAGACTTTGAGATATCATTTTCAACAAAGATGCTATAAAATAAAGTGTTAATACACTATATCATACTATATCACTGTCAGGGCTCTTATCTGAAGTTCATTCTCCTCTGCAGTGAATAATTTGTTCCCCAAGATAAACAATAAAACAACTCTGAAGTATTCTTTATTTCCAGTTCAGTCTGGTGTGCATGTGTCCAAAAAAGCCCAGCTTATTGCTTCACTGTTATCTGCAGTGTGCAAGATGAATTTTTGTGTTCTTGTGGTGAAGGACTGACACTCAACAATTTAATGCTTTATGTCCTCTATTTAGGGTTATTTACTTCTGCTTCAAGGCAAGCCTACCATCTACTGTAAGGCGCCATAGCTACAGAAAAAAAGTTCTTTCCACATGAAGATATTTCTCTCTGAAAATGAAAACACTAAAAATCATCTCTATTCAACTCAGGAAAGCCTTAGCAAGATATTTGTTGGAAAGATGTGATGGCAATTGATTTGAATGTGCCCACAAAATTTAAACAATACTTCTTAATACAACTATAAACTATTCCTTTTTTAAGTTATTTCATCTTATGATGTCTTTAATGCTAAGATTTTCTCCCACTGTGCTGAATGTTTTTTCATGCATGCACAACCACAAGTAAACAAGTATCTACCACACTCGTTTAGCTCCTGTGCCCTAGAGACATCACCTCTACTTGCCATGAAATGCTCCTGTCCAAGCAAACAATCTACTGTTTGCAATTTAAAAAAAAAAACAAACAAACCCTAAATGTAGCAGTCTAGATTTAGACAAACACAGCTGACAACATCAAGCTTTAAACCAGAAAGCATTAGAGTTTTAAGCACCATATTAGCTCACTCTTCAAAACTCATTTCAATGATCTAAGGCTTTTCAAAGGAGGGTACTACAACCATGTTCTTAACTGATCAGTTACAAGACAGAATCAAATCTAGAAATCCTGTTGTAAGGCGACAGAAAGTGTTTCTTGAGTACTTGCAGCCCAAGATAAGTCATGGGGTTAAGGGGCTGGTCAACAAGTCACATAGCAATATTATGAAGAGAAGTCTGGGCCTAGAACACAGGAATTGAAGTACTTCATAGAAAAAAATAAGTTATATTTTGGGTAGTAATTAATATCATGATGTATCCTAGTTTAATATTTTGGTATCTTGAAGGAAATATTTTAAATTCATTATCTGATTGTTCTTATTGACCTCAAATATTCTTTAGAAATAAACCTTATATCCTCTGGGATTCCTACTAAACTCTCATCTGCAAAGTTAAACTCCGAGTCCAAACCCAGCTGCAGAAAGCTTTAATATTTTTATGCAATCAATCTGAGTTCAGCAGTCAGAAACTAATGTTCTGAGACACAGGACCAGCTGCTGTTTTCTGAGCAAAACCATTTAGAAAATGAATCCCTTAGAAATACAGGAAATAAGAGAGACTATCCAACTTTAACCCTCATTTATGATGGCAGACATTGCCCAATAAGATAAGTTTTAGGACAAAAAAAACCCCAAAACTAAAACTAAACAAACCCCCTACCAGGGGAAAAAAAACCACAAACAAAAACAAAAAAAAAACCAGCACACTGAAGCACAAGTGCTAAACAAGAAACAGAAAAGGCAATGACATACTTAGTTGCTGGTAAGCATACAAGAAATTGTGCAAAGAACCTGTTCATTCTTGCAACATGGCTAAAGAACCTAGTGCCAGCTGCATTAGAAGTCATTATGTGACAAAGAGGAATTAAAATGTACAATTTAAGGAAAGGCCAGCAGCTGCAGCATCCAAAAGCACAGCACACCAAAAAGGAAACAGCATTCAAAACAGACAGTGCAAACCAATCCAGATACACCACACCAATAGCCATGTTATTACTACATAAAGATAAAAAGAACAATTTCAAGAAGGTACAGTTGTGCCAAAATAAGAGCACTGAGCTTTGTCAGTACTCCTAGAATTTTTATGCAAGAAAACTGGGTCATAAAAGACCTGAAACCACTAAAACAGATTATGTAGATACTGCTTGACTGAATTACTGTGATTGCTCAAAAAAGCTTGCCTTGTGTTAATAAAAGACTTTGCGCCTGAAAAAATACACATCTAAGCCACATTTCAGTTGACTCAATTTTTTTTTTTGTCCAAAAGAAATTAAGAGCTTTTAAAATCTGCTACTGCTAATTTTAGCAGGTTTATTTCTTCCTAAACCACAATGTTATCTATGACACTAATTTCCTGTCAAGACCAGTATCATTTAAAAGCCCAAATCAAGCATGAATGCTACATATGCACACAAAGAATACTTTCCCAAAAATTAGCTAAGTGCTGCAGAAGAGCCTGTTCAATTCAAGGAAAAATACAAGACCATAGTTGGGAGTAGTCTCTCTCTAGCGTACTATCTAAAAGCAAGGGATGTTAACCAAGCATCTCTTTGCGGAAATTTGAAACTATGTTTTCAAACAAAACAAAGCCTCATCTCTGTCTCACAGCAAAAGAAACAGCAAAGTAGCAAACCAGCAAACAGTCCTTGTTCATTGTGATAGGGAAAATGTATGGCAATGTCTTTACAAACAATTCCATGGGTAAAGGTATAGGTGTTAGCATCTTTGAAATGGGGCGTAATCTCTCTACTATGGTCAAGCAGCAGGTTGTCTCCTGAAACAGACAAGTGGGTCTGCATAAGCCTGAATGTCAGAACTTTGGGGTAAAATGACAATTTGAAGAGGGAATATGTAGTGGACAGTTTGGGAAGGCTGTACCTTCCTGGAACATCAGCCAAAGGGGAAAGGAAGAGGGCAACATGCAGCCAGGAGTAAGGAGAAATGGAGGCTGGCCCTCCAAAACCTCAAGTGGGAAAATCCTAGAGCAATGTGCCCTACTGGACTCTCTCCCTTTATTCAAATACAGTTAAAGGACTCCTCTGTCTCCTTTATGGATACTGGCTTTTCTTAGCCTGTTTTTCCACACAACTGCTGTGTTAGGAGCGCCTTGAAGACACTGGAGAACTACCCATGATTTAGCAAAGCTACAGCTGTTTAAAGACTATCAGTAGTGTGATAGCAGACAAATCTCTTCTAATCCCTGCAAGGAGCCAGTACTACTGGTCTTTGTTCTGCTGCAACTTGGTTTGCCCTCCCAAACATCCCAACTAACAGCCAGATTTGAAATAGAACTACTGAGGAAACTGCTTTTCTGCTCTTTGCTTTCCCAATGCAAACAGATCATGTCAGTTTAGTTGTAATTCTTGAAGCGTACAACTTGTTACTAACTCTCAAGTAAAAGGATTCATTTTTAGCAGGTACAAACGAATCTACATGACCAGCTTCATTTGCTTTCCATTTCACCCTTGGTCTCTTCTTTGTACATGCACTTCATTTCCATTGCAAAAGAACTGGTTTTGTTTGGCAAGCTTCTCGTGTCAGCCAGTATTAGGAACACAAAGATCCTTTTGTACATTGTACTTGCTATTTTTCCTTCCTCACTCCTCTTCCTAGCAGACAAAATGTACCTAATTAAAAATTACTTTGCAACTGAAAAATGTTTCAGTAACTTGGTGAATTCTTGCTTTCTGCCTGTCAGTCAAAGTAGTGAGTTACAGAAAGGTACTTATTATCATGGTAGATAAATAAATAGGAGTTTATCTAACTGTACTAATCAGTAACTTGGTTAAAACATGGGACTGGTAATGTACATTGCAGCAAAGGTAATGTACTCTCAAAACACTCTGCAAATAAGGCTGACATTGCAACATTAGAAATACCATGCTCAAAAGTATCTAACAATGATCAAGCATAATGGAATTTCTGAAATATCAGAGCTTTACTCTTACTACACATAGAAATTCCCTTTGTTTCTAAGTTAAAATCACAAGGTGTTAAGTCTACATTGACAAAGCAAAAGAATCAATTGCACCTGGTTTCTCATCAGCTATCAGCATGATATATCTACTGCTTACCAGATTAATTTAGATCTAAGGTTAAGTCTGTTCCTATGCTTGGGACCACCTATTATGAGAACTTCACTAGACCTGGATGTATTTTCATCCAATTTGAAGACATTTATTAGCTTATTTTTAATCACTGCCTCATCAGCATAGACAGAAGCATTAAGAACCAGCACAAATAATTTACTAGATAAAAACTGAGAAAAAGCAAACACTAGGAAGACTATCTGAATGCCCCACCCTACTTTTGAATAAGACATTATACTGAAACACTATCTCCGCAAACTAGATAGGGTTCTGTCCAACATAGAGAAATTAAAAGTTTGTTCCACTGAACATGGTTTTCTTCTTCATATCCCTAATACACTGACATTTCTCTTTTACTAGAATGCAAGCTCACATTTTACTATGAAAGCTTCACTTGGCTTTATCCTGCACTTTGTTACAATGAATGTGACAACAGATATCCTGGAGTTTACAGTGCCTTGTCTAAGGGGGATGGGGAAATCAAGATATAAATAATTCACCAAAGAATCAGAGAGCAGCTCACAAAGGACAGTTGAGATAATGGATGATCCAGGGAGCTCACTGCAATACAGTATACTTCTACAAGTAGAAAAGGTGTGCTATTTCTGCACCTATTCAAAGGAACCTAACTCAAGGTTTTCTCCAAACTACTCAAAATACAGTACAATCAATAATCGGAAGAGTTCAAAAATATAACCACTGCAGTCTTACAGAACTTGCACTTGAAAAGAGATCTGAAAATTAACTCCAAAATTAAGTGAAGTTTTGTTCAGACTCAAATCTACAGCCCATGGAATTCTGTGGGGACAAAAACCAAACAACAACAACAAAAAAAAAACTACACAAAAAAAAACCAAAAAAACCCCACAAGCTAAGTCTTAGAGGAAAACCTATTCCCTAAAGCCTATGGGTATGCTCCTTTCTGCTCTGCCTGTAAAAGTGAAAATTCCAGTTTTTCAGAGAACCAAGGCAATGTTAAATACATACTATTAAATGGACTTGCAAACCAAAAGAAGTCTGTAGACCAAAGCAATCATTTAGTTATCATGACAAATGTCTTTACGTGACTGCTTTCTCATTTTCCTGCTGTAATGCAGGCCAAACGCTGTCACGTTCATCAAGTGGCAACTACGACGTCTTCATGAAAATGATAGAATGGAAATACCAGAGGGCAAATGAGTCAGAGAGAAAAAAGTCTCGCTTAAAATAACTTTAATAAATTCATTAAAAGCCCAACAAGGAACACTTGTAGTGTGACTGCTATAACTTCATAGTCTCATTCCAATGTTTTCCATCTCAGTATAAGGGCTATGACTAAGTTGTGTTCATTAGCATGTCATCTTCAACACTTACTGTCTTTGACATTGTCCTAACTCATGATCCAAGCCATTTGTTGCACATTCTCCTTATAAGCAATTCTGTTCCTTCTTGACATATTTAGGCTAGCAGGTAAAACACTACTCTTGGGTACACAGGCCCAGACAGCACTTTAACATAATGTGAGAAAAAGTTTTAACAAGGTAAAGAGGATGAAAACTTGTCACCTATTCTGCTGTACTCAAACAGCAATAAAACTGCCATAAAGCATATCATTACAAAAGATGCACTTTAATAATTTACAAAAGTCTCAGACAGTAGAACAAAACATTAAAAAGTTTATTTCCTCCTACCAGATGACTCTTCCATGTTCTGAATATCTAATATAATTTCTTGTATCAGTTTATACAAGAGATACAAGAGAATGTGCAATGCAAATTTAGCAGCTCTGAGAAATTTTTTCAAGTGGTTTGTTACTACAAGAGGGGTTTTTCATCCTCCCTCTGCTCAGTGAGTAATTTCTGATTTCAATAGGTGTTTGACAGACCAATTTAGAAGCCAGCAATATCCTTCACTGACTGGCTCCCCCAGGCCAATAGAGTACATGCAGCACTCCACTACAGTGAGGACTTCTATACATCTGAGTTTGAGACCTTACTCTGCTGCTGTGCATTTTGGAAAAGATTCTTCTGCTCTGATATAAAGGCTGTGACATTTTCTTCTCTTTTTGTTAGTTTTCTTCACTTATCCAGTTGTCTTCATTTCCAAAAGAACTATGAGGGAAAACAACTTATGTCAGGATTTTTCTTCTACTAACACCTAAGAAGCGTTCAAAAACATGTTTTGGCAATTACATTCAGTTTCAAAAAGTATTTTTCTCAATACCACACAGCACAGTTTGCAACCAGCATGGGCCAGGAATTGTTCCACTGAAAACAGTAAGACCAAAGAGATTTGTGATCAATAAACAGAAGATCTTGCATGTGAACAATTTACCACAGCATGTAAAAACTCAGAAGTGCTGTCACAACATTTAATTGACACAGTTATGAAAGACATTTTAAAAGTTTTGAAAAGAAAAACCATGAAATACCAAATTGGAATCCAACACTTGGATTACTTTAGCCTTGGAATCTCAAAATTCGTCTCACATTATATATTAAGTCTCTGTCAGAAGAAAACTTCAATTTCAGAACTAAAGTCCTCTACTTTCTTGTTCTGCACAGCCTAGACATGTTTGTCAAAACACCTTCTAGACAAGCTGGCAGTACATTAGAGGTCAAAATCCCAGCAACAATCAGAATTTCACAAAGCAGTTGAATCATGTCCTTATAAAACTTGTCTGCAGTGCTGAGCGAGCCTCTGTCCTCATCACAGATTACCATCACACGGCAGCAGCAGCAGCACACACGTTGTTATGCTCCTCACGTCCCACCCTCCATCCATCCAGGGACTGCAATCAGGTATCTGATAATAATGCAAGTCACATCAGCTGGACTGCTGCCGCAGTGAGCTGATCCATGCTGGTGCCTTGATGCAAATACAAGGATGCCAGGGCCACAGGACATAGGATCCTGTCTTTGTATGGCAAATTCTGTTCTCCAGACAGAATGTGCTTCTCTTGCAGGCATGCAGCCTACCTACATTCCCTCTTAGTCTCTATCTGAGCGATGGCATTGTGTGAAACATTAAATAAATAAATAAATGAAAGAGTGCTGCAAAGCAGGAGTTGTGAGAGCAAACACTATTGAATCACTAAGTTGCTACTGTGTTTTCAGTACCGTGGCTCTACTTCTCACTGCAAGTGAGGTGTTTTCTCATCATCTTTGCCACCATGTGAAAATTTGCCTAATAGCATTGAAGCACTGAATTTAAAGAAAAAGGTTTGTCAAACACACTTAAACTGATTACTGATCAAAAAAATTACTTCTATTATGTTAAGCAGACATTTCTGGGTTTTTTTATGTTTCGTATACATAAAAATCTTGATAAATTATACAAGTGTGTATGTAAGTTGCAAGTAATGGAATAAACAGTTAATCCATGAAGATATTAATTCCCAAGTCTACATACTAGTTTCATTGTCCCAGCATCCCAACAGAAGTGTTAGTCACAGAACAATGCTCACATGATGTAATTGAATATGCTCAGGAGGACGATATATTGGAGTAGCAGCAACCTGAAGTATTGTCAAGCAAGTACTGGAGGAGAACTACAAGAACAGAGGAAGGCATTGTTTTAAGTTCCCTCATCCCATTTTACTTTATTTTGCCCAGACTGCTCTCTCACAATTTGGGATTAAATGTATGCATTGAGAGTTTAGAAACAAGTAACTTTTTTTTTCACCTGAGAGATGACTCCTTGTGTCTTTATTGCTTTCAACCAGGAAAAACGAACCTTAAGTTGAATTTGGGGGAAAAAAAATTAGGAAGAAATAAAACGAAATTAATAAAAGTGAAATAATTAGCATTTTCATTGTCACCCTCACTAGTTGAGAGGAAAAGTGTCTAGTGTAGGTGAGATGTAGCCCCTACACAGATAGCATAAGTTTGAAGGTATGAAGAGGACACACACATTCCCAAAGCAGCTACAGCAACACTACTGCTACTTTTATTTAACACATTTGATGCACCATTCTTCTAGCAGGAACCACCCAGCTGCATGGGAAAAAAAGTATTTACATCTCAAAGTAAGGATGGACAATAGACCTCTATAGGAAGGAACTTTTTTTTTTCCCTTGAAGTGAAAAGTGGCAAAACATTCATCACAAACAAACTGAAACTATAAAACCTTCAACTAACAAGCATATATGAACCACAGTAAAACACCCAGCACAAACACTGGAGGACAGGTACTAATATGAGGGGATCTATAACACAAATCCTTCTGACCAAGCAGCTAGCTTTAGGACCACCAGGAATTCAATAGGGTCTATGAATAAGGGGTGGTGTTTTCCCGACTCCAAAGGCATCCTCAGTATAACGTAAGAACACAGAAAATGTTACCTGCCATGACCACCCTTCGACAGAAAATATATTTGACATCTATTTACTCTGATAACTCTATACAAGCCTGAAGGAAAAATTACTTGCCCTCAAAGGGAAAAACTTTCTTTTCACAGAGAACAAGGGGTTTTTAAAACTTATGTCAGAGTCTACCAATTACAGATGATCTTCCAGCACCCCAAAAAACTGAGAAAGGTACTTCACCCATTTTTCTTTTCTAAGATGTGAGGCCAAACAGACTGCAGAGCAGCAATATCAATAAACATGCACAATAGGCAGTGAGAGCAGATTTCTGACCCCTTCAAGCCATAAAGTCAGAGTTTATCCACAAAAAACAAGTAAAACAAAAAAGTCAAACTTTCATTGTCAGACTTAATCTCACCTTTACACAGGGTGAGACTGTTATTCTATTTGAAACCAACATGCTTGAGGATTTTGACACAATCACATACGTCAGCCACTGAAAGTATGTGGAGAGAGAAGCCCACACTGGAGCATGCTTCCTGGCAGGATGTGGAGCAGTCTGTGAAGAGCTGCAGCCCATGGGAAGGACCCACACACAGGAAGTTCCTGAAGGACTTCTCCCATAGGAGGGACTTCACACTGGAGCAGGGGAAGCAGCTCTGAGGAGCTTTGCTTATTTTGTTAATTCCCTCACACAGTTAATTCCCTCACCTGTATGTTATGAGCAGATTAGAAAGGAATGCTCCTAAGTCAGGGGGAAAAAAAAAGGTGTTTTTTTTTAAATAGACTAAGTTGGCCAGAAGTTGTCCTGATTCTGATGTACTGAAATACGCCTTTATCTCAGAACCTGTGACACAAAGAGTAACCTCAGCTCCCTACTGCACCTCCTGGAGCCAGCTCCCATCTTAGTTATACCCAACAGGAGCATTTCTCCAAACAGAGGCAAATTAAAGACTGACTCACACTTCCTTAAGTCAAAGAATCTATCAAAGTAGCGCTGCAATATCACAGCCTTTGGGTCAAACTCCTTTGACTTGACTGTAAGCACACTGCCTACTCTTTGTTCCACCCCATGAATGTTGTTATGCCAAAATACTTCCTTATTATACTCTCAAGATTCTGAGAGTATGTGTTTGCAACAAGTGATTGACTGGAGTCATCTCAATATAGGCCAAGTCATTGATGCTCTTTCCATTGGAACTGAGGTTGACTGCAACAGTAACTCGTGCCTTAGCCCTCCATCTGGGTCTCCAGTCAGGATCACAGCCCCTTCACTGCAAGGATAGCTCCTGCAGCCAGCAAGAACATATGGAGGAGGGCCTGCTCTAGGGAACCCCAGGGAATGCCATTGTGTGCAGGAGCAACAATTCCAAACAAGAAAGTCTGCTCACTGATTTATAAAGCCATTTCATATATTTGGTTTGAACATCATTATCTGCCAGCAAACAATAACCTCTGAGTTGATAATGTGACTTTGCTGTGAGCAGGAGAGTTAAAGATGTCGGGCCCATAGGGAAGATGAATTTCCACCTTTTGAAATTCACAGGTTCTTCCCTCTCTGACGAATTTTTTGGAATATTTACTAGTTACCACATTAACATTTTGCTCCAAAGACAGAAGATTTATGCCCTCCCCTGCTATCTCTGGCAGCAGATAAAAGTTAACAAATATCACCAGGTTTTCTGATTAAAATATTTCTTCAGTAACAAATTAAAGTCACAGACAGACTTTGAATGGCGTTGTATGCGAAGAGGCAATAAGTGGGTGGAAATTACAGATTGAGATAATTTTGGGATTGGAGGAGGGTGCGTGTGCAACTATGATGCTCTTAGTAGCCACCAATAGTAAGATGGCAGGCATTAGCTCAGGGCTGGCAGATCCATTTTTCCTTTCTGTTAACACATTAAGATCCAGACTGCCACTGCACTTGTTTTGGAATTGCAGGATTTAAAGTATTGTGAGCTTTAGCTGCCATGGATTCTTTCACAGCTGTTCCTTAGTTATGCCAGGCTAATTCTTCCATTAGATGCAAGAAGCAATAGTAGGTCCCCGAACAAATTTAAAAAAAAAAATCATTAAGGATCAAAGATGAAGACTACCCTTTTCCAGTACACTTCATCTTCTGCCAATAGATGAGTCACAGAAAAAGAAATACCAGTCCTAAACCTTCTGAAGATCATTATACTTAACTGCCAACAAAGTAGTATACTATGGTCAGAAGCACAGGGTGAAAAAACTCAGTCTTCCTCAAAATCAACTCCTGAAAGAGCTTGTGTTTCTTGTGATTTTTTTTTTTTTTTTGCTGGTTTGATACAACTTTTTCTATACAGAAACAATTTTCTACAATATATGTCAAATAAAACAACATAAAAGTGCTTTTACAAACCATTCAAACAAAAAGAAAACAACTCACTGCTAGCTGTAACTTTAAATATTTAGCATCATCTAAAGTACTCTTCAGCTGCAGCAACATAATAGGCAACAATTGCATACTGGAACAGTGATTAATCCACGGAAAATGCAGTCTAAAAGTATTCTAGTGACTCATAGTACCTTTCCATTCTAAGAATGATGAATGGACAATGCAACTGAGTTGATTCACCAGTTCATGTAGCATCTTCAAAAAAAAAAGGTACCATATACTCTTTCACTTACACAGAAGAAAGTCTGCCTTTTGATCCTACACATCAGAAATCTCCTAATACTAAGTTAATAATTAATTTAGCATGTAAATTCTCTCCTGGAAAATCTGTGACCTTTTCTCACAAATCACTGCCTGTACATTGCCTATGCAATTTCTGTTTGGAGCTTTTCTGTACACTAATAGGAATAGCAGGTACATACACTGAATAGAAATCCGAGTCTCATTGTCCCAAGTCTGTACCACTAGTACAAATCTTTTTAAGCTCCCACAGTGTTTTCCACACTCCAATGGTACAAGTTGCATCATGCAGTTTTCTACCCTATCAGTTTAGAGCATGGTGAAGTTGTACATAGCTGCAAGGAAGCATCAGGGCCTGGCTAAGCCAGCAAACCTGGGACTGATGCACTGCTTCCTTCCAAGTGAGCCGTTGTAAAATTATATACCTCCCTTCAGTATTTGCAGACTTGCAAAGAAAACTCTAAAAGTCATGCTCAACCAGTAGTTTAGAGATACAGTCCTGAAATGCTTTTGTTGCACAAAATCAAGGTCCTGGGTGAATAAATTAGAAAGAACTGAGATGCAGGGAAGCCTAAGGCTACTGACAGTGTTTCTGCACCCAACATTTCTTGTGAAAGGTCTCTGATAAACCTTTTAATGACCCTGCATTCTGTCCTGAAAGACACTGAATACTTAGTATTTTTTTTTTAATGGGATGAAGATAACATATTACTGTGGTTTTGTCCCAGAGCTTCAGCAGAACTTGAAAGTTTGGACAATTCATTTGAGTTGCCGCTAATGTGTTATCACGACAGAAATGGAGCTAAAAACTCTGATACCAATGCAGTAAGTAGCTGCTTCATGAAGTACAACACCTCAGTAAGTGCTGGTATTGTTCATTGTCCAGTAACTTCCACTTCTGACAGCACTTCAGTAAGTTTCAGTGTTTCTACTCTAGATCAAGGATCAATTTTTGCTTGTTTGGGATAGTTGTTGCAGGTTTTTATGTTTGGTTCTTGTGACTCTTCATTTTGCCTTTTTTATACTCTTGATGCAGAAAATACTCAGCAAGTTACAAAACAGCACAGATAAACAATATGGGTAAATTGAATTTATCATTTGCCTAAGAGAAGACTACATGAAAACTATTACACCTACTTCCGTTTCATTTAGAATGAAGGAGACAGATGCTTTGTTGTCTATCTTTCAGTAATGAAGGTAAAGCAGACAATCCACATCTAAAACTGAAGTAATTCAGTAGTTCAGAGACAATTTAATGTTTTTGAGCAATTTATAACTTTCAAGCAGAAATTTACTAACAAAATTAAATTAAAATCAAATGCAATATAAAGCCTATACATAACTAAGTCCAGAGTTGAAAAGTGATCTCTACACTGTTATTAAACTCAAATGCCCATAATTAATGTTATTTCAATTAGACAGGAGGTGCCATTAAAGCTGGCACCACACAAGGTATCAGATGATTGCTAGATATTTTATTTTCTTTTTAAGAAACAGCTTTTTAATTTCCAACGAGGAGTTCCACTGTTGATCTTCAAAACAGGGACTTTTTCTGAAGCAGGAACAGAAAAGATCCTGAAAGCAGAACTAGCAAATAAGGTAGCACATATAAGCAGAAGCAGTTTGCTCATTGTGTGCTTCAATAAAGACCGAGTCAATAAAAACCTCTAAGGCCAGCAAGATGAAACATGTTACAAAAACAACAAAAAAAAAACTCTGAGGACTTAAGGAAGGACTCTAGCAATAAGTAGATATTATCTAGGAGTTGCATGTGAAAGCATTGCAAGAGGCTCCTTGCACTCCAGCAAGACAGCACAGTGTTTCCCAGCACGAGACAATTTTTTCTGTACCCAACTGTCTTCCTAAAAGAATACTTGTCCTGCCATGTTCCCAACTGTCTGCATTGCCTTGGATTTCAGATTATTTTTATGTTACAAGAGGGATAGGAAAACACAGGAAATTTAACATGCTCACCAGAACACAGAAAAGGCTGAGGGGCTGACAGGCTCCTGGCTTATTTTGTAAACATCCCTTGAGAATATTCTGCTCACAGATGTGTTTCAAAAGAACAGCAGTAGGTGGTAAACAAACACCTTTCACCAAGGAGTTTCAGTCATCTCTTCCTGATCTTCAGCTATCAGATGTGCAACAATCCACTGTTCAACATCATTTCTTGAAATGCATTTTCAAAATATAGAGTATGCATGCACACACAAGATATTTATACTTGGATATTAGCTTTGATGATATAGGACTAACTTTGCAGAAATACAGAAATTCTGCTTTTCTTCAGCAACAGAATGCTACATGAAAAGCTACAAAAATTATTTTATTCTCTAGATCAAATTCTAATGAATTTTAATTTTTCAGTGACAGAGAAAAATGCTCTGTTCTTTTTTCCACCAGCTGATCAGACATATTAAAACCAAAAAATGCCATTATAGAGTAATATAATTTTCTGCTTGAGATAGCACTTAAAATGTTAACCAATTGCCTGTGTGTTTAAGTCAGAAACATGTTTGATCAAATTATACTTTCTAGTCTCTACCTGAGGGAATTAAGGCAAACAGACTCCACAGTTCTCTTGACACTTTGATTCAACAGTTAATCAACTTCACCTAGCAAAAATGTCCCATTTAATTTGAATTTTTCTGGGTTCAGCTTTCAGACATCTATGCTTATTTAGATGAAATAGGTATTTTTCTATAATAATTTCCTTCAAGTTAAGGTACACAACATAGCCACCAAGGTACTACTAAATCCTTCTGACCACCCAAACATATCCTTAAATCAATCACTAAAGAACAGACTTCAAATAAATCATGGTTCCTTTTCCTTTCTTCCTCCCCTCAGTATATTGTCAGTTTGGATTGGGTGCAAAACATACCAATACTGGCAAACTGTGCATTAAAGACACAGGGTCATCCCTGATTGATGTTCTCCCTATTCAGCTGTTTGAGGTTCAGATTGGACATCTTGCACTGCAGCACACTTGGAGCTCACAGCAAGTCACAAATCCACTATCAGGACCACAGAGCCACTGCTGTACAGGATACAGCTCCTTAATCATTAACCATGGGTTAGCTCACCCTCAACATCTGACTTTGCCAGCAGCATAAAAAACCAGTTATTTGAACAGGCGTTTGTCACTACGTGATGTCAACTACTCAAGAACGCTTTCCTTTCTCTCTTGACTATTTATTGTGCTGCTTGTCCTTTATGTAGACAGATAATCAAACATGTATCTGAGTATTAGTCTAAACTACAAAAATGTCTTTGAGTGGGGAAACACGTGAAGTTTCATTTAAGAGGCTGTATTTTGCTTTAGTACCAGAAACATGATTGTTCTCCGCAGGTCTGATGCTCTGTTCTTTTATGCCTCAATTGCTGCCAATACCCGAGCTTACTCATTCAAAACTAGAAGGTTAGCTCAGCTCTCCCCAGTAGCCAGAAGCAATTGAACACAGTAAGATTTAAAGTTCTTTCCCACATAAGAGACACTACTCTGATCCTGGCTGTAGGGAGTCATCTGAGGATGATAGATGAGCAGTATAACCCTCCTCTCCAGTCCTCAGCCATTTCCCATCGACCTCTGAGGAAACCCTGTTCCCTTTTCCACATGCTTCTCTACCTCATAAGTTCTTAGAGCCATTTCATGTGCCATACACTTCCCTCCAAGTTCTGTAATATTAGGAAAAACACAAGACTGCCTACTGTAAAATGCTTCCTATTATCCAGAAAGTTCAGCTGAAAAACAAACCACCCGTATAATCAAAGAGCAACTCTGCAAGCCAGGGATCCTGTTGAACAGATGGCTGAATGCCACCCTGGATAACTCAAATTAATCTCCTCACTTGTTTACTAAACAAAGTCAGAGAGATACAACCTCCAAGTGGGATATATGGAGCCAGCTAAAAAGGAACAGAAAAAAAATTCAGGGAAATTTGAGCACTTATGATGCTAATCCATCCAAGTAATTGTAGGAAACTATGTACTTATAGATAAAACATTGCCATTAGCAGTGCAAAAAGCAGGTAACAGCCTATCACTATTGACAAAGAAAACAAAAAGAATACTTCTTCCCTATTTGCAAGTGCTGAAGTGTCAAAGTATTACCATAACTTGATTAACTTTTGGTAAAGCCTAAGAACTGCTGCAAGACAATATTATCTAAGGACTATGGTCACAAGCACCTTGAGCTGCTTCCCTAGACCTCCTCCCATCAATTTTAACTATTATTTGAGCTTAGTGTGCAAAACAGCAATGCACCAACACCATTAAAGCAACAGCCTGTACTTTTATAATACAGTTCAATAAAAAAAGCCTTGCAAAGGTCCTCTGTGAAACACAAGAGAGTACAAATAAGATCCCACAATCTGCTGTGTTTAAGTCCATGACCAATCAAGCTAATTAAAGCCTTGACCTTTAACACAAACACTGCTTTCCTCCCTGATACAAAAGGATGTCAGTAAGTTGCACTGAAGAGAAAAACAACAGTGTATTTCTAATAGGTGTTCAGCACTTGGAAGAAGCACCTGATAGGTCTTCAAAGCTCCTGCATGATATTTCCAGCGGTGGGATCTACTGGGCTTTTTCCCAAGTTGAAACCCAGTAAGTTTAAATTATCAACTGTGCTTCAAAAGAGCTGTGAGATTATTCTGCATTCAGACACCTGGGTTCTCATCCTAATTGGCCCAAATTTACTGCAAAATTGGAAGACTACAGAAAGAGTTGGGTAGGTGGAAAGCTGAGCTCATATTCAATACCAAGAAAAACTCCTGGGGAAAGAATTTTTCACACTCAAAAGAACTTCTCCTTACAAGAAATCATAATCTGAGTAACATGCATTAAGAAGTACTGCGCGGTGAGCTGTTGATTTGAATACGCATTCTTACTTTTTCCATTCTCAACTATAAACTAGACTAGCTCCAAGGATCTATCATAGGGTCTACAATAGATGAGAACAGAGTAGCTTTAATCTCCTATAAATCTCTTTCCTGCTTCCATGCACACCTTATTGCATTCCTATGGCCAAACTGTGACAAGGACAGCAGTAGAATTATTGTGCCAAATAATAAATCCCTTTACAAGAGAAATGAAGTGAAATGTACAGTACAAGGGACTAAATTATTCAGTAATGCACTTGGCACTAGAGATGTGGAACTGCCACTTTTCATTAACATCATCAGCCTTATATGTCTACATAGTTTCTATATTCAGCCCATGCAGCACAGAGGTACCAGTCACTTGAACCAGGTGGGTCACATGTCATCTTTATTTCCTCCACATTGCTAACTCCCATCCTTTTGGGTCATATCAGCAGTCTGAGCCACCCAACAGACTCGGGCTCAGAAGCAGGTAGCTGTACTAAATTCTAGCCTAGATAACTCTGCCCATTCCAGAACACCCTAAAAATCCAAGAGGAATTCAGACTAACCCAAGGACCTTATGTATCTCAACAGTAACCACAAAGCTCTGTAAGACTTCATATCTCTAGACCTGGGTCTGAGGAACCATAGCTCAATTTGAACAATATATTATTTTTCCTGAAAGTTGTCCTTGCTGGTTTCAGCTAGGGTACAGTTAATTTTCATCAGTGTCTGGTGTGGGGCTGTGTTTTGGCTTTGGACAGAGCACAGGGTTAATAATACAGAGGTGGTTCTGTTATTGCTGAGCAGGGTTTGCACTGAGCCAAGGCCTTTCTGCTTTTTGTACTGACACCCTGGTGATGAAATTGAGGGTGCATTGGAGGTTGTGAGAACACAGCCGTGACAGGTGACTCCAAGTGACATTCCAGAGCATGTGACATCATGCTCTGTAGGTAAAATGGATGGAAGAGGTAGGAAGGGGAGGACATTTGGAATGACGGTGTCTGTCTTTGCAACTTAAGTGTGATGGGGCACTACTCTCCCAGAGATGGCTGAACACCTGCTGCCCCACAGGAAGTAAGAACTGATTATTTTGGTCATGGTTTTGTTTTCCCTGTTAAACTGTCTTTATCTCAATCCATGAGTTCTCTGTCTTTCACCCTTCCAATCCCACCGGTGGGAGAGTGGCAGGTTTCTAGTCAGAGGGGATATATAGTCACACACAGTACCAAGTGTTCTGCAGACAAAGCTGTTCCAAGTCCTGTTCTTGGGTTTACCTACTGCTGTTTTTCTTCCTGTTTTAGCAGTGACAGTTTATTCTTTCCTATTTTCTAAACCCCCAAAATTCAATAAAGGTCTATTAGTTTGTAAGCAAACAGGACCACTTCCATGTAGGGGGTTTAACATAATTAAAAGAGGAAGAAAGCTAACTCAAGTAATTGACTTGGTCCCAGTATGGCAGACTGAGGCTAAGAACAATATTTATGGCTGAATTAGAAGAGAAACTGTGCCGCTTTATTACCACTGTCTATTCCAAAACATACTCATTTACATATCAGATGATTCAGAGAATTTTCGAGACAATATGCCATATAGACAAATGGAAATACACCAGATATTCTAGAAACCAGGCAGACAGCTTTATCCATGTCAGTTATTTGTTTGTAAGTTAGCTTGATAGACTAGCCCATCTTATTACTCTCTAATGTCTTAAATTTTCATACTGTCTCTGAGAAAAGCTGCTATATCTACAAAATTATTTTCAAGAACTGCTTTACATGGGCAGGGAAGAGAGCAAAATCAATTTCATTTGTCTCCATAAAATAACCTCTGATAAGTAAGAGGGTTGAAAATTTACCTTCTGGAGAGAGAAGATGGGCAGATCCTGAACAGTTAGGGATTTGGCAGAGCTATTTCATTTAGTGCCTTTGATCAACTTTGGTACCAGCCTCACTGACCAAATTATTCTGTTTAAGTCTTCCTGACAGCCCAGCTAGAGCAGAGAAACTTTCAAAGAGAAATTTGCACCACCTGCAGCCCACCCCAGTAAGGCAAGTCATTGGTAGTTTAGGGAACAACCTCAGTACTCTCCCAGTTGCCCACACAGTACATAAAACAACCACAGGCAATACCATTATACAAAACATCATTTAAACTGTAAGAACTGTAATCCAGAGATGACCAA
This sequence comes from Chloebia gouldiae, assembly GCA_003676055.1. Classification (NCBI taxonomy): domain Eukaryota; kingdom Metazoa; phylum Chordata; class Aves; order Passeriformes; family Passeridae; genus Chloebia; species Chloebia gouldiae. Next base: position 8,748,632 of record QUSF01000014.1, on the reverse strand, counting down.
GCAATTAATTCATAGACACTGGTATTCACAAGCAAGGAGAAAACTTCACAGGACGTGTCAGCAGTGGCATACCAATTAAATATAGATACAAAAAAAGCTTCTATTATTATAGAAAAAAGCAGTAGTCTTACTGAGCGAGAAACCCCACCATCATTCTTTTGCAGACCCCAGCCTCTCCTAGCTTCTCCCCTGCTGTTTCATATTCCCAGTTGCTAATGAGCCTGATTCACTTTCCTGCATGAACCACCTGCTAATCTACCCATTCTTGTTGGATAGGTAGATGATGGAAATCATCTGGTGGTCTACAGAGAGGAACTTAAAGCCTTGAACGACTTCTGCCAGACCCATTCACCACCATGCATTCAGGTCATAAACATTATAAACTGAACTTCTCAAAATATACTGTGTCAAATACACATCAATGAATGCTGTTCACTGGCACTTGAACCCAGAGCAGTCTGTCACCAATACACAAACACCTCCTGTGAGGTTCTCAAAGGACAGAAATTGGAGAGCTGGCAGATGAAAACACATGAACAATAAAGGGTTTTCCTACCCGCAAACACTTTTTGCCTGATCCGTTCTGTGAACAGATCAGCTTGTTGGGTTGGGATTTTGTTATGTTTGGGATTGGTTTTTTTAGGATAAGAAAAAGTTTAAATAGTAAACCAGTGATGGCTGTAGACTCTTGAAGGATCTCTGGAAGCATTCATTTGCAACCACAGCATAAGCGGCCAAAGTACTCCAAACTACACTTACAATCCTCTTATCTCAGGGTCACAAAATACTCTACAAGCATTTAAATACTAAGACAGCCAACACTGCTTTGATAAGGACAATGAAATGCATGAAGAATCACCACCTGTGTGCAGATGGGTTTAGTATATATTCCAACTGGGAAGGAATAAAAAAAAAAATTAAAACCCAGACATTTCCTTGAAATGTTTCTACACACACACAAAAAAGCAAACTTGCCTCTTCTAAGTAGCTATCTCAAAATCAAAGCTTGGATTTTGCCAGGGAATACTCATTGAAATATTAAACTTTTTGACTGCTACGAAACATCAGTCTGATTATTAATAATATTTTTCTATTTGACCATCACTGTGTGAGCCAGAAGTAAGATTTTGAGAAGGATTACTGAGAAAACTCTGTATATCAGCATTGTTATGATGTGCATGTCATTTCATCACTGGGCAAACAAGTCTTCAACTTTGCTATTTTGTGTTGTCTTCTAATTTGTCTGTTCACAGATTTCAAAAAGGTTGACTAACAAAGCAAACATTTCACCAGTTGGCCATGCTTCTGCAAATCTAAAATTAAAACCCAAAGACCTTTGTTAATAGATTATCTTGGCCATCATCACACAAACCACCACAGAACCAGCTTTCTTCTTCTGACTTTAAAAGGTCTACAGAGTTCCAAAGTACAGTAATAACTTTAATTTACCAAACATCTATACACAGAGTAAACATCTCATAGTCCAGTACAACTTGATTACAGTTTATCTAGCAAAATTCACTTGAGAATCAGCCAACCATACTAAAGAATCTAAGCCAAATCATAAGCATTTTCAGTCATACTTGAATAGCCACTACTTTAACATAAAAGTCACTTCTAAACTCAAGAAGCAGACCACCACCTAGTTATCTATGCATTTATCTCCTCTTCTACCCTGAAAAAAGCAAGTGAGGTGGCCAGTTGAGAGAATAAAACATCATCCCAGAAGCCTGCAGTATGCTATATACTGGACTTGCTCATACAACTCTTTGTGCCTGTTTCCAGACCCAGGTGACTGCGGAAGCAGACAAATGGAGTCAGGGCCCAGAGAACCCAAACAGACTACCGAGCCTTATTGCTGGTGTTTGGTAACAACAAATTGACATTTTTAGTAAAGAGTTTTAACCAAGCCTGACAGAGTTCAAGGAGTGTTTGGACAACACTCCCAGGCACATGATGCGACTCTTAGGCATGGTCCTGTGCAGAACCACGAGTTGAATTTGATGCTTGTTGGTCCATTCCAACCTAGCATATTCAGTGATTACCAACCATTGCTCAGTGCTCTTTAGGCATTGAGAACTGCTCCTTGGCACACAGCACCTCAGTAGGAGATATGTCCCACACACGGCCACCACACCCGCCTGTGTGGGGGCACCAAACATCAACTGCCAGCATGGTGCACACAAGTTGACTAAGTACACACAGAGGATATTTCAGTCTCAGAATCTTTCTGGAATCAAGCAATAGATTGAGCCTAGATCTGGGGTTGACTTCTCATCAGTGCTCCTGCAATTCATAAACTCTGTACTTGATCAATATAAACACACTGCACATTCACATATGCACTATGATTGGTTTTTAAACCCAGGTATGAATATCACACAAGTCACTTAATTGCAAGCAATAATCTTGAAAAAACTTAGGGCAGAGAGGCTAAAGGTCATATTCCTAGCCCACACACAGTATTTGAGGTACATTTTTGAGTCATTTAATGTTAAATTTTACATAACATAACTTCTCTGTAAAGATAAAGCCAGGAAATTGCAAGAAAAAAAATTATCCAAGTTTAAAGAGATAAAAATAAGATATTTCATAACTTAATATCCTATTCTGCTCTACTTACCTTATACAGAAACAGACATTTATTTTGCCTATACAGTATTTAGCTTGCTGGAGACAAAAATGTGATCAGTAGTTTTCCAAAATGAACCATGTTTATTTGGGTTGGCAGCAGGGAGAGCTTTTTTTCTGAGTCACATCTATGCCCTGCCACCTGTGGCAAGAAGCTTGTTTTGCAACAGAACAGTGCTAAATTGTGGATGAGTGCTGGAAAATTTAATTAAAACTCACTTGAAAACCAACACATCATGTAAGCATCTCAGGAAATCTATAGGTTCATCATTAAATTCATTAGCAAGTTTATAAAACCCAAAAACAAAAAATCTGTTCAAATATGCATGAACACACACAGAGAAAGCAGCCACCCCCAGTAATTCAAATTCTCTTGGACCTTGTGTATTGTGGAGAGGCCCCCGGAGTAAGGCAAACACGAACGACCATCTGTTATTTTTGTCTGCAAAGCAGCAACTTCCCCCTGATGAATCTTTGATAGCAGCCAAGCAATGGCAGCGACTGCTGTGGCAGGAACTGACAGCCAGCAGCCCCAGCCTCCATTTCTCTTTTCACTCAACCTGCATGTTAAATGGCTGCTTCAAACCCAGGAGTAGCTCTTTACATATTAAAACCAAATATGCCTTTTCTGTGCTTTCATTTAAATTACAGAAAATGAAGGGAAGTGTCAGGGAGCAAGCGAAGGGAAAAAAGAAAGGGGAAAGAATTGGAGGATGAAGAACCCCTCAGGGAGCATTCCTGGTGCCAAAGAGATACTCATTTTCAAGCACCATCTGTCAAGAGCTACTTGGAAGCTTTTTCTCTCTTTCTCTTAATACCCTCCCCCAGGTTTTACCATCTCACTTGCTATATACCAAGTGGCAAAAACCTCTACATCTCACAAAAAAACTAACTGGCCTTCCACTCTTCGAGGGGCAAAAATTGTTCTCCAGGAGAGATTGAGCTATGATGAAACTCAACATGAAGCTCCACTTAGGTGCATCTTGGATGCAGGAAACACGGACTGCCACTGACTTGTAGGGTTTTAGCACTGCTAAAGTACCACTTCAAGACAGCAAGAGTCTGAGATTTGCCCTAAAAGCACAGATTAGTCTGGCAGCTCAACTACAGCCCCCATCCCACACAGCTTCTGGGCAGCAGCACTGAACCCACCTCTGTGGCAGAGCAGTTGCAAACCAGAGGAAATCAAGACAACTTGTTTGCACCATTGTAACATACCAACAAATTCTCCCATTTTATTTAAATCCATCCATCATCTGAGCTCTCACTCACTTTAGCAGCAGAGACAAGAGAATGATTGTTAACTCATAGGTAAGCAAATACCTTCACAGCTTCACAAGTAGATGTTTGTGTAGAAAATTTACAGTGGAACGCAAGTACATAGATTAATGACTTATTAGAATTGGTTTGCATATCTAAATCATCTCTGAAAACTCAATGGAGAATGTAACAATCATGAGAGATTGCAAGCTATTTGCACTCAGGAGCAATGCATTTATCAGCAGTGATGGGAACATCAAGTCCAGCATGGTTTTAAACCAGGAAATTTTTATTAAAATGCAGAATTATACAGAATTAAATGACACAATGTTTTTACAAAAGAAGCAAAAGTGAACCCAGAGTAAAACATGCCAGCTCTGCTACAGCATTTCTGCTTACAGTCCACAAGTTCAGGCGACCCCAATGGCCATGGCACCTACTTCTGAGTTATCAAACAGTAACCATGACAAACTGAAGTGGAAGAAATGGGATACTTGTTCTTATCTATCTATGGCTACTTTTAACTGGATATACACATATGTGAAAGGTACAACACCTTGTTTCAGTTATAATGCAGATAACAGCCAATTGTGGCACTTATTACCACTGGCCACATTAACTTCCCAGGGTGTTCAGAGTCACCCCCCAAGAGCATGGAACGTTTCCTCAAATCGCTCAGGCAGATGCTGCAAGCCTTGATTAGAAAAAACTTAGTTTTTTACTACTATGAGATTTTACTTGCATTAATTTCACAGATAAACTGAGGCATTATTAAGTGCTTATACAGCTAGGTTTCACATCAGTGTGTCCAATTTTATGTATCTTTATATTTATTACTTAAATATGTGTATATGTAGTCTGTCATTCAGAAATACAAATTCAATGCTAATGTTCAGCATGTATACATAAAACACTTTCTTACCCACTGCTCAGGAGTAGTCACCTCACAGCTGACTGCAGTAGCTATTTTAAGGCAGACAAAGAACACCATAACTTAAGCCATTTGGGTCAGAGAGAAGAAACATTACAGGCTAAGTACAAGAGGCTGAGTAATCATGGATAGCTTTTCTATGAAGTCACATATATTTTGGCTTGCTTTCTGTTCAGAGGTCTGCTAATAACAAGAATTTGCTGAATAGTTTAGGCCTGCACCAGTAAGTTTGATCATCACAGCTTTCTTGGAGTGCATCAAGTATGATTGCCTGAATACTATCTACTTTGGGCTCTCAAGTTACATTGCATGAAAAGGACAAGTCTTTCTCTGCCTATGTCATCAAGTTCCAGTTGATCATTGAAAGATGTGTACAAATAGGTCTGATCAAGGTGTAAAGCATAAAATCAGTTCCAATTTCACATATTTTATAAGATTAAAACAAGAACATACACATACGGAAAAACACAGAACTAGATAAGCAGCAAATAAAGCTGCAAAAGTAGACAAGTTCCCATCACATCCCCAAGTGATGGCACTAGCTCACAGCCTGAAAGTTTGACTTTGGAAAAGGCAGATTTACTCAGCCCTCATCCTCTGGACTTGTAATTGGACCTCAGCCAGAAGAGCAGCTTACCCTCAAAAGCCCCCACACGTCAGGACTAACCCGGTGTGCGGCTGAGCGCGCTCGTGGGGAGCTGCGCAGGCACTGACTGACGGGCAGAGCACACCGAGCCAACAGCCCTTCTGAGGCTACAACACACACAAAACCTGCCTCCTGCTTCTTCAGCTGAGGCCAACACTGACAATGGGAATTAGAACAACTACAGGAGAGAGAGAAACAAAAATCCAAGGTGACCAAAGGCCTTGTACTTAAATGATACTGAAAACATTGAAAGATATGCCTTGAAAAATTGACATATTCACTCAGAAGACATATTGCTAGATTCAGTTACCTCCCAAATGGAAGGTCAGAGAGAAATTACAGGAAAGACTAATGACAGTGTGAAGGAGGGAGGAAGCTTCAGGATGTCAAATAGAAGGTAATGGAGCAGGAAGGCCAACTGACAGTGGCATCAAAGACTGGGAGACAAAAGACTTTAGTCAAGTCCAGAAAAACAAAAACAGAGTACACGAATGCCTGTCAGTATCTGAAATTCTTCTGCTCCCTTTTGATGCCGGGCAAAATGTGTATATAGGAAACACATGTAAAATTTGATGAAGAAGGGGACATTGTAACATAGGGGGAAAAAAGGGAAAAAATTTCAAGAAATCTTATGGCTTCTCTGTGAAAGGGTGCTGCTTTCCTTAGCAGCATCCTCGCTGGCATATTCCAAACTCACGGATTAAGTGAAACACTATCTTCAACAGGTACCTCATGGCACAGTTCTAATACCAAATGATTACATCCAAATATTCACAGAGAACCCTTTAAGCAATGCACATGTAAAACTGAAAGGGAATACCCACAGCTCTGTCCTAGAGGCTAGCACACGACCTTAAATAAGCAAGGCTAAATAATTCTGCTCTGTTTTTCCATTTACTGAAAGGAAGATTTGAAACTCCTATCAAGTACTCTGGCATATATTTTTGTGAAATTTTATTTCATAAATATGGAGAACTTCTAGATGTAAGCAGTATCTTGATACAATAGAATTCAGGTGAATCCAATTCTAGTCCTATTTCTCCTTGTGAAGTCAGTGGCAGAACTCCTACTGACCTCAGCAAGCAGAAGTGGACATCACTTCTGAACTGATACGCAAGGGAGTTGATCATGGTCCTGCATTTTCCTGAAAGAAGCATCAATAAATCTCTACATGATCTAGTGCATAGCTTACCCTGCACTTGACTTCAGAGTTTTCACAATGCAGTTTGGGTATCACAACCAAAAGTGTCTAGACATTGCTATAAACACTTCTGCGTAAATGGGAAAAATTCGAATTTCATTGTCAAGTGGGTTCATTCTTTGTTTACAAGTGCCTTCTTGTTAGGGGAACAGGTGCAACAGCAGCCAGGACACTGTTAGTGGGCATCACTGAAGACTGTGGCAGCAAGAAATTAATGCAGATAAACAGAGATGAGCAAAAATTGAGGAAAAAAAAGGTAGTCCTGCAACCACCACAAGAGCTCCCACAGCTCTTCATATTAATTGTCATTCAATTCCCCATAGTATTCTAAAACCTAGATGATCAGATAATAAGAGGTTGAGTGGTATGCATAACATCAGGCTGATTAAATTTGTTTACTGATAATTCTTTCAGGTTCCTATGAATATCATGTAATTTTCAAGGTTTATTTCAAACAAATTTTATGTAATGCATTATTGACAACATCTTCATGGACCATTTCTACAATGTCATTCAGGATAATTATTTCACAACAGATTTTCAGAGTCCCTGATTCCTGTTGGGATTCACTTTTGCATAAATTACAGAGCAGCATATTTAATCAGTGTCTCTATTAGAGCCCTATGGCTCACTTTTAGGAATAAGGAATGAGAGAATAGAAAGGTTTCAGGAGAGGCAATGGAAAGGAAAGAAATATTTTTAGGCATGAATATTTTCCTTGGTAATATTTTCTGAAGTAGCAAAGTTAAAGGCTGTCCTGCAGCATCTCCGCCTTTTCAGAAATAAACACTGGCATTAATCTTTTGACTCCATTAAATATTAATGTTACCAAATCATGTGATGGGGAGTTAAAAACAATTAACATTTACATCACAGTCTCCTTAGGGTTGTTCCAAAAAGTGAATTAGCCCCTCCATAATAATGCCAAAACAATAATGAATCCAAGAAGTATGGCTATGACAATTCTCTATATTTCTTAACATACACCCAGAGAGATAAATACTGGACAATCATTTGACACCTAAACATGATGAACGCTTATGAGTACAACCCATTTATATTTATTTTCTTCTGTAACATGCTGTAAAGGTTGACCATCAGAACAGCATACCATATTACTTTTTTTAAAAAAGTGAAGTAATAAGGCAGACATATATGGTCCTGTGATTTGCCACTATATCAAGAATGAAAATATATTAATTCATTTTTCTAGTACTGAAAGTTGTCCACTCATGTTTGCTCACAACGGAGGGTTTAAAAAAGTTATAAACCTAAATCTTTCTGACTGGTATCCATCTGGGTTTCCCTGAATAAGGACAAAACAAAGTATTTACCATGATCTACATGTGAGCATACATTTATTTTGTCTGAGCAAAGTAGTGTTTCAGGCCACCAGAACATATTCAGGGGAAAGAGCAATGCCACTATTGCCTGGTGTGAACCAGTAGCGTCATTCTTGTGTTTTCAGTCTGTGTCACAGAGGCAAAGTGTGTTCCTGCTGCAGGGGAAGGGGCCCAAGTGCAGCATGAACTCAAAAATAAACAAACAGCTTGAAGAACAGATGGGGTAGTGATTCTCTCCATAGAGGATTTAGCTAAGAAATCATGGCTAGCACTAGGACACACAACAAGCGGCACAGCAAAGGACACATCTCCCTTCTCAAGCTCAGTTACACCCAAATTCACCAGAAATGCAATGCACAGCGAACTCCAGTTTTGGTGGGTACAGCTTCAACTTGCAGTGTTTAAAGAGTCATTGAAAGCTGGATGCCAGAGTATCTCTGGGACCTTTGCTCAGTGAAGAAGTCATTTACAAGGGCTCAGAGTGGTACAGTTCTCCTGTGTTGCCTGTGCGACTGACTCCTTGAGGGTCCCACGGAGCAATCAGTCAACAAGACAGTTTTACACCTTGTCTAAATGCATTGCTATTTGTGAAGGATGTGTCAAGAGCACGAGCCTGAGTAAGCTCCGCATCCTTCGTGCCTTCCCCAACAGCTATCACTCGTGCATTCATAATAACTGATCAAGTGCAATGATGTCAATTGTATACATAAATAGTTACTCAAACAGAGAAGCTACTTACTGATAATGCTTCAATCCCACTAAAAACTACCAGTTTAAAATGCTCCTAAGACTTCACTATGTTGTGATCTCTCCAGAACTCGCACACTCATTTTCTTACTCAAGACATGATTTCTCCTGAGCAACTGGATCACAGAGCTACAACTTGCTGGAGCATGCAACCTACAGCCCAGGTGTGCCAGAGCCCCGCTGACCAACTAGAGCTCCTAGTTGGTGGCAGTCAGGGTCATCAGGGTTTGGCCTTCACAAGGAGCCTGGAAAGGCCTATGCCTATGTCTTCTTTCCATGGAACAAGACTTTCACTATTTTGGCATTGGACATCTCCAGCATCTTATTTAAAACATTAAAAGTAAATTAGTTCTCTTTGATCCTTACATATGCATGTACCAAAACAAATAAATCTATAAACTGCTACAATTGCTAGATATTTGAGCCTGAGGCTACTGGCAGCCTGAGGCTCAAATGTAGTGAATTCTGCACTTACTCAGGTGCCAGACCTTTACTGTGTCACTTTCTGATAAGAGTGATATAAGCTGACAGTAGCTAATTACACAAATCCCTACACAAGACAAAGTACCCTACAATTCTACAGCAGTCATATTTGTACTTTCACTTTATATGCAGTGCAGGAAGTGAACTAAAAAGCCAGCATCTAACTCAAGTTAGCAATGGTTTTGGAAGACCTTACATGGCCTTGTGGTAGAAGTTACTGTGCACTCATTGGTACATACTAATTGGGTTTTTTTAAAAGAAAAACTTTTGAAGTAATCTCACTACAATATAGTCATTTCATCCCTGCATGCAGACTTAAAGAAGCAAATCCAAGTAATTTGTTCACATTAAATATGCAATTCAATTATCATTCATCAAGAACAAAAGCTTTAGGAGTTCATTGTTTCTTTTTCCCAAAGCAGCTTTAGGTTGGGGCTTGTTTTGTTAGGATTTTTTGGATTTTCATTTGGAGTTTGTTGTTGTTGTTGGATTTTCTTCTTCCCAGAAGTCACCTAGACAACTACCGAAAGGGTAAAGGTGGCTAGATGTCTGTGATACAAGAAATTAGGACCTGGGAAATATCACCAATAGCAGCAGATCATGGCCCAGCCCATTAAATAAGCCCACCTTTAAACTCTGTGGTGGCTATAAAGAGAAGCAGCCCTAGCTTGAAAAAGAAGTGCTAAAAGCAAAGATGGTCTTCCCTGCCCTTCACTACAAGTCTGGTACCAGAATACATTGTTATATGAACTCTGTAAAAGATGAAGACCACTGTGCTTGAATACCTTGAAAATATTACAAAAATCTCATTTAAAATCTTTAAAAAGACATCTTTATTAAGATAATTCTATGGATACTGCCTGGAAAGCTCCAATAAAATACATTTTCCCATGTGCACACAGTTAAATTTCCTTGGTAGATGTTAAATACCACATGACATTTGCTATCACAGTACAGAGTGCTGTATGATCTTCATTTGTGTCCTACAGCAGATGGCAGAGGAGCCAAACTGCAGGAACACAGAACCACACAGAGTCTGACAGTGCTCTGAGGGTTTTCTCTCACGCCTCACAGCAAACCTGTGAGCAGCAGCTGAGCGAGGCAGAGCCAAGGGATAGCAGAGGAGCCCCAAACAGCTGGTTAATGCACCATCTTCTCCGTCCCAGGAGAGCAAAGGACACAGCAGCAAAAGCATCATGATGATAATTGACTGCCACAGCTTCAGGCATTGGTGTGCTCTGCTCCCACTACCTCAAGACCAGCCTGCAGCCAAGAGGCAGGAGCCAGCTGGAATGGGGCCCGGGGCAAGGTGAAGGTATGTGATCTACAGCATCCCCCTCATCAACAAGAAAGTATATATGAAAATTTCCAAGTTAGGACCTTTGTTCTGCAACCCAGGCAGGGTTGTGGAAGGGATATCAGCTTCCACTGACCAATGGCTATAGGCAAACCCCACTGTCTCAGAGCCTCACACTATGGGCACCAGTTGTGCCAACTTCCCCAACACACGGACACACACAGACCAACAACATGCCTCCTTACATAAATATAAGTACAGGCCTGGTGCTGGGGCACAAACAGGAACTACAAGCTAAAAAAAAAAGGAAGAAATACTGCCCAACAACCCAGTTCTCTGACATGCAAAAGACCACATGGAGGCCTGCTAACATGTAATAAAGCTCATAGGAAACAAAGGTCAAGACAAAATAAATGAGAATCAAACATCAGTGGACAAAAAGCAGAAATCAATCAATACCTTCAACACTTGAGAGTGTCAATCAATCAAATTCAATACTTGCTTCCAAAAGGCAAGGCTTGATTAATCAGGCTCTTCTAACAAGCAAGGCTGGCTGACCTGCATCTTTCATTTGTATTATTAACAAGGATTAAAGCTCATTATTCCATGTGTTCCCCATCCTGGCTACTAGAGCAATGTTTGCCAAGAGTTATATCAGCCAGCTCATCCTGCATCTTAATCCACAGCAAATGCCTTTAAGGCCAGCCAAGGCTTTCAGAGTCATGGTTCCTTACCCTGCTACATCTGAGTGAAAATCTAAACCAAATAAAAAGGAAGTTATTCACCAATGAAGAATCCAACCAACCGCTCAGGCTCAATGTTAGAAGTGCAAGAATCTTCATCTCATAGTTTACTTCACGGTAAAAGTCTTGGAAACTTCTTAGTAAGAGAATATTTCAGTTCAGGTCATCAAGAAAAAAATATTATTCATTCAAACACAAAGTGACTGTAGTAAATAATTGCAAGAGTAAATTAAGTCCACAGTATTCACAATTGCATTTGCATTCTTGCAATTTCCTCCCATTTTTATTTCCAGCAAGTGAGGATCCTTTTTTGATACTCAAGATAAAAATCTATATAAGTGACTTAATACAAGTAGCAAAAAAAAAAGAAAACCAACAACAATTACAAAGAAATTACCAAGAAATGTGAGAACAAGCAGCATTAGTGTTTATGATGGGGATCTTTGGAGAAGACAACTCTTAGCAGACTCTCTCTCATGAAAGTAATGCCATGGAACAGAACTATACTAATCAAATCCCCTCCTCCTGAATGCTACTATTGGAATGGAGGTAGACATCTAAAAGCAAAAAGAAAAAGAAATTCACTGTTCTCCCAACATTCATTAGAGGGTGTTTAAATCCATTTTATGAATCTCTACCAACTTCTATTATTCTCTGTAGGAATATAGTAGTAATACCTCATAGCAGATAATTAGAAAGCAATGCACACAAAAATATGATATGTGCAAGCTTCAGTAACAGGAGACAAAGAAGGTGGGAAAAAGAATCACTACTGACAATTTAGAAATAGCATGGTATGAAACACGGTAGCTTTCTCCCCCAAATTACTTGAAAATGTACCACAATATTGTGTTGTGTAGCAGGGCTTTGGTCACATGTGGAATCCAGAGGTGGTTTCTGTGAGAAGCTTCCAGTGTCTGACAGAGCCAAAGCCAGGCAGCTCCAAGACAGCACCTGGTAGCACCTCTGAGTTAGCACACCCAAAAATGGGGAAAGGAGAGGGGAAATGGACAATGCAGCTGGAAAGAGGATTATGTGAGAAAAACAATTCACTTTAGAGGCAGAGAAAATCAGGAGTAATGTTGGGACCAGGAAGATGCCACAGGTGAGGGAAGACATTTGAATATTTAGGTTTTATTTTCTCATTTACCTACTCTGATTTGACTGGCAATAAATCAGTTTTCCCCAAGCTGGATCTGTTTTCTCCATGACAGTAATCAGTGAGTGATTATCACAACCCTTGAACTTTTGTTATATTTCCTCTCCTGTCCAGCTGAGTAGGGGAGAGAGAGCAGCTTTGGAGGGCACTTGGCATTCAGCCAGAGTCAACCCAACACAGCACAAAACCGCACAAAGTGCTGTTAAAAACCAGAAGCATAGAAGTTACCAATTCCACCATATATATGGAACTCAAGATGTAATTTTCATTCCTAACAGCAGATTCTCCAGTATATCTTTCCAAGCTGCTGGGTTTTCCCCCAAAAGCACCTGTTATATATGACCCTATTTTCATAATTCTTAAAACATTTTAGAGTGGGACAGCATTATGAAGGGTCTTGATTTTCAGTCAAAGAAACCCCTTTAAATCCTACACCATTATTCTGGGAACTGTTTCAGTGTGGGTGCTGAAAAGACATCAAACCAACAAGCTCTTGCCCACGTCCTTGATACGCATCATTATCCATGATTTTTCATCTGACAGTGAGGTAAGCCCAGACTGTGATTTTTGTCTCTCTTGAGATTTAAGTTGTTGAAAAGTTCCCCAAGGACAGCCAGGGAAGGAAGGTTTGCAAGGAGGCACATCTTAGGAAACACTGCAAGGCTCACCAAGAACTTCTGTCCCAGCTGACATGGAGTTACCTGCAGAAAGCCATTTTACTGTTCTTTGACACCTGCAGTTCTGCTACATGAACTGACACACACTAGGATTAGAACTATGGGACTGGACAGGGATAATTCACATGTCATCCAAATAAAGGCAGTTCAGCAGGTTTTGGTCTTTCAGCATCATCCCTCTCAGAAGGATTATGGTAGGTAAGTCCAATAAAGTGAGACAACAGGGATGCTGGCTTCCCAAATCACAGCCAGAAACGGCAATGAAAACAGGGCTTATCCTCATTTATGAGGGGAACTTCTACTGCAAGTCAATCCTGAAACCTCAGTGCTTCCAAAATATGAGTTTCTACAGCATATTTATTTATTCATTTGCTTTCCCTGACTGGGTCTTTACAGAAAAAAAAAATCTTTCCTGACTCCCTTGTCACATTTTTTCCCCCAGCTTATATTTTTTTTAAACACACATGAGTTCCAGTGAGTTTACCACTGCAAGCTCACAGGTAATAACTCAGGAAGACGGCAGAAGTTGATGAAAGGAAGCACATCTTGAAGCAGAAAGGACAGGATCTAAATTAAAGCATTGGATCAGGCACTAGCTTTTCCTGTGGGCCTTCATAAGCCACAATCTCTTTCTGCCCCTGCTCCCTATCAGCAAGATCATTAGCTGAATAAATGATAGTTAAAAACCCATTAACAAAAGTCAGATTTGCTAGGCTTCATCAATTAGATTTTCCAAGTGTAAGAGGATCCTAATTCACAGGCCTTATGGAGGAACTTGCTTCTGCCAAATGTCTTATGCAATTTTTGATCAATACTGCCCTTTCCCAATCCCTTCTCCACTGCTTCTCTAAAAGTAGAAATTTGGGGGAGGTAAAGATAATAGGTTGTACTTCCTGATATTCACATGAAAGATTTTCTTTCTTTAAAGTTTAATTAATTTTATTCATTTGATTTCTTTTTCTTTCCTGATCTCCAAATCTGAGCAGGGAATGAAAAGCAAGATGGATGCTGCTAGATAAACACAACTTGGGTCTCGTTCCCAGGGTTCATACCAAGGCTGCAGTGGTACTGCTGGCTGTAGCCATTCAAGCTCAACAGCCCAGTGGGACCAATTACTGCATTTACAGTAAAACATGCAAGGAAATCTATCTCCCTATCTCCATATAACCAGGTTTACTGAAGGATAACCTACTACATTACACAGATTAATACTTCAGTGAGTAAATTAATCCTCAGAATTTCACTGACTATTTGTGGCTTATAAATTTTAATTGGTTCTAAACTGCAACATGAATTTATGTGAGTGTATATTGATGAAGTAGAAGAAATCAGAAATTACTCTATTAACACACAGACAACAGGAAATGTTGGGGCAAATTCATAAACAACTATAAATGTTTACAAAGCAGGATTCAAACTTGGTTTAGAGGTGTATCATCACAGCTGACACAGAGCTCCAGGAGGAAAGCAGAAGCTGCATTAGCTGAGAATGAAAGGCACTGAAAGTGAAAATTCCAGAAAGGGAAATGCTCCCATTTTGCCAAAGCCAGATGCAAAGCTGAAGGGTAAGCAGTGCTTGTACTATATTTGATTGTACCATTATTGATCCCAGTCAGTCAAAACTACCAGTGCAGCAATCAGAACAGCTTTCCAACACATTGACATGCTGGCACACCATAAAAATGAATGCTTGTACAGCAATGACACACAGCACCAGATGTTCAGGTACATCAGAAGTGCCTAACAATATAGACTGTCCACTTTAGGACATTGCACAACTTCACAGGGATAAAACTTTCCCTCCTATCTATCTGTTTACCAAGGTTCAATTCACTGGCTGAACTTCACAGTTCTCTATCATGATAAAATGAGTTCCCTGAAATATTACAAGAAAACTTTCATCAGTGGTTTGTCATCTGTTTAACCACTTATTATTATATGTTAATCCTGGAACACAGCAATGATTATTTGAACACCAGCACCATATCCCTACCCATAACAGCAGAGGCATTCACTATATATTATCAATTTTTGTGAAACACAACAGCAGTTAACAGTTTAGTGAATCAGAGACCTAATTTATAATAAATGTCAAGGCTTGTCAGACTGAGTAATATGAAAAGCCAGGTCTCTCTCCAGTCTCCTACCCAAATATAAATATCTTCCCAAAAGCCAGGAAGCAACACTGTTACCCAAGGACTATCTCCCATCTTTGCTTTTCAGTTATGCATTTTTTCATTTAATGAACATGACAAAAACAAGTAATTATGACAGCATAGTAATAAGTTTTATATACTATGAATGTAAATAATATATGAAATAATAAGAGGCTGCTTTTTCTCTCATATCAATTGGCACATCTACCCAAGGTTTCCACAAACATTTCTGAGAAGGTTCACAAATCGCTTTAGCTTCCAGTAGCTAGTTATTTGGGATGGTCCACTCAGCATCATTACCAGTGATGCTGCTGTAGAGCAGAAAAAGGCCCCAAGGCTAAAACATCCCATTGTGCCCATTTCCTCTTATGGGTGGGTCACTGAACTGCTCCAGCAAACATTTTAACAGGAAAATATGCAAGGCATCCGTGCTCAGAGCACTTTTCAGACTACACTTCCAAGCTCTGTGAACAGATCCTTGTACTTATTATAGGGCCTAATCATAACTTTAGCCCTATGACCAAAAGATCTCACTAACAAGAATGTCCAATGTCTATCTTCAGAAGCCTTGATATTGTTTATTATTTGAGTAAACCAGTACCAGAAGGCAACAGAAGTTGTCTTCAAGGCAAACCCCTTAAACCATGAGCACTGACCTTAAATAGCAAACCCTGAAATTTCCTTGAAATTCACAATACTCTTCTAACACTGAGATTTAAAAAAAAAAAAACCACCAAACAAAACAGGAACCAGTAACCTTACAGCCACATGTGCATTAAATTATCAATTCTTACATGCCTTCAGTTCAGTTTACACCCTACAGCTGTGCAGGGCATCACCAAGTAAAACAATTTGAAAAAAGCAAAGCTACACAGCCTCCAAATGATGAGATACGTTATACTTTTTCTTACTAAAGAGATTTTACCAGCTCAAATTTTAGTTTCCAATACTGATAGAACAAAGAGAAGACGTTTATATAAAGCCACCTTTTGGGTCAAAAGCAAAGGTGTGAATAATTAGAAGTAATGACAAAAAGCAGCCTTACTTAGTATATTTTTTCCCTAATGTATTCACTTCCCCCATTTAACATCATGTCCTTTTTACTTTATTACCTGCTGATTTGCTCGCTTTTGACATTGTAAAGGACAACTACAAGATTAGAGGTAAGGCAAACTGCCTCTTTTAACTTAAAAGGAGAAACACTACTGCACTCACCATGTAACTTTCTGCTCCTTGTTTTAAGCATTTTCAACTTCGAATAAAAGCAATTAAGCTTCTGCAGTCTAAACCAGAAATCCCAGAGTTTTCCTACCTTTCTCTGCAGTCAGGAGTTCTTAGGGCTGCTCTTCTTGAATTTAAGGACAAGTGATTAATCCCCAGAGCATTCAGGAAGATCTCAGTTAAGCAGTCACACTTCCACCTTTGTATCCAGAAGAAGTGAACCGGTGAATGTTCAGCCTCCCACTCCTGCTCCTCCTTTCTTTGGGCTTGCAGAGTCTGAGCAGCCATCGGGGTAAGAAGACCAGGCCCCCCAGCTGGCAGCAAGAAAAGCTCCCTGCCTCACCTGGCTCTGATGGAAAGCAGCTGTGCTGCATCCCCACCCTGCTCACCCTGGGGCACAGGGAATGTGCATCAGCTGGGTCTGGCACAGAACCAGCACCTGCAGATGTGTGCAGTTACCACCCTTCTCCTTAGGGCCAACCTCTGAGGCTCTTCAGCCTGCTGGGAGGAGGAGGCTTTTGATAAAATACCTATCTTTTTTTCATAGAACAAATAGGCAGGAAAAAAAAGGTATGGTTGAATTTGTTGTTCTACTTGTTAAGAGACAGTATAAAATACTCTAGTTTCATATCACACTTCTTCTAATTGTTTCCATCCACAGTGCATGTGTCTTGATACGAGTTCCCCTTGGTAAGATCTCAGCACTTTCAAGTACATAATAAGCAATACAACTAGCATCTATCAAACATTAATTCTTTTATTCCATTTGGAGAAAGGGGAGCATATAGCAAAGCATTTTATGATCCTTGGTATATATTCTATGGTGTTGCCCTCCATTTTGGTTGTTGCATACTGTCTATCATCTGCAAATCAAAAAATGGCTCTATATTTAATTTCTCTCTAAGGTGTAATCCAACACAAGCAGATTGCCCTACATAGAAGGGATTCAGAGTTGTCTGGTTGGGAGTTTAGAAGGGTAAGAGTATCATTTTTTAGGGGAATTTATTGCTTTGACATCCTTTAGGAAAAGAGATGCAGAATGTAGCCCATTCTGCATTTTCCAAAAAGTGCTGAGCCAGAATAGAAAAGTTCATCAGAAGAGACTTGGCTAGACACATTGCACAGACAGATCTAGCATGTTACATCTAGGCCAATAAACTAATTAGATAGTAAATATCAGAAGACCTACTTGTTCATTAGACTAATTGAGCTAATACTGTCCAGATATTAAAATATGAGGAATGAAAGCTATATGCAAACAAAACATCTGAAATGACTTTCTGATAAATACTGCCTGGCTGAATAAGGCTAGGGGATATTACTCAAGGGAAGTAAAAAGATTTCCTTTGCACAGCAGCAATAATCTGTATATTCAGAGAGAATTTAAGCACATGATTGAGACCTACAGCATACCATGTTTACTGCAGAGGTGGAGATGTTGCAGCTAATCTTGTATAAGAAACCAGCATCCCTGAATTTACATCTCATCTTCAGAACAACATTTTATATTACATTTTTGGAGAAATAGACAAAGGATGTTTGAACTAAAGGGTTGGCAAGAATAAGAAAAATAATCAGTCATTGGAATTGTCTAATTTAACTGTTACTGCCTCAATGAAACCATCAAAATAAACAGAGAAAATTGAAATTCTGGGTCTTACATACTTAAAAGATGAATGTAACACTTCTTTTTAGAATCATCACTGAATAGTTTGGATTGGAAGGAATCTTTAACATCATCTTGTTCCAATACCCCTGCCATGGGGAGGGACACCGTCCACTAGACCATGTTGCTTAAATCCCCACCCAGCCTGACCTTGAACACTTCCAGTGGTGAGGCATCCACAGCTTCTCTTAGCAACTTGTTCCAATGAGATTGTGTGACTGCCACAAAAGTTTGGTTCAGCTGTCTCAAATTAATATTAAGAATCCACATTCTGCCTGGAATAACTCAAATGGAATCCATATATCACAGTGCTTCTTCCTTTTGAACAGTTAGAGAAAACAATATTTATATCAATGCCTTCAAACCTCTCAATGGCAATCAACTGCTTTGGGCTGAAAGGAAACAGGAAATTATTTCAAGGATCATTTTCAAATGGACTGTCCTGAAGTTGAGGGTTTATTTTTGTGCTGGCTGTTTATACTCCTCCACCTGTATCCAAGTGATAGAAATTCAATCACCCATTTATGAGATATCCTCTAATTTTATATGAAACTGTAAAAATGTTTTGAGAAATAGATCTCAGCTGAACTTACTGCAGATGCCCTACAAGTCTCTTACAGAGAAATCATTTATCAAATATGTGAGAACCTGTCAGGACTGAGGATTTCTGAACCTTGTCCTAGATTGCTTTTTATATATGGATTAATGAATGAAGTAATAAATCAAGAAAGACTGTTGTGCTCTGATTATTCTCAGTTCCTTGTATACAGGTTCTTTTAATGTCCTACCTGCAAGGCAATGGGGAGAAATAGCACAGAAAAAGATAGGACTGGAGAGAATCAGCTTTTCTTTCTCAAGTGATTCTACCTAGTGCTGCTTACTTGTTTTTGATTGTATTTGCTCTGTGATGCCTAAAAGCTGGGTGGAAAACAGAATTCTTCCCTCTCTAAAAATACCCATGTGATCTGAGGGAATGAGTTTCTTCATACATAGCATAATTACTGACAGTATTTCAGAAAGCAGTATAGGTTTTACAGCATATTTGTTCTTGTCTACAGCAAGCATAAAAGCACATGTAACAAATTTAGGCATTATTACATCTTTTAGTCTCCCAAAGTAGTCTAGTGCAGCCTTTCTACTACTGTCATTTATAGTCCTAAAGGTCACAGTTATTATAGAAAACAGTGTTGATTTAACAGTTTAATCTAGCTAAGATAACTTGTTAGAAGTTGATCTGAAAGCAAGTAAGAGCACCAACATGAAGGCGCTACACCTCTTGACCAATTTATTATTTTTTTAATTATGTATAAATTTATTTATTTTTTGAATCATGTGAATTTGTCATATATAGAAACAAAAATGTCTTGGAAATTCATACATTTTCATAGTCAACACCAGAGAGTTCCTGGCAGGTAGTGCACAACAGGGTCCAAGGCTTTTCTAAGACTTTTAAAAGCAAATCTTCCTTCTGTAGCTTGTGGAATCTGTCTAGATTTATTTTCTTTCAGACATTATAAAGTCTTTGGGAAGAAGTGTAAATGAGGAGGAGACATTTCTGGCTCCCAACTGTGGAGGGCTATATGACTTGTAATCACAAGTGCTTTGACAGTGTTTGCTATTCTGTGGCTGGAAAATCCCCCTTGCCTATCCTGAAGCTTTTATTTTCTCCTTATCCCTCATTTGCATTCTCTCTTTCATCCAAACAACAACACAAGTTCAGCATTTTGACAGGTTGTCATCAGTACCATTCCTATCCTGAGGGCTAGATCCATGATGTACAATTGTTCTCCATGGCCTCTTTCATCTTTCCTATAGAGTGCAAAGGAGGATGCAGAAATATTTCAATGTTTTAACATGCAGACTACTGTAGAAAGGGGGGATAATGCATTTTAGCATTCAAAGGGGTGGGTGCCAGATTAATCTGACAAACCTGGAAGAAGCTGGATAGATAGCCAGGAAGAGATGACATCAGGTGCAGGAGAATGAGTTTTAAATTGGTGCTGAAACAAGCCATGTTAGCACTGATGTCATGAAGTCATGGAGTGTTTGCATACCACAGCAAGTGTTTGTTTTCTCCTTAGGGACAGTTTGTGTTTGCTATAGCTGACAAGAAGAAAGGTGAGGAAGAAAGAGCCAGTCTGTTTTAAAGCATGATAGGAGAGGAAAAAAAAAAAGGAAAAAAGGCAAGTCTTTCATATTTTCCTGGTGTTTGGAGAATACTTTGCTCTGCAATTTAAACAGATTGTAGCTGTTGAAGGATAATAGGAGATCCCAAACAAGCACCCTAAAAGAGACAGGTATGTGGTGAATTTTTGTGTACAGACATGCCCAGAACAGGTTAACTACCTTCAGGTGGCACCTCCTTGGACAGGCAATTTCTTGTTTTCTTTTGCACTAAGGCTTAACAGCCCAGCTCAGAGGAGACCTTAGGCTAGGGAAGGTGTAGGAAATAACATAATTTTAAAGAATTTGAGAGTTTGTGTATTTGTTTTTCTCATGTAACAATCTCAGCCTTCATTTAGATTTATAGCATTAGGGAATGTTTTTAAGTATTTTATCCATGTATCAATTATTCTCTGAAGAGGGCTTCACTGTATATCTACAATATTGCACTTGTGCAGTAAAAACAAGCATCTGAAGAACCCTCATGAAAATACATAAAAGCCAATTATTGTGATTTGTGTTTACATTCCAGCTGTCTTCTAATGAGATTTTTTCCATGCCATTAAAAAAAGAGGATAGTGCTGTCAGTTTCTGGACTCAGAGATAAAGTTCATGAAAACATTTAAGTATCTATTTCACATTTTGTCTTATTGAGAAATTTTCCTGAAAAAGATATTAATTTAAACATATCCAGGAGTGTCTTCATGAATTAAAAAATCGATTAAATAGAAGCAAGTAACTGCGCAATGAGAGTGAACTCAGCCACCCATTTATAGCTATTTTTCCTTCCCAACTCACAGTAACTGCTCACCTTTGATGATAAATGCCCCGTGTATCTTGGGACAGTGAAAAGGACAGGTCTGGACTCCAGAGGATTTCTTCCAGACTACAATATTTCCACTTGACCTTGAGCAGGGGATAGATGATCAAAGGTGAGATATTGTTACTGGCAGTATGGGAACTCCAGCCTCTAGCCAACCTGCCCACTCAGGCATGGAGACCTAGAGCCCTGAAGCTCAGACACAAACGTCCCTGCCCAAAAGCAGTTTCTGAGGCATCCCAGCACAGCTCAGGCACCTGCCCACACATACAGAAGAAGCTGAATTCCTGTAGGAAGTGGGAGGGAGTGGATATGCCACAAAAACATACCCAAAGTGCAGCTGCGTAATAGCACAGTCAGTGTTCCCCTTTCTTAGAGGGTGCCATGTACATCAAACCATTCTCAGTCTTAATTACAAACCAAAAAATAATATGATCCTTTTACTGTATGTCTTTCTTTACGCTCTCATCTGCTCTTGTGTTTTAAATACCCAAGTTTTAGGTAGAAACAGATGCCTCAGGTTTAGCACCCTCTTGTAATGGCTTAATACTCAAGGTAAGACCAAAGACAGAGGAAAAATATGCTACACTGTGCACAACTTCTGAGCAAATGGACTTGAATATTCATTAAACAACATTTAATTTAAACACCCAAACCCTAAAAGCAGCAACATATGGGCCTGTTTTATTTTACATAAGCTGAATAGGAGGTTGTGCCATTAGTTTCTGCAGACATAATGTTCATTACAAATGAAGTATGTTTTCCTTTAGGGAATGCACCACCATTTCTGTAGTGTCGTTCCCCCAAAAGGTTCAGTATACTTACCATATGAAGTACTATTCTTGGCAATGTGCTTCAAAATGTAAACAAAATTCCCATAGATTTTCATCGACAAGGGGAACCTGAGGCAAATTAAATTCCTTCATGAGAAACAAACAATGAAAAGAGCCCTCCCTTTTCAGTATTTTACCATATTTAAAAGACTATCTCGACTTCATGGGTTGGTACATGGGTTTTTCTCCTACTCTTTGTGATGGAATATTTTTGCATAACTGTGTGATATGTGGTTCTACAGTCCTCTGCTGGCTACAGGATTACTTTGCACAACCTCTTTCAATTTCACCCTGTTTTCTGTGGTTTATGCATGAGTACAGTCCTTCAGTGCTTGTTTTTATAAGCACCATGCAATTTAATGCTAGCAATAATATGTTCTCAGTTTAATTAACTCCTCAAAAACATACAGGTTTAGTATTAGTGTGAATAGGATGCAGTTTCTCCCAGTCCTATTATTCTTTCCTTTTGTAAAGCCCTGAAGTAGGGCCTAAATCAACCCCTCTACAATAACTAGAATTGATCGATTAAAATAAATACTTAAAACGTGAAATTTCTCAGTTCTCATATCTTCTGATACCCTGCTACAAGCTATGCAAGAACTATTGACCAATGTTTTAAGAATTCAACCGTTTCCACTCTTTTAATTTAAAAATATTAAACTGTTTTGATTGTTGTTTTTACACTGGCTGTTAAATCAGACAGAAAACATGGAAAAAGCAAAACGTCAGTCCCAATTTTCTACTCACAGCCAACACTGTGCAGGAGATATGGATCTGAGGTCATCTGTCACAGAAAAGTTTTATTACCAGTGATTGAAACCTGTTATCAAATCAACACAAATGATGCCTGGCTTAACAAACAGGCTAGCAAAAATTGACAGAAAATGATAGCAGGGTAGCAGCTCCAGTACAATCAAATCAGATCATCATGAAAGGCAACGAAGCATGTTTCTCCTAATGGGGGTCAGTGTGCAGCCTGGCCAGCTTCATTAAATAACAGCTGTATTTTAACCCAATGAACACAAGAACAAACTGTTATCATCCACCCCGGTGAAGCATCGCACTCACCGCTTCTGCTGCTTGTGCAACATCTACCATGTTACAAGAAGGCAGGGGTGCTCTGAATCCTCTGCCCCAGCACATTACTGGGCTTTACCTAAGATCTCAGGGTATGAACAGCAGCCACAGAAAGAAGCTGGAGCTTTGTCAGGAGCACTGGTTGCCAATGGCCAGCTCTTGAAAATCAGTTACCTTCTGCCATACAGGATATATTTTAGCCACTTCTGCAGCTGCTTCACTAGTCACAGCCTTTACAGAGAGGAATAAATTAAGAGGGAATTTACAGAATTCGAGATGTGGACAAAATTTCCCAGGGAATATTTTTAAGACGAAACTAGAATTCAAAAATGTTAGCAACAAATTCGAGTTTCCATTTAATCCCTTCATAATGAAGGTGTCCAAAGACATGAAAGTACTTGGATGTGCCTGCTCCTGACACTGATTTGTAGAAGTTTATATAAACCTTGCCATTTTACATCTTAGGTGCATTACAACACAGAAATAATTTAATCTTATTGCTATTCTGTTAGGGACATTGATGAACTTTTTGCCACCTATATTGGAAAATTTACCTGCTCAAATGAAATTTTGCCAGCATTCATAGAAAAAAATAATTAACTACTTTTATCACTTAGCACTATTAAAATATTAGCCAAAAAAAAGGTTCACTAGATCTTGTTTTGCTCAAATAGAAGCACAGGAGCAGGAAGCATTTACAACAGATATTTCAAACTTACTATATGAATGTAGTATCATCAACAGCTGTTACTGGACAACATTCTCTTCTGTGTAAGAAACCAATGACATTAAAACTCTTTTTTTATAGGAGTTGACTAGAATAATGTGAACAAGTTAATTTCTTTTGACTGTTGCAAACAGATTTGATAGTGACCTACATACTTCAGTCCTTAAATGACACATTTTCTGTCAATAGAAAGAACTCATATTGGCCATTGAGCTGACTGTTGGTACTGCAGTCTTCTCAAAGCATATTATGCCCCATTTATTTCAAACCACTGTTGGTATCAGCTTCATTTCTTCCCCTCAATATTTATTCTCAAACTTATTACTAACTGGTCCCTAGACAAAACCACCTCACTGCACCCAGGTGGTGTCAAATTTTGCCATCTTTCATCTTTATCAAAGCTCTTTTTCTGTGCAGCCAGGACAGTAATCTCTTGTCTTTCCACCAGACTCTGTCTGCATCACTGCTCTTACTAGGCTAGCTATATACAATTTTGAGTCCTTCCTACAGGAAAACACCAACTCCAACGAGCCCTAGCCATTTTAAACAGTGATTAATACAAGTCTTTCCACATATATGAATTTGACATTGCTTGCCACCAGATTAATTTAGAAGTTGTTCTCCAAAATTCCTTCATCTTCTTATCTGGATTCCAGACTGTTGTTAAATAGATAAAATTATTGAGATCCTGAAATATGAGGGCCGGGCCAGGCAGGCAACAGTGACAAAGCTACTACTTCTAAATTATGGGATGTGCCAAGATCAGCAGAAAATAAAAGGGTTCCTTCAATGCACTGTAGGGAAAAATGTGACGGTTCCTGTTCCATTTAATTATTGTTTTACCTCCCACAGGAAAGGGGACTAACCTAGAGTGTTCACAGCATGACATGTGCCTTAAACCTCTGAATTACAGAAAAGCTCCTACACCTTGCTTAGACTGGAGTGCAGAGGCAAACTCTGGCAGAGCAAACCTCACATGAAGACCTGTGTACAACTCCCAACTGCTGAAGCACAAAGATTCCAGTAATATGGCACAAAGCTGTAACTATTTCAATCCATCTGCTTTGCAGTGTTACTGTACTACCCACATAAACAAATCTGTATTAAATAAAATGCAAGACATTACAAAGCTGAAGGAATCCTTCAGTACTCCAATTCCAGAAATAATTTCTTCTTCTGGAGGCAGACACCCCCAGAACAGCACTGTTTACTATGTAAATTCAAAACATCAATCCTACACAAGGCACTCTGCCACATACCTTTATGCAAGCATTTCTTTATAGATCCTTTCTTGGGTGCACAGAACTAAGGTAAGGAGGCTTCTGAAAAGAGCAACTAGAATTTGTGCCAGCAGTCTAGAGCTTTCAAGTAGTAAACATTTGGAAAACACTAACTCTGTGGTCTTCACTGAAACAGATGGTTTCCATTGAATTCAAACCAAAATTGAAACAAGCATATCACTTCACGTCTCAGCTCCTTCACACAACTATTTTTAATGCATGTCTTCAAAGAAATTGACCTCTTTGGCAGGGGACAATTTGGCCTCCTTTCAGCCTATTCTATGAAAAATTGCTGCGTGCCTTCCCTGTATTTGTATCGCTGTGTTCACACCACCCCCTAGTGATTGTTCAATTACACTAAATAGCGTCACTCCTCTCCTTTCATGCTGAACATTATATATGGGAAGGGTTTACTGCAGCACCACAGCCTGAGCTGTACAGCTATCAACATGATGCTGCTGAACACAGACAGCAGCAACCCCACTAGCTCAAGACTCAAACTGAAGGTACTGCAAGAGGCATTAAGTGCTTTATTTATACTTAGCAGATCTTGTACAACAGCCCCTTTCCAACCCTTTAATATAACTCTTAGCTGTGATAGAGCTGGTTTTCTCCCTCAAACACTGAAAGTGTTGCCCAGTACAAAGGTAGTGCAATTCAAAAATACTGCATTTAGGTAAAATGTCAGAGCCTTACTCAACACAGTTGCTAGAGCTGCCCAGTTTGTTTCAATCCTATTTAAAGTACAGAATTTCTGCTTTCCATACTCCTCAAAACACATGCACCAGACACTATCAAATGAAAATTTAGGGGAGTGCCACACATCTTGCAGGCCAGAGACAGACCCCAGAGACTGTCCTGATAACTCAGAACAAAAGACCAATCATTCCTAATGCCTTCATTAGCCTTAACTGTGGAAGTAGGCAGCTCTGAGTGTCTCTGCCTGCATGTTTGGTTCTCCCTTCCACTGTATTCTACAGGTCTATATAAAACAGGCAGCCAAACAAAAGGACTTTCCAAACCACAGCTTTAGAGAACGTCTACCTCTAACACTGCCTGCTTGCAATCAGCTTCTACTACTACCTGTAGTAGTAGGAAGCTGTGGTTCACTTCAAATTGATACTCAAAACAACACTTGTTTAATTAGGAAAAGATTTTAATCCAGTGCAAACAGTACACCTATACGGAATTTCTCAAACTTTACAAAATGGTTACT
The DNA here is from genome assembly GCA_003676055.1 of Chloebia gouldiae. Taxonomy (NCBI): domain Eukaryota; kingdom Metazoa; phylum Chordata; class Aves; order Passeriformes; family Passeridae; genus Chloebia; species Chloebia gouldiae. The sequence goes on along the minus strand of QUSF01000014.1, from coordinate 8,722,355 downwards.
TTTGAATTAAAAGGCAAACCAGTATTTTATTGACAGAGTTTATTTGATGTTAAAGTCAGATGAGCAGCTTCTGCTGTCCAGAGTAATTCATTCTATACTTCTTCATAGAATGATGCTGCCTGTAAAGGAAAAAAAAATAGATCACTGACACACAATTAAAAAAATTTTTACATTTGTACTTTTATAAAGCCTGAAAAAGTGTTTCCCAAACAAGTCAGGTGAACCACATTGCTCTTGTAAAAGCACAAAGCTAAACATTTCCCAGCACTGCCATGGTAAAAAATGAGCCTAAATTATAGCAATTCTGTAGAAGATACCAACAAGCTACAACTGCTTTGACAGCTTCCTGTTTAAGACATTACACTCACTACATCAGCTCCCAGACAGACGGTTTAAGGTCCTTCCAACTGAATCACTCAGACCATTTCTAATAAAACCAGAGTTTTTTCTGGAGCAGTTATGACCACAGCACTTATATTCCTGCAGCAAAGATCTAAAAATGTAGTCTGACTTGTTTGTAAGAGTATCCTGTTCGTAAGTATTTTACTTGAAATGAGTACCTGTAAGAAAACAACATACATTCGTTCCAAAAATAGGTATCATGCTACTTCAGTCTATTTCAGACAATAAAACTCAAGTACCTATCCTCTCTTGAGCATACCTACATATGAAAAGTATAAGCCTTGTTTACAGCAAGACTAAACAATCAACAACTTTGCTAACAGTAAATCTGAAGTACCTAATGTATTATTTCAGTCTCTATACTTATCAGGTATTTCATGCAAGTCAAAGTCACATAAGCTACCAACTCAGTACTAAGTGCAAAAGTGATTTGTAAATATTCTTAGCATTAAACTCTTGCACTGAGCTCTAAGTCTGCACATGTTCCACAGTCTTTGCATAACTGAACCTCAGACCTGTTATCATGACTGCACTGCTGAATGCCCACCCTTAAAAAGCATTCTGAAGGCATACCTGTTATCTGTTTTCCACCTGAAGAATGTTCATTTACTGAAAAAGAAAAAGCATAAATTAGTAAGAATTTTATCTGAATTCTACTACTGTAGAAAATTGAGCTTTAAGGGTTTTCACTGACACTCACATGCTTTTTTCAATTAACCACATTGAAATGTGATAGGAAACCCTGGAAGTTTTGACTACTGCAGAGACTGAAGACTTAAGATTTCACTTACTCCCCTAAACTCAAACAGCTATTTAGAGCTTAACTAATGCTCAGAATGCAACTGCCTGTTCAGTAATTATACCTACAGGCTACAATGGCTTCCAAGTGCTTATCTATCCACAATTCTGTTTGACAACCCCACCTGTCAAAGACTGTCACAGCTACGGCTGTGACATTAAAAGGGAGGGTGCGGATATTTCTGCATTTCAGTACCACTATTTTGAATGCTAAGAGAAGGTGAGGCACACTCACATATTTAGCAAGCTTAGCAAGCTCTAGAGCCACAGAGTATATTAAATAACACAAAATATTTTAAAATAGTTCTCCTGAAACTGCAGAGAAAACAGAATGGGAATGCTGAAGGAGTGAGAAGTGAAAGGAAGCATCAAAGAAAACTTAACAATACATCAGCATAGTTATGTCTGAGTTTTTTATGACTACATCATACGTAACTTTTAGAATATACACTTGCCTAAACATTTCTTCTAATCAATACTGATACATTTACAAGGTAAAATAGTTCTCAGAGATTTTGTAGGTGGACTCAAACATGTATTCCAGGGCTCCTATTAAAAATTCCTCCACACAGCTTGATGAATTCCTATTAAAAATTCCTCCACACAGGATGATGAACCATACCACATCATGATCTTTGAACATGCATTTCTGTAAAAAATTTACTGTTTTTCTGTAATGCAGCACAGAATTCTTCTCAAGTTGTTCAGGAAGTGCACAAAATAATTTATCTTAAGTGACAACACAAAGATTAACAAATCTGGTAAACAAGTCACATCTAACCCATGCACACTTACAACTGAAAGATTAGTTAAAAAGACATCAAAATATCTCTAATCAACACCACAGGTCACCTGAGATTACAGTTTGACTTGATAAATATCTCCTACGTAATTACCACAGGGCATGATCCTTGCCTTCCATTTCTGAACTGCTGATATGCTTTAAGAGCTTCTATGAACTGGACATCATCAATAGTTCAAGGGAGTCACTTGATCACTTTTCATTAACACTCAAAACTAGCTACCTTCAGGTGTAAAAGTCTTAAAAGGAAGAAATTCCTTGAAACTACTGGGATTGGTGCAACATGTAATGACTCCTTTGCCATTGATAGAAGTGGGCACATTAGGTGTTACTACTATACCAAATGCTAATTTTGTGCCATAAACCGTTGTAGGACTCCATGATTAAAACAGCATTAAAGCACAAAGGAAGAAGGCTCCTGATGTTTTCTAGTAGAGTAATTCCCTGATCTAGTAACTCTCAGTAACACTGGTTCCTTTCCAGCCAGGGATAACAAGAACTTCACCTCCACACTAACTACAAAATCTAATTTCATTGAGATTTCCAGTTCCACTGTAATTCATGTCTTAACTTGGAATACAGCAGGACAAGAGTTAAATACAGCTTAATGTTGACAACTGCCATTTCCAAGCACCACTTCAAATGAACCAATTGTGATGTGACTCAGCTTTCATGTACACCACCACTTTCACACAATGGTCAAGTTACACATGCAACTGCACTGTACTACTTTGAAAATCAGATCCTGTGGTGACTGAACCATTCCAAGTCACACGAATAAAATTCATTATGTAATTAAGCGAACCCTCACATGACAGATGTAAGTTTAAATCAAACATGCATACAAGGCAGTACAGTGCTTTAATTAAAATGATAGACACATTTCAGTGACGTATAATTCAGGCACCAAATCCATGCTCATTTCCAGTACCTGCATATACTTCATTTCTGATGGAGAGTTCCAAGAAAGTAGGAAAAAAGCAAAAGTGAAGATTACTAAAGTTCAAGATATCAAGGTATTTTCACAGCTAGAGAACTAAGTATCAAAACCCGTTACCCTCTCTCCCCTTGCTAAAACACCTGAAAAAAAAACCCACTTGCCTGCACATCTTATTCAATTTTTATCAGAAGATGGAACACTGTGAAGGAAAGTGACTAGATTCCCACCCAACCCAGGCTTCAGCTTTGGTTCTGTTTCATGAGAGAGGAAATCTGCCTCCTTCCAACCTGCCTGTATCAGGTCCTAGCCACAGCCCAGGAGGGCTGCATCAGTCTAGCCTCACCAGAGAAAGACTCCACTACCTTGGGCATCAGTCCCTCAAACCCCAAGGCATTCTACCTTGTTTCTATTTACAGTGTCCTCACTGCCTACAGCACACATCCTTAACAAACTTACCTCGGGAAGGAACACCATACCAACAGTAACTTGGGGGAGGAAGCATTAGGGGTTTAGGCAGCCTGAGTAATAAGTGTTAAGATTATCTAATGTATGTATTGCGAGACTGAGTTAAGTGATTAGAGCAACACTGTTAGATTTATGAAGTTTAACTTTAGCTCAAGTGACACACAGGAAACAATAATTTAGGAAGCATTGTTTCATGTGGTATCAGCTAGATTGGCAGCAGTGAGGAGCAAAATTAAGCTACTGAGCTGATGACAAGCTATACAACATACAGTTTACCTTCTGTTATCCAGTAGAACAGTTGAAAAAATGGAAGAGAAACAATGTTATTCTGTTGAAGAACTCATAATCAACATTTCAAAGGCATATGCTCACTCTAGCTTAAAAGATATTCTCATCATACCTTCTTGCCAGCACCAACATTTGCCTTGGCTGTGCCCCTAACTTTCTTCATTCTGTTCTTACGTTCTTTTCGCTGCTTCCTGGAAGTCTTTTTCTTTTCATACAAGCCGTGCTATTAAAAACAGTTGAAAGTTGCTTTTAACATTGATTCTCTACTAACAACTCTTGAATTTAAGTTCTATGATTTCTGAAATGTTCTAATACAGTTTAAATTTCAAAAATTAACTAAATGGAAAGATCATTAACTAATGAATGATTCAACACACAATGTATACATTGAAGAGGCACATGGATCAGCCCCATTTCTTATGTTTATTCTAGACCTTTATTAGTGTATTGTTAAAATTTACTGCTAAACACCTCTGGTATTATCAGTTTTACCTTCCCAATTCCCTAGTAATATAGAATAAAGACACAGCCTATTTTGCAAATGCAGTTAAATGTTAAATGTGCTATTTTAGGAGCTCTCATACAACTGTACTTTCACAAAACTTGAGTTTTTACACACACAAATCCTGCTTTTGAGATACCAGAAAACAACATACCCTGGCAAGCCTGTGCTTTGGTTCGTTTTTCTTTGCATAGTCCAGGGAATCATAGATCATGCCAAAACCTGTTGTCTTGCCACCACCAAAGTGAGTTCTGAAGCCAAAGACGAAAATTACATCAGGGGTTGTCTTGTACATTTTTGCCAGCTTTTCCCTGATTTCTGTTTTGGGGACTGTGGCCTTCCCAGGATGAAGAACATCAATCACCTATAAAAGATTTTCAATAAGTTGATGAAAGGTCAATATCCAGTACACAGCCCCACCAGGTGCTACAGTTCCACTATGAGCTCAACATTTAAACTAACCCACTTTAGAAGCAGAAACTATGATTCATTTCACACAAAAGCATTCAGATGTTTCTTGCTTCATTGAGTTATTTAGACTGAAAAATACCTTTATAATCATTAAATCCAACAGTAGAGTTGATCCTGTCAAGTGTCTCAGTGGTGCTAAGCCATATTCTGAACTGCTACACCTACATGTCTTTTGAATACCTGCAAGGAAGATGACTTAACCACTTCCCAGGGCAGCCTATTCCAATGCTTAATAATCCTTTTGGTGCAGAAATTTTCCTCAACATCCAGTCTCAAGCTGGTACAACTTCACCATCAAGAT